>OX336391.1:544662361-545862361 GCA_946902985.2 Meconema thalassinum
AAGACCAAATAATAAGCCCCCACAAGCAAGAGCAAATATGAAAGAGCTAATACAAAAGCCAACAAAAGCCAACAAAAAAGCCTACAAAAGCCAACAAAAGCCAACAAAAGCCAATAAAAGCCAACATAAGCCAACAGAAACTGACCAAAAAAAGCCAACAAAAAACTGACCAAAAAAGCCATGTAGCATGTTGGTAGTTGAGTGAGTTGTCATATTGACCGATAGGTAGCAGGCTGGTAGTTGAGGAGTATTGCTATCGACCGCTAGATAGTATGCTGTTCGTTCAGTGAGCGAGTATTGAAATGGAGCGCTAGGTAGCATGCTGGTCGGTCAAGTAGTTCTCATAGTCACCGCTAGATAGCGGCAACATACTTTGTGTGTCGCATGCAGCTATTTAACAAAGTTTTACCTCATAAAAACGTGCTTGTATAAGCTTTGTACAAAAATTGAATATACAATTAACCACTAAGTGTTTAGAACTAACATGTATAGCCTTGTGTAGGGAATATTGGGGTCCTTAGCAAGAAAAAGTGCCTAACACACATGAGTGTACAGCCTTTTGATATGCAGTAAGTACCTGATAACCTTGAGTAGGCCATAAGAATATTTTCAGTTGACTACTACCTGTCACAGTGTTTACATTGTGAAAGACCGTTGAAGCAACCAGTCTTTAGCCTTGTCATAAGCAGTGAACAGCTGTTACCCTTAACCAGGGGTACATTAGAGGACCCTTATCAAGAATATCATCAGTTGACTACCACCATTCACAGTGACCACATCGTGAAAGACTGTTAAAACAACTATTGTACAGCCTTGTACTACTCAGTAAGTAGCTGTTGGTCTTGACTATTGTATATTAGAGAACCCTTAGCAAGTATATAATCAGTTGACTACTACTTGTTACAGTGTTCACATCGTGAAAGACCGTCTCACTATCCAGTATACAGCCTTGTCATACGCTGTAAAGAGCTGTTGGTCTAGACTAGGGGTATATTAGTGGACCCTTCACAAGAATATCACCAGTTGACTACTACCTCTCACGGTGTTCACATCGTGAAAGACCGTCTCACCGACCAACCTCTAGCCCTGTGATACGCAGTAAGCAGCTGTTTGCAGAAATCAACATTCATAATGGAAGAAGCCATTCCTAGCTATATGTGTAAAGAGTGTGGAAAGACTTTTCTTCGAGACTATCATAGGAAGCGACATGAAGTATCGTGTGGTGAATTTCATGAGTGCAAGACCTGTGGTAGTACATTCAACAATGCCTACAATGGACGTCGTCATGAAGAATGTTGTAATGTTGTGTCGGCAGCTAAAAGACAAAAGGCAGAGCCTACAAAACATTACCTACTGTCATTGGTCCCTGACAAAAATGGACTTATTGAATATGAGACATCTTTTGAAGGTCGACTTAAATCCTATTTCATTCGTTGCGATACGTGCAAGGATTTAAATTCATACCTTAAAAAGTCCAAACAGCAAATAATGCAAGCTATGCAGAAAGAACTAGCAATGCACAAGTCGATAAAAGTTAATCTTGTGGCTGAATGTAGATTCATTCATACATCTACCAATGAAATTACAGATCGTGCTTTTAAAACACGAAATCAGGCCCTATTTTTGGAAACTGACTTAAGTAGTTTCTTGGAAACACAATTTACAAAGTTAACTACGGAAATGGAGGAATCTGAGCTAAAAGGCAGTAATTGGGCTTTGTTAGCAGTGGAAGGAGTACGATTAAAAATAAATAAGTATAATCCCTTGCGTGGAAGCACATATATTCCATTACCAGCAGTTATACAAGCAAGAAAAGCCTGCATTAATCCTCAAAACTTTAAGGATGAGAGGTGTTTTATGTATGCCATTTTAGCAAAACTGGTTAAAACTGATGCTAAACGCATTAGTAAATACAAGGATCTGGAAAACAAGTATGATTTTTCAACAATATCATTTCCTACATCGCTAGCAGACATTCCCAAATTTGAAAAAGCTAACGATATATCCATTAATGTATTTGGATTGGAAGAAGACAATAAACTGTTCCCTCTAAAGGTTGTGGATCAAGAGCTGCAAGACCATCGCGACCTCCTTCTGCTAAGTTCATCATCCGGCCAGAACCACTACGTCTTTATCAAAGATTTTGATAAACTAGTAGCACATCAGATTACCCGCCGTGAACATAAGATATATACGTGTAAACGGTGTTTTACTCACTTTGATAATCAATATGGACAACAAGGAATGGAAAAATTGAAAGAACATAGAGCTTTGTGTGTCCAGCATGACATTGCTAGGGTTGAAATGCCTATTAAAAACCCCATTGTCAAATTTTTAAACGTGGAAAAAATGCTAAGAATACCTTACGTTATCTATGCAGATTTCGAAAGTATACTCTTACCATATCAAACATGTTTGCCCAATCCTGAAGCAAGTTATACAGTGCCATACCAGAGTCATGTTCCTATGAGCTTTGGTATATACGTTAAACCATCACCCGCTGTGGAACACATAAAGACAAATCTTCCAAGCCAACCTGTTATTTATCGTGGACCTGACGCTGCAGAAAAGTTTATGGACTGTTTGATCTCAATAGCTAATGAAATTGATCGCCTTTACAGCTTAAATGTTCCAAAGGCCTTAACTCAGGATCAAGAAGCAGAGTTCCAATGTTCTGAAACCTGTTATTTGTGTCGAAAACCATTCACCAAAGAGGACTGGAAAGTTCGAGACCACTGCCATATTACAGGGGAATACCGTGGAAGTGCTCACAATAACTGTAATTTGAGGTGTAAAACACGTAACCCCGTTCCTGTGTTTTTACATAATATGAGTGGCTACGACGCAAATTTCATTGTAAAGCAATTAGGATGTACTACTGAGAGAGTGGATGTTATCGCTAACTCCAAGGAAAAATACATTTCCTTCACCAAATATGTAGGAAATGTTAAGCTTAGATTTGTGGACACGTTTCGGTTAATGCCGAGTAGTTTGGAAAACTTAGTTTCCAACTTAACATCACACCCTGAAACAAGCAAGTACTTTGGAAAAGAAAATGCAACGCTCATGACTCGTAAAGGGGTATTTTGTTATGATTACATTGATTCATGGGAAAAGTTAAGTGAAACGTGTTTACCTCCAAAAGAGCTATTCTTTAACAAATTAAGTCAAGAAGATGTTAGTCAAGAAGACTATGAACATGCCAAAAATGTGTGGAATCAGTTCAACATTAAAACTCTAGGGGAATATAGTGACCTCTACCTAACTTCAGATGTACTCCTTCTTGCAGACAGCTTTGAAACGTTTAGAAACAAAACACTGGAAACACACCGAGTGGATGCTGCACACTTTTTTACTTCGCCTGGTTTAAGTTTCGAGGCAATGCTCCTTTACACAGGAATTGAACTGGAATTGCTACAGGATTACGATCAGATTCTTCTAATCGAGTCTGGAATACGTGGAGGCATATGCCAGGTGTCTCATCGGTATGCTGAAGCTAACAATAAATACATGGAAACCTATGATTCTGAGAAACCATCGCAGTTTATAACCTATGATGATGCCAACAACCAATACGGGTGGGCTATGTGCCACTCCCTTCCTTATGGTGGATTTCAGTGGGTTTCTCCAGACACTGTTGATCTAGAAAAACTAAAGGAAGACGATCCTGTGGGATACATTCTAGACGTTGATGTTGATTACCCATCTGACCTTCATGATCTACACAACGATTTACCTTTCCTACCAGAGTGTACACAACCCAAGGATTCGTCTCTGAAAAAACTAATTCCTCATCTTGGAAATCGAAGGCGATATGTTGTTCACTACATGGCACTAAAACAGGCTTTAGATCATGGAATAAAATTGATAAAAATTCACCGTTTGTTAAAGATTAAGCAAAGACCTTGGTTAAAGGCATACGTTGATTTTAATAACAACCTTCGAAAACAAGCCAAAAATGATTTTGAGAAAAATCTGTACAAATTATTCAACAATGCCATTTTTGGAAAAACAATGGAAAATATCCGTAAAA
Source organism: Meconema thalassinum (assembly GCA_946902985.2). NCBI lineage: Eukaryota > Metazoa > Arthropoda > Insecta > Orthoptera > Tettigoniidae > Meconema > Meconema thalassinum. The sequence continues at coordinate 544,666,395 of OX336391.1, forward strand.
GAATAGACATACGTCTTGTGACTGACAGCAAAAAGGCAGAAAAGCTAATAGCAAAGCCGACATTTATTGACAGAACAATTTATGGTCCTAACCTAGCTGCTTTCCACATGGCTAAACGTAACATTGTATTCAATAAGCCTATATATATTGGAATGTGTATACTGGATATTTCAAAAACTCTAATGTATTCCCACCACTATGATGTCCTGCTACCCTATTATGGAATGAACAATCTTAAACTCATGTATATGGATACCGACTCGTTCATTTATTTGGTTAACACCCCAGATGTATATCAAGACAAATTGGATTTCCTAGAACACCTGGACACATCAGATTATCCTACTAATCACATATGTTACTCTACATCAAACAAGAAAACGTTGGGGAAATTTAAAGACGAGGCTTGTGGGCAAATTATAAAAGCATTTGTTGGACTTAGAGCTAAAATGTACGCTTTAGACATAAATGGTAAAGAAATCAAAAAGATTAAAGGTATTAACAGAAGTGTTGTCAAAAATAGTATAAGCTTTCAAGATTATAAGGATTGTGTCATGAAAAACAATGTAAAAAGAATACCAATGAACATTATCGCTTCTAAACAACATGACATATCATCTATAAGACTAAACAAAATTGCTTTGTGTCCTGGTGATGATAAAAGAGTGATTGATGCTGATGTTATAGGTACACATGCCTATGGTCATTACTCAATCATTGACCATGCTTAAAGAGTTAAGTTATGAATATCAAAATCCTCTGCATGAGCCTAGCAAATACATAAAACAATCAAATTTAAAAAATTAAAACAATAGCACTACAAAAATAGAACACACACAAAAAATGGTATTCATAATAACAAAATAAAAAATAGAAAACAATAAAAAAACTGTACAATTTATAACAAAAAAAAGAATATATGTAAAAATGTATAATGTGTAAATAGTGTACATGTATTTAAAATAAAAATATTGTATTGGACACTGCATGTACATTTTTAATTACTACCCACCTCTCTCCACTCCTAATGCAAAATGAACATGTAAAACACAAATTGGAAAATCCATGTTTCCATATTGACAAAATAGAAAAAACATTAAACTAAAATTTTAAAAACTGTAAATGGGAATTTGGTAAATTGACAAATGTGTAAACAACAAATGGGAAATCCATGTTTCTATATCATGAAATTGAAAAACTTTAAACTGGCATTTTAAAAACTGTAATTGGGAAATTGTAAAATTAATAAATGTGTAAACAACAAAATGCAAAATCCATGTTTCCATATTATAAAATTGAAAAACTTAAAAACTAACATTTAAAAAAACTGAAAATTGAAAATTGGAAAATTGATAAATGTGTAAACAACAAAAATGAAAAAAGAAATACCCAGTGGGGGGGGGGGGGGGGTAGTGATCATGTTGTACAGTAGCCTATATGACTAGCATAAGGATAGTTGCTTGTGCCCTTATATACTTAGTGGATGTGCATTAGCCTTTGGATTAGCTTAAGTTAGGTTTGGTAAAGTTAGGTTTGGTGAGGTTAGGTATGTAGCCTTGTAGTTTACTCTTTTCGGAAAATGTAAAAAATAAAATCTAAAATCAAAAAATCTTAAATTTAAAATGTAAAATCTAAAAAAAACTAACATCTAAAATACAAAAAATCTAAAATGTAAAATGTAAAATCTAAAAAATGTAAAATGAAAAAAATCAAAAATCTAAAATGTTAAAATATAAAATCTAAAGTCTTTAAATTAGGTTTCTGTGGGTTAGGTTAGGTTATGAAAATGAAAATCCACAGCCTGCTTCCAGTCTCCGACCGGGTCAGGAATGGAATGAATGAAGCCCCCATCGAGCGGCGAGGATATGAACTGTGCCGGCTGCCGAGGCCTGACGCACTCCTCTGGGGCAATGATTAAATGAATGACAGATGAAATGAAATGAAATGATAGTGGAGAGTGTTGCTGGAATGAAATTTTGACAGGGAAAACCGGAGTACCCGGAGAAAAACCTGTCTGCCTCCGTTTTGTCCAGCACAGATCTCACATGGAGTGACCGGGATTTGAACCACGGATCCAGCGGTGAGAGGCCGGCGTGCTGCCGCCTAAGCCACGGAGGCTCTCAGGTTAGGTTATAACTAAGTTTATTATTTGTGCTCTCTCATTTGCTCTTACATTTTTGCTCTCACTTTGAAGTTAGGTTATGTTAGGTTAGGTTAGGTTAGGTTAGGTGTGGTTAGATTATTACTAAGTTTATTATTTGTGCTCTTTTATTTGCTCTTACATTTTTGCTCTTACTTTAAAGTTAGGTTATGTTAGGTTAGGTTAGGTTAGGTTAGGTGAGGCTGGATTAGGTGAAGTTAGGTTAGGTTATAACTTAGTTTATTATGTGTGCTATTACATTTGCTCTTATATTTGCTCTGACTTTGAAGTTAGGTTAGGTTAGATTAGGTTATGTTAGGTTAGGTTAGGTTAGGTGAAGTTGGGTTAGGCAGAATGGTTGAGGTATGAATTAAAAGCCAGGTCCTGTCAGTTTTGCCTCACAAGGCTGAATGTACCCCGTTCCACTCATGAGACCAGAAATTAAATTTCTTGGCAGAGCCGGGATTCGAACCTCAGGAATGACCTCCAAGAATGCTAGCCACTACACCAAGAGGTGGACAATATAAGGCTGGTCTTCATTATACATGATCAATTAATAATTACCTAATAATAATAATAATAAATATTCCATTTAGCAACTACATAGCCGACCTCTCCCTGGGTTCATTTACATGCCTACATCGTATGACATGCGTGTCTTAATTTTTGCCAATTTTCAAAAATCACTTACCACGACCAAGAGCGAACCTACAAGCTTGGGGGTTGGTAGTCCGACACGATAACCACTCACCCACAGTGGCAAGCTATCAATCAATAATTACCAAATAAAATTAATAATAATAATAATAAATATTCCATTTAGTAACTACACGGCCGAACTTCCCCTGTGACATCATGCACGGTCTCAGGACATGGCGGCCATCTTGCCCATTAGCCCCCTGCCCCAGCTCTGACTGACCCCTCCATAAGAATAACATAGAGTGATTGCGCGCGGCGGCCATCTTGCCCATTAGCCCCTGCCCCAGAACCGGCTTATTTATCCTACTTTGTTTAATACGGGACTATATGCTACTTTAAAAACAACACCTGATGAATCATGATCGAATAATGATAGCTAATGGTACTATTTCGTTTCAAGATCAATACAACAGGGTTGGGAAGGGAAGTATTTAGTTTTCAAAGGGGTGAGTACTGAGAGCGAGTGAACTATCTTCTCGTCCTGCGCGTAACCTCTTTGGCTTCAGTCAGAGCCCCCCGGTGAAGCGACTGTTAGTTTGCCCGCAGCGTGCAAGGTGGTCGGGACATAGTGCAGGAGGCCGTGCATGCAATTATTTCGAACATTCGGAATGTAACTGACGGTACTGGTGACGGTGTCATTTGAATATTATTACTGTTTATTATTAACATCCACCCACCAGTGAATGCGTGTGCGTTCCAGGACTTACTGTCAGTGGTAAACAGGTGCTGGCTTTCCGATTATCGAGCAGACAACTCATTACTTTCATACATAATAAGGTACGTTCATTAGCTTGCATTAGATTAATGATGTTGCAGCGAGCGCGTGGTGGTGTTATGATAATGACCTTGGTATGTTCTGTCACCCTCTCCTTGCATTCACTCACCCGTTACGTACACAGCTGATGGCAAATCCTTTACTATTTTATGTACAGGTATTTTAAACCAACAATATTAAATAACATTGCCAACATAAGTCACAGATTTCCAATCACCATGTTGTGACGTACTATACTGTACTCTCGGGTCGTAGGACGTCAAAATAAGTGACAACATTTTCAAATTGAACGTTAATTGTGTTGGCAATTTCACACATTTTTTAAATAAATCTCAGTTTACGACAATTCATCCTTTCATTCACGATAGCCGCATTATGTGGTTCGGGGCGGGGGGTAGTACTTCTTGGTTCTCCTGTCGTAAAAGTTCTAGGTTCAATTCCAAGATCCATCATGTAACTAAATTTTCGTGTGATGACTGAGTACTATGTACCTCGATGTTCAATTCCCATCTAAGCCATACTATAGAGGACGTGGTCTATCGTAGTTTCACACTTCTATTTCAGGCCGGGATAGTACCTAACCATCGGCCACAGCAACTTTCTTTTATATCCTAGTCTAAAGGACTGCCTGCGTGGCTCAGCGGTAACGTACTCGCTTGCTGGGCTAAGGTTGCAGGTTCGTATCCTGGCGCAATCAGCTGGCATTTGAGGGTGCGCAAATGCGAGGGAACCGTAGCAGTATATTTACTGACACGTGAAAGATTCCCTTTGGGGCTAAATTCCGGCACTCCGGCGACTCTAAAAGCCAGATTAGTTAAAAGGTACGTAAAACCAATAACATTTGTATTATTATTATTAACACCTAGTCTAAAATTTCAAATACACGTACAGCCACATAGGTTACGCAACTTATCAGACTCCATACACAAAAGTAAACATCACTGATGACCACTTTATGCCAAACCGCCAAATGAAATGAAGTCAATTTTCTTGTATAAGGGCTGATGACCTCAGTGTTCAGCCCCTCATAACAGCATTGACCACTACAATCTTGTCTTGCCAGACCAGTTAAGTTGTTGTACTTGATTCATTAAGGGGCTTTGCGACATTTGCCTGATAACCTGTATTATTGTGATGACTGTAGTAATGTGTGTATTTATAATTCAGAGGAGGATTGGGAAGGAGACAGCCGTGGCCATAACTTAGGAGTAGCAGTGGGAAACCACGGAAAACCACTTTCAGGGTGGCTGAGGTGGGAATCGAACCTGCCTCATCTCTGTTTTGCCTCACGAGGCTGAGTGTACGCCGTTCCAGCCCTCTGACCAGAATTAAATTTCATGGCAGAGCCGAGAATCGAACCCGGGTCTCCTCGGTGACAGTCAAGAGTGCTAGCCACTAAGCAACGGGGCGGACCAGTTAAGTACAAACTATGGAAATAATAACAATGCGCAACATAATAATAATAATAATAATAATAGTCCCTTTACGTCTCTTTTTAACTACTGCGGCTTTCGCAGACGCCAGGGTGCAGGGATATTGCCCCGATTTTTTGTATTATTTTTTATTTTTTTAGCGTATGGCTTTTAGTGCCGGGAGTGTCCGAGGACATGTTCGGCTCGCCAGTTTTGTAGCTGCTTCGAGACGGACACCCAATGGGTGAGCTACAAGTACCGTTCGGGAGGGAAGTTGGAATCGAAGGACGAGGAGTAGGAAGGTAGCAGCTGTGGCCTATAGTTAGGGACCAACCCCGGCATTTGCCTGGAAGGAAGATGGGAAACCACAGAAGACCATCTTCAAGGTTGCCGGCGGGGGGATTCGAGCCTCCTCGCCTCCCAGATGTGAGCGACTGCCAGCAGTCATTCCGTAACGACCACGGCTAACTCACCCGGTATTGCCCCGATGAGGACATTTAACGTACCAATAAATATACTGGCACTGCTAACTCGAAGTTAAACACACTTAAATGCCAACTAACTGCGCCAGGATTTGATCCTGCAACCATGGGTCATCATCATTGGCTTTAACTCGAATCCGAATATAAATCTTCTTCCATCAGTCCAGTTTGTGGATGTGTTTACGGTGACTAAAGAGTCCAATCCTGGCATAGAACAAGCGTCCACACAAGTCACATAGTATTGCTGGAGGAGGCAGGGCTGCTCGAAGTTTCCTAGCTTGTCGCTTGGCCTCTTCATGTGTGCGTCGATCCCTTTCAAGGTTTTTACAGTATCCGAGATGGTACGGCGCCAAGTTGAGCGGTCTGCAGCCAGCATGTCCCAGGTTTGTGAATCAAGACCTGTCAATTTCAGGGTCTGCTTAAATTGGTCCTTGTAGCGCCTCTTAGGACCATCATGATGTCTGGTGCCATAGCATAACTCACCATATAGCATTTGACGAGGTAATCTCACATCATCAATCCGATGGACATGACCAATCCATCTAAATTGGTGACCTATTATGGATGATTCTATGCTGTTGATTTGAGCCTTTTCAAGAACAGCAATATTGGTAATGCGGTCTTCCCATTTAATCCTCAGGATTGATCGAAGTTTTTGTATGTGGAAGCGCTCAAGCTAACCATGGGTACACCAGGCGAGAACGATGTCGCTGCACCACGCAGCCAATCAGATATAATAATAATAATATTGGACAAATATTGAACTCGTTTAAGTGTGGGACAGGACAAGATTCAGAACTAAAGTTGCAAGTGTGAAGGATCCCCCCCCCCCCCCAAATAAGATTCACACTTTCATTGGAAGAAATAGCGGCTTCGGTGGCGTAGTTGGTAGAATACTGAGCTCCTAAGGCCAGATCGCGGATTCAAAACCGGCCGAAGTCGTCGGATTTTTTAAGAGCGTTATAAATCCTTCAGTATGCCTTCCTTCGGAGGGGAAGTAAAGCCGGCAGTCCCATGTCATAGATTTATGGCATTTAAAAGAACCTTCCACAAATTAAACTTGTGTGAAGCTAAATTTGCAGGTTAGATTGCGCTCAAACGCTCTATCAAAGTTCCAACGTTCACCACTAGGTGTCAGTAACATCTGGTACCGAAAGTTGGAACTACTTGAAATTGAACGGAACTTGTAGCTCACCATATGGGTGTCCGCATTGAAGCAGCTACAGCCTCTGGTGAGCCAAACATGTCCTTGGACACTCCCAGCAATAAAAGCCATACGATAAATAAATAAATAAATACATAATAAATAATTGGAAGAAATATTGACAAGGAGTGAAGCCTCCGTGGCTCAGGCGGCAGCACGCCGGCCTCTCACCGCTGGGCCCGTGGTTCAAATCTCGGTCACTCCATGTGAGATTTGTGCTGGACAAAACGGAGGCAGACAGGTTTTTCTCCGGGTACTCCGGTTTTCCCTGTCTATTTCATTCCAGCAACACTCTCCACTATCATTTCATTTCATCTGTCATTCATGTAATCATTGCCCCAGTGGAGTGCGTCAGGCCTCGGCAGCCGGCACAGTTCATATCCTCGCCGCTAGATTGGGGGCTTCATTCATTCCATTCCTGACCCGGTCGGAGACTGGAAGCAGGCTGTGGATTTTTTTCATTGACAAGGAGTCAAAGATTGAAAATTCTCTTGCAGGAAGCTAAACGGCACGTAAAACACATTGAAGACGAAGACCTGAATAATTGCTGTGTATTTTTAGTACATAGGTGGCTGTATTGAATTATTATTATTATTAATGATAATAATAATAATAATAATAATAAAATTAGAGGGTGGTGATGGTCGTGCTTCCTAATATCTTATGGAAAATAACAATAGTAAAGTAACAATAATAATACACACAATATGCATATTAGTATGCAGGAAGCAGTTATATCCGAGACCTGCTCCTTAGTTCGTTCGTCCCTCAACCAACCAAATTGCAACAATTGCCGATGAAATGTCGTATTATAGGCCTACCCAATGACATGGTGAACATATAAATAATATTAATAAAATATTATTTTCTTCCATTGACACTGGAGTGCCAACATTTTAGATGGGTATCTCGCATCTAAGAACTCTTGAAGGCCAACCGACATAAAAAAATAAAAAATGCCGGAGCGCCTTACTGTATGCATTAATGGGATTCACAGTGTTTTTCAGCCGAAAGCTGTCTGAAAAAAATCGCTGGTAAAAGAAGCCAGTAAATGCATGTAATTGCACTTCGAACTTGAATAACTCACTTCTCTTCCCTTTTCAGTTCAGACATTGAATGGGCACTCTCCTTAATTTTTAGTATACTTTTTAAATTAACTAGCCTATTTGATTTATCAAGAGTCTACTTAAAAACAGAGACTTTTCGGTAGTTCTATCGTACTTGCCTTTTAAATAGGTGTGCGATCAGTTTCTTGCAACCACTAAACATCGTCCACTTCTGAAACAATAGTTCAGAAAATGTTATCTTCCATATGTCAAGACAGTTTCAGAAAATGAAACAGATTTTATTTATAGCTATTGCTGTTTTAAGGAGTAGAACAGTGAAGTCATCTGGCTCTAATGAAACAGATTGCTAGGCAGGAAAATATTATAAGGGGTTTGTCATTCTTCTCTAAAACTATGAATTGATCAAGTGAGTGAGGATTAATCAAGCAATATTTACATTAATTGTGAATACTTTTCAATTATTATTATTGAGTTTAATTACCGACAGCAACAGCTATGTTCGCTAACGCACAGTTCTTGGCCATGGGGCCAGACTCTCTGTGGACTCGGTAGACATGGGTTTGAGCCTCACCATCGGCCGTCCTTGAAATGGTTTTCTGTGCTTTCCCCATATTCACCTCCATAAAAATGTTGGGACGTTACTTACTATCAGACCACGGCCGCTTCCTTCCACATCCTTACCCAGTTTCATTCATTTCATTTCTGTCACATAGACTTCCATCGCATCTTATCGCCGAACCCGTTGAACACGGAAATTTTAAGGGAAAGACATACATTATGATAGTTAGTATTAGAGACAGGAATTTGCCTATTTTATTCCTGTGTTTGGAAACGTAGGCTTTCGAGATATACATCCGTTTTAGGTTCTTTTAGGCTAGATTTTGTTGGTTTTATTGTGCCTATTTCAAGGGTTTGTGCCTATTTGGAGTATAATTGCCTATTTGATGCCTTTTGACTGTATTTTAAAGTGCATTATATTGCAGCTGGTGTGCTCGAGTTATATTCTCATTTCTCAATATGTGTTTACCCCACGAACAAGAATGGGAATTCTCGGAATTCACCAGAAATAGCGCCTGGGATCTCGATATTAAGCCTCCAAACTTAACAACCCTTCGTTTTGTATTTCGCTTTTCTTTTTATTGAAAATTTACCCGCTAGTATGTGTGTGAATTAATATCATAAATTTTATGCTGATTGAATTTCAAAAGAACTAATTTAGTGCCATGTTTTCGCGTTTTTTCAATCTCGATATTAAGCCTCCAAAGTTAAAAGACTCTTCGTTTCAGGTATCGTCCCCTTCAAAAGCTGCGTTAGGTTGGCGCTGCAACTTAACAGTGAATTCATATACAGTATATCTTGTACACGCCTGAGTTTTGAATGGGCAGGCAGTTAAAAGCAGCCAGGGGGGATGCGATCCAGCTGGCAGTTAAAATGCCGCGGCCATCACAGTGGGTTGGTGCTGTAACCTATCTTGTGTTGAATGGACAGGCAGTTTAAAGCAGCTTGGAGGGATGCGATCTAACTGGCAGCGGGTGTAGCATGGCCTCTTACCGAGATAGATGGAAACTTGGTGGTCCTGTCTTGAACTACTGCGTTGGTGCTGTAACCTATCTTGTGTTGAATGGACAGGCAGTTTAAAGCAGCCAGGAGGGATGCGATCCAGCTGGGAGTGAAAATGCAGCGGCGATCAGTGCGTTGGTGCTGTAACCTATCTTGTGTTGAATGGACAGGCAGTTTAAAGCAGCCAGGAGGGATGCGATCCAGCAGGGAGTGAAAATGCAGCGGCGATCAGTGCGTTGGTGCTGTAACCTATCTTGTGGTGAATGGACAGGCAGTGCTGTAACCTATCTTGTGTGGAATGGACAGGCAGTTTAAAGCAGCTTGGAGGGATGCGATCTAGATGGCAGTGGGTGTAGCATGGCCTCTTACCAAGATAGATGTGAACTTGGTGGTCCCGTCTCGAGCTACTGTTGCTATGGAGATGGCCGGCTTTGCTATTACTTCATCAGTTTATTTTCTGCTTTTATTAGCCTTTGCTTGGGTGCAAAAAGGCCGAAATCAATAGAATGAGAAAGACTATCGAAAATGCATGTAGCCAGCCGTTCCTTCTGGGTCCTAAACTATGTGTATGCAAAATTTGGTTGGGATTGGTGGAACGGTGTAGATTTGTAAACGGAACAAATCCACCCACCCACATACATACATACATACATACATACATACAGACTTTCACCTTTATATATAAGATAAGTACGTTATTATTATAAGTTGCTTATTGTTAATTCTTTTTATAGTAATTAAATATGTTATTAAATTAAAAGAAATGTTTTCATGCCTATTTTGTTGCCTATTTCACACGATAGTGCCTATTTACATGCCTATTTTGGCTATTTTAAGAGCCTATATGCCTGCCTATTTTAACTGTTTTTAGTGCCTATAATTCTCGTCTCTAGTTATTATTATTATTATTATTAGTAGTAGTAGTATTCTTCTTCATTTGTTTCACCCAACTTTGGGGTACATGAAATCAATCACTTTTTATTGTTTTGAGCCTTCCTTTGGGCCCAGTTTTGCCTCATCCTTTGAGATCTTGCTTCCCTTTCTTCGGCAGAGATGTGGATCGTACGCCTTTGTTTGAGTTTCACTTGGAACCGTTGATTCTTATCCTTGGTGACAGTTTTGGCTTTTTTTTTTTTTTTGTCCATGAGCATGGTGTCTGTAATTTGGAGTTCCACGAGGTCTTTCTCGGTTTCCTTAAACAAAAAGTTTTTTTTTATTACGGAAGTGGTCGAAGATATTTTTGGTTAATCTATTTGAATTTATCCGGAGGATGTGCCCATAAAAATAATTCTCCGTTTCCTTACTGTGTCCGAGAGTTTTTCAGTTTTTGGTAACGAGTTTCGTTCCTGACATGGATTATTTTTTTGTTATGAAATTTGGGGCCTAAGATTTTGCGTATTATCTTCCTTTCCTTGACCTCCAGCCTTTCAAGCGGTCCCTGGGTGGTGAGGGACAATGTTTCGGCTGCATATAAGGCTTCTGGTTTAATTACCGAGTTATAATGTTTTATCTTGGTATTCTAGGAGAGAGACTTCTTGTTATTAGTGTCCTTCGTAAATTGGAAGGCCAATTCAACTTTATTTCTCCTAGATTCCATTGCCTTCTTCTCTAGCGCATTCCTGCCGATCCATTCCCCAAGGTATTTAAATTCTTTGACGATGTCTAGTATTATTATATGAAATTTACATAAACATACAAAACCATCGCCGTCGGACTTCCTGCGATCCAAAGCCACTGGTGATGTACCAAACGTCTGGTCAAGTCCTGAGGAAAATATCCCTCCACGCATCTCCTCTCTCTCACTTAGTTAGTTATTGTTGTTTTAAGAGGCGGAACTAGGAGGTCATCTGCCCCTTGTCCTCTCTCTGTGTTCCTTCTTGAGTTTCCGGCATGGAAACTCTAGATTGTCATCCCGCATCCTAATATATACAGTAAGCCTACATTTAAAATAATTTGTTAGCACCTTTTACTCAATTTCTCTCCGACTGGCTGTGTGGCTCAGCGGCAACGTCTCGTCTCCTGAGCTCAAGATAGCGGGATCGAATCCCGGCTCAGTCAGTCGGCATTTTAGGGTGCGCAAATGACAGAGAGAGAGCTATGTTAGTAGATTTACTGGCACGTTAAAGATCCCCTTCGGGTCAAATTCCGGCACCCCGGCGTCTCTGAAAGCCGCAGTAGTTATCAGGGTCGTAGAACCTATAACATTATTATTATATCAACTTCTCTCCACTTTTATTACCTTTGAAGTAGCCTATTCTATTGGAGATTCAGGCTTTACAGCTGCAGCTTGAACATTTGTCTACTTGAGGAAACCATGTTGATCTTTGTGCAATCGTAACAATGTTGCCAACCTTTGAGCCAATTCGCCATAAAATCTAATTATTCGGATGCTTTTTTGCCGCTACAGAGCCTCCGTGGCTTATGCGGTAGCATGCCAGCGTCTCACCGCTGTATCCGTGGTTGAAATCCCGGTCACTCTTTGTGAGATTTGTGTTCGACAAAGCGGAGGCAGACAGGTTTATCTCCGGGTTTCCCTGTCTTAATTTCATTCCCGCAACACTCTCCACTATTATTTAATTTCATCTGCCATTCATTTAATCATTGCACCGGGGGAATGCGACAGGCTACGGCAGCCGGCACAGTTCATATCCTCGCCGCTAGATTGGGGCTTCATTCTTTCCATTCCCTGACCCGGTCGGTCGACTGGAAGCAGGCTGTGGATTTTCATTTTTGTTTTGCTGCGCAAACAAGGTTTATACACAAGAAAATATAATGTAATATCAATTTCTTACCTTTCTGAATTACTCTGCCTATCGTTTCAAATACCACAAAAACTATATTCACACACACGAAAGCAAAGTTGGCAAATCTCCTGATTAACGTAAAAATGAAAAGTAGCCTATCTGAAAAGTAACCTAGCCGGCTTATGAAAACATAGCAAGATGCACTGGAAAATCTTGTACGCCAATAAACAAATAGGAAAAGTGTGAAGTATTTCCTGGCACGTTATCCTCTTCACAGACTACAACGTCGTCTGGCTGCGTGGCTCAGGGGTAACGTTCTCGCTTACTGAGCCCAAGGTTGCAGGTTCGAAACCTGGCGCAGTCAGCTGGCATTTGAGGGTGCGCAAATGCGAGGGAGCCGTGTCAGTAGATTTACTGGCACGTTAAAGATCCCCTTCGGGGCAAAATTCCGGCACCCCGGCGTCTCTAAAAGCCAGTGTAGTTAAAAGGGACGTAAAACCAATAACATTATTATTATTAGACTACAACGTCAAAGGGAGCGCTTAGGTCTTGAGGCGACTAGAGGTATAGCACTTTATCTCAAGATGTTCAGGGTCACTGAAGTGACAAAACCTTATTTACTCTACTTGTAGTACCATGGACGGCCTTTTGCATTAACTGCATATAGTTCCTCTTCAATGCAAGGTTCTCCTTTGCATTTCCCATGTCCTTTGTTACTAAACCATTATAATTATTATTGTATATATATAATTCGTTGAGGCCATCTAGGACCACGTTAAGTCTTGCTACACTTGGCAATTTGCTTCGCTTTCCTCTGAGCCCAGAATTCCCTCATTCTCTGTGAGTGGACCATCTTGCACTCCGCTGTCCAGGTGGTACCTTGTCTTCTTTTCGGTTTCGGTGTCTCATCTCAGTTTAGCCCATTAGTCAGTATCTTTTTGCGGAAGAGATCTCTATTGAAGGCTTTGTCGGGTTTTAGATGCAGCATTTTGAGGTCGTCTCTGGAATTATTATTATTATTAATCAAAACAGGACGTCACCTCATGTGCTCTACCGATAAGTATGAAATAGCATCTCTCCATTGATTCGACTCGTGCACGAAGGATGGCAATCCTAGTTTGAAGCTTAAAACACGGTGCACTCGGTCTCATGACAACTACTGTTTCAAATAGTGGGGTTGGACTTTGTAAAATCAGTCCAATTTACCTGAGTTTGTTTGGAATTTCCCTGGAAACTTATGTTTCCAGACATTTCCCTGATAAAGTGGAAACGAGATCTCCGGTTTCCCAGCAACATCTTGCAATTGTGGTGCCAGTCTTATCTACACTGTGGTGTCAACAAAAAGGAAAAATGCGATCTCTGAACACACTCGGCCACCTGCATAAGGCAGTTTTTATTGATTTCCCAGTTCAATCCCTGGACAGTGGGAATGATACTTACCTAAATCGGCTAGCATTCTTGGCTGTTGCCCCAGAAGTCCGAGTTTGATTCCCGGCTATGCCAAGAAATTTAACTCTGGTCCGAGGGCCGGAACGGGGTGCACTCAGCCTCGTGAGGCAAAATTGAGAAGAGTAGGCTCGATTCCCACCTCAGCCATCTTGGAAGTGATTGTCCGTGGTTTCTCAATTCTGCTCCAGGCAAATGCCAGGATGGTTCCTAATTTAAAGCCACGGCCGCCTCATTTCATTCCTCACCTGAATTACAAATAAATACCAATAGAGCCATCAAAACAACACAGGCTATCAGACGGAATTACACACACCCAAGTACACGGGGATAAATGATCACATTGTCCAAGTACCTAAACTGAAACAACAGCAATAACAACAATACCAACAGAACCATAAGCCACTGGAGCTCCTTCTTTTCTTTACATGAATATTGAACCAATTGAAAATTCTAGGTACATTAACAAGGAATCGAACGCGGTCTAGTTTGGTGGGAGGCAAGCAGCTAGACCACTGTGGCATCATGCCTTCTATTATTTTTGTTTATTAATTAAGGAGCCAATGGTCATTTTTAGCCTATTTTCATTTGATGAAAAAATAGGCCTATGAAATCACCTTTTGTCCGTGTGTGTGTGTGTGATGAGTGTGTGCCCCCCCCCCCCTAATAAATTCTAAGTGATTTCAATGAAACTCAGTAAGGTCATACCAACATTTCGGCCGACCCCGACCGTGCCCTTCGAATTTTATTTCGTCTCACCAATCCAACATGGCGGCTGTGCGAAATATTTCATCAGCATTCAATATCTCCGAAACTATTACCGATATCACCCTGAAATTTTGTACGGTAATGAAGGGCTCTAGTAGAAGTTCAACTATGAGACTTTCAGAAACCTCTTGATTACAAAACGAACATGGCGGGCAAGCGAAGTTTGGTTGAAACTTTTAAAAATACTTTTCTCGCGATTTAACCATCCAAATGCAATGAAACTTGGTACAGCTAATGTGTATGTACATTGTAAAACATTGGCAGCTAATGTAGTTCAATTGTTTCTTCTTCTTCTTCTTCTTCTGGTTCCTATCCGTTCCGGATGTTGGCTACCATTTTGACTGTGCTGTTCCTATCACTTGCAGCTCGGAATAATTCAGTAGATGTTTTTGAGGTCCAGGCTGTGAGATTTTTTAACCAGGATATTCTTCTTCGTCCAACACTTCTCTTCCCTGGTATTTTTCCTTGAAGAATAGACTGTAGGAGATGGTACTTGGTGGTATTCCTCATGATGTGTCCTAGGTATTTGATTTTCCTGATTTTCACGGTGGTTAATACTTCCTTTGGTTTTTTTTTTCATTTTTTGAGAACCACAACATTTGTGACATGGTCTGTCCAAGGTATCCGCAATATCCTTCTGTACAGCCACATTTCAAAGGCCTCTAACCGTTTACATAAAGACTCTGACAGAGTCCATGTCTCAGCACCGTAAAAAAGAGTAGAGAACACATAACAACGCAAAAGCCTGATTTTCGTAGTCATTGTCAGCCCATGATGTTTGAATAAATTCCGCATCTTATTGAAAGTTGTCCGGGCTTTCCCAATTCGAGACTTCACCTCATCAGAAGGGTCCCATTGGTCATTTATGGTAGTGCAAAGGTATATATACTTATGCACTTGTGCAGTGGGTTTCTGGTCTATATTTCGTTTGCATGCAGAGACTTTGTTTTTACTAATGACCATCAATTTTGTCTTCTGAGGGTTTATATCTAAACCATATTCATGGCTCTTTTGGATAACTTTATCAATGATATGTTGCAGGCTTCCTTGACTATCCGCAAAAATCACAGTGTCATCGGCATATCGAATTTTATTTATCCAGTTACCATTTAAGAGCACTCCCATCTCAACATCCTCTAGAGCTTCTTTAAAGATATATTCCGAATAGATGTTAAATAACAATGCAGACAATATACAGCCCTGTCTTACACCTCTTAGAATATCTATATCTTCCGTGTTCTCGTTACCCAACCTCACATAAGCAGATTGATTCCAGTACAAGTTCACTATTATTCGTAAGTCTTTATCATCTAAGCCAATCTTTTGTAACATTTCTATCATCTTATGATGTCTTACTCTATCGAAAGCCTTTTGATAGTCAATAAAGCAGGCATATATATCGCAGTTCACATCACGGCACCTTTGAAACAATACTTGAATGCTAAATAGGGCTTCACGTGTGCCAAATGCGTTTCTAAAACCAAATTGTGTAGAAGAAGCTTGTTCTTCAATTGTTTACATAACCCCAAATTGGCGGCTGTACGAAATATTTCACTGGCATTCTATATCTCTGAAACTATTACTTATATCACCCTGAAATTTTTTACGGTGATAAAGGGCACTGCTACAAGTTCATATGTAACTTTCAAAAACCTGTAAAGTACAAAACGAACATGGTGACCAAGCGAATTTGAAACATTTTAATAGACTTGCCACGCGATTTGAGTATCTGAGCGCAGTGAAATGCGGTACAGTAAATTATTATACATATTGTAATACACTGGCATCTAATTTAGTTCAATTGTATACATAACCTCAAGATGGTGGCTGTGCGAAATTTCAAAATTAAGTTTTTATTTCTTGTGTCGTAATCATGCGATCGAAGTGAAAGTTTGAATAACGAAGCTACGCAATAATTTTTCTTTAATGGTACATAACTCTTTGGCCTATACATATCACATTCAAAAATGGCAACCATCCGAAATATTTAGACGGTTCTCAATATCTACGAATCTTTTACAGCAATCAAACTGAATTTCTTATGTTCATAGAGGCTATGAACATAAGTTCACCTATAGGAATTTCAGTAACCTGGTGAGAACAAATCCAGCATGGAGGCGACGCGAAGTATAAATATTGAAATGGATGTTTCTCGCGATTTAACCATCCGAGTGCAGTGAAACTTTGTACGTTAAATGCTTATACAAATGTTAATCCACTGGCATCTAATTCATTTCAATTGTTTTCATAACCACAATATGGCAGCTGTGCGAAATTTTAAAATCTCGTGTTTTACTTCTTGTGCCCTAATCATGCGATTGAAGTTTGAATACGGCACGTACACAATAATCTTCTTGTAATTGTACATAAATAAAAATCCAACATGGCGACCATCTGAAATATTAAGACGGTTCTCAATATCTACGAATCTATTACAACAATCAAACTGAAATTTTGTATGTTGATAGAGGCAATTAACATGAGTAGGATGTATGAAAATAGTCTGTATAGTTCTTCACGGAAATACTTGTTTTATTTTCATGACGGGTCAGGAAAGGGATTTTGGAAGGAAATCGGCCGTGGATAAGTTGAAAGGACCTGGTGATTAAAATGAGAAACCAGGAAAACCATTTTCAGGACGGCTGAGGTGGGAATTTGAACCCACGTTCTCCCGAGGCAAGAGGTAGCGCCTAAGCGCTCTCGACCACCGCGGCCGGCAAGTCATGTTTCGCATGAGGCAAAATGAGAGGAGGTGTATGCTTGTATTCTTATCTTACTTCACGTAGTGTGTGTTCGTAGATGATAATAATTGAGGAGCTAAGGCTAGGTTAGCAGTATTGGCTAGCAAGTGTTAATCATTTCATTCAGAGGTTCTAATAAGTTCGTAAGCAATACGAACACCTTGCCCCAACCTTACACCTCAAATAGCTGTTTGCAAGGAATAAACCTATTGTCAGCATTGATTTCTATTCGAAGGTCAGCCTACATTAAGCCACCTTTTGTGGTCTCGATGAACTTAATGATTTGTTGTTCTTAATTCATATTTACGGTTTACCCAGCGTAGCCTAAGCTTAAAAGGTGAACGGGTGGCAAGTTTACTTTGAATCGATTCACTGAAACCGTTACTACTCGGCTTCCTTATGTCATAAATGCATGTTTCTCTACAAAACCTTCCTCGAGAAATCCTTTATCGAATGGTGAAATCCACATCAAAATCCATCTAGTGGTTCTCGATATTACCCATTACATCCAAGAATTGGAGACTCTGCTTTATACTATCGTATGTAGAGATAGAACATAATACGAGTTGATGCTTCGAACTCCACAACTATTCCGTGCAAGTTAAAACAAATCTCTATCTTTACTAAACAACTAGAGAATAATTTGAGATTTTTGCAAACGCTAGATATTTTTTAAATTAGTTTTTCCAAGATCTGTGCAATAATACTACATTTAAAAAATATATTTTATAGAAAACAGTTTCACACATCATTGCCCATGTTTTCTGAAAATTGTTATTAACTAACATTGTGACGGATCTCCCTTTTTCATATTTAACATCTCTTTATTTTTAAGAACTTTCGAAACAATAATTTAATGATGTATACTTATATAACTTTTATATGTAAGATTTAAAAGAATATGAAAGATTTATGCTACGAGATAGTGACACCCGTCCCACGAACTGTCAATAACATACTCGTAATTTATTAACAACTTGTCTCTCACGATCACTTGTTATCTTATGCTGAAGACGTCCACAATGTTGTCGAAACTAGTACATAAAATAACTTATGCTATCTATATTGAATTTTGGTGGACTACGTTTAATACTATTATGTATGTATTCGATTATCATTATATATACACTGAGAGTGGTCAAAAGTCACGGGAAGGGTAGGTAGTCAGTCCCATGGAAAAATGTGCCGTGTATGACTCCTGAGCGTTGCGGTTAGCTGCGGCGGTGCAGAGCAGAGCAGTTTGTCACAGACACGAGTGTAGTCAAGTTGGCATTACGTCGGGAGCTAACCGACTTTGAACGTGGGATGACCATCAGACACGGCGCTTGGGTCATAGCATTTTGGAGATTACACGCGAATTCGGGTATCCGAGGTCAACAGAGTCGAGGGTGGATCTTCAATATCGCAGAGATAAAGTTACCATCAGCGGAAACCGCAGCACCACAGGTGTTTAACGAACGGACATCACATCGTCTCAGCAGAACCATTTGGGCGATCAAAGGGCTACTGTATGTCAGATCATCACCCAGATGAATGTTGGGAGTCAGGAACCCATTTCTTGTCGAGCCAATGCCTCGCCGTATTGCTGCCGTTTTGATGGCTTGTGGAAGAGCAACTCGTTATCATTATATTCCGTGGCTTCCCATGACTTTTGACCGCTAAGCGTAAATAAAACGCAAGCTGGAGGTTGTTAGAAGGTGCGGTTTGTACCAAAATCTTCCAAATCGACTCAATAATACTGGAAAAATCTTGCATTTCTTGGTAAGTCAACGAATATAATTTGTTTATAAAGTGCGTTTAAAAAAATAAACAATTCGATAGTCAGCGGCTTCGGTGTCGTAGTCGGTAGCATGCTGAGCTTCTATGCCCAAGGTCGCGGATTCAAACCCAGCCGAAGTCGTCGGATTTTTTAAGAGCGTTAAAAATCCCTCAGTATGCCTTCCTTCGGAGTGGATGTAAAGCCGGCGGTCCCATGTCATAGATTTATGACATGTTAAAAAACCTTCCACTAATTACACTTGTGTGAAGCTAAATTATAGGTTAGATTTGACTAACGCTCTTAGGTTCCAACTTTCGTCACCAGGAGCCAACTGCGATGGCATCTAGTAACCAAGTTCAGAACTAGTTGTCATTGACGGTGGTGTTTGGTAGCAAAAAAGGAATTACTTGAAAATTGAATATCTGCAGACCTTACTTGGAATAAAAATAGATAACACACACTAATACAGCCATCACAATTAACACGGGTTATCAGACAGATCATACACACACGCAAAGCACACGGGGCTATATGACCGCGTTGTCGCAACCTCTAAACAGAGGAATCAACCAACCAATTCGATAGTCCCTAACAGAATGTGTCGCGTCCAGCCCGCATGACAGTAAAGCCGGGTGGGTGGTTTGAAACATGCGAGATTTCTCGCACAGGCCTTTAGTTATAATAATGATGAAAAATGAAAATCCACAGCCTGCTCCCAGTCTCCGACCGGGTCAGGAATGGAATGAATGAAGCCCCTATCTAGCGGCGAGGATATGAACTGCGCCGGCTGCCGAGGCCTGACACACTCCTCTGGGGCAATGATTAAATGAATGACAAATGAAATGATACTGGAGAGTGTTGCTGGAATGAAATTTTGACAGGGAAAACCGGAGTACCCGGAGAAAAACCTGTCTGCCTCCGTTTTGTCCAGCACAGATCTCACATGGAGTGACCGGGATTTGAACCACGGACCCAGCGGTGAGAGGCCGGCGTGCTGCAGCCTAAGCCACGGAGGCTTCAGTTATAATAATGATAATAATAATAAAATATTATTATTATACAAATGAAGGATCCGTTACCTTAGACTCACGATCACTCTTCGCGGCCCTGCTCGTCTATACAGTATACAGTAGATTTGTTGTGTTTATGGGCCGTGTTTAGAATCTATAAAATTGGCAGGCACCAAGTGACGACGTTTTATGGACCATTGGTTGTGTAGTGTGCCTATGACGACAGACGACTGGTACTTCGATTCTGTAGAAAGCGATGAAATACTCAACCAGTTGACCAGTCATTGTGCCATTACCGTTTGCCTGATATATATTCGCACACCATTAAACATACAGTACAGAGCCGTAATATTCTTTATAAGTATGCTCTTTTTATTTTTTGGCTTTAAAAATCTGTTAATTTTCCAGAACAATATGACGTATTCCGTACCAGTCCATTGTAATTTTAAGACATTAACAACTTATTTGAATTATTACTCGTCATCTCACTTTATTAAAACAAAATTTCACACCTTTACTTTAACAATTATGTTTCCAAAATTATTTAGTGATGAAAAATGGTATATTTTTTGTTTTATAGAGCAAACTCCATTTTATATGTTGGTATCACTGTATTAATAACAATGGCACCCTCAGATGCATAAAAGAAGAGTACATGTGTTTGTTGTGAGACTAATTGTAAGTTTATAGCTATGTGTAACTTTTGAATCCAATCTTTGAAGAATTTAATTTTTCTGCACATTTGCCCCTTTTTCTCAGGACTTAATTGAGATAGAAATTTGAAATGTCCACCATATCTTTATCACGATGTGTGTGCTGGTACTAATATTATTCACCCAAGTGTATAACGTCATTTAAAATATCCCTTAGGTGTAGAATATTTCCCCCAAAAAATTAACCTAAATTTAAAAATAATAGTTGTGTAACTATCAGCTGTAGATTAACTATTCTAATAGGATGAATAGAAATTCGTTCATGCTAATATCTGAAAATATTTCATTTATATGTTGATAAGCTGCTGAGACAATGGGGTATCATTGTTCATGTTTTAACATAGGCGGTATAGGGCAGGCTGATCCCCCGTAAGTAGAATGCGGGTGAGAAGAAACCCTGTGACTCTATAGCCCATTAAGAACCTTGGTCTATCAAAGCGACCGCTGTTCAGTCATATGGCTGGCAGTTTACGGGCTGATGCATGGTCAGCAGGACGTATCTCCTTAGCCATTTTCATCTTGCTTTCTCGACCATTATCACTGCCTCTTGAATCAAACAAGCTACTCAATTGGCCTGAGTGTACCCCGTTTTCAGCACTAACGGACTACCCGACATCGTTAGGTAATCGAACGTGCGATCTCATAGATAAGAGGCAAGCGAGCAACCCATACACCACGAGGTCGGCGTGAATGCAGGTGTTTCCAAACTTAAGTTAATGCTCATATTGTAAACAGTTTCGAACATTGTATAAACACTGGAATACTGGAGAATCAGCCACGTTGGCCGAGTAGTTGCATAATAGTATATTATGCAACGAGCCTACAATATAATGGCAATAATTAAGACACGAATATGTTTATAAAACGAGCGTATGCGAGTTTTATAATTTCCATACGAGTATCTTAATTACCTTTATAGGTGAGCTGCATACGACAGTTTATGTTCGACGATAATTATTATAACTATTTTATGATCGAACATAAATATTCATAAATATCTGTCGAGATTTCGCCAGTTTTATGTACTGAACAGAGCGCATGAGACGCAGAGAATGCCTTGTATTTGACCATGGCCTCCTCGATTACCCTACTATGACACTAGGCCAGGCAGTGAAATTTAAAGTAGAAGGCCGTGGAACTCAGTGCATCTAATTATCTAATTGGTCAAACAACTGTTTCTTGAGCTCTGATTGGTGGGAGAAACTGTTTCATAATGAAATGAAAAATAGTGTTTTAATGATCCTCATTATAGCTTACAGTTTTCTGACATATAATAGTCAGGGTCGAACATAAAAATATAAAAGCGTGAGTAAGAAATAATCTACAAGTGGTTCTTGAGGCCAGAATTTTAATTGACTTAGTCACGCCAATATTTACTGCTAAAAAATGTTGGCATGACTCATGTGTCATTCGTGATAAGTAGCGAGTTTTTATGGGTACGTATTGTGCTTAGGAAAATTGTGATTATCATTCTACAACAGAAATCCAAACAGCTGAACGGTACACCTTCCAGTAAACCTTTGTAATTAACCATATCCTGGTGTTCTATTCTTCCGAGAATGTCTTGTCAGATGGTGTTATCAGATCGAGTACAACCCAATGCTAGCACAGAAGTCCAGTAAACATAATCCATTTGTGTTCGCTTCCCTATCCTCCCTAAAATGGCACTCTAATAATTAAGTCAGTGCGTACAAATATACCCTCTAGTGATCTGATGAAACACGATTAGGCTATAGGCGACGTGCCGCATTTGTTCTGTGTACCGTTCACATTACAGCCACACGTACAACGTTGCGCAATATTTTGACGTCGATCCGAAGGTCTGTTTACGCTCTCCCGACCTTGTATTCCACCTGCTGCTGTAATTGATTTTGTTACTGTACGTAGCACTGGAAAAAAATCGTTGAACTGATGTCACGTATCCACAACTCTGTACATTGTGTGAAGGTTTGTATTAACATGGAGGTTTAAGAATAATGGTAATGCAGTCTCTCTCAGATATATCACAAGTCTGAATGAATAGTTAGTTATCCATTCCAGGAAGAAGTTTCTTTGTGTTTAATTTGTTTATTTTTTTATTAATTTATGTATTTATTTATTGGTACACTTAACTCTACAATTAATAATGCAATAAATAATTTACCACCGGGAAGACTAGTAAAGTGGCAGATTATAGTTAGGGGAATAGTTATTTAAAGGTCACTGATGTTTACAAAAGTGGACGCTATTATTTACTAAACTTATCCGTTGATATATTATACACCGCCCAGTTGAATAAAAAGCAACTACAAAATTACACATTTACCACCGGTAACTTAAATGTATGTAACATCACTGCAAATGTCACTGGATTCATTTCACAGTGCATTAATATATTTACTTCTGTGGTTAAAGACAGAATACAAGTCTCTAAATTTATATTCAACATTAGAACTTTTATTATATCCCTTCACAAAATGAAATTTAACGTCACTATCTAGTGACAAAATAGCTTAATTGGTAGTATTGAAACACATTTAGTATACCCTTTTCCCATGAATATATGAAGTGCATCTTGAGTTATGAACATATGTTTCACATTGAGTCACTGACACACATATTATCACCCGTCAGCGCGGAGAACCGAGTTCGTTTCTCGGCTCTGCCAATAAATGTAATTCTGGTCTGAGGACCAGAACGGGATAAACTCAGCCTCGTGAGGCAAAAATGAGATGAGGTAGGTTCGATGCCTACCTCAACCGTCCTGAAAGTGTTTTTTCGTGGTTTACCACTTCTACTCCAGGCAAGTGTCCGGATGGTACCTAACTTAAGGCCTCGACCGCTTCCTACCCAAATCCTATCTCAATTACAAGTACAGACTAGTACAGACATCACTGTGACACAGGTTATCGGACAAATTTTACCCACACCCAAGTACACGGGGCTACATGACCACTATGTTGCAAAGCCCCTAAAAGAATCAATATAAACACATCAAACCTATTATGACCCTCGGTGCAGTCATACGGTTTCAATCGCACACCACGAGCGCGCTGGTGAACTGCAGCAAGTCCAAAGATCGGAGGTTTGAATCCAGACGCTGACAGCTACTGGTTGGTTGATTCCTTAGTTTAGGGGCTGCGACAACGCGGTCATGTAGCCCCGTGTACATTGGGTGTGTGTGTGTGGAATCTGTCTGATAACCGGTGTTAATTGTGATGGCTGTATTAGTGTGTGTTATCAGTTTTTAATTCAAGTAAGGACTGCAGACATTGGATTTTCAAGTAGTTCCGACTCTTTCTACCAAACACCACCATCAATGACCAACAAGTCTGCACTTCGTTACTAGATGCCACCACAGTCGGCTCCTGGCGACGAACGTTGGAACCTAAGAGCCTTACTCAAAAATAACCTCTAATTTAGCTTTACATAGGTGTAATTAGTGGAAGGTTCTTTAGCATGCCATAAATCTATGACATGGGACCACCGGCTTTACTTCCCCTCCGAAGGAAGGCATATTGAGGGATTTTTAACGCTCTCAAAAATTACGACGTCTTCGGCCACGTTTGAACCCGCGATCTTGGGGACAGCAGTTCAGCATGCTACCAACTACGCCACTGAAGCCGCTTGATATTACAGTAAAACTTGCCTTCAACAAACCGTTTATTAAACAGGAACTAGTCATAAAAGGGAAATATTAGACGATCCTGTGAACTTATGGTGAAAAACGCGTTAAATACCCTATATTAAAAGGATACTGTATTACGCGGATAACTGAAATCAAAATACGCATTTTAGCGCAAACTTTCCAAGTTCCGGAATGCAGTGTTTGGTATTCTATGAAAGTCTACCTTGTTTGCTGCAACAGCTGATTCTGTAGCTAACAGGGAATGAGCAAATACGTCTTCGTTCTTTTGTTCTCCAACTCACACATCAAAGTGTAAGGATAATTGCCCCTTTCCGTTTCCCAAACCTTTCCCAATGCTCGCTTAAATGATGATGTTGATGATGATGATGATGATAATTGTTGTTTTAAGGGGCCTAACATCTAGGTTATCGGCCCCTGATCGCTTAAATGAGTTGTCAATCAACAATTAATGACTGTCATCATTTCGGCCCTTGTCAATCAGCTTAGAATTCAGGTTCTATCTGAGCAGTTCGGCTGCAGTCATTATGGCTTCAAAAGCAAGAGTTGTGCTAGATCTTAACACGAGAGTAAAAGTGATAAAATACTGTATTAATTCGCAACGCAAATATAGAAATTGAATAAGGTATGTAGGCCTACACCATGGTTTTTTTTTTCCAGTATGTCCAATAATGTAAGAAAGGATCCGTTATCCATTTTTTTTATCATTTCAAATGATCTTGTCGACTTCGTCGTTATGCTTTAGGAGGCGGTTGCGTTACGGAGACTGAGACTGTGACGTCATGCAGCCACGCGGGAAGCCTAATTTAATGGGTAAAGGATGGAGAGTGCGTGACGTCATGCAGCCACGCGGGAAGCCTAAGTTAATGGTTAATGGAGTCTCTTGAAATAGTCTTGGGGCGTCGAGCAACCTGGGGCTTCGAGCAAAGCGAAAAGAATACAGGGTGACTCCTAAAGAGGGGTACAAGATGCCAAATAAGAATACAGGGTGACTCCTAAAGGGATATACAAGACGCCAGATAAGAATACAAGGTAATTCTTAAAGAGGTGTACAAGATAGCAGAGAAGAACACAGAGTGTCTCCTTAAGAGGTGCACAATATGTCAGATAAGAATACAGGGTGACTCCTAAAGAGGTGTACAAGATGTCACACAAGAATACAGGGTGACTTCTAAAGAGATATACAAGATGCCAGATAAAAATACAGGGTGACTCCTAAAGAGATATACAAGATGCCAGATAAGAATACAAGCTGACTCTTAAAGAGGTGTACAAGATGGCAGAGAAGAATACAGGGTGACTCCTAAAGAGATGCTCACGATGTCAGACAAGTATACAGGGTGACTCCTACAGAGGTGTACAAGATGTCACACAAGAATACAGGGTGACTTCTAAAGAGATATACAAGATTCCAGATAAGAATACAGGGTGCCTCCTAAAGAGGTGTGCAGAATGTCAGAGTAAAATACAGGGTGACACTTAAGGAGGTGTGCAGTATGTTAGATTCAATCAAATACAGGGTGACCCTTAAAGAGGGTTGCAAGATATCAGATTCAAATAATGGGTGACTCTTAAAGAGTTAATGGGTAATGGAGTCTGTTGAAAGAGTCCTGGGGCTTCGAGCGAAGCGAGAACGCCTCCTGAGCCTTTCTAACTTGTGTAGCATGCGTCATTTGAAATGATATAACGTATAGTCTTTCAGACTGACTGTCATTTTTTTCAAAACCGTCTTAGATAATCGCCAGAGTAAGTACTGACTATTTAATAATTATGTCCTAAGGCGTTTGAACGTCTGAATTTTCTATTGACGGCTAGGAGTTTTAATATTTGCATTCAAAATGTACTAATAATATCCGTAGCTTTGCAAACATGACCAAAGCCTTTCCTAGTGACCAAAGTAAGCGAATGACTTGCGGACCACATCGTATTGGGTGTTTATATGTGCTTAACAGTAAGTTGGCAACCGTTAAAATTGAGTTTAGTTAGTTAGTTATTGAGGTTTCAAGGGGCGGAACTACGAGGTCGTCTGCCCCTACAATAGAGTTTAATACAGCACATGTAGAGGATGTGGGAAGATGGAGCATCTGGAAGGAGAAATTCAAAGCAGCATTTCCTGTAAGATTTCTTCTCTTAGATTGTGCCGCCGCTCTATGATTCACACCACTATGCGTACCAAGGTTGCATGTGACCGAGCGGCACGTCAGTAGACCTATACTACGGCAGCTCACCGCTCTGCCACGTGCTGTATCAGACGACAAAGAATTTGCCCAAGATTGAATTTTGCATTTTATTGTCGATTATCTGGTGAAATTTCATTCGATGGATAAGAAAAATCACTGGAAATCGATCTAGGTTTCAAATAGGCTTAAGTACCGCATGTCCTCTTAAAAATGTCTAAAATAATTTTCAGACACCCTGTATTAGACATAGGATTGAGATGCCCCATACTAGTGGTACCTCTATGCTAAATGTTATTCAATTCAGTTTCTTCGTTTGGAAATTTATAGTGGGTGGTATAGGCCTACTCGCACACATGCATAGGGACATTTCACCAGCGTGAGTCTCATACATTTACTTTCATTTTTGGCATGATTCCAATAGTACATAATACAACGAGCCTATAATGGCAATAATTAAGACATGAGTATGTTTATAAAACGAGCGTAGGTAGTTTTATAATTTCCATACGAGTGTCTTAATTACCATTATAGGCGAGTTGCATACGACTGATTATGTTCAACGATAATTATAACTATTTTATGTTCGAACATAAATATTCATAAATATATGTCGCGATTTCACCAGTTTTATGTACTGAACAGAGCGCATGGGACGCAGAGGATACCTTGTACTTGACCATGGTCTCCTGGAATACCTCACTATGACGCTCGCCACGCAGTGAAATTTAAAATAGGGGGCCATGGAAGTGAGCGCAGGTGTGATGTTATCCTCACCTAATTGGTCAGACAACTGTTTCTTGAGCTCTGATTGGTTGGAGAAACTGTATCATAATGAAAACTTGTACTATAATGAGCCTCATTATAGTACAGTTTTCTGACATATAATATTTTCATTTCGCAGGGTTGAACATAAAATATACTACTTAGTCGAATGGGATACTATAGGTGCGTGATGGCGCAGTGGCTTAGCTGCTCGTATTTCACCCAGACGGCCAGGGTTTGAATCCCGGTCACCTGAAAAATCACGTGGTGCCAGGAAGGGCATCCGACCTTAAATACCTGGCCAAAACCAAAATGAGTCTGGTTGGCTCCGGCGACCCAATTAATTGGGAAAAGCTCGAATGGGATACCTGTTCTTGTGTAATGGACGGAACTACAATTAAGGGTGCATGTATTGATCAGTACATAGTGGAACAGGTCCCTTGATTCTAATGAATTAGTAATTCTAACACGCGCACGGGGAGACCTCTCTGAAGAGAAGTTGTTCCCTGTGATTGAACTATAGACTTCCCTGAACACCAGTATTGATTACAAGTATTGGAAGTACAAGAGCTTACCTGAGGCAAGATTCAACTTGCTTTTCAGAGTGCATTAACATTTGCATTAACCCTTATACGGCCAGGGGACTGATATAAAGGTTGAGGGAACTTTCGCTAAATATTCCAAGGACCCCGTCATATTACATATTTTTATATTCGACGATGTCGATATGCATATGTCAGAAATCTGTAATATAATGGGTGTCATTAAAGTACTACTTTTCATTGTAACACAGTTTCTCCAACCAATCAGAGCTCAATATTTTCATTCATTGACCAATTAGGTAAGGATATCTTCTTACATGCACTCAAAATCCAACATGTCGGACATGAATTACATGATTTGGAAGCTGACAATGTAGCCATCTTGGATCAACCATTGTAGTTACAATGCATTAACAAACTGGGCAATATTGCAAAAGAAATAGCACTGTACCTTAATATCCGCAACTCCAAATTATACACATATTGCCTTACAGACGTAAGATTTCACCGACAATTAGTGAATGATGTTGTTGACATAAACACACCAGAACGTTATGGAGGAAGCAGGTGTATGACATTAGTTCCACGGAAAATATAATCCAGCTCTCTGTTCAGTAAATGGATTTCTTATGCGAAATGTTTCCGCCAGATGGCATAACTGTTCTATTTGGGACTTAATTGATTTTCCTTCCGTTGACATTCTATACGCATCGATTTTGAAGAATAACTAGTTGATAATACGATACTTTTTAATTTTAAAGCGTTTGTAACAGCCTATTTTATGTTATTTGACCAAAATAACAATGTGATCCAACATAGTACCTGTGCGCTATCTGTTGGTGCTACTTCAGGATAAACAATGTTTCAATGGATTGGAATTCCTTATTGGGTAGAGAACAAATGCTGAGCCCACACAATTCCCAAGAAGAAGAATATCCACTGACAGAATCTCGACAGATATTTATGAATATTCACTGTATGATAGAACATATAATAACGTTATAATTATCGTCAAACATAAACAGTCGTATGCAACTCGCCTATAATGGTAATTAAGACACTCGTATGGAAATTATTGCCATTATAGGCTCGTCGCATAATGTAGGCTACTATTTTTTTTATTACTTCCAACCACGTAGTGGTATCTGTGTTGCAACGAAAACAACGCATGTCCTTCTGGACATATCGATGTGTATAAGTTCCGTGAATAACTGAATACCTAATAAGTATTCTGTGAACACGCTGCAGTCAGCTGACTTCCCAGCCGTGTTCGGAGCTAATTAAGATACTTGGTGAATAGGCCTATGGCTAGCTCATTGAAGGAAGAAGAAATACGGTTCTTAAAAAGGATATTATTTTGATTGTGAAGGCTGTCAAGTTGGTTAGTTATTGCGGTTTTAAGGGATGGAACAGTGAGGTCAACTGCCCTGAAAAAAGCTACCAAAATTACATTAACATTTATAATTTAAATTTGAGAAAAAAATTTAAAGCGTTTTTTATGAAAGAAATGAAACAAACTAAGAATTATTTAACATTCTAATAAGTTTAAGGTAGGGCTAATACTTGATCGGTTAATTTCAGTTATCGATTAATTGAAATAAGAATTTAGATTGCTTGCTTCAAATAACGATTAATCTATATATATAAAGCTCAATGTTTGTCTGTCTGTCTGTCTGTCTGTCTGTCTGTTATGTATACAAATCCACACCGTTTCACCGATCTGAACCAAAATTTGTATACATACCCTTCGGAACCCTGCGGGTAACCCTGTCCACTTGAAATTTCCGACAGACCACCCCATTCCCTGCATTTAGGCCCTTTGTCCCAAATCTACACCGTTTCACCGATCTCAACCAAAATTTGTATACTTACCCTATGTAACCCTGTGAATAACACTGTCCACTTAAAATTTCGGACAGACCACCCCATTTCCTGCATTTAGGCCCTTTGGCAAACTTCTACACCGTTTCACCGATCCGAACCAAAATTTGTATACCTACCCTTTGCAACCCTGCGGGTAACCCTGTCTACTTGAAATTTCGGACAGACCACCCCATTATCTGGATTTAGGCCCTTTGTCTCAAATCTACACCGTTTCACCGATCAGAACCAAAATGTGTATACTTACCCTTTGGTACCCTGTGAGTAACACTGTCTGCTTGAAATTGAGGACAGACCACTCCATTCCCTGCATTTAGGCCCTTTGGCCCAAATCTACACCGTTTCACAGATCTCAACCAAAAGTTGTTATTTACCGTCTGGAACCCTGCGAATAACACTGTCTGCTTGAAATTTCAAACAGACCACTCCATTCCCTGCATTTGGGGGCGTGGTGGCTCAGCGGTCTAGCTGTATGCCTCTCACCAAGGCGGTCCGGGTTCGATTCCCGGTCAATGCATGTGAGATTTTCGAAGTGAAATGCCATGTCCTGTGGTTCGGATTCCACGTAAAAAGGAGGTCCCGTGGCTCA
This sequence comes from Meconema thalassinum, assembly GCA_946902985.2. Classification (NCBI taxonomy): domain Eukaryota; kingdom Metazoa; phylum Arthropoda; class Insecta; order Orthoptera; family Tettigoniidae; genus Meconema; species Meconema thalassinum. The sequence goes on from OX336391.1 coordinate 544,696,494, forward strand.
TGATCTCAAGATTAACGGTCACGTTAAACTACAAGCTTTTTTTCATTCCCTGCATTTAGGCCCTTTGGCACAAATCTACACCGTTTCACCGATCAGAACCAAAATTTGTATACTTACCCTTTGGTACCCTGCGAGTAACACTGATTGCTTGAAATTGCGGACAGACCATCCATTCCCTGCATTTAGGCCCCTTGGCTCAAATCTACACCGTTTCACAGATCTGAACCAAAATGTGTATACTTTCCCTTTGTAACCCTGTGAATATCAGTGTCCACCTAAAATTTCGTACAGACCACCCCATTTCCTGCACTTAAGCCCTTTGCCAAAAATCTATATCGTTTCACCGATCCGGACCAAAATTTATATACTTACCCTTTCGAACCCTGCGGGTAACCCTGTCCACTTGAAATTGCGGACAGATCACCCCATTCACTGCATTTAGGCCCTTTGGCACAAATCCACACCGTTTCACCGATCAGAACCAAAATGTGTATACTTACCCTTTGGTACCCTGCGAGTAACACTGTCTGCTTGAAATTGCGGACTGACCACTCCATTCCCGTAAAGAGGACAGGGTCCGTCCCAAAGGCAATGGAAAAAGGGGTAAAACCGGACCCGCTCAGGAAACCCTCAGGGTTGCCAGCTCCCGAACTCACCAGCCATGAGCCCTTGAGGATGTAGCACTATCCAGGGTGCACCAGAAGTGGTGGGGCTACACACACCCTGCCTCCTTGAGGGTCTTGAGCAGAAGACATGAGATATTAAGAAAAGAAAAAGAAGGCTGACACCTCGAAGAATGAGGTTATCAGGAATGATTAGACAAGGGCCAATTAAGGCGGGAAAGTGAAAGAGTCGCTAGGCCTTGGATACCCTGATACCATCGGGGTCGGAAGAGAACAAGAGTTTGACCAAGGGAGGCTGACAGGAAATAGAACTGAAAGGAGCCCGGCACCAGTAAGTAGAAGCAATGCCGGACTCAGCTGGGGTCCCGTGGTCGCAAACCCACGTCCCTCAAGTGGTGAGACATTGGTGGGTGGAGGGGAGGGTGCAGGTGTGAGAATAGCTTGCTGATTCATCGCGAGGTGACATGAGAGAAATGTCCAGACCCCGCCGTGTTACCTGGTATTGCTGACTATGCTGATGTTCATATTGCGTCTTTGCTCAAACCACTGTCGTGTTACGAAAGAATGAGTGATTCACCGGTCAATGTGAATAGGACCGGGAACCCCCACCCGAACGTCTGTCATCATAATATATCGTAATCATCTGCGATATTCTCAGGTTCGTGCAGCTTGGACCCGAGCAGTACTCGATAAGCTCTTTCACTACACGCATCGAGTATAGGCCTAAGCCAGAAAATAACGTTCTGACATTGGAAGACAACGAAGGTAGAAATCTGAATTACCTATATCAGATTTAAAATTACACCATGTTCGTTTAGTAGTCATTTTTCATTACCTTATTATTATCATCATAAGAGCAAATGACCTAGATGTTACGCCCATTATACCACTAATCACCACACACAATAACTCTTCATCGCCTGTGAATTTTGAAATATTTCTTTCTACCACGGTAGTTTGCAAGTTTGTCGTGTCAATTCAACAGTAGTTTTCATTACCATCCTCATCAAAAGGGCAAATGACCTAGATGTTACGTCCATTATACTACTAAGTAACACCACAGTCTTCATCGCCTGCGATTTTTAAAATGTGTATTTCCATTAGTTTGTATGTTTGATATACCCGTTCAGTAGTAGTCGTATTGACAGGCCATGCCAAAGGAGAAGATATCTTCATCCCCCGAATTCCTATGATCCCTACTGATATGCCTTTTGATTTCAAGCGACTGCCATTCCCTGCACGTCTTGCATTTGCAATGACCATAAACAAGGACCAAGGATAGTCGCTCAAGCTAGCAGGCCTTAATCTGGAAAGTCCATGCTTCTCTCATGACCAGTTATACGTAGCTTGCTCAAGAGTGGGCACACCTAAACATTTATTTATTTATTAACCAGAGGGAAAAACAAGGAATATAGTTTATCCTAACGCACTCCATTAATTTCAATGTTAGCTACAAACATGTTAGTATTTATTAAATAACAACTGCGAAGTGAGATGAAACATTTCTCTGAAGTTCAACCATTACATCGTATATTAGGCCGTGTTACTTTGCGTGTCATCTGTCTAGGATACTATTTAATCTACTGTTACTGTATTCATTTATGCCAATGATCTGGTTCCTCTTCTTGAGAACCTGTACCGAAACATGTAGAAAATTCACAGCGAGTGTTATCGTATATCGTACATCTCTTTTCTATTTTATTCCTTTCATTCCTTTAAAGTATCAATTTTTCCCATTCGTTGATAAGTTATATGTGCCAGTAGTCACTTCTATGTTCATCATCACTATGTAGAAGATGTTTTGCGTCAGAAGAAAAGACAACTGGATGCTCAGGAACGTTAACGATATATCGACTGAGAAATCTGGAAGCTTCTCTTGGAGGAATTGCTTCAGACATTTATCGTACAGTTTAAACCATAACAAGACGAAACTTTTAACCAGATAGCGATCTAAGTGGGAGCTTTTTGGCAAAAAATAATCAAGTCTTTCCCGAAATGTGAGTCCTAAAAATAACTTTTTCTATTATTTTCTAAGTTTCATATGTCAGTTATGTAGTAATTTTCAATATCATCCTGATCAGTAGGGCAAATTACCTAGATGTTACGCCCTCAAATTGGGGGCAAATGACATAGATTTTAAGTCCATTATATTTCTAATCACCACCACATATAGTCTTCTACGACTGAGATGTCACGAATTCTGGGACCGCTAACGACATATCTCGACTCGGACTGAAGACAAATATCACGAGAATGATCATTATTTTACAGAGCCATACCATAGTGACTTAAGTATACACATTGTCACTGGGTTTGATAATGTAAGAAATGAGTACATAAATAAATATAATTTATGACGTTGAGTGTTAAGGAGACTGAAATATTATCATCATTCCACCGGGCGAAGCCGGGTACTACTGCTAGTATCGTATAATAATGTAATACGATATTAATCGTTATTTGAAGCATTATGCAATGGTAATTAAGACACTCGTATGGAAATTATAAAACTCGCATACGCTCGTTTTATAAACCTACTGGTGTCTTAATTATTGCCATTATAGGCGAGTCGAATACGACTGTTTATGTTTGTCGATAAGTATTATAACTATTTTATGTTCGAACATAAATATTCATAAATATCTGTCGAGATTTCGCCAGTTTTATGTACTGAACAGAGCGCATGAGACACAGAGAATGCCTTGTATTTGACCATGGCCTTCTCGATTACCCTATTATGACACTAGGTCAGGCAGTGAATTTAAATTAGAAGACCGTGGAACTCAGCGCATCAAATTATCTAATTGGCCAAACAAATGTTTCTTGAGCTCTGATTGGTGGGAGAAACTGTTTCATAATGAACAAGAAGTTCCGTGACGAACTAAAGAGCCTACTTTTCTTAAAAGGTAAGATTCATGCCAATGATTAATCTATATGGATCTATCTAGAATAATGACAAAATTAAGTTGCTAATATCGAAATTTCTAATTAGTTCGAAATACTGTATACCTGGCATAATGTAGCCTAATAGAGCACTACATTTGGCAGCCCTGGTGAATGAATATAATCTTAGTTCCATCTCTTAAGGTACAGAATACAAAATTTGGTTGAAGTCCAATGAATAGCATGGACGTTACATGCAGTTAAACATTGGATCTAACAGCGCACGTAAAATCATGTTGGCAACAATGTCATGCATGTAATGGTCAGAAATAATCTTAAATAATATTATCTATTGTTGTGCCAATTTTGAATGAAATCCATTAGTTAGTATAGAAGTTACATGCATGTTAAAATTGGACCTATCAGCAGGCTTAGAATCATGTTGGCAGCACTGACGTATATTAGTTACTCCATATTCATCTTGAATGCCAGGTACTATACGTGTGCAAAGTTTAGAGTATTGGCTTGCATACTTTCTGATATATTGATATTAGGGTAACAAAAATAGAGACAGCACATATTAACAGTTGGCAGCCCTGGTTGCTCTTAAGAATACGCATAGTCATATCTGTTATGGTACACATAGCCCATACGAAATTTGGTTGATATCCAAATGATAGTATGGAAGTTACATGTATTTAAATTTGGAACTCTCAGAAGGCTTAGAATCATGTTGGTAGCACTGACGTATATATGTTACTCCAAATTAATATAGAATGTCAAGTACTATACGTGTGCATAGTTTAAAGCTGTCGGCTTGCATACTTTCTGATATATTGGTATTTTGGATAAAAGAAATTAAGAGCATTTATTAACAGTTGGCAGCCCTGGTGGGTCATAAGAATACGCTCAGTCACATCTGGTTATGTACACATACAATATACGAAATTTGGTTGAATTCCAATTAATAGTGTAGAAGTTATATGCATTTAACAATTGGACTTATCAGCAGGCTTATAATCATTTTGGCAACACTGCCATGTATGGCCTCATGGAAATTTAACTGCAATATTATTATCTATTCGTGTGCCAATTTTGAAATAGCTCCCATTCATACCTTCCAAGATATCCAACATGGAGCTCAAATTTCAATTGCGATTTTTTAGCAGTTGGTAGCACTGACATCATTTTCAAATATGGCCATGACATATTCAGGTATAGATCTTTACTCCTACCAAATTTTGTTTCGATAGCTCCAGCCGTTTAGGAGTTGATAGGGGACACACACACACACACAGCCAGACAGACAGACAGACAGAAGGACAGACAGACAGACAGACACACACACACACACACACACACACATTTGCCCGATCTCATAAGACTACTTTTTCCTCATTTTTGCAAAATGTGAAAAGCAGGCTAAAAATAGTGTTATTATGAGCCTCATTATAGTACAGTTTTCTGACATATAATAGTCATGGTCGACCCTAAACTATTTTGTTTAACCGATTAATTGGTTGAAAACTAATCGATTCATTGCTTTGTCGTTTATTCAGTGTACTTCGCTCCTTTCACTACGCTCTCACAGAATCAAAACCGACATTTAATTAATTAAAATATATTTTAAATAATGTACCTTTTTGTGAAAACTAGGCTAAAAGAAAGTAAAACAAAACATTTTCCTATATTTTATACAATGAACAAGAATTCAAAATCTTTGCTGAAAACTCTTCTTTTTCTTTTTTCGAAACCCTTCCCAATTTGATTGATGTTTATCCTTCCACTGTCACTGACTCTAAAGGAAGTACAAGACTTGTTACCTAGGAAGCAAAATAACCAGTGAAGGACGAAGCAAAGAGGATATCAAAAGTAGGTTTCCACAGGCAAGGAAAGCATTTATTCATAACAGGAATATGTTGACAATGGATATAGATTTTGGTATTAGGAAGTCATTTTGAAAGTCTTTGTCTGGAGCGTGGCGCTCTACGGAAATGAAACTTGGGCTGTTGGTGCAGCAGAAATGAGTAGATTTGAAGCGTTTAAAATGTGGTGTTACAGGAGAATGATGAAGATCAGATGGGTAGATTGGGTTACAAGTAATAATTTTATTAATGCAGCCAATGGCCATGTACTTTTCTTTTCAGGACGGGTCAGGGATGGGATATTGGAAGGGTCACAAATGAAGAGATATTAAGACGATTATTAGAGGAGTGATTCTTCTGGTGGCTGCTAATGAAGAGAAGACATAGGCTGGTAGGACACTTACTAAGACACCCATGAATAGCAAACTTAGTTATGGACGGAAGGTTTGAGGATAAGAACTGTGGGGGTAGACCAAGGTTAGAATATGTTAAACAGATTGCCTCGGATGTAGGGTGTGGTAGCTATGTAGAGTTGAACTATTAGCTCAGGGCAGGGAGCCATGTAGGGCTGTATCAAACCAGTCAAAAGACTGAAGACTCAAACAACAACACAACTTAAACAAGCCAAAATAACTTTTATGTTCGACCCTGACTATTATATGTCAGAAAACTGTACTATAAAGAGTCTCATTATAACACTGTTTTTTATTATGAAATAGTTTCTCCCACCAATCAGAGCTCAAGAAACTGTTGTTTGACCAATTAGATAAGGATAACATCACACCTGCACTGAGTTCCACGGCCTTCTAATTTAAATTTCACTGCCTGGCCTAGTGTCATAGTAGGGTAATCGAGGAGGCCATGGTCAAATACAAGGCATTCTCTGCGTCTCATGCGCTCTGTCCAGTACATAAAACTGGTGAAATCTCGACAGATATTTATCAATATTTATGTTTGAACATAAAATAGTTATAATAATTATCGTCGAACATAAACAGTCGTAGGCTATGCAACTCGCCTATAATGGTAATTAAGACACTCGTATGGAAATTATAAAACTCGCATACGCTAATTTTATAAACAAACTCGTGTCTTAATTATTGCCATTATAGGCTCGTTGCATAATGCACTATTATAGATTTCTATGCATAATACCGAAAATACGCTGAAATCAACTTAAGCGATGACCTGTTATTTAAACTTATTTCCTTATCTCGTGTCTACTAATCAATTAATCGATTCTTCAGTCAGTCGATCAATCTATTATTCGTCTAGTCGATTGAACAGTCAGTCGAGTAATCGTTTTCGATTAATTTCTAATTATTCGATTATTAATCGATTAGTCGAACATCGCTTATTACCAGCTCTGGTTTAAAGTTACCTGCTACGAACAATATCAATATACATTCTTAAATTGTATCAAATACCTGTAATTCTACTAAACTTGGCTTGGCATTTTTGACATAACCACGCATACAAGCTTGGCATCAAAAGTGTTAATGGCTACTCCAGGAATTCTGGAATATTTTGAATATGTTAAGGGTTGTATGTCCTTAATAACTACTGTGGCATTTAGAGACACCGGGGAGCCATAATTATGCCCTGAAGGGGATCCTTATCGTAACATTAAATCTACTGACACAGTTCCCTAGAATTTGCGCATCCTCATATCATGACGAATAGAAGGAGAAAGTGAGAAGACTCCTGAAGTTCAAGCGCGCCCCGCCAGGCAGCGCTAGAGTGGGTAAGTTCCACGCTGGCGGGGTCAGCTGGTCTTAGGGATGGTGCTAAGGGAAACGAATTACTTTGTAACTAGTACTCTTTTAAAACGTAATTAGCGGTTACAATTAAAATAGCACGGCAGGGCACAATGGAAAATATAATTCATGGAAATAAGAACTACGGTCTTCATTGCATGTTACGGAACGCACAGATTCCTGGAGTATACAGAAACAGATAAAAACCACGGCTAATCCCCAGCATATTAAAACAAGCACACATAAACTATTTAAAGTAACTCTCTACTTACCAATTCATTTTGTCGGCTACGGTACTGAACTTTCGAAAGCTTGCGTGAAGACTTGGCGGATGTTCGAGATTGCAAATCCCGGCGGATTTCCTTCGTTCTGAAGATGAATCGGCACCCAAAATAAACAAGTCTAGGGATAATATCCATGACACGCTGAAGACAGCAGCCAGCTCCTGAATGATCAACTGAAATTGTTCCTTTGGAATTGATACAATCATAAATATTTCGCTCCACATCGATTTTGAGTTTAATTTTCTGGTAATTACTTTCTCGGCCTGGAAAAGAATGCCACATACACTTCTCGAAGGACGTGTTACATACACTTCATTGTTCATCTTAGAGCACCTTTTTTAGTTTCTTTGTTGCTTTCTCTTAGCAACAATTTAGTCGTATTTCCGTTTATTCCTGATGAAGAAAGACATGGTTTCTTTCGAAACGCGTCGAGTTTGAATAAATAAAACACGGCATAAGCCCAAGATTCTACATTATGGATAAAATGGTATTAGTTGCGTTTGACATTAACCATACCGTACATAAAACATCACAATAAATTGGTTGAAAAACTGAATCCAGATAGCTTTAAAACCCATCATTTTGCACCAAATTATACAAAAGTTATAGTGAAGTTATGAATGCATTTGCGGTAGCACTGCCGGAGACGTAATCGGGCTAGGCTATTGCGTTTTTAAATTAGCTCCCGTTTCAGGGGTTTTAGGTTTTAAGTGCGAATAGTTCGTTTAATAGTTGTAAAACAGTCAGGAGAGTATGTTTTGGGTAGGTTTTGAGTTGAATTAAAGTTTATGTCGAGATGAGAAGTGAATTTGGTATAGCTTAAAGTGTACGTTTTTTGGTCTGATCTGTTTCCTCTCAATTTGGTTAATTAAAGCTTAATAATTGAGTTTAAATACCGGTTTGGTGACCCATCGTCCCAGGCAAGCCGGTAACACCTGTAACTACTCAGGCAGATAGCTCACTTAGTCGTAATTTGGAAGTTATTGTGAAGTTATGAATGCATATGCGATGATGATGATGATAATTGTTGTTTTAAGGGGCCTAACATCGAGGTTATCGGCCCCTGATGAAATGAAATGGCGTGAAATGAAAGGATGAAGATAAAAAACAGCTCACTGCTATGGATGAAAGTAAAATGGTTTAGATAAAATAGACAGTGAGCCCCAACAACTATGCTTTATGCAGCAGGGAAAATACTTACAAAAAGGAACTCAGATTGAAACTACTCACAAAATGGAGAGCGGTAATACGTACATAAGGGAATTTTGAACGAAAATACTTGAAAAGGAATAGATTGAGAAATACGCACAAAATGTAGGTTAAGTCCAAAATACGTACAAAATGCAACGTACAGTCGAAATACCTACAAAATGCAAGTGAAATCAAAATACTTACAAAATGCAAATGAGATTGAAAATACGCACAAAATGTAATGGAGATTCAAAATACCCACAAAATTGCAATTGAGACTTAACTACTTGAACAAAGCGGGGTAGGTTGAAAATACAAAATGCATTTGAAATTCAAAAAAACTAACAAAAGCCCCGGCCCGGATATTGAAAGACATACTAAAAAGCAATTTAGATTGTCAATCCTTACAAAATGCAATTGAGATTGAAAAACACACACAAAATGCAATCTAGATCGAAAAGACTTACAAAATGCAACGTAGATTAAAAATACCTACCAAAAAAAATCCTAAAAGGGAATTTAGATACACGGGGAACCAAGTAACAAAAACAGTGCGGGAATCTGAAAGAGAAAAGGAAATATAAGGAAAAGAGGAGAGGATTATGAGGTGAAGGGAGGGGAGAGGGTCCGCCTCAAAGGGAAGGGACAAAAGGGGGAAAACGGACCCAGCTCAGGAATCCCTCGGGGTCGCCAACTCCCGAACTCACCAGCCGGGAGCCCCTGAGGGTGTAGCATTATCTAGGGTGCACCAGAAGTGGTGGGGCTACATACACCCTGAAATGCAAATGCGGTAGCACTGCCGGAGACGTAATCGGGCTAGGCTATTGCGTTTTTAAATTAGCTCCCGTTTCAGGGATTTTAGGTTTTGAGTGCGAATAGTTAGTTTAATAGTTGTAAAACAGTAGGGAGAGTATGTTTTGTATAGGTTTTAACTTGTATTATGGGTTATGTCGAGCTGAGAAGTGAATTTGGTTTAGCTTAAAGTGTATTTTTTTGGTCTGTTCTGTAGCCTGGATTTATTAAGTTTATTGTGCTGCTGGCGTGATTAAAAGCTGTAGGATTCGATGTAGAGTGCTAGGATTGCGTGGGGGAAGTGTTGGTGAGAGGGAGAAGAGTGAGGGGATGGGTTTATGGAGTTGTTGCTTGTTTTTCAACTGCTGTTTTTTGATGGCGTGCTTGTAGTGCCTACAACCCTGGTACAGGTTGATGGAGATTATCGCTTGCAGTGCTTGTAGCGGCGGGACCACAAACTACCGTGCTATAATGGCGGAGTCCTCACACTAGTTCCTTCTATTCGTCATGCTCATATGTTAACGGAGTGCGCGAGGATTCGATCCCGCAATAATGGGCACAGCAGGCGAGAACGTTACCACTGAGCCATTCAGCCAGTCATAATATTTTGAATTCATACGTTCTTTCTTTAGCCGGTAGCATGCTGAGTTCCTGGGCCCAAGATCACGGGTTCAAACCCGGCCGAAGTCGTCAGATTTTTTAAGAGCATTAAAATCCTTCAGTATGCTTTCCTTTGGAGGGGAAGTAAAAGCGGGCGGTCCCTTGCCATATATTTATGGCATGTAAAATAATCTTCCACTAATTAAACTCGTGTGAAGCAAAATTTGCAAGTTAGATTTCGTTGAAACGATCTATCAAAGTTCCAACCTTCATCATTAAGTTTCAGTGACATCTGGTAGCGAAAGTTGGAACTACATGAAACTGAACGGAACTTGTAGCTCACCCCATGGGTGTCCGCATTGAAGCAGCTACAGCCTCTGGCGAGCCGAACATGTCCTCGGACACTCCCGGCACTAAAAGCCATACGCTAAATAAATAAATAAATAAATAAATAAATAAATAAATAAATAAATAATAATGTTGTTGGTTTTACGTCCCTTTTAACAACTGCGACATTTAGAGATGCCGTGGTGCCGGAATTTTGCCCCAAAGGAGATCTTTAACGTACCAGTAAATCTACTGACACGGCTCCCTCGCATTTGCGCACCCTCATACGTTAACTGGCTGCGCCGGGATTCGATCCTGCAACCTTGGGTACAGCAAGCGAGAACGTTCCCTATGAACCACGCAGCCAGCCATAATAGATTGAATTCATACGACCTTTCTGTTATGACATACTCTGTAAGGATAACATATAAATTTAAATTATAACACTTACTCGTTAATATAATTACATTTCCATTGTAACAGGATTTATCCTATTACAGGTACTCACCCCCAGATTTCACCGTTTTCAGGCACTTAGGAATTATTTATTCATATTTTATAATACTGGGATAAAATCTGAGCAAAACTGTGTCGAGTGATTATTACCAATATTGTGGCGCGATCTCATTTTTGGATGATTCGTGCCAGTAGATGCGATTGCATTATTAATTATCGGTTTTGGATATTTGATATTACAGTTGAGTGGGATATTTGAAGAACTATTATGGTATTTAGGACTGGAATAATTATAAATTAATAATAATTACCTGGTAGATACACTATTTCATTTTGTATATATGTATTAACTTTATCTATCAAGTAGTTTCGAAGACAACGTTAGCGTCGTGGTGTGTGCATGTATCCATGAATCTATAAAATGCCTGCTTTGCACCAGTGCGAGACATTATCATCAAGTGGCAGCACAGGTCTTATTTAGCTTCACAGACTTTAATCTACTCGACGTCGGACAACAATATATCAAACAAGTAGTTCCGTGACTAACTAAAGAGCCTTCTTTTCTTAGAATTTAAGATTCATGCCAATGATTAACCTATATGGATCTATCTAGAATAATGACGAAAGTAAGTTGGTAATATCGAAATTTCTAATTAGTTCGAAATACTGTATACCTGGCATAATGTAGCCTAATAGATCACTACAGTTGGCAGCCCTGGTGACTGAATATATTCTTAGTTCCATCTCTTAAGGTACAGAATACAAAATGTGGTTGAAGTTCAATGGATGGCATGGACGTTACATGCAGTTAAACATTGGATCTAACAGTGCGCGTAAAATCATGTTGGCAACAATATCATGCATGTATTGGTCAGAAATAATCTGAAATAATATGATCTATTGATGTGCCGATTTTAAATGAAATCCATTAGTTATTATAGAAGTTACAAGCATTTTAAAATTGACACAGCATTTAATAACAGTTGGTAGCCCTGGTTGCTCTTAAGAATACGCATAGTCATATCTGTTATGATACACATAGCACATACGAAATTTGGTTGAAATCCAAACGATAGTATCGAAGTTACATGTATTTAAAGTTGGACCTCTCAGCAGGCTTAGAATCATGTTGGTAGCACTGACGTATATAAGTTACCCCAAATGAATATAGAATATCAGGTACTATACGTGTGCATAGTTTAAAGCTGTCGGCTTGCATACTTTTTGATATATTGGTATTTGGGTAAAAGAAATTGAGAGCATTTATTAACAGTTAGCAGCCCTGGTGGTTATTAAGAATACGCTCAGTTATATCTGTTTATGTACACATTGCACATACGACATTTGGTTGAATTCCAATTGATAGTGTAGAAGTTCCATGCATTTAAAAATTGGACCTATCAGCAGGCTCATAATCATTTTGGCAAAACCGCCATGTATGGCCTCCTGGAAATTAAACTGAAATATTATTATCTATAGGTGTGCCAATTTTGAAATAGCTCCCATTCATACTTTCCAAGATATCCAACATGGAGCTCAAATTTCAATTGCGATTTTTCAGCAGTTGGTAGCACTGACATAATTTTCAAATATGGCACTGAGATAATCAGGTATAGATCTTTACTCCTACCAAATTTTGTTTCGATTGCTGTAGCCGTTTAGGAGTTGATAGAGGGGGAGACACGCACAGCCAGACAGACACACATACAGAAGGACAGACAGGCACACATTTGCCCGGATCGATCTCATAAGTGAACAAGATGTTCAGTAAAGAACATATAGCCTACTTTCTCCTAAATGCATGGGTATTGTTATAACTCCTTGTCCTTTTCAAGGAGTATGATCGAATGTTGGTTGTAGTAGCTTGTTGAAATACAACGTGCTATAGGGATATTAAACATGAATATGAGGTGCCCTTTGCTAGTGCTACCTCTGTACCAAATTTCGTTCAATTCGGTTTCACCGTGTTTGAATTGATAGGGCGAATCGATTTGCACACATACTTGGCCACCATCTGCAAACTATTGGGCTGATGTTCTTGCAGTTTGGTCTGAATATGTTTCCCACATAAAGATATGGTGTTGCAAAATTTGGTAGAGACTAGATTATTAGGTTGGTCGTAATTACATTTTAGCTTTTAACATTTGGGTGGCCACGATTACGTTTCCGTCAAGATAGCGGTGATATAAAACATGACACTGAGGTGCCCTTTGCTAGTGCTACCTCTGTACCAAATGTCGTTCCATTCGGTTTCACCGTGTTCGAATTGATAAGGGGAATCGATTTTCACACAAATATGGCCGCCATCCGCAAAATATCACGCTGATGACCTATTAGTTTGGTCAAAGGATGCTCCTTCCATAAAGGTATGTTGTTGCTAAATTTGCTAGAGATCGGATGAATAGGCTAATCGTAATTTGATTTAAGCTTTGAACATTTGTGTGGCCGCCATTACGTTTCCGTCAAGATGGCGGCGATATAAAACATGACACTGAGGTGACCTTTGCTAGTGCTACCTCTGTACCAAATTTCGTTCATTCGGTTCCACCGTGTTCGAATTAATAGGGGGAATCAATTTTGACATAAAGATGGCCGCCATCCGCAAACTATTAGGCTAATGGCCTATTAGATTGGTCAAAGGATGCTCCCTCCATAAAGGTATATTGTTGCAAAGTTTGGTAGAGATCGGATGGTTATGTTAGTCGTAATTTGATTTAAGCTTTAAACATTTGTGTGGCCGCCATTACGTTTCTGTCAATATGGGGGCGATATAAATCATGACACTGAGATGCCATTTGCTAGTGCTATCTCTGTACCAAATTTCGTTCCATTCTGTTTCACCGTGTTTGAATTAATAGGGGGAATCGATTTTGACACAAAGATGGCCGCCATCCGCAAACTATTAGGCGAATGACCTATTAGATTGGTCAAAGGATGCTCTTTCCATAAAGGTATGTAGTTGCAAAATTTGGTAGAGACGGATGATTAGGTTAACCGTAATTTGATTTAAGCTTTGAACATTCGTGTGGCCGCCATTACGTTTCAGTCAAGATGGCGGCGATATAAAACATGACACTGAGGTGCCCTTTGCTAGTGCTACCTCTGTACCAAATTTCGTTCCATTCGGTTCCACCGTGTTCGAATTAATAGGGGGAATCAATTTTGACATAAAGATGGCCGCCAGCCGCAAACTATTAGGCTAATAACCTATTAGATTGGTCAAAGCATGCTCCCTCCATAAAGGAATGTTGTTGCAAAGTTTGGTAGAGATCGGATGGTTATGTTAGACGTAATTTAACTTAAACTTTGAACATTTGTGTGGCCGCCATTACGTTTCTGTCAATATGGCGGTGATATGAAACATGACACTGAGATGCCCTTTGCTAGTGCTACCTCTGTACCAAATTTCGTTCCATTCGGTTTCACCGTCTTTGAATTAATAGGGGGAATTGATTTTCACACAAAGATGGCCGCCATCCGCAAACTATTAGGCTAATGACCTAGTCATTTGGTCAATTAATGCTTCCTCTATAGAGGTATATTGTTGCAAAATTTGGTAGAGATCGGATGATTAGGTTAATCGTAATTTGATTTAAGCTTTGAACATTTATGTGGCCGCCATTACGTTTCCGTCAAGATGGCGGCGATATAAAACATGACACTGAGGTGCCTTTTGTTAGTACTACCTCTGTACCAAATTTTGTTCCATTCGGTTGCACCGTGTTCGAATTAATAGGGGGAATCGATTTTCACACAAAGATGGCCGCCATCCGCAAACTATTACGCTTATGGCCTATTGGTTTGGTCAAAGGATGCTCCCCCCATAAAGGTATGTTGTTGCAAAATTTGGTAGAGATCGGATGATTAAGTTAGTCGTAATTTGATTTAAGCTTTGAACATTTGTGTGGCCGCCATTACGTTTCCGTCAAGATGGCGGCGATATAAAATATGACACTGAGGTGTCCTTTGCTAGTGCTACCTTTGTACCAAATTTCGTTCAATTCGCATTCACCGTGTTCGAATTGATAGGGGGGGACAGACATTCAGAGTACACACACTCACACACACACAGACACACACACACACAGACTCACACACACACATACACACACACAGACACACTTTTTTCGCCCTGTGTTGATCTCATAAGTCTACTTTCATTTTTTGCAAAAATCGAAAGTAGGCTAAAAATCATTCACGCTCGCACTGTGCCTACGTTACGATAGACATTTTTAAAGAATTCATGTGTGAAGTTTTGGACCCTTGGCCGTTTACTCCAACCAGCACTGAATGATTTTCACCTTTTCCGAGAATTGAAGGCGTGGTCGGGCGGCAACGTCTCGCCAAAAATGAAACACTTCAGGAGACTCTCCAGACGTATCCACCTCAGTGGTGGCAGAATTTTTTGCCGAGGGCATTGGAAAGCTGGTATAACGATACGACAAATGTTTTAATCTATTTGGTGAATATGTTGAGACATAAGAATAAAACAAGCAAACATTTAGTAGTAAAATCAGTTTGGTATGTCAATCTGTTATTATACAGTCCATCGGAACTTGAAAAAAAAAAAAAACAACAGCCCTCATATATTCGAATATTCAGCAACATTCAAGAAGAAGAAGACTGCTATACTTGTTGCAGTGGGAATGCAACAATAGTGGTGGGAGAGATTGTTAGATTTTCAACAGGCAAACAGATGGTCATCACAAGTATAATGTCTAGTGGCCCCACTGTTAACACTGAAACTCTCAGTAAAACGACCATTCTAAAGATCAAACATTGAGAGCAAACATTCCCGTAAATTTCTGTTCCCTGCGTATATTGCACTCGTCTAATATTTGCTGATTCATTCCAGCTGAATGAAGACCGACAGCGGTAGCTACGCTCGCTAACGCTCACTAACGCGCAGAGCTAGGCCATGGGGTCAAGCTATCTGTGGTCTTGGTAGACGTAGGTTCGAGCCTCACCGTCGGCTGTCCTTGAAATGGTTTTCCGTGGTTTCCCCATTTTCAACTCCAGGCAAATTCTGGGACGGTACCTTCTGACAGGCCACGGCCGCTTCCTTCCTCATTCTTGCCTAGTTGCATCCAACATCATTCAATTAATCTCTCATTAACCCCTCCCACGAGGTTGGCGTCAGTAAGGGCATCTGACCGTAAAACCATCCGCCACAAAGGGTTTCGTCGCTTCTCATCCCCGACCCCGTTGTAAATCGGGAATAATAAGGGGCAGACATGCATTCAAGCTGAATGATACCACATGGGTGACTTCGAACCGCAAAGACTGATGAGTCTAGGGTAGTAAATTATAAGCATGTCTACCACTCGGGCTATATCCGCCCTTTCCAACGGCATCGGGGAAACGATTGCAATGAATTTCTGTGTAGTAGGTGTCTTTTGCGGTTTGATTTCCTTCCCAACACCAAACTTATGAGAGTAGTTTACCCCACCACGTACGCAGGATTGGGAGCTGCAGAAAGTCCTGAGATTGGAGGTTCCGATCTCGACTTGGACAGCGATTGTCCTGAGTTGATTTCCCCGGTTTTTTCCTCATACTTTCCAGGCAAATATCGAGATAGTACCTTATTTTAAATCTAAGAGCACCGACCCCATCTTCAACTTCAATAATTACAACCACACAACAGACACCTTAGAAACACAGGTTAACAGACAAACTCAACACACGCCTCTTTAGACGGATCTGATGAGCAAAAATGTTCCAAGACCCTTAAATGATTTAATAAGAAAATGTAACAACAAGAGTCGTTAATGAGAGTCGGCATTGTTATTATGTTAAGGCCATGGCCTCCATCGTAATATTCACCTGAATTACAAATACGCATACAAATACATACCTCACAATAACACAGGTTATCCGACAAATTATACACCCACCCAAGTACTCGGGGCTAAATGACCACGATGTCCAAGCCCCTCAAATGAAACAACGAGAAGTTAATGAGATATGAACGAATGAGGTCGAGGAGTCGGAAGGAAGTGATCGTGTCCAAGTAGAGGTTCCATCCTAGCATTTGCCGGAAGTTACAAATGGAAAACCTTGGGAAATCATTCCAAGGACGGCTGTCAGTGGGGATCGAGCCCACGAGTCCACCGAGTCTGGAGATCACTTAGCCCCAAAATTTAACGGTGCGCCTTAGCAAGTGTAGCTTCATCGGTAGTAAAATTTTATAATACGTTTAAGATCACCATGTAATCCAATGTGACCGAGCAGCATAGTTCAGTGTGTTAAGACGCTGACCTAAAAGATATCTATCCAAGACGCGGTTAAGTTCGAATCTCCCGTTACGTAAACTTGCTATTCCATCGGTCACCTTAAGATATTGTGTCAATCACCCTGGTGTACTTGGCTGATAATTTATTTATTTATTTATTTATCATATGGCTTTTAGTGCCGAGAGTCTGTAGCTGCTTCCAGCGGGCACCCTTAGGGTGAGCTACAAGTTCCGTTCAATTTCAAGTAGTTCCAACTTTCGCCACCAGATATCAATGATACCTAGTGGTGAACGTTGGAACTTTGATAGAGCGTTCTGACAAAATCTAACCTATCAAATTTACCTTCACACAAGTTTAGTCTGTGGAAGGAACTTTTACATGCCATAAATCTATGAAATGGAACCGCCGGCTTTACTTCCCCTCCGTAGGAAGGCATACGCTCTTAAAAAATCCGACGACTTTGGCCAGTGATGTGGTGGCAGTATAGTGGTGTACGATTGGCTGCATAGTGTAGTCGGTAAGGCTCTCGTCCACTGCGTCTACGGTTGCGGAATCAAATCCCAGTCTAGTCATTTGTATAAAGTTAACTCTACCTTATTGATGATGTATTGTATGTAGCCAGCTTGGAAGCCATGTATGCGAATGAGAAATGCATCCATAATAATAATAATAATAATACTCTTAACCACTACTTTTGTTATTTGAATCTGTGTGTTTGTTATTTGCCTTTTACTCATCTGTTATAAAAAAATGTTGGAAAATAGCCGTGTAATATACTAGTTGTTTTATTTCTCCATCCTCAATGAATATGCCCAATCAGGCAGAATTAACTGATGGTGTACATATCATGTATTATCGACATAAAGCTGTGCAGATAATAATTATATACTCTAGAGATAAACAAACGAGGTACGCTTTAATGAACACACAGTTTTACTTGCTCGTAACGATGGACTGACATTTAAATTCGTGAGCTTATCGCGGGATGTTTTTTTTTCTGATGACGTCAATGAAGGGATACAATTTTAGCTGGTGTAGCTGTTGCATGATAGGGTATCACGAAACAATGATACTCTCATTTACGGTCTGTGGCATAGACATTTTATTTAATTTGTGTGGATTTTTCGAGTGAAAAGGGAAGCTTAATAATAGCTAAGCCGAAGATGTGACAAAGTAAGTTGTATTTCCTGCATACTTTGTCACATCTTCGGCTTAAGTGTTACTAAGCTCCTTCTTTGCATTGAAAAATTCAGCGAAATAAAATGAATTGTTTGATCCAATCCAAATCGGAAACCGAGGAAATTGTATTTCCCTCTATAATAGTCTCTATTGTACCCATGTGAGTAATCTCGATGGAGAATATGCATCTGCCTCCAGCTAGCATCAGGTCTCAGGCGTGTGCCGTTCCCCCAAATGAGCAGTGCATAATTTGGACTTGAGGCTATAAGGTATCAACTCTACAATGATAAGGCACAACTCTATTCTAAAACTTTAATTCAGTAAATAAAATCATGGCTTCAAACACAAAAACAATCCCAAAACCATAAAAACAAAGCAAACAAAAATTTACTTCCACAATCCACAAATAAACAAAAATGAAATCATAATAAAGTCATATTAAACTACAAAGCTGTACCCTTATGTGAACTTCATAAGGATATTCTAGTGCGCTGATGCACCTACGACTTCAATACAAACCGCACATTAACATAACAGTCATACAATGTGACTTCTTTAATATCACAAATTAATTATTCCTTAAACCTCTTGGTTTTAACAATTATGTGTGCCGTGCGTGTTTTGATTTTTCTCTTCTCACCAAACAAATGCTTTCATGCATTACCTATTCGGACGTTGCACCGCAATCAACGTGCAACTCCATAATTATGTAAGCTACCCCTCCACTTCCTCTAGTTATATAGTTCCACTGCATGCTGTATGTGATTCCTACATAAAACGTTACGTTATAGCTTGTGTCGGATGGTACAATTAGATTACCTTGCTCTCGTCGCCTTTGGCATCTAGTAACCAACTTCATAACTTGGTTTCAGTGACAGTACAAATACATCGTCTAACTATTCGTCAGATAGCTAAAATAATGAACCATCAGGATGATCTATAATTATCCATGTGTTCCTAAACCACATGGCTACATTACTCAACATAACAATCTTTCATTATATGTCATTTACCAGGGTCTAAAATCTTTTCCTTTCAACTTGCCTTGACGGTTCGAGTGCCCGCCTACAGACCCTCGGCTAGAGGAGTCGGTACACAATAGAAAGTGGGATGGGTGTTCCACCAATTACCTCGACCCTCCTTAAAGATTTGAATGCTTTCCTTTCTAAGCAGTAAAGATTTACAAGACAAATACTGTTGTCTGACCGACACACATATCCCAAAGGATCTTAATTGACTATTATGCAAACAGGTATTGAATGAGCTTTTATAATTACTCCTACGCAGAGGATATAATAATTATTGGCCTCACACGGGTCCATTCAACATGAAGGTTCGGGGTTCGTAATGCATTAGTCTGACGGGTGACCGATGTCTCAAGTAAAATATAGGCGCTCACTGCAGCTGTCGCCATGAGTTTCGCTACCACGAGCGGGATAACTCATCAATAAGTTCTCGGGAGACCATAGAGTTTCGAGGTGTCCTCGTTTTCCTCGTCTCTATCACAGGATTCCAACCCGGAACACTTTCATATCCTTCCTCAGAGCTAGGGTGCACACTACAACTCTGGCATAAATTATATCTCCACTTATGCCCATGACATAGGAGATTTCATACGTAGAATAGACCATCTGGCCCCTTTACTCAATGCTACGACCTCCGACCTATATTATTAAGAGAAATCTATCAATTACTCTATAAGCTTCTCATATAAGCTGCAAATTCAATTCACTAAAAGCTCTTTCATGCCTGGCATCATTACTGAATATATGCAATATTCTGATATAAAACTTCTTTCCTTAATTACTGTAATGTAATCTTACTGTATCATCTTACTGCTTAGATTGATAAGTCTTGCAATTAGCGTAAATCTCTCGCTTACAACATTTATTTGTTTCCTGATGTGTTCATTCATACTTTTAATATTCATTATTATTATTACCATTAATCTCACTGACATAAATGACCAAAATCATTCTTTATTATTATTCTCACATAAATTACCAAAAATCCGACATAGCTAAACGTCTTAAAATCCGAACAATAGTGCTCGTCACATTTACATAACTGATTTCCATTCTTAATTCATAGTGGGAATAATTACTCCACTTAATGATGCAAATTAACATCTCAACTCTATAAAAATCAACACAATAATGATTAAACATGGAGGATCTCCCTCCTAAACTGATTTTTACTGGCATCTTTACGGAATCACAACATGCAGTGGCCCATATTTCTACATAATCATAATCATAATTTGTGGGGTACTTAAATCTCTATAGGCGTCTTATGGTGGCTCCGACCAATCATATTTCTCCATGTCGCCCGCCATTAGCAGGTTTAACGCGACATATTTATCTTGAATACACACATTTTATAACACATAATTTTCATCAACCACACGACACGTTGCATAACTCTCAGGAAGCTATTGCTCCCAAACATGTGAAACACTTATCTAATCACTACTTTAAAGGATATTTTACATATGCTGTACACTTAACACACGTCACTTTATACACTTTTCAATGCTGAAATTCCCTAGCAAAGATCGAAATTGCAGGTGTCGACGGCATCTCCCGTGCTCCTATCAACTCCTGATTGAAAGTCTGGTTTACCTGCTCTCGGGATTCACCAACAGTTTTTATTATTCTTACTCCTACGGTAAGCGTCCTGCGTTGCATAAATATGCTAGCTCCCGTCCTGAGTGTTATCATCTGGTACTCTCATGACATTACCAACCGCGTCATAGAGTTTCATTTAGCGCATTCCATCGTAATTACACATATACGATCAGTCAATACTTTACACATTGCGCTTCACACTGTCCAATACTTTACACAAATAATTATTTACAATAGTTCTGCCATTAGTCTTATACGGTGCTTCGTAACTGAACACGCCATAGTTCGTACTGCTGATTATGCCTATAGCACGACTATTATTCATAAAAGCTTACAAAATGCTTCATTTACATGTACCAGTCTTTGTTCGGCGTCTATTATGAGTATGACCGCCATGCGTTCTGCCTTGACGAACTTGCTTCAAACTGGCTGTAACTGACTGAAGATTCACTTGAAGATTGCTCGTAACTTACTTGAAGACTGCTGTAGACTGCCTACATACTGTCTCGTACTGCCCTCGTACTTGCTGCATACTGATTGCAACTTACTGCACTTGGGCTACGACTGGGTAACTTCTAACGTAAACTGAGCGTGAAGACTGCGTAAGACTGCAACTTGGGCTGTAACTGGCTGTAACTGGGCGTAAACTTCACGTGAACTGCGCGTAGACTGAGCTTGAACTGAGAGAGACTGAGCTGAGACTGAGCTTGACTGAGCGCTCCTCCAAGGGTCTACTCCCTTATATCGGATTCCCACGGAAAGTAGGGCGAAATCTTCCCGCGTAATCTTGGCTCCTCTCCCAGCATGATTCTGGTCTCCAAACCATGATCATTGGGTTCCTCTTTCTTCACAGATCCCAAAACTATCTGCGTGCAAAGGAATCGCTCGTCCAATTAATTAATATTAATTCCTTTCTCCATAGCGTGGGACGCTATCTTACGGGTATTCCCCGGCAACATTCTCAAATCTATCCGCGAACAATGGTAGTCTTACAGTCCTTCCGCACTTCATTAAATCTGCCTCAATTTCGCAGGTAAAAGGCTCTAAAATTAGCCTCCTGCCAAAAGATTCACCTGTGGGCAACTCTCATCTCAATTCGTTACTCCAATCACGAGTAATCAATGATTTTCCTGGGCATCTCTCCTCCCCCTACTCAAATCTATTCTCCGTCGGGGAATAACTGGGTCATTATTCAGGCCTCCACCCTGCTCCAGACGACAGAATGGGGTTACAGAGATGGACATGGCTCCACTGGGGCCCTCCCACAATCCTGGGCTAATTTGTAAAATGTCAACTCTGCCCTCTCCGTGCTTCAAGCCTCGTATAGCCTACACCAAGTAGTCTAATAATGCTGTAATCTGCTCATTTTTCCCTGCATTATTTTAATAAATAATGTCATTGCACCAAAATCACACCAGTGATTAAATATACACTTCTTTCGAGGGGTTTTTACCATGAAACTGCCTCTACAGATCTCTGGTTCGTTCCCTGGTGGAACCTTTATACTGAGATCACAGTCTCTGAGAACCACGTTCGATTCCAGTCAGCATAACCTCCTCGGGTTCATATTCCCCTTGCGAAACTTATAAAAGTCAATTGCAAGTGGCTTTCTATAAGTAACCAGCTGACTGTCTACCACTGTCTGTGTTTACATCTGGGGTCCTTCACCTCGTCTGGCTGCGAGTAGGTTAGTACTGTTCCCCCTTCCACACTCGGCCTTGTTCCTAAGCTGTTCATTCTCCATGCGGAGGGTCGCGTTTATTGCCTCAACCTCTCTCGCCACTCTGACCATTTCTTCATAGAATTCTCGCAGACACTGGCATCCTTTTTGCTCTTCGCTTACACTGGGTAAACTGTCTGCTTCTCGTCCCGTCTTGCTGTTCCAACTTTCAGGTCTGACTGCTTGGCTGACTTCGCTCTCCACGTTGAGTTGGGTGTGCGTTACTAATACTTCTTCTTGTTCGTCGAATTCTTCTGGCGGATAATAAACTTTTAAGTTGGCTACGTTCATAACGACCTCGTTTCAATTTTCTAAATGCCTTAACCTGTATGCATTGTTCTGGAGGTCTCTTATCACCTCGAACGGGCCGTGGTAAGCAAAATTGAACTTTTTATACTTGCGTGCCTCTGGATCTGAACTGGCGTTTTTTTTATTAAAACTTTCTCTCCCACGAGAAGCGGTCTATGATACCTCTTCGCACGATTTCTTCTCTGACGTCTCTCCGCCTGTGCTTTGAGATATTCAAAGGTTCGTTGGATCCTCAATTCTCTACCTGGCTGTGCGTCTACTGGCAATGGAATAACACCAGTCCACGGTCTCTCCGGTCTTTGATCCAGATGTAGAGTCACGGGAACCTGACCTGTCGCCTCATGTACAGTATTATTTATAGAGTATTCAATTACTTCTAGAAATTCTATCCAACGCCAATTCTCCTCAGAGCAGTAGATCTTCATGTATTTCTGGATCTCTCTCATTACTCTTTCAACTGGACTTGCCTCAGGATGGCGAATGGTAGATAAAATCTGCCTAATTCCTAGAGTTTCCAGTTCTCGACGAAATTCTGCACTTGTAAAGCAACTTCCGTGGTCCGAGAGAATGTTATCCGGCTTCCCAAGAATCGGAATAACTCTCTCTTTCAGGCGCTTCAAGACCTGTTTTGAACTTGTCTTTTGTATGGGGCATAACACCACCATTTTCGAAAATACATCCATGGCTACAAAAATGTGTCTATTGCCTCTACGTGCTCTAGGCAATGGTCCAAAGTTGTCTATACTCAATAGCTGCCTTGGCTTCTCCGGTAACAACGGGATAGGTCGTTGCCTCATTAAAAAGGGATTTGGCTTAACCCTTTGGCATAGATCAGATGTCCTAATAGCATTTCTCACCGTTTCTCTCACTTTTGGCCAAGTAAATGCTTCCTTCAACAGAGCACAAATGTTATCTATACCGGGATGTCCAAATGCTCTGTGGGCTAGCCATACCAATCTTCTCTGCAAAGATGCAAGAATTACAATCCTTTGACGTGTATGATCTACATCGTCCCACTTGTGTAATATCTGATTATACCATACATAATCTGTTGCCAATGCCTCCGTCTCTGTATACCGCAGTTCCCCTTGCTAAGCGTCCCTCAAAGTAATCGATCGTCATCTTCAACCATGGGTCTTCGCGTTGTAGGTTGGTAAGATTCCTTAAGTCATCCAACGTCTTCTGATCTCGATTCTCAATCTGGACAGCTAGCGCTTCCTCTTCTCTAGGGTAACGACTTAATATGTCCGGTATTACATTCTCTTTCCCTCGACAGTATTCTATTTCCACATTAAATTGCTGGATATACAGGGACCATCTTGTCAATCTCTGGCTAGACAAGTCTGTTTTTAACAAAAATGTTAAAGCTTTATGGTCTGTTCTGAGGACTATTCGGAAGCCATACACGAGTTTATGCCATGATTGCAACGCGTACAAAATTGCGAGCAACTCTATCTCTGTGATCGTGTAATTCTTCTCATGGGCTTTCAGTTTCCTGCTTATAAAGGCGATAAAAACTTTCTTCTCAGGCTGGTCAACATTTTCCTGGAATAGCATCGCTCCGATCCCAATAAGTGATGCATCCGTCTGTATGAAGGACTTCTGGGTATAATCCGGGTATCCCAGCTTCACATATTCCAAAAGCATTTGTTTTGACCTCACGAATGCTTCCTGACATTGCTCCATCCAATTCCATCTGCCGCCTTTCTTCAATAGGTCCTGCAGGGGTGCTACTGTCGCAGTATAGTTTGGGCAGTGGTTCGAAAAGAATCCAATTACTCCCAAATACTGTCGGACGTGCTTTACTTTCGTGGGTCGAGGGAAATTTCGAATTACCTCCAATTTATCTGGATTAGGCTTCACTCCATTTGCATCAATAACATGCCCTAGGAATTTAACTTCCCTCTGACAGAAGTGCGATTTCTTGATATTAACCTTAAAGTTAGCTTCTCGAAGGTCATCTAGCAACTTCTTCAGGTCTCTCATGTGCTCCTCCAGAGATTCTGATGTGAGTAGAATGTCGTCTACATATCTGATGGTACTCTCTTTAACCTCATCTGATAGATTGCGATCTAACGCTCTTATCAGGGCTGAACCAGCTGTTTTCAACCCAAAAGGTAGCCTTAAAAATGTGAATGTATGTTGATCAAACATAAATCCTGTCAACAGACTAGTTTTCTTCTCTAATTCAAGATGATGGAAACTGGATGTGATATCCAAATTTGTGAATATGGTTTTCCCTTTAAACTTCCTGAGGATCTCTTTAATAGGTGGCACTTGGTCAAATTCCGGAATAACTCGCAAATTTAAGCGTCTCAGGTCCAGGCAGACTCTGACAGATCCGTCTGTCTTTGGTACAATTACCAATTGACTTACATAAGGCGTAGGTGTCTTCTGAATAACACCGGCCTCCAACATCTCCTGAATTGCCTCTTTCACTTTAGCATAATGCTTTTCAGCTATAGGGTAGGGTTTCTGCCTAAATGGTGTCCAATCACTGACTTGAAAAGCATAAGTGAAGTTCTTTATCCGACCAGGTCTCGAATCAAAGACTTCCTTCTGTTCCAGTAATAACTGCTTTAAATTTTCCTTCTCTTTTAGCCCAATTTTCGCTTCTTCTAGCTTTTCCGAAATATATTCTTCCAATTTGGGTTCCAGATCTTTTTCCAAGTCTGTGGCTAGTGTTTTAAGCTCTTCTTCTAACTGCTCAATAGCTAACACTCCTTCCTCAGCCACATCTCTGTATGTATGCCATACTTGTTCACTTGATCCTGGTTCAATCTCATTGAGTGCGACCTCTAAGCCTTCAGCTTCTTCATTCACATGGAACATAACCCTGTCCTGTGCTAGGTCGATTATCACTCTGTATTCCCTTATAAACTCTGCCCCAATAAGTAGGTTATAAGGCAGTTTGTTTACTAACAGAAAACTCTGTGAGAAAATAGAGCCTCCTATCTGTAAATCTAGGAATACCTGGTATTTACATATCATTGTTCGGTCTGGAATTACCCCTTTAATTTTGACACTAGAAATCGGTATTTTCAAAATGTTCTCTCTCCGGGCTATTTCATTATATAGAGCTTGTGTCATAAGGCTCACTGTTGACCCCGTGTCTAGCAGACTTCTGATTTTTAATCCTGCCACTCTTACAATTATAATAGGCAATTCTCTCTTGACCATGACCTGTGGTCCTCCTGTATCCTCAATCAGCTCTTCTGGTTTGCCTATCCAATTGATGATGTTAATAGACTTCCATCCATCAGTCTCAAACTCTTCTAATTTTGGCGTTTTTTTTTTCTTCAGCGCCCGCCCCCTTGGAGTTTCTTCTCTCCTGTTCGCTGCGCTGTAGTTCCAAACTCTTAGCTCCATCTCCATATCTGTCTGGCGATGTCCTGTTCTGCATGACTTCTTGCCATCGGACTTGTTGTTTCTGGGGCTCATCTCCCCTTTCTTCGAGGTATCGCAAAGAAGCGTGATATCGTTCTTCTACCTCGTCATCGAAGTTACTTCTTCTTTCTTGGGGTCTCCAATTTCTATTATTGCCTTCTTGGCCATTATTACCTCCATTGTTATGGTACGGTTTACCCCTGGTATTCTGCTTATTCCACGAACTTCGACCTCTTCCTCCTCTATTAGCATTTCCTTTGAACTTTGACTGCCATCTTCTGGGTTCCTGTTCCCATTGCCGTCCATAGGAATCTAATGTTTCTGTGCTCGTAGCTTTGTTGTTCCTTGGAGCTTGCTGTTGGTCAGTCTGTGTGTTGGTCACGTGGACTTGTTCCACGGTTCGACTCTGACGCATTGTATTTGCTGTGGTGAGGTCCAGTTGCCTTAGAACTGTCTCCATTTCCATAGCAGTTTTCGCATTAGCCGAGATTAATAGCCTTTGGATCTCGTATGGAAGCTGTTTGGCGATAGCAATACATAGCTCCAGTTCGCTCGGTTTTTGATCCAGCTCTTTAAAGCGACACATTTGCGATATGAAAAATTCTGCGTACTTTGTTGGATTATTGGTACTGTATTTCTTTGCATATAAATCCAACCGTAAATTCTGTTGGGTCGCGGCGTCCCAATATCTATTCAAGAATGCCTCACGAAACTCCTCAACAGTATCGAAAGTGTAACGGAAGCTGCGAAACCATAATGCGCACTCCCCCTCTGTTAATTTCTCTATAGCACGTAGCCTACGCTCCTGCGGTATTCGTGCATCATTTAGATATTCAGTCACTTCCTTTAACCAATATTTTGGTATCATACTACAGTGGCTACCTGAAAAGTTCCTTGGTTTTTCTTCGCTTGCCCTAATGACGTTTATCACCTGGGTGTGCATAGCATTTTCGTGTGGCGTCGATGCCGCAATTGGTACACCTGGCGTCATGTAAGGACTTTCCCCTGGGCCTGTAGCATTCCTGCTCATAGGTTGGGTTTCCAAGTCTGCCCACCTTGTTTTCCTCATATCCTCCATGCTGCCTTCACTTGACTTAGGATCTTTCAGAAGCGTTTCCTCCTGTGCTATTATCCTAGTCTCCATTTGATTGTGGCGCATCTCTGCTCTTTCTAGACGAGTAATGACTTCTTTCTCTATTCTTGTAAGCCTATCTCGGTTTTCCTCGGCTACTTGAAATATTTTCACCTTGTCTTCTTTCAGACTTTGTTTGATATGGGATATTTCATCCTCTACATCTTCTTTAATTTGAGCAAGGGTCTTGTCGCTTGCCTCTGTTTTCTGGCCTTCTCTTATTTCGAGTTCTTCTCTCAACCCTTTAATTTCATCTTGAATGTGTCCATTGACTTTAGACAATTCATTCCGGACCTTGGTGATCTCACCTCTATTCTCCTCTTGCCTTTTGTTAACTATGACAATGTCACTTTGAACTTGGTCCAGTTCTTGATGAACTTTGCCCATCTGACTTTTCACGTTGCTTACCAACTCCTTACTTTCATTAGCGATAGCCTTAATTTCGTCTATTTCCTGGCATTGACCTAATATATTCTGGTCCTGTTTCTTGAGGTCACCGTTAATTGCTCTAGCATAGCTTTTCAATTTCTGGTCCCATTTGGAGTCGTTCTCCTCTAATCTCTGGTCTACCGTTCTTGTAAACTCTGCGAACTGTTTCGCTTGGCGTTCGAGATTCGCCTCATTTTGGATTTGAATATCCTTAATATCGTTAGACAACGCATCTAATCTACTGTTGGTTTCTTCCTGAGCATGCTTACACGCTTGTAAATTACTCTCAAGTTTGGCTTCTATAGCCTCGAAACGTTTATCAGTTTTAACCTGCATTTCCGATACAATGCTTACAACAGTATCTGTTACTTCGGTCTTAATTACCTCTTGCATTTGACCTAACTTATTATTTAGTTCAACCTGGTTATTATTCATCTCAACTTTATTTGCATCTAAACGGTTGTTTATTTCAACCTGATTAGCATTAATTGCCTCCTGATTTGCATCTAAACGTTTGTTTATACTATCCTGGAAAGCCTTGGCTTCCAGTTTATTCTGCTCGTTAGCAGCATCAAAATGCTGTCTCAATCCTGCAATAACTTGCAAGATCTCCTGCGTACCTGACATTTTTCAATAACACACTTAAATATGCAGGCAGGCTTCCTGGAAAAATATGTGGATACGTTTCGAAGAGAAACATCAAACACTGCACACATATTGTGAAGTCGTACAAAACCTGATAATATTATGGTAGATTGTGGATCTGGTATGTAGCGCTCATACCCTTGGGCAATTCTCTTCTCAATAGAGAGATTCTGCGTTACATAAAAAGCCTACTGAATTCAAAAATCACTCAAACACAGTTTGAGGCAAAACAATTACTATGGTTTTCCCCATGAAATACCATAAAATATCTATGGGTTTTCCCTAAATCCCATAAGCTCCACGTACCTGGGCGCCATGATAAATTAGATGCAGTTATCATTCATGTATGCCATGCATGTGCAATGCCAAGATCGCTCATATTGCACTGACGCAGGCGGTTCCATAATGAATTAATACCGCCCCACGTTGCTTGGGCCATGATAAATTATATGATAATTACAAAGGAGTAGTACTTGTACTTATACATCTATCAAAATTTATATGTACGTATCGGAACTTATCTAGGGATAGGAGCGGTCATTCCCTACTTCGTTAATTCTTACTTTAATAGAGTTGTGTGCACTAGATCTGACCGACTTTAGTTGTACCTATAGCTCAAATCACAGTACAGGACATCAAATCCCATGTACCCATGTGAGTAATCTCGATGGAGAATATGCATCTGCCTCCAGCTAGCATCAGGTCTCAGGCGTGTGCCGTTCCCCCAAATGAGCAGTGCATAATTTGGACTTGAGGCTATAAGGTATCAACTCTACAATGATAAGGCACAACTCTATTCTAAAACTTTAATTCAGTAAATAAAATCATGGCTTCAAACACAAAAACAATCCCAAAACCATAAAAACAAAGCAAACAAAAATTTATTTCCACAATCCACAAATAAACAAAAATGAAATCATAATAAAGTCATATTAAACTACAAAGCTGTACCCTTATGTGAACTTCATAAGGATATTCTAGTGCGCTGATGCACCTACGACTTCAATACAAACCGTACATTAACATAACAGTCATACAATGTGACTTCTTTAATATCACAAATTAATTATTCCTTAAACCTCTTGGTTTTAACAATTATGTGTGCCGTGCGTGTTTTGATTTTTCTCTTCTCACCAAACAAATGCTTTCATGCATTACCTATTCGGACGTTGCACCGCAATCAACGTGCAACTCCATAATTATGTAAGCTACCCCTCCACTTCCTCTAGTTATATAGTTCCACTGCATGCTGTATGTGATTCCTACATAAAACGTTACGTTATAGCTTGTGTCGGATGGTACAATTAGATTACCTTGCTCTCGTCGCCTTTGGCATCTAGTAACCAACTTCATAACTTGGTTTCAGTGACAGTACAAATACATCGTCTAACTATTCGTCAGATAGCTAAAATAATGAACCATCAGGATGATCTATAATTATCCATGTGTTCCTAAACCACATGGCTACATTACTCAACATAACAATCTTTCATTATATGTCATTTACCAGGGTCTAAAATCTTTTCCTTTCAACTTGCCTTGACGGTTCGAGTGCCCGCCTACAGACCCTCGGCTAGAGGAGTCGGTACACAATAGAAAGTGGGATGGGTGTTCCACCAATTACCTCGACCCTCCTTAAAGGTTTGAATGCTTTCCTTTCTAAGCAGTAAAGATTTACAAGACAAATACTGTTGTCTGACCGACACACATATCCCAAAGGATCTTAATTGACTATTATGCAAACAGGTATTGAATGAGCTTTTATAATTACTCCTACGCAGAGGATATAATAATTACTGGCCTCACACGGGTCCATTCAACATGAAGGTTCGGGGTTCGTAATGCATTAGTCTGACGGGTGACCGATGTCTCAAGTAAAATATAGGCGCTCACTGCAGCTGTCGCCATGAGTTTCGCTACCACGAGCGGGATAACTCATCAATAAGTTCTCGGGAGACCATAGAGTTTCGAGGTGTCCTCGTTTTCCTCGTCTCTATCACAGGATTCCAACCCGGAACACTTTCATATCCTTCCTCAGAGCTAGGGTGCACACTACAACTCTGGCATAAATTATATCTCCACTTATGCCCATGACATAGGAGATTTCATACGTAGAATAGACCATCTGGCCCCTTTACTCAATGCTACGACCTCCGACCTATATTATTAAGAGAAATCTATCAATTACTCTATAAGCTTCTCATATAAGCTGCAAATTCAATTCACTAAAAGCTCTTTCATGCCTGGCATCATTACTGAATATATGCAATATTCTGATATAAAACTTCTTTCCTTAATTACTGTAATGTAATCTTACTGTATCATCTTACTGCTTAGATTGATAAGTCTTGCAATTAGCGTAAATCTCTCGCTTACAACATTTATTTGTTTCCTGATGTGTTCATTCATACTTTTAATATTCATTATTATTATTACCATTAATCTCACTGACATAAATGACCAAAATCATTCTTTATTATTATTCTCACATAAATTACCAAAAATCCGACATAGCTAAACGTCTTAAAATCCGAACAATAGTGCTCGTCACATTTACATAACTGATTTCCATTCTTAATTCATAGTGGGAATAATTACTCCACATAATGATGCAAATTAACATCTCAACTCTATAAAAATCAACACAATAATGATTAAACATGGAGGATCTCCCTCCTAAACTGATTTTTACTGGCATCTTTACGGAATCACAACATGCAGTGGCCCATATTTCTACATAATCATAATCATAATTTGTGGGGTACTTACATCTCTATAGGCGTCTTATGGTGGCTCCGACCAATCATATTTCTCCATGTCGCCCGCCATTAGCAGGTTTAACGCGACATATTTATCTTGAATACACACATTTTATAACACATAATTTTCATCAACCACACGACACGTTGCATAACTCTCAGGAAGCTATTGCTCCCAAACATGTGAAACACTTATCTAATCACTACTTTAAAGGATATTTTACATATGCTGTACACTTAACACACGTCACTTTATACATTTTTCAATGCTGAAATTCCCTAGCAAAGATCGAAATTGCAGGTGTCGACGGCATCTCCAGTGCTCCTATCAACTCCTGATTGAAAGTCTGGTTTACCTGCTCTCGGGATTCACCAACAGTTTTTATTATTCTTACTCCTACGGTAAGCGTCCTGCGTTGCATAAATATGCTAGCTCCCGTCCTGAGTGTTATCATCTGGTACTCTCATGACATTACCAACCGCGTCATAGAGTTTCATTTAGCGCATTCCATCGTAATTACACATATACGATCAGTCAATACTTTACACATTGCGCTTCACACTGTCCAATACTTTACACAAATAATTATTTACAATAGTTCTGCCATTAGTCTTATACGGTGCTTCGTAACTGAACACGCCATAGTTCGTACTGCTGATTATGCCAATAGCACGACTATTATTCATAAAAGCTTACAAAATGCTTCATTTACATGTACCAGTCTTTGTTCGGCGTCTATTATGAGTATGACCGCCATGCGTTCTGCCTTGACGAACTTGCTTCAAACTGGCTGTAACTGACTGAAGATTCACTTGAAGATTGCTCGTAACTTACTTGAAGACTGCTGTAGACTGCCTACATACTGTCTCGTACTGCCCTCGTACTTGCTGCATACTGATTGCAACTTACTGCACTTGGGCTACGACTGGGTAACTTCTAACGTAAACTGAGCGTGAAGACTGCGTAAGACTGCAACTTGGGCTGTAACTGGCTGTAACTGGGCGTAAACTTCACGTGAACTGCGCGTAGACTGAGCTTGAACTGAGAGAGACTGAGCTGAGACTGAGCTTGACTGAGCGCTCCTCCAAGGGTCTACTCCCTTATATCGGATTCCCACGGAAAGTAGGGCGAAATCTTCCCGCGTAATCTTGGCTCCTCTCTCAGCATGATTCTGGTCTCCAAACCATGATCATTGGGTTCCTCTTTCTTCACAGATCCCAAAACTATCTGCGTGCAAAGGAATCGCTCGTCCAATTAATTAATATTAATTCCTTTCTCCATAGCGTGGGACGCTATCTTACGGGTATTATCCGGCAACATTCTCAAATCTATCCGCGAACAATGGTAGTATTACAGTCCTTCCGCACTTCATTAAATCTGCCTCAATTTCGCAGGTAAAAGGCTCTAAAATTAGCCTCCTGCCAAAAGATTCACCTGTGGGCAAC
The DNA here is from genome assembly GCA_946902985.2 of Meconema thalassinum. Taxonomy (NCBI): domain Eukaryota; kingdom Metazoa; phylum Arthropoda; class Insecta; order Orthoptera; family Tettigoniidae; genus Meconema; species Meconema thalassinum. Next base: position 544,729,138 of record OX336391.1, read on the forward strand.
TCTCATCTCAATTCGTTACTCCAATCACGAGTAATCAATGATTTTCCTGGGCATCTCTCCTCCCCCTACTCAAATCTATTCTCCGTCGGGGAATAACTAGGTCATTATTCAGGCCTCCACCCTGCTCCAGACGACAGAATGGGGTCACAGAGATGGACATGGCTCCACTGGGGCCCTCCCACAATCCTGGGCTAATTTGTAAAATGTCAACTCTGCCCTCTCCGTGCTTCAAGCCTCGTATAGCCTACACCAAGTAGTCTAATAATGCTGTAATCTGCTCATTTTTCCCTGCATTATTTTAATAAATAATGTCATTGCACCAAAATCACACCAGTGATTAAATATACACTTCTTTCGAGGGGTTTTTACCATGAAACTGCCTCTACAGATCTCTGGTTCGTTCCCTGGTGGAACCTTTATACTGAGATCACAGTCTCTGAGAACCACGTTCGATTCCAGTCAGCATAACCTCCTCGGGTTCACTATCAACATACACAAATTCAGCTAGATTGCTGTAACAGATTCCTTGATATTGAGAACCATCAAAATATTTCGGATGGTCCCCATGTTGGATTTTATATATGAAGGCCATAGAGTTAAGTACTATTAGATGATGATTATTGCGTAGGATTATTATTCAAACTTCAATCGCATGATTAGGACACAGGAAATAATAATAACACAATTTAAAATTTTGCACAACTACTTTCTTGATGTTATGAAAACAATTGAAATAAATTAGATGTGAAATCAAATTTGTATAAGCATTTACTGTACCAAGTTTTACTGTGCTCGGATGGTTAAATCGCGAGAAACGTCCATTTAAATATTTACATTTTGCGTCACCGTCATGTTGGATTTGTGCTCACCAGCTTATTGAAAGTCCCATAGCTGAACTAGTGTTAATAGCCTTTATCAACTTACACAATTTCAGTTTGATTGCCGTCATAAATTAGTAGATATTGAGAACCGTCTAAATATTTCGTTATGGTCGCCATGTTGGATTTTTACGCATGTAGGCCATGTACTGATAGATGACTATTATTGCGTAGGTACATTATTCAAACGTTGGCTTCGATCGCATGATTAGGGCACAAGAAATCAAAACTTAATTTTAAACAATTGTAAACAATTGAATTAACATAGGCCTAGATGTCATTGCATTGAAATTTGTATAGTCATTTGCTGTACCAATTTTTACTGCGTTCGGATAGTTAAACCGCGAGAAATGTCTATTTAAATATTTCAACTTTGATTGACCACCATGTTCGTTTAGTACTTAACAGGTTTCTGAACGTCACATAGATCACTTTCTAGTAATGTCTATTATCACCGTAGAAAATTTCAGGGTGATGTTGGTAGTAGTTTTGGAGATATAGAATGCTGGAGAAATATTTCGCACTGCCGCCATGTTGGATTGGGTAGACTTATTAAAGTTTTAATAGCACTTTCGGGGTCGGACGACATAGTAATATGTCTTTACCGTGTTTCATTGAAATCGCTCCAGCCGTTTAGACTTTATTCGGGGGAGACACACGCACTCACACACACGCACACACACATACACGCACACGGACAAAAGGTGATCTCATAAGCCTATTTCTTTCTACATGAAAATAGTCTAAAAACAGGCATGTCCGTAACATTTAATTGAGTGACGTTAATCAGGCTATAATACTGCATTTTAGTATCGAAAATCCATGCTAAAACCAACTTTATGGCCTACCTTAACCTACACTTAAGTCCGGATTATCCGAACACCGATTAACCGAACGTCCGGATTAACCAAATCTAAAAACGCAAAAATGATAGAAAGTTGTTATTTAATTTGAGAGTCAGTAGGATACTTAACGAACACAATCCTCGAACACCTTATTTGCCGTTTCAAAACCTCATTTAAGTTTGCTTTATAGACGGTAAATAAGTCCACTATCGAATTTAAGGCGCGTGTAGGTGCCGTATGCTCGCTTTATGCCGAAATAGAGTGTTTCCGGCTTGCCCCATTTTTCTAATTACCAAATAACCCACATTCCAATCAAGTTAGGATAATCGGGACTTACGTATAATAATAATAAAAATAAAATAACAATAATAATAATAATAGTAATATTTATAATAATAATAATAATAATAATAATAATAATAATAATAAACAAATGTAGTAAAACTTGGACCAAAGCACGTTGTGAATGCTTATATACAAAATATCAAATACAGTAAAGAAAATAATACCCAAACTAAAAAGAAAACGGACAAAAAACAAGCAACTGTTTGGCTTGTTGAAATAAGGAAAAAATATAGTGAATGGACGAAGAAACACTGGAAAAATTTAAAATCAAGATTATTCTAGTTGCTGTTGTTGATTCATTGATGGTCCTTGTGACACCGTGTACTTGTATGTGTGTGTGGAATTAGTCTGAAAACCAGTGTTATAGTGATGGCTGTATTCGTGTGAGTAGTAGTAGCAATATTAAGGTGAGGTTTGGGAAGGAGGCAGTCGTGGACTTAATTCAGGACCCATCCCGGGATTCGATTGGAATAGATGCGTGAAATCACGGAAAAACACTTCCAGGATGGCAGAGATAGCAAATGAACCCGCCTCTTCTGATGTTGACCTTACGATGCTGAGTGTACCCCGTTCCAGCCAAAAGGCCGGAATTAAATTTCTTGACAGAGCCAGGAATCGAACCAGAGCCTCCGCGATAACAGCCAAGAGTGCTATCTACTACACAACGAGGTACACTAAGAGGTTATTTTACTCCGAAATCAAAGATATAATAATAACAGTAATAATAATAATAATAATAATAATAGTGGAAGCAGTCCGCTGGCACAGACCAGCGTCATAAGTGTCGTTGTCGTTCATAATTCACATAAGGTTGTTTCATTTGAGGGGATTTGGCAATGTGGGCATGCAGCTCCCTTGTACTTGGGTGTGTGTGTATGTATAGAATTTGTCTGACAACCTGTATTATTCTGGTGTCTGTAGTAGTTTGTGTATTTGTAATGGAGAAGGCCGTGGCCGTAAGTTAGGAACCATCCCGACATTTACCTACAGTAGAAGTGGGAAACCACGGAAATCCATTTTCATGGTGGCTGACGGTAATCAAATCCACCCCTTCTCGGTTTTGTCAAGAGGCTGAGTATATACCGTTCCTGCTCTCAGATCAGAATTAAATGTGTTGGTAGAACCGGGAATCCAACCCGGACCTCCCACGCGACAACCAAGAACGCTAGCAGCTACACCGTGAGGAGGACTAATTAATTTTAGAGACTTGGGTCATTTTGGTTATCAGTCCCGTGTAGTGTAACTGTATCAGAAACGGGGATGTGTGAGGTGCCCGTGGACTGGAAGTAAGGTACTTTCCCCGCATTTGCCTGGGGGAAGTGTGGGAGAACCTAGGGAATATCCACACTTAGGATAGTCGCTCTGAGCGCTGGCATTCAGTCCTGCTTGCCACGGTGGTTGAGTGGTTATCGTGTCGGTTGACCAACCCCAAACTTGCAGGTTCGCCCCTGACCGTGTTAAGTGATTTTTGAAAGGCGACAAAAATCACGATACGCATGTCTTACGATGTTGGCATGTTAAACAACCCATTTGAATTCAGTAGGCCATGTTCATAATGGCAAATTTAATCTCGGGATTTTCCGCCAACACAAAGTTCCTAATTCCTCTACTAGAAGGCGCTATAGTGTCAAGGGGCTTAGATATCTAACCTCCTTGACTTTCATAGTGCTTCAAGGAGCGATAAATTTCGACATGCAAGTTGCCCTCTGGGTACCAATTAACAAAGCTTGCACCTGGCACCCGAGGCCATACGATATTATTATTATTATTATTATTATTATTATTATTATTATTATTATTATTATTATTATCATCTCCTAACTTGCTGCAGCTGCTCTTGCGGCGTGGTGTACGATTTGACGAGATCGGCTGTGCCGTAGGGTATCACTGCCAAGTGAGATTTGTGTACATTATTAGCTCAGCAGTCAACAGCAATGGTGTACGTTGCAAAGCCGGAGGTTGAGGGTTCGAATCCTGCATGGCGCCAAAATTCTAACTTTCTTCCATCTGCATGATTTGCTCTGTTTGTACGTCACAATCCCGTTAATAGTAATAATAATAATAATAATAATAATAATAGTCTATACCTGGCAATGAATAGGAAGGGTCTGGTTGAGAAATTGGAAGTCAAGGAAAGGAAGATCCTGAGGTAGATCTTAGGGCCTTTGAGAGACGATGGTGAATACAGGAGAAGGCATACCAATGAGCTGTACCATCATGTAGAAAGGATATCTCAAATAATTCGTAAGAGAAGAATACCTTTCTTTGGCCACATAACTCTTATGGAACCCGAGAGAATCGCCAATCGGATATTTACCTCTTTTCTTGACAAGAAAACCAAGAGACACTGGTTTTGTGAGATAGACAAGGATTTGTAAGGAACAGGGATCACACACGCAGACATTATGGAACGTGATCTTTTGAAGGAAAAGCTTGGAGCACACCACCAATTCCAAGAAAAAGCGAAATTAAAAACCGGCAAGAAGTGGTATGATGAAAGAAAGGAGTTTCACAGGCAGCGAATGCCTGAACACTGGGCTAAGATCAAGGCCCAAAGACGGAAGCCGTTGAAATGACGTGGTCCATAGCTGGCCTAAACGAAGAAAGAAAGAAAGAAAGAAAGAAAGAAAGAAAGAAAGAAAGAATAATAATAATAGTCTAATAATAATAATAGTATAATAGTTACACTGGGTCTACTTCTCGACTGCCTTAAGAAGCATTTTCCTAATTACTCTAATGACACAACCTATATTTCCTATTCATCCCGATGTATACAATTCTCTGTTCAATAACTTGCATGCACACTTTGAGGTAAATGTGCTAAACCTCACATAAGTAATTCCGTGCTTTGTTGTGTTGTTTCATGATAATTAAAAATACCTTTTATCCTCATTGTGAAAGTAGAACTGTATAAACAGAGATGGCTCTGTCGTCACGAATAAGGCAAGCATTAATATTCACTAAAGTAGATTGATCTCGAAACGAAAGTGCTCATAACTCTGAAAGGTTGTGGGTAGAATTTTATGCTGCATCTGGAATGATATAGTTTTGAATCGAACTTCATCCATCCTAGAAGGAGATTTCGTGGTTTCTCACTGATACTCCTTTCGAATCTTTGAACCAGTTACAATTTCATAAATGAGTGCAGACATTATCAGACAGATACCACTAATTTGTACTTCTAGTTTCGTGTCAAGCACCAAATTTGAGTCGTCCAGTTGCAAAACTCGTTTAATCCACTTGAGAATAAGAATCATTTTCATGAGAAACGTTTCTCTGGACTTTGCCTCGCGTATCTTTTGTGTTTGTTGTTTTCTAGTTTTTGCGTTGTGCTTTTAAATTTTACTTTTTGGTTTTGTGTTTGTTTTCTGCTTTTGCTTTTTCCTTTGTGCTTTTTGTTTTCTTTTGGCTTCGTGTTTTTTTGTTTTTGGTTTTATGTTTGTTTTATGGAGATTCAAAACATTAAGTAAAACAATTTAAACAAAGTAAAATAAATAAACTAATTAAATAATAGTACATTATGCAACGAGCCTATAATGGCTATAATTAAGACACGAGTATTTTTTATAAAACGAGCGTATGCGAGTTTTATAATTTCCATACGAGTGTCTTAATTACCATTATAGGCGAGTTGCATACGACTGTTTATGTTCGACGATAATATGTTTTAACATATATTCATAAATATCTGTTGAGAGTCAGCTACTTGAATTTTGTGATCGCAGAGCGAGCGTTGGGTGTTATATCTCTGTCTTTCAAGATCTCTGGACGACCGACGCATGCGCTCTGTGTGCTTGCAATGCCATATGCAGGCCATATGTTTACATCTGCTGCCCCTCAGTAATATTGTCACTGGAGTTGTTTGAAGACAATGCACTGTGTAGAAATTATATTAAGGTACAGTGCTATTTGTTGTCTCATATTCGCCAGTTTTTTTACGCGAACATATGGACGGTGCGTATTCCATGTCGGTAATTTATTATAGTTCGATGTTGTGTTTATGTCCGACATGTTGGATTTTGAGCGCACGCGTGAAGGTATTGTTCCCTAATTGGTCAATGAACGAGCTCTGATTGGCTGGAGATACTGTATCATAATGAAAAATAGTGTTATAATGACCATCATTATGATACAGTTTTCTGACACATAATAGTGAGGGTCGAACATAAATAATTTTAAGACATGATCCTTATTCACAAGTGGATTAAACGAGTTTTTCAACTGGATGACTCAATTGGATTCTTAAATAACAAAAGCTTTCATCTATCTTAGCGAAATTCTCTGTGTTCTAGTCGTTCAGGATGGGATCTTAATGTTGAAAACATGTCTTGGGAATTAAGGTTTTGGGATAACAAAAAAATATAAAAAAATAATACATTTTACATCAATTTACTGAACCTCATACGACAAAGGACGTGGTCTAACCCTTGGAGTTCATAACTTGCCACGGTGGGTGAATTGTTATCGTGTCGGACTACCAAACCCAAGCTTGGAGGTTCGCTCCTGGCCATTATTAATGATTTTTTTAAAGCGACAAAAATCACGACACGCATGTCATACGCTGTTGGCATGTTAGAGAACCCATTTGAATTCAGTAGGCCGCGTTCATATTGGCAAAATTAATCTCGGGATTTTCCGCCGACACAAAATGTTCCTCCATTCTTTACTAGAAAGCGCAATAGTATCAAGGAGCTTTGATATCTAACCTCCTTGACTTTCATAGCGCTCCAAGGAACAAAAAAATTCGACATGCTAGCTACCCTCTGGGAGTAAATAACAAAGCTTGCACCCGGCATCCGAGGCCATACGAAAAAAAAAAGAAACTTGTCAGTCAAAACGGAAGTAGATATTTCGATTTTGATATGACCATGTAGCATCTGTAGCGTTCATAGCGATAGATTTAGTGAACTACACACGACAATGGATGTAGTCTAACGCTTGGTGTCCGTGTATTATTTGAACGAAACCATACGAGTATCGTCTGTCTTCGTCTTCTGTTGGCGAGGTTCGCGTTTCTTTGAAGTAATTTTATTTGGAGTTGTTGATCGTTCAATGATTACAAGCGGCTTCGGTGGCGTAGTTGGTAGCATTCTGAGCTTCTATGCCCAAGATCACGGGTTCAAACCCGGCCGAAGTCGTCGGATATTTTAAGAGCGTTAAAAATCCGTCAGTGTGCCTTCCTTCGGAGGGGAACTGAAGCTGGCGGTTCCATGTCATAGATGTATGGCATGAAAAAGAACCTTCCACTAACTACACTTGTGGAAGCTAAAATTTGTAGATTGGTTTGATAACGCTATATTAGTTCCAACGTTCGCCGCTGGGTGCTGCCTGCAATGGCATTTAGTAGCCACGTCCGCAGCTAGGTGTAGTGGACGGTAGCATTAGGTAGCAAAAGTAGGAACTACTTGAAAAAATTAATCGTCTGCAGTCCTTCTAAGTGAATCACAGATAACACACACTAATACAGCCATCCCAATTAACACCGGTTATCGGACAGATTCTACACACACCCTAAGTACACGGGGCTACATGACCGCGTTGTCACAGCCCCTAAACTAAGGAACGAACCAACCATCAATGATTACAATAAAATTCTTGTTGCGACTCGTTTCAGGTTCGTCGCTGAATCTTAGTTATTTCTGATTTTTAATTTTATAATGCCAGTTTTGAATATGTTGTGTAATAACCAAACACCTCGCACGTGTTAGTGGCATGGTGACATACACTAAACTGACCAGTCTTGGACACCATGCGTTAGACCACATCCTTTGTCGTATGTAGTTCACTAAATCTATCACTATGAGTGATAATGTTGACCAATACATGGTCAAATCAAAATCGAAATATCTACTTCCGTTTTGATTGACAAGTAATCCACACCAACAGTTAGACCACATCCTTTGTGGCCTATACAGTATATATCGCTACGAGCGCTAGTGTAGACCCATACATGATCAAATCTAAATCGTAGTTAGTGGAAGGTTCCTTATCATGCCATAAACTATGACATGGGAAAAAAAAGCCGTCAGTCCCATGTCATAGATTTATGGCATGATAAGGAACCTTCTACTAACTACAATTGTGTGAAACTCAATTTGTAGGTTAGATTAACGCTCTATTAAGTTCCAACGTTCGCCGCCAGGTGCCGATTGCGGTGATATCTAGTAACTAAGTTCAGAATTAGTTGGTCGTTGGCGTTTGGTAGCAAAAGTTGGAACTACTTGAAAATCGAATGTCTGCAGTCCTTACTTGAATTAAAAACAGATAACACACACTAATACAGCTATCACAATTAACACCGGCTATCAGACAGATTCTTCGCACACCCAAAGTACACGGAGCTGTAAGGACCGTTTTTTTTATTAACCCAATATTTTATTTTGAAACCACATTTATTTTTAGGTTTTTCATACCTTCCTCTATTTTTCTACATAGTTGCCTTGTTTATTTAGGCATTTGTCATACCTTAAAACTAAGTTCTGATATCCCTCTGCATAAAAGTTTGGTTGGTTGGTTCCTCAGTATAGGGGCTGTGATTGCCGCCTGCTCTGACAACCAAGAATTCACGGCTGTTTCTACTTCTTCATCGTGTAGGAATCTTCGGTCCTCGTGAATTTTCGTGTCAATTGCAGTCACCAAGTGATCTGTGATCACAAATGGTCGACCTGAGTCTTCATCGTCATGAACATTTTCACGGCCACTTTTGAACTCGCGTACCCATTTTCACACTTTATCTTCCGTCATTGCATTATCACCACACACCTCACAAAGCTGACAATGAATGTTTGCAGCCGACATGTTTCTTGCACTCAAAAAACGTATCACAGATCGTACCTCACACGCGGCGGGCGAATCAATATCTTGAACATTGTAATGATGCACAGTTCAGCGTACAGGTTAGCTACACAGCTGCAACTGACGCCTGCTTGTTCGCAAAGGATGCCGGGAGGTAGCTCGCACGCTTGTTGTGGTGTGCGCACTAACTGCGGGCTTAAAAAACGGCCCTTACTTAAAAAACTGCCTTCGTACATGACTACGTTGTCGCAGCCCCTAAAATGAGTAACCAACTTTACAAGAGAAAAGAGTTGCGAAAAGTTCAATTAGGTAGAACTTGACAACAGCTACTTAATGGGGATAAAATAAATAAATTAAGTACTCAAATAAACCAAAATATCTGGAGATGATGTAGTAATAGGTGATTACTCCGGGGGCGTGGTGGAGCAGCGGTCAAACTGTATGCCTCTCACCAAGGCGGACCGGATTCGATTCCCGGTCAATTCAAGTGAGATTTTCGATGTGAAATGCCATGTCCTGTGGTTCGGATTCCACGTAAAACGGAGGTCCCGTGGCTTATGATCGCGAGATTAACGGTCACGTTAAACTACAAGCTTCCTTCCTTCCTTCCTTCCTAGTGTACCCATGTGAGTAATTTCCATGGAAAACATGCTTCTGCCTCCAGCCAGCATCAGTCCTCAGGCGTGTACCGTCCGCCCTCTGAGCAGTTGCATATTTTTGATCTGAGACTAAAAGGTATCAACTCTACAATGATAAAGCACAACTCTATTCTTAAGACTTTAATTCTGCTCTAAATCATGGCTTCAAACACACAAAAACACAATCCCAACATTATAACACAAAACAAAGCAAAATTACTCCTACAATCCACTAATTTTCACACTTTATCCTTGCAAATCCAGATGATTATTCATTCATTTACCCTGAGATTGACATCAATATTCCTCTCAAGTGCGCTGATGCACATGTAAATTTCACATAAACTGTACTTATAATCTTATGTCACCTGTTGTGACCTCTTTCATTTCACCAGCTTAATTGTTTACTCTCAACACATCTTAATTCACATTATGCGTACACTTGTGTTTTGTATCTCTTTTCCCACCAAAATGCTTTACCATGCATTAGCCAATTTATGGGTTGCACATCAAATTTACTTGCAACACCACAATTATATGTAAACGTACCCCGTTCCGCAGTTCCCTTCTGCAGCCCCCCTTTTCTACAGTTCCACCGTATGCCGTTGTGATTTCAATTTCAAAAATTCCGTTACCGCTGTGTCGGATGGTATATTATGCTACCCTTGCGTGGGCAAAGCCTATGGCATCTAGTGCCGACCTTCAGAGCTAAGTAATACTGTCAGTATAAAAAATGTAACTTCCAACAACTCATAAGTTTGCCAAGTATTACGTTATAAGAACGATCCTTAATTAACACTGTGTTCCAAACCACACAAATTCATTATACAATACAACAATGACTCTTTTCATTACACACAGGGTTTCAAAGTCTGTCCCTTCTAAATGTCAACCTTCAATGGTCGTTTAAAAGTCTCCCCCTCGGAGCTACTTGTATACAATGGGACTGAGTCAGGCGGTCACAAAACCCACGTGTTCCGTCCCTTCCTGCCTCCCTCCTACTTTATCCTCCAAGCAGTAACAAGATTTTAAATACAATAGTGCAGTCTCAATGACCCACATATCCCATATGATTTCAACTAAATTGTATGCAAGACAGGTTATGGGCGTGTTTAAATATTTATTCCTAACCTTGGGATATTAATAACTGGCCTCAATAGGTCCATTACATTATATGAAGGAACGAGATTCATCAATCACTGGTCGAACTGGCTAGCCGGTATCTTATTAAATGCTACGGTCAGGCACAACCTGCCGCCAATTAAATTCGCTTCCCAGGAGCTGAATTAATTCAATAACAAGTTCTCAGTCGAGATCAGGTATCATGCAGAGGTTTCCATTGTTATCCTCTCATACACCACAGGATTCGAACCCGGAACATTTCATGGCAATCCACAGAGCTAGGGTCAATCACTAAAATACGCTCTGGCCATAATAAATATCTCTGTATGCCCTAGGCTATACGGGATTTCACACGTCGAATAGATTACCTGGCTTCCGTGACCATGGTGCTATGATCTCGTCCTTTAATTAGTAAGATAAATCTATCAATTACTCTACAAGCTTATTCACAAGCTGCAAATTCAATTCTCTATTAAACTCTTCCATTCCCTAGATTCTTGCATATTTATTTCCATTATCATAATATACTCTGATATTAAATTGCTTTTCTTAGCCCTTCATGTATAATACAGTATTACTGCTTGGATAGATAAATATTCCAATTAGCATATATATTTTGCTTACAACCATTTTTCCCTGATGTGTATTCATTTATTCTTATTATCATTATTATTATCATTATTATTATTATTACTGACATGAATCACAATAATCCGACACAACGTAACCATTTTAACAGCCGAACATCCGTGTTCGTTACGTTAAGTTTTTATCTATCTGAATTGCCATTTTACAATATTGGTAACGATTTATCCACTCAATGATGCACACAGTCATCTCAAATTGACTAAAATCAACACAACAATAATACCTTGAGGTTCTACCTCCTAAGATTGACTCTTATTGGCATATTTTATAATTTTGAAATCACTCAACATACAGTGGACTATAACTGCTACAAAATCATGGTTTTAGGGTACTTACATCGGCTAGTCTGGTGGCTTCAACCACGCATTTCTTCCAGTAAGGCCTGCCATTATTTGCAAAATTAGCAAGGCATTCTTACACTGATAACACACATTTTACATAACTTTTGCCTTACAAGACACACGGCACTTTTCCTTTCCATATTGAAGCTGTTGCCTCCTTATTCACACAACACTTTCTAGCACTTGTCACAATATTAATTTTACAGATATTTAACAGATCATCACTACAATCACACGCACACTATTTACATTTCTTACTGGTTGACTTTTCCTGGCAAGATATCAGAAATTCAGACGTTGAAGATATCCTCCTCGCTGCTACCCGCATCCTGATTGAAAGTCTCGATTCTCTGCCTAAGAATTCCTATCGATTCCCCAAACTGTCTATCAATCTCTATCCTTCGATAAACTTCCTGATATCGCATAAATATGCTTGCATATCGTCCTGAGCGTTAATTATATTGGTATTCTTATGAATTTTCCCCAATCGCATAATAAAGTTTATCTCTGCGCAGTCCAACATCCTATGATCTGTCTAACCAATAGTTTACATACTGCGCTCAACCATTGTACATTGTACTTGTACAAATTATCACTCTCAATTGTCCTACCTTGTGTATCACACGGTACATTTCCTACGTGCACAATAACGATCGCTCGTAATGCCGACTATACAAATATGGCACGACTGTCCTTCATAACTGGTATTAATAAATGTCTTACTGCACGGCTCTTCCTGTTGAAGTACGAGCTTCCCTTCTCGACTTCGGTAACGCGCACTTCGCATTATACTGCGGTTCAACTGATTACATTACTCGTTATTAATTCATGACTCAATGCATGATTATATGTTGCTGCACTTAGAATGTTACAGTCCGCGCCTTTCTTCTCTGAGCTAGGGTGACGTGCTCCTCGCTCTCAAGTATGGTTCGACTGACTCGAACGACTCCCTCTGTCCTGGGTCCACCCCCTTATATTGGTTTGGAGAGAAAAAGAAGACCGAGAATTCCCCTGCAGTGTCATCTTCTCTCACAGTATGATTCTGGTCTTGAATTAACGTTTATATGGTTCCTTTTTCCTCGCTGATCGCAGATCTGTATGCGTGCTCGAGGATCGATCGGCCAATTAATTAATATTAATTGCCTTTGCCAGCGCGTGCCCACGCGGCGTCTCCTAAAAATCCCAGAAACCATGGTTATATCTCTCCGCTAACCTCCAATTACTGTGCTACTGCGTGTTCCATTAAATCTGCCTCGATTTCAATGTTTAATGGCTTGATAATTAGCCTCCCGGCTAAACATTCACATAGGTGCAATCCTCATGTCACTGCGTTGCTCCAATCACGAGTAATCATTAAATTACGCTGGTATCTCCTCACTCCACTAGCATCTCCATTCTGAAACGGGGAATAACTTGACAATAATTTAGCCCCCTGACCTGCTCCAGACGACTTAAGTAGGTCACATAGAGTGGCAAGGCTCCAAGAAACCACGCCTCTTTTCCAGAGTCATTAGACAAACGTCAAGCGCTCAACTTCTGTGCTCAAGTCCAGGATTGTATGCCTCATACAGCCCAATAATGCCGTATTCTACTAATATTCTCTGCATTATGTTAATAAATAATGTCAGCATTAGTTCATATCACAACAATGATTGAATATGTATTTTCTCTAGGGGTTTTTATAACTTAAACTCCCTCAAAAGATCTCGTGTTCGTTCCTTGCTGGAACCTCTATTCTGAGCTCAACTATCTCTGAGATCCACGTTCGACACCAGTCAGCCTAACCCCGTTGGGTTCACTAGGTGATTACTCCTCCGCTGTCTGAGACCCGCCCAGCCTTCCCAAATATGGACACGACCTATATAGATAAAATTCCAGCTGACTCAGCCATTTTTTGCAACATGTACAGTATTGCCAACCCCACACATTCGGTACTATTTCTTATCCGGTATCGTAAAACAAAAGAGCGCCGTCAAGATAATGTGAAATTGCGCCAAGTTTCATTACAATGGTGAATACTGTTCTACAGTACATACAAAACAAACCTAACCTGGGACTTACGGTCCAGACCCCCTTCCTTGTAGTGCAATTTCCCTCCAGGGGCTCACATATAGTGGGACGTGGGTCGGCGACCACGGGGCCCCCGCTGAGTCCGGCATTGCTTCCACTGACTTGTGCCAAGCTCCTCTCCGTCTTTTTCTGGTCTACCTCACTTGGTCAACTCTTGTTCTCTTCCGACCCCGACGATATTAGGGTATCTTCCTTTCCCGCCCTAATTGGCCCTTGTCTCATCTTTTCTGATACCCTCCTTGTGCGAGGGGTCATCCTTCTTTTTCTTTTCCTGTTATCTCCTGCCTTCTGCCCAAGGCCCTCAAGGAGGCAGAGTGTATGTAGCCCCACCACTTATGGTGCACCCTGGATATTGCTACACCCTCAGGGGCTCACAGCTGGTAAGTTCGGGAGTTGGCAACCCCGAGGGATTCCTGAGGTGGGTCTGGTTTTCCCCCTTTTATCCATTACCTCTGGGGTGGACCCTCTCCTCTTTCACTGTCCGATCTGCCTTTCAAGGCTCTCCTTTCTTCAAAGTCCCTCAATCCGCATTCTTCTAGGGCTGAGGGCATTTTTTCCCTCTCCTGTCCTTTATTTACCTTATTCTCCTTTTGTTTTCCATTTCTTCTTCTAGTATATAAGTTGGTAGTTAGTTTTAGTTTACTTTTCATTATCATCTTCACGATCACCCAAACCATTATGGGCCGATAACCTAGATGTTAGGCCCCTTAAAACAACAATTATCATCATCATTGTAGTGCAATCAGTAATTTCCGTCCAGACAGTCGTCTAACCAAGTAGTGACCAATGCTTAAGTCGAGACACCTATTTTAGTTGTGGTGTATTTTGTATCAGACATGTTGGCAACAGTAACAGGACGTGATATGACGTTAATGTGAGCGCATCAAACATGGCTGCCGTCGTTGAATGAGCAAGAAATGAAAGCATATATTTACGTAATAAAATAAATATTTCCGGTGCAGCAGTGACATTTGATGGTAATTTCTATTTTCAATGACTCCCAGAAAGGTATGTGAATCATGAAACATATGTTTTCAATAATGTGCCATGTAAAAGTGTAAAAGCCAAAAGTGATTGTTGGTTGGTTGGTTGGTTGCTCAGTTTAGGGGCTGGGACAACGCGGTCATGTAGCCCCGTGTACTTTGGGAGTGTGTACAATCTGTGTGATAACCGGTGTTAATTGTGATGGCTGTATTACTGTGTGTTATCTGTTTTTAATTCATGTAAGGATTGCGGACATTGGATTTTCAAGTAGCTCTAACTATTGCTACCAAACGCCACCGTCAACGACCAACTAGTTCTGAAATTGGTTACTAGATGCCTCCGCAGTCGACTCCTGGCGACGAACGTTGGAACCTAAGAGCGTCAGTCAAATCTGACCTATAATTTAGCTTCACACGAGTGTAATTAGCCATAAATCTATGACATGGAACCGCCGGCTTTTCTTCCCCTCCGAAGGAAGGCATACTGAGGGATTTTTAACGCTCTTAAAAATCCGACGACTTTGGCCGGGTTTGAACCTGCGACCTCGGGCATAGAAGCTCAGCATGCTACCAACTACAAAAGAGTAGTTGTTGTCAAGCATTAATGTCAATATTGTTAGCGCTAACCAGAACCGCGTACCGAACCCCTATTTCGATACCACCTCAATTATTATTTCTGGCGGGTCTGTCGTAAGGATTCGCACAAGGTTTGTTAAACCATAACTTTAAGGCAGGGGGGATGCTATTTACCCGCACAGTGTACCGTACTCCGTCACATCACTACCCCCTCTTTGTTTTGCCTTAGGGGGCGTGATGGTGCAACGATGAAGCTGTTGGTCTCTCACCACGGCGGACCGGGTTCGATTCCCGGTCAATGCATGTGAGATTTTCAAAGTGAACTGCCATGTCCAGTGGTTCCGTTTCCAGTTAAAAAGGAGGTCTCGTGGCTTATGCCCGTGGGATTAACGGTTACGTTATACTACAAGCTTCCCTCACTTCCTGTTTTGCTTTAGTCGCATATAGCTATATCCTAATTTATAAGGCAAGGTTTAACCGACATCGGTAGCTACGCTCGCTAATGCGCAGCGCTAGGCCATGGGGACAAGCTCTCTGCGGACTCGCTAGACGTGGTTTCGAGCTCCATCATCGGCCATCCTTGAAATGGTTTTCCGTGGTTTCTCCCATTTTTAACTCCTGGCAAATGCTGGGACGGTACCTTCTTTCAGGTCATCGCCGCTTCCTTCCACATCCTTGCCCAGTTTCATTCACCTTCATTCATTTCATCTCTCATTAACTCCTCTCATGATGTTGACGCCTGGAAGGGCATCCGTAAAAACCATCCGCCACGTATACCTTCATAGCATTTCATCCCGTTGAGAATACTAAGGGGTACACAATCAAGACATAGGCCTACTATACGTAAGGCAAGGTTTACCTCTCTTAGTTGAAATAAAACTCCATAAATAATCGTGGGTTGGCGACCACGGGACCCCAGCCGAGTCCGACATTGCTTCCACTTACTTGTGCCGGACTCCTCTTCGTCTTCTTTCCTGTCGACCTCCCTTGGTCAACTCTTGTTCTTTTCCGACCCCGACGGTATTAGGGTATCCGAAGTCTAGGGAGTCTTTCACTTTCCCGCCTTAATTGGCCCTTGTCTCATCTTTCCTGATCCCTACTTCTTCGAGGGGTCAGACCTCTTGTTTTCTTTCCATTATATTTCCTTTTCTCTTTAAGATTCCCACACTGTTTTTGTTAATTGGCTCCCCGTGTATCTAAATTCCCTATAGCGATTGGTTTTGCATCTACACTCCATTTTGTAGGTATTTTCAATCTACTTTGCATTTTGTAAGTCTTTTCGATCTAAATTACATTTTTCGAGTGTTTTCAATCACAATCTAAATTGCTTTTTAGTAAGTCTTTCAATATAGGGGATGGGGCTTTTGTGAGTTTTTTTGAATTTCAATTGCATTTTGTAAGTATGTTCAACCTAAACCGCTTCTTGCAAGCATTTTCAATCTAAATTGCATTTTGTATGGTGGGCATTTTGCAAGTATTTTGATTCTCAATTGCATTTTGCAAGTATTTTGAATCTAAGTTACATTTTGTAGTATTTTCAATCTCCTTTGCATTTTTAAAGTATTTTGAATATCAATTGCATTTTGTAAGTATTTCGACTCTACATTGCATTTTGTACGTATTTTGAACCCTTCCTACATTTTCACGTAGTTTTCAATCTATTCCTTTTGTGAGTATTTTCGTTCTAAATTCCCCTTTTGAAGTATTACCGCTCTCTATTTTGTGAGTAGTTTCAATCTGAGTTCCTTTTTGTAAGTATTTTCCGTCTCACTTAATTTTCGTTCTGGATTCCATTTCATTGTCATTTTCGTTATCACCCAGATCATTAGAGGCCGATAACCTAGATGTTAGGCCCCTTAAAAAACAATTATCACCATCATCATACCATAAATAATCGGACTGAACCTGTAAGATAGACAGAGACAGAATGACGAGTTGACACAGACAGAATATGAACCGGACTTAACCTAAGATGGACAGAGACAGAATGATGAGTTCACAAATGTAATGTGTCCTACCATACTGACTGCAATCTCAAGCAGGGGTGTTCTCACCATACTGGGAGCTGTCACAAATAGTCAACATTGCGTCGCTAAGGGGAAACTCAAGACTATGTGAATTTATAGCTCATCGCAAATGGGACACTTAATGATCACTTAATGATCCGTCGCAAATGGGAAAACACCCTTCCAGTACTAGGGAGTCTACCCCTTACCTGGTCCAGATACAATTACACACACTAATATAGCCATCACATAATTACGGGTAGTCAGGTGAATTCAACACACACCCCCAACTACACAGAGCTGATGAACAAGATGTCCCCTCCCTGAAATGAATTAACATCATGTCTCTCTCAGTGTTATCCCATATAACTGCTGAATATATTCTCAGACCGTGACAAGGCATACAAAGATATAAGATATGGCTATTTTCACAGTAAAACGCATTTCAATGATTTACAGTATATAGTTTGTAACTTCCATTTTCATATCCCATGCACGTTCCTGGTGAGAAAATATTCTCGCTGAGACAAGAATAAATGTCAAATGTTATAAAGGTTCAGTATAATGCCTGTCGGCGCATTCACGGTGGCAGCTATCTTTCTGTTCTTATTACGACACGGCTTCTTTTTGCAGCCTCTCAACCCTATTATAAATATCCTGCAAACCTAACTTCTTATAAACGTCAGAACACTTTAAATGTTGTCTAATATAGACATATAAAATTTGAGTTTAATAGTAGACGGAAGTGAAACTTGGACAGTTGGCGCTGCAGAAAAGAGGAGAATAGAAGCATTTGAAATGTGGTGTTACAGGAGAATGATGAAGATCATATGGGTGGATAGAGTAACAAATGAAGATAATAATAATATGGCCTCGGGTGACAGGTGCAAGCTTTGTTAATTGACGCCCATAGGGCAGATTGCATGACAAATTGTATCGCTCCTTGGAACGCTATGAAAGTCAAGGAGGTTAGATATCTAAGCTCCTTGACACTATAGCGCTTTCTAGTAGAGAATGGAGGAACTTTGTGTTGGTGGAAAATCCCGAGATTAATTTTGCCATTATGAACATGGCCTACTGAATTCAAACGGGTTCTGTTACAAGCCAACAACGTATGACATGCATGTCGTGATTTTTGTCGCCTTTCAAAAATCATTTACTATCGCCAGGAGTGAACCTGCAAGCTTGGGGTTGGTAGCTCTATACGATAACCGCTCACCCACCGTGGCAAGCTACAAATGAAGATATATTAAGACAAGTGAGCGAGGAGAGATGTTTCTGGCTAATTCTAATGAACAGAAGAGATAGATTGGTAGTACAAATAATATTAAGACACCCAGGAATAGCAAACATAGTTATGGAAAGAAGGGTCGAGTATAAGAACTGTAGAGGTAGACCAAGGTTAGAATATGCTAAACAGATTGTCTCGGATGTATGATGTGGTAGCGATGTAGAGATGCAACTATTAGCACTGGGAGGATGGAGGGCTGCATCAAACCAGACAAAAGACGGAATACTCAAACAACAGTAGGCTACAGTACAGTAGATTTGTATTCAATCGTTTTATTGTTTTTTATTGTTTCTCCGGGATAGCACATGACTGAGATGAGCTTATACGTCGCAATTCATTTTACGGCTGGAGACTTTTGCTGATACCATCCTAATGAGAGGGGCGTGGTGACGCAGTAGTCAAGCTGTTAGCCTCTCACCAAGGTGGACCGAGTTCGATTCCCGGTCAATGTATGTGAGATTTTCGAAGTGAAATGCTATGCCCTGTAGTTCGGATTTCACGTAAAAAGAAAGGAGGTTCCGTGGGCGAGATTAACTATCACGTGAAGACTACAAATGTCTTCTCTGGCGATCATCACGTATTTCCTCGAGATATTGAGGCTTAGTTTGACATATTGCTTCAAATGGATGCAAAGGTAGGCTATAGCCTAGGCCTAGTCACTTTTTACAAAAATAGTTCGTATTAATTTTAAATTATAACTAATGGAATAACTTATATTACTAGCTTGTTGAAGTGTGAGTACTTACAGTACGTGAAGCAATATATTGCTATCATTCAATTTTCACGGCCACTTTGACGATGAAGCAAGCTTTTCAGGATTCAAGTTTCATGTATTGAGTTAAGAGCTGAGAATTAAAACATTTGCCCGATTATTTCGTTGTTCTTGTTGTTGTTGATTCATTTAGGGGTTTCGCGAGATCATGGTCACGTAGCCCCATGTACATACTGGTGGGTGTATATGTAATTTGGGGCTAGGATTTACGTACAGTAGGAAGCTACCGTGGCCTTAATTTAGTTACTGCCTCGGCATTTGCTTGAAAGGTGGGTAATGTAGGAGGTAGGAATTGTAGTCACCTCTTGCCAGTTCTGCCTCTCGTGATCGATTAACGCCCTTCTAGCCCTCCGACTAAAATTACATTTCTCGGCAGAGCTGGGAATCGAATCCGATCCTCCGCGGTGGCAGCCAAGAATGCTTAGTCACTACACCACGAGGTAGACGTAATGATAACTGAATGAAAATGAATTAAATAGGGAAAGAAGATGCTGCATTCAATTGGAATGTTACCCCGGTATTTTTAGGAAGCAAAACAACCAGTGATGGACGAAGCAAAGATGATATAAAAAGTAGGTTGCCTCAGGCAAGCAAAGCATTTCTACAGAAAAGGAATCTGTTGACATCAAATATAGATTTAGGTATTAGGAAGTAATTTTTGAAAGCCTTTGTATGGAGCGTGACACTCGATGGAAGTATTATTATTTGTTTATTCGAGTCAAAAGCACTACAACATACACACGAGGGATGATACACAATATTAAAAGGAATAATACATACAACAATGTCTCGAATTGGATTTTCTTCGCCCAGAAACGGGCCACTGTCACACCCCTTTTCATGGCCTTCCATTAACTCCTGCGTTGTGCACGAGCACGGGCACAGTTCACAGGAAAACAGGTGTATCATGGTTTGTCTCTCCCCACACTCACAGAGTTCTGATTCCTGTAGGTATCCCCATTTCTGGAGAATAACTTTGCATCTCCCAAGAAACTTGCACTATTGGTGCAGCAGAGAAGAGGAGAATTGAAACGTTTGAAATGTGGTGTTACAGGAGAATGATGAAGATCAGATGGGTAGATAGGGTAACAAATGAAGAGGTATTAAGGCGAGTGGGGGAGGAGATATGTTTCTGTCGACTGCTAATGAAAAGAAGGGATAGGTTGGTAGGACACATACTAAGACACCCAGGAATAGCAAGCTTAGTTATGGAAGGAAGAGTCGAGAACAAGAACTGTAAGGGAAGGCCAAGGTTAGAATATGTTAAACAGTTTGCTTCGGATGTAGGGTGTGGTAGCTATGTAGAAATGAAACTATTAGCTCAGAACAGGGAGACATGGAGGGCTGTATCAAACCAGTCAAAACACTGAGGACTCAAACAACAACAAACAACAGCTATGTTATAAAATGTACTCGTAAATGGACAATACGTTTCTAGTGAAAACATTCGAGAGAATTCGGTGTACGTGCTAAATAAATGTTAACACTTCCATTATATTGTGTTTCACTTTTCCTCCATGTGAATTCATGTACTACGAGTTATTTTTAAATACAATTTTGCGCCGAGTGTGTTATTTTTATTCATTTAGCAGCTAGCGATAACCACTCTTGACGCTTGAAACTGTGTAAAACGCATCGAGTAATGTTCATACAGTATTACACCTCCTGAATCATATCTCTATTTTCCATTCAGTTGATATTAGTCGAATACTTGGTTTCAGTTTAAATGTGATGCCTGTTTTTTTAATTACTCTATCGAACGTTTATAACAAAAATATAACTCAGCAATTTTTCTAGGTTTGTGCCGTGTATTGTGCAAAGTTTCGCCTAGCACACCAAGCTGGATCATCAGTGGGCTCTAGGTGTCCCAGCCCGCCCGCCAGAAAAATTGCTGAGTTTAAATTCACTGGCCGTGAAAGCCAATATATCATCTTTTTAGAAGCCATCATAGGGAGGTTAAGGCTGAACGAGTTTTAGTTCTCGCAGGAAAGAGGCACAAGTGCGCTTCATAAAAAGATAGGTAGCACGCAGTTCGCTGCTCATTGACACGCTACGCATTGACACCAAGAGCCCGCTGATGAACCAGCTTGATGTTCCTAGGTGAAACCCCACCCAAGACACGACATAAACCTAGAAAAATTGCTAAGTTATATTTTTCACATATTCCAGTAATTGGAATGATATTTTGTTGACCGACTGAAAGCTAATATATTAATTTAAACCTATTTAATACGATCTCTCATGTTATCTAGTCGTTAAGCTAATTTATATCGAGATTTTCTTTCTTCCTTTCATGATCGTCACACGCAATCTGGATTTTTAATTGCAATTCCTCTACATCATTCATCTCTGCTTGCCACGGTGGGTGGGTGGTTATCGTGTAGGATTACTAACCCCCCAAGCTTGCAGGTTCGCTCCTGGCCGTGGTAAGTGTTTTTTTTGAAAGGCGGAAAAAATTACGACACGCATGTCATACGATGTTGGCATGTCAAAGAACCCATTGGAATTCAGTAGGCTGTGTTCATAATGGCAAAATTAATCTCTGGATTTGCCACCAACACAAAGTTCCTCATTTCTCTACTAGAAAGCGCTATAGTGTCAAGGAGCTTAGATATCTAATCTTCAAGGAACAACCAAAATAACAAAGCTTGCACCCGGCATCCGAGGCCATAAAATATTATTATTATTATTATCATCTCAATTCAGTAAGTCTTTCTTCGTGTTTTACCTCCCTAAGTACATTCAAACATGTCAGACACATAATTGTTGTCTCAATTGGAGGATTTACGTTTGTATAGATTGGTCTAAAGATTGGCACTGGGTACACTCGGCCCTGTGAGACAAAACCGAGAAGAGATGGGTTCTATCCCACCCTAGCTGTCCTTGAAGTGGTTTCAGTGATTTTCCAGGTAAATATTCGCAAAGCTCCTAACTTAAGACCATGGCAACTTATTTCCGAACAGTGGCCTCAATTACAAATACACACACTACAACAGCCATGACAATGACACAGGTTATCAGACATATCCCCCCACAAACAAACAGTCAAGTACACGGGGCTGTATGACCACGACATCACGTGGAACAATATCATCAACAAACGTAAATCCTACAATTGAGACGACAATTATGTGTCTGACGTGTTATTTTGATATTTAATCTACTGTATATAAAAATTACACAATAACAATTTATAAGGTCTTAACTATTTTTTACTATGGTCATAAAAATTGTTTTAGTTAGCCTACAAAATCAAGAGGAAATCTTTGGTTCGTTGGTTGGTTGGATAGTTCCTCAGTTTGGGGCTGCAACAACGCAGTCATGTAGCCCCGTGTACTTTAGATGAGTGTAGAATCTGTCTGATAACCGGTGTTAATATTGTGAAGACTGTATTAGTGTGTGTTATCTGTAATTCAGGTAACGACTGCAGTCAATCAATTTCAAGTGGTTCCTACTTTTGCTACAGTCAACGATACCTGTAGCGAACTTGGCTTCTAGATGCCACCGCAACTGGCACCTGGCAGCGAACGTTGAAAATTAATCAAATATAACCTACAAATTTACCTTCACACAATTGTAGTTAGTGGAAGGCTCTTTTACATGCCATAAATCTATGACATGGGCCCGCCGGTATTACTTTCCCTCCGAAGGAAGGCATACTGAGGAAGATTTAACGCTCTTAAAAAATCCGACGACTTCGTCCGGGTTTGAACCCACGATCTGGGGCATAGTAATCCAGCATGCTACCAACTATGCCTCCGAAGCCGCCGAGGAAATCTTTAAATGCGCGTTTGAATCTAGACTTAGAAAGACTTACTAAATTGAGATGAATGATGTAGAGTAATTGCAATTGTAAATCCAGATTGCGTGTGACGTTCATGAAAGGAAGAAAGAAAATCAGATTTCTTTGTTATTCTACTTTTCTTTTTTCTTCGTATTCCCCCCAGGGGTTCACATCTAGTGGGACGTGGGTTGGCGACCATGGAACCCCAGCTGAGTCTGGCATTGCTTCCACTTAATTGTGCCGGGCTACTCTCTGTCTTCTTTCCTGTCGACCTCCCTTGGTCAACTCTTGTTCTTTTCCGACCCCGACTGTAATAGGGTATTCGAGACCTAGGGAGTCTTTCACTTTCCCGCCTAAATTGGCCCTTGTCTCATCTTTCCTGATCCCTCCTTCTTCGAGGGGTCAGCCCTCTTGTTTTCTTTTCATTATGTTTCCTTTTCTCTTTAAGTTTCGCGCGCTGTGTTTGTTAATTGGTCCCCCCGTGTAAATTATATAAATTCCCTTTAGCGACATTTTTTTAAATCTACACTCCATTTTGTAGGTATTTTCACTCTACGTTGCATTTTGTAAGTTTTTTCGATCTAAATTGCATTTTGCGAGTGTTTTGAACCTCAATTGCATTTTGTAAGGATTGACAATCGACAGTACATTGCATTTTAGTAAGTCTTTCCATATAGGAGTGGAACTTTTGTGAGTATTTTGAATTTCAATTGCATTTTGTATTTTCAAACTAAACCGCTTTTTGCAAGTATTTTCAATCTAAATTGCATTTTGTAGGGTGCGCATTATGTAAGTATTTGATTTTCAATTGCATTTTGTGGGTATTTTGAATCTAAATTTCATTTTGTAAGTATTTTCAATCTTAATTGCATTTTGTGAGTATTGTCCATCCAATTGAGTAGTCTGAATCTACCATACATTTTGTAAGCATTTTCAATTTCAATTGCATTTTGTATGTATTTTGAATATCAATTGCACTTTGTGATTATTTGGAATCTGAAATGCGCATTTTTCAATCTTAAATTGCATTATGTATTTTCAATTTCAATTACATTTTGTAAGTATTTTGAACCTCAATTGCATTTTTTACGTATTTTCAATCTAATTTGCATTTCGTAAGTATCTTGAATTTCACTTGCATTTTGTAAGCATTTCGACTGTGCATTGCATTTTGTACGTATTTTGAACTTAACCTCTATTTTGTGCGTATTTTTCAAACTATTCCTTTTGTGAGTATTTTCGTTCTAAATTCCCTGTTGTAAGTCTTACCGCTCTCCATTTAGTGAGTAGTTTCAATCTGAGTTCCTTTTTGTGAGTATTTTCCATCTCCTTTTAATTTTCGTTCTGGTTTCCACTTCATTGACATTTTCGCTATCCCTCAACCATCCCCGATAACCTGGATGTTAGGCCCCTTAAAACAACAATTAGCTACACCATCTTCATTTTCTTCGTATTACAAACATATCAGTGATGGACAAAGCAAAGAGGATATATGAAGTAGGTTGGCACAGGTAAGGAAATCATTTCTACAGAATAGGAATCAGTTGACATCGAATATAGATTTAGTTATTAGGAAGTCATATTTGAAAGCCTTTGTATGGAGCATGTTACGTTATAGAAGTGAAACTTGGACTGTTGGAGCATCTGAAAAGAGGAGAATTGAAGCGTTTGAAATGTGGTGTTACAGGAGAATGATGAATATCATTTGGGTAGATAGAGTTACAAATGAAGACAATTGGGAGAGGAGAGATGTTTCTGGTGTCTGCTAATGAAGAGAAGGTTGGTGGGAAACATACTAAGATAACCTGGAATAGCAAATTTAGTTATGGAAGGAAGGGTCGAGGACAAGAACTGTAAGGGTAGACCAAGGTTAGAGTATGTAAAACAGACAGGTTTGGATGTAGGCTGTGGTAGATATGTAGAGATAAAACGATTAGCTCAGGACAAGGAGGCATGGACGGCTGTATTAAGGGAGTTAAGAGAGAAGACTCAAACAACAACAACAACAATAACAACAACAATGTTGTGGTTGTTCTTTTAAGGGGAGAAACATCTAAGTCATCTTCCGTAATGAAAATGTGTAGGAAAATTAAATTTAATTCTGGTATGAGGGCTGGAACAGGGAACACTTAGCCTCGTGAGGCTAAACTCAGAGGAGTAGGGTTCGATTCCCACCTCAGCCATCTTGGAAATGGTTTTCCGTTGTTTCCCAGGAAAATGCTGGGATTTTATTTGATTAATTTTAGGCCTTTAATAGTGGCCAATTTAGGGTTCATGATCCTCTCTTACTCTTAACCTCACAATATGGTACCGGTATATATAAAACAATTTCATGAAATACAATAAATAACTTACAAGTTCATTATGATGATCAATAGAGAGTAAATTAACTATGAAAATACTAATATTATGAATAAGGCATACGAATAATAAAAATAATCATAATCACTTTGTCACAAACTGGTTCCTCTTTAAGGCCACGGCCACCTCCTTCCCAATCCTATCCCCAATTTACAAACAACACGCTAGTACAGCCATCACAATAGCACAGGTTATAACGAAAATTACACTCACGCTCCTATATATACGGGGCTATATGACCACGATGACGAAGCTCCTAAAATAAGCAGCAACAACAACAAACCATTAAATTGAAACGTAACTTGTGAATGGGGACAAATTAAGATCTCCTGGCCATTTGGTGGCTCGATATTGGAAATATTTTAGTCAGTACAACTCCTCCAGGCATGAAAACAGCCATTTTACCTACTAAACTGATAACCATTCCCAAATCCATCGGTGTCACAGCCCATGAAGGGACTTGGCCTACCAAGCGATTGTTGCCCAGCTATTTGGCCTGAAGATTATGGGGTCACGCGTGGTCAGCGCGTCGGGTCCCCTCGTCCATTAATCTTGGTCTCCGTAACCGGGGCACTACCTCACTGTCAGACAGCTACTCAATTGTCCTCACGAGGCTGAGTGCTCCCCATTCCATCCCTCACGTCAGTTTCTGAAATCCCTGCCTCCGGTTGCGAGGCAGGTGCGCTACCCCAACACCACGGGGCCGGCTGATAACCATTCCACCGTGTACAATACTGGCTGGCCTATGGTCTGTCTCTATAAATAACGTTACATGAAATTAGAAGAGATGAAGTACCTCGTTTCGTTATCGTGACCGTAACGTCCCTCGAGACCCAAGATAATGTCACAGGGGCAAGTATCATCACGCGACTCCATTCTCATTATCGGCACAGCGCTTGGTAAGAGTTACAAACCCTACTGCTGGGGAAATATACTGTAGTTATTCTAAACAGACACGGTATAAACCTAGATAAATTGCTGAGTTCGATTGTCTTCTTACTGTTCATATGACATCGCGGTCATTTGGTCCCACGTATTTTGGGTGTGTGTGTGAGAGAGAGTGTAATTTGTGTGATAACCTGTGTTATTGTGATGGCTATACAAGTATGTGTATTTGTAATTCCGGTGGGGATTTGGAAGGAGGTGGCAGTGGCCTTAACCCGGCAGTGGTTGCGTGGTGAGCGAATCCCTCACTTCTCGAAATGAACTGTTCATTGCTCAACTCTTGTGCGCAGCTCCCCACTTTTCTAGGTATTCCTCGGCCAATCTCTTATCTTCAGTGTCAGACAGCCGTTCGCTAAAGAGCTCTTAGTATGCAGTACGCTTGGTGAGGGATTTGCTCAGAATGCGACCACTAGTGTTACTATTGTATTACAACACGTCATTATAACTCCAGAGTACTGATTTGATTGTTAGGGTGTTCTTTCATTAGTGATTTATTATTTTATGAACATTTTGTAGTTATTCCATGGGTAATCCACAAGAACAGCGAATGGATGGACGAAGTGGAACAGGAACTAAAGCAAGTAAGAAATACGGTTGGTGAAAATGATTTGGAAACATTTGGTGTTCCTTATCACAAAAGAAAGGGGAAAAAACAAAATAAACAATAAACAGAATCGATTTTAGCATTGGTTTTGATGATAGCGAAATGCTCATGACGCGACCACTTTTGTATCGGAATGACATCACAATTCTCAGCTTATGCTGGAAATTAACACTGTGAATAATTGGCATATTTATATTTCATATTCTATAACAAATATCCCTATCCTAATATCAATGAAGCTACCATAGGCAGGAAGATCCCACGACCAATCAATCTCGTACATTTGCAGTCTTGTTTCACAAGAACTGACCAGTAGATCCTGCCAGCAGGAATTCTGAGAAAAGGTGTGAAGTAACATTTCCCACACAGTACCCTTTCACCCACCACCCTTTCACTCACCACCCGCCACCCGCAGGGATATCTCCTTGCCAAACACTTGAAAACCGCTAATGCCCATAAATCTTTTGACAGTGTGACCACTAGTTCATTATAGTCTAGGTCTTTTCTCCTTTCATACTTCAAAAAACCAGCCCATTAGTGGTCTCTCTTACTTCCTAAAATATTAATTTAAAAACTTCAGATTCAGATCTTTTTACATTATTATATTATTATTACCAAGCTGAAGCTGCCGCTGTAAACGATTATTAAACCATCCACACCATGGCGAGTGGGGATGATAAGTAGCCATGCTCCATCAAGCATAATAAGCGAACATCATCCCAAACTGTAGTGAACTAACGAACGAAGTTGTGACGGTCAATACCTAAGTCAAATCACGAAATAATAAATCCTTATAAGTCATTATGCGAATATTAATTCGGATCCCCCATTGTTAAACCCCTTAATCAAGTCAAATTAAATAGTAATGATAATTTTTAAATATTAATCACTTAATAGAAAATTATTTATTAATCTAAACATCTTTTTAGCCCAAATTAGATTCAAAACCAGGTAGAGGAGCGCTTGCCGCACCGGTACCTGGCGCATAACACTATTTCTCCCATTGTCGACTCAAAATCAGCCAGGCTTTTGCTGTCAGTTCAAAGACAGTGAGTGGGCAGGTGAATTCTAGTGCGAAATGAGTAGAACTAGTTAGCCCGAACTGCAATAAACTGATACAAGCAACTCCATTACCCATGGATAGATAAGTGGCTTATTAGCAGTGGTAAAAAGAACCCCCATGAAAGTGGTAGAGCTTGTCCTCCTTCAGAAAGTAAGAATTTTAATGTACTCTAAGAATAGTAAAATATGGGTTATTATTATTATTATTATTAATAATACTAGTATTATTATTGTAACTGATAGTTGCAGTAATTAGACAGAAGCAAATACTGTACAAATCTTTGGATCCGTTTCTTTGTGCGAAGTAGCCTATGAGAAGAGCTAGAAAAGGAGAGGAGAATAAGGAGGGGGCAGGTAGGGTGGGGGAGGAAGTGCTAGATTTTTCATATTTCAGAAGGGGGGCGCAACAGAAAAAGTTTGAGAACCCCTGCTCTAGCCCATAGGTAGGTAATGAGAGAGCACGCTCCTAGAGCTAATGGTAGAATCGTGAAAAGAGTCACGAGCAGCTGACTTCTAATAGTTTGTGTTGTAAATATTAGATGACGAAAAGCAGTGGCGTTACTATGGGGGATGATTAAGGGGATCGATCCCCCCTAGACCCAAATAATTAAGAAAATGGTAATATGATAATTTTTTTTGAAAAATGACCACTTTTTGTATTGTTGACAAACGATTGGATTATGCACGTTTATAATTAGAACGCCGGCCCCGTGGTGTTGGGGTAGCACGCCTGCCTCTCACCCGGAGGCCCCGGGTTCGATCCCCGGCTCCGTCAAAGATTTTAGAAACTGACGTGAGGGCTGGAACGGGGTGCTCTCAGCCTCGTGAGGACAATTGAGTAGCTGTCTGTCAGTGAGGCAGCGCCCCGATCACGAAAACCAAGATTAACGGCCTAGGGGACCCGATGCGCTGATCACGTGTCACCCCAATATCTGCAGGCCAAATGGCTGGGCAACGGTCGCTTTGAAGGCCTAGGCCCTTCATGGGCTGAAGTGCCAGGGGTTATTATTATTATTATTATTATTATTATTATTATTATTATTTTATAATAGAGAACATTTATCTTTACTTGTGTAAAATATTTAGTGTTAGGTATAACAAAACTCTTCCTTTCCAAGCTTTTGCATATTGAGAGGAGCAATTAAAACGTATCAAATGCTATCGAGATTAAACATGAAAAACTTGTAGGTTTGCTTTCATTGATTATCTTATTTTGCCCCCCGCACAAAGCAAAAAGCAAAAACAAACACATTACCAAATCAGATAGCAAAAATCAAAATTCAAAAACGAAAGCAAAGAAGGAAAACAAACACAAAACCGGAAACACAAAGCAAAAGGTAAACTTCAAAAATATGAAAAAGTAGAAAACTAAACAAAAAGAAACAAAAACAAAAAGCAAATGGCGAAATTCAAAAACGAAAGCAAAATCAGAAAAAAACACAAAAAAAACAAAAAAGTAACATTCAGAAACAAACGCTAAAGCAGAAAACAAACACAAAACCAAAAACGCAGTTAGTTCAGATTGGATTCCGCTCATCTCCCTCCAGAAGCAAATCCTAGTTACGCCACTGGCGTTAAGTGTGGTAACGCCACAATCAAGGTCACAGCACTGTACTTGACTGAGTATAATTATTATGCCTACACGAAACAATTTATTAATTGTAACAGAACCCTTAAAAATTTGAGAAAATGACTAGAAATTATAAAAAAAAACAATAAAATCCATAAAACGACCAAATAATTATGTATACTTTTAGAAAATGACCTAAAAGAGCGACAATAAATTACCAAACATTACATAATAAAGTAGTATGTCTACAATGTGGGAATTGTGATCAGGATTTCTGTGTACGTTGTCAAAGTTTGGTTGGTTGGTTTCTCAGTTTAGGGGCTACCACAACGCGGTCATGTAGCCCCATGTTCTTTGGGTTTGTGTAGAATCTGTCTGATAACCGGTGTTAGTATTGTGATGGCTGTATTAGTGTGTGTTATCCGGAATTCAGGTAAGGATTGCAGACGATCAATTTCAAGTAGTTCCTACATTTGCTACCAAATGCTTCAGTTAACGACACATAGCTGTCAACTTGGCTACTTGATGCCACCGCAATCGACACCTGGCGGTGAACGTTGGAACTTAATAGAGCGTTAATCAAATCTAACCTACACATTTAGTTCGCACAATTGTAGTTGTTGGAAAGTTCTTTTAACATGCCATAATTCTATGACATGGGCCCGCCGGCTCTACTTCCCCTCAGAAGGAAGGTATACCGGGGGGTTTTTAACGCTCTTAAAAAAATCCGACGACTTTGGCCGGGTTTGAACCCGCGATCTTGGGCATAGAAGCTCAGCATGCTACCAACTACGCCACCGAAGCCGCCTTATCAAAGGTTGTGGTGAAATAATTAAAGGATAACATCTCATCAAATTCCGTGCCCTGTTTATTACATTAAACTAGTCTCATATTCTTCCTCTTCACATATGACAGTAATGCGTTAACAAGACGTCTCGTGTGTCGTGAAGTTGAAGAGCGTCTAAATCCACTTTGCCTGGGGGTTAGACGTCACAGGCACTGCTTAACCTCTTGATTAAAACTGTTCCGTGCAGCAGTGAGTCTAAATTAGACGCACGTCTGAAGAGTCTCATGTGCTCGGCATGTTAAACGCCAGGTATTTTGTTACGTCGTGTTTCTACATTAGAACGACGTCATTTACCTTGTGGAGTCTTGATTCAAGAGATTAATTCCGTGGAGTACTCTTGTATAAAGTCAAGTAATCCTAAGTTCGTTTAGTGAATTATTCAATTTAGTGTGCACATATAGATTGGTTAGTTGGTTCCTTAGTTTAGGGGCTGCGACAACGCGGTCATGTATCCCCGTGTACTTTGGGTGTATATAGAATTTGTCTGATAGCCGGTGTTAATTGTGATGGCAGTATTAGTGGGTGTTATCTGTGATTCAGGTAATAGGACTGGAGGCGATTAAATTTTTCAAATAGTTCCCAATTTTGCCACCAAATGCTACCGCTCACGACACCTAGCTGCGGACGTGGTTACTAAATGCCATCGCAGTCAGCACCTGGCGGTGAACGTTGTAATTAATGTAGCGTTATAAAACTAACCTTCAAATTTTAGCTTCCTCAAGTGTAGTTAGTGGAAGGTTCTTTTTCATGCCATAAATCTATGACATGGGACCGCTGGCTTTACTTCTCCTCCGAAGGAAGGCATACAGAGGGATTTTCAACCCTCTTAAAAATCCGACGACTTCGGCCTCGTTCGAACCCACGATCTTGGGCATAGAAGCTCAGCATGCTACTACTGTAAGTACGCCACCGAAGTCGCTCACATATAGATTGCACTACTGGTACCTAAAGGAGAAGTTATTTGTAAGCAAAATCTGTTATCCATGTTTTCAATTGCCTGCTTGTTTGTTACTCAATTAAGATGAATTCCTTCGCGATAGTTTAGTTTTATGAGCAGTATAACGCTTCTGGAGAAGAGAGTAGTTGACCTGGAATGTTTATACAGAAACGTCTGGGAGCATTGGGACAAGTGCCAACTCAAGAGTCTAGGTTGAGAGCTGCTAACTTGACATTAAAGCGTTTATGTGATGAGGAGATTCGAATTCTCAATGTAACACGACAAATATGTCATTCCGACTTATCAAACTATTCAACCTTCGACATTAACGCGATTTAACGGAGGCTAGCCATTTTCGGATAATATTTACAAAGACTTAAGAGAATCCTTGACCTGCTGAAAATACAGTAATTCTTTGGTGCTATGGGCAGGAAAACTGCAGAACGTATATCAAACTCTGTGTTTAAAGTTTGAAGGCGCAAACATGGCCTCACGTAAATCAAGTACGGGAGCAGTCCCGGTATTAGTGCGATTATGGATGATATGCAATCGAGCGAAGAAGAATGTCTTCTGTAACTTCATTCGGGAAGTACGGTAAGTATCGAGGTGCTGAAGGAGAAGTTATTTGTAAGCAAAATCTGTTATCCATGATTTCAATTGTGTGCTTGTTTGCTACAATAGAGGTGCTGAATCTGAATATGAATAAAGCTCTAGTTCATCAGACGATGCTAATTGTGGCTAGGCAATCTACAAGCTTGCTCACGTTGATTTGATGAAGTTTCTACGTAATTTAACTTCAGGCTAACAACCACCACTCAGTTAGTCTCTCTCAACACCGATAGATTTTTAACATGGATGTGTTTTAAGGCTGCAGGCCTATCTGTGATTATCGTGGACAAAACACCAACAATCGGTGGGTTGCACGAGCCGTGTGCGTTGCCTACTTTTACTCCCGCGAAGCTAGCGTTATCTATGCGCCGTACTCAGAAAAAGCCTGTCCGCCATCTTGTTGTAAAGGCCAGTTGGTAAACATTAGGGAGGTAGGCTACTTGAATTTTGGGTTATAAAACGTAGAAAGTAGCCATTTTCATCTTTGAATTCGAGATGGTATGCTGTGCAATGGTTGCTTGTCACACGAGGACCAACAAGGATAGAGCTGATCACAAGGAGGGTGTACGTTTCTTCAGCATAACGTCAGTGATAAAGAACCAATGCGAACTCACGAAGAAACGAAGCGAGAGACGCCGAGCACTGTGTCTTTCTCGCATAAATCGGTAAGACCTGAGAGATCGTGGTCATCAGCCCCATGTATTTGGCTGTATGTTGAATTTGTCTGACAAAATGTGTCACTGTGGTAACTGCACTAATGTGCAGGTAGATTCCCTCCTCAGCATTCCTGGAAGTGGTCTTCCGTGGTTTCCCCACTTCTACTCCAGGAAAATGCTGCGATGATTCCTAACTTAAGACCACGCCCACCTCCTTCCTGATCCTATTCTCAATTTACAAATACACGCAATTATACAGCCTTCACAATAACACAGGTTATCACATAAATTACACACACACACACACACCCAAATGACCACGATGTCACAGCCCTTATGCAACAACAACAACAGCAAAGAAGTGAGAAAGCGCTACGCCTCCGAGGGATGTAGACCAACCCAGCACAAGGACAAACATATTGGCCTAGGTATATGACTCGTGTGGTATTTTTGAGGCAGTAGTAGGTCGGAACGCGAGGTGACCTGTTTTGGTATTGCAGGACGGTCGACTGGAACACGAGCTCTTCTTTCTTATCGGGAGCCTGTAGGAATTCGCGGTAAAGTGCCATAAGTCATTCTATGAGTGAAAATATTATTCTATAGTGTGTGTTAACTGGCCTGGAGACTAATCGACCGCACGAGGGTCATAATAAAATTGGTAACAGTTCATAAGTGGTGAACATTCTACAAAACTACTTAAATCAGCCGAAATGCCTTATTAATGGATAATAATATTGTAGAAATGCTGTGGTAATAGATGTTTTCTCCTCCGTTGTCTATAACCCACCCACCATCCCTTTTTACTTATAGCCCACAGTAAAATTCCAGTTGTGTCCGCCATAATACACATGAATTATGGGACCCGAAGCAAGCCTGCCCAAACCAGTCGGACCCCCCAGCTCAGGTCTCTGCTCACCCTCAACCCCTTTGATAATTTACAAAGCCTCCCCCAATCCCAATTCATAGGAGAGCAGCCCATTTCTGATCCGCAACCTGGCACCTCATCCAATTCTGCCAGGGCCCCTCCCACCCCTAAGATTGTAGTTCACCCCGTCTACATCAAGCATGTGGCGGACATAAACAACTTGACCGATCTTCTTCTTGAGAAGGGCCTCACTTTCAAGATCAAGAACTTGCCCAACACAGTGAGGATCACCGTGAATACTCCTGAAGAACACAGGATCCTCACTAAGTTCTTGATTGCGTGCATCCAGGAGTTCCACACTAGACCCACTGGCCCCAAAAATATTAGGAAAGTAGTGATCCGAGGGTTGCACCACTCTACTAACACGGACCGCATCCATCAGGAGCTGACTGAACTTGGCTACTCTATTGAAAGAGTTAGCCAGCTAACTCAGTCAAGCGATCGCTCCAAGAAGCTACCACTCTTTTTGGTTGCCCACTCAACCACAGCCCCTGAGAGGAATATCTACGACCTCAAGACCCTCCTATACAACACCGTCTCGGTAATCAGATACCAAGGCCAGACAGGACCCGTGCAGTGTTACCAGTGCCAGGGGTTCGGTCACGCCTCCAGCGGTTGTCATTGTAAGCCACGCTGTGTGATTTGCGCAGAGTATCATCTCTCCAAAGACTGCCCAAGCTACGGACACAAGGATGCCACAACCAAGTGTGCTAACTGTGGCGAGAAGCACACCGCCAGTTATAGAGGCTGTGAGTTATACAAAAAGCTCACGGCCACCTTCAATAACCGCCTTCCGTCTGCGCGCAAAACACCAGCGGGTCACATGCCTGACCGCAACCGCATCAGAGGAGGTACCAGTTACGCTGAAGCCATTTCCCCTCAGACCCCAACTCCTCCTACCCCCCCTCCTCCCCCAACTGCCCCCCAACCCCCTGCTATGACCACTAGCAACTTCCCAGACCTTTCCCGTCCTGCATCAGCCCCAAGCACTTCTGTTCCGACCGCCTCAAACGATATGTTTGAAATCTTCAAACTCATTAGCGACCCCTCCCTTCGCGATCTCTTCACCATCGTGAAGGACATCCTCAAGCGTCTCATCAGCGCTCCCGACACGTCTTCCCGACTTCAAATCATTATGGAAGTCTGCTCCCAATACCTTTTTAATGGCTAATCCACGCAACGCCCCCGTTACCAGGATAATGGCATGGAATGCATTCCACCTAAAGTCACAGGAAGGTGAACTCGCGGACGTCCTACATCGGGAGCACATCGACATCGCATTAGTAGGTGAAACCAACATCAAGCCTGACACCAGATTCTGTATCCCAGGGTATCGAATGTACCGCAATGACCGAATAGGGCGTCCGAGTGGTGGCACGGCCATAATCGTGCACTCAGACCTGGCACACCAGCGCATCCCCACACCGGGCAACCTGAGGTTTGTTGAGGCCACTATCATACAGATAGAACTTAGCAACGGACCTTACCGTCTCGTGTCCTGCTACTTGCCTCCTGGTGCTCCGCTTATCCCGGCGGATCTGGAGGCACTGTTGCCGGCCAATGTTCCAGTAATATTGGCGGGTGACTTTAACTCTAAGAATACTCTGTGGAATAGCCGGTTCGCCGAGGCAAAGGGCAGTCTGCTTGAAAAATTTTGCGACGATCACGGGTGCTTAATTCATCCTCCGCCTGAGTTTACGTATTTTCCGTTTGATCCAAACAAACTTCCTGATACTCTGGACATTGCCATAAGCAAAGACCTTGATATCCCTATAGATGTGTCAAACCTCAAAATTCTTGATTCAGATCATGACCCCATCCTCATTCAACTCAACGTTACCTACAGACCTTCCCGCTCCAAAATTCCTCTTCACCTACGAAAGATTGACTGGGAACACTTCCAGCTCATCCTTAAATCTACCGTTGCTGGAAATCCCAGCATTCGCTGTGAGGAAGACATCGACTCCCTCACAGAAAAGTTCACTCAATCACTCCTACAAGCCGCCCGCACTGCCGCTATTGGTCCTCAATACAGAAAACCTAAGACCTTCACCATCCCCCCTGCCCTTCTTGCCACAATCAAGCGGAAAAATATGGTTAGGTGGAGGTGGCAAACTACTCGTGATCTTCGTCTCAAGCATGAATGGTATCGTCTCAAACGCACCGTCCATACTGCCATGCTTGACCTCAGAAATCAATCATGGCAAACCAAATTAGGGAACATGGCTGGTAACTCCAGCTCTCTGTATGGTATGGCCAGAAAATTGCTAAGGAAAAGGACTGGCATCCCTCCATTACATGGCACACGTGGATTGGTCTTCAATAACGTCGATAAGGCTAATGCCCTGGCGGATACCTTTGAAAAAGCCTGTGAGCCTAACCAGGAACCTTGTGACGATGACTTCGTTCACGAAGTTCGACATGACCTTCATGGCGGCTTCCAGGGCGGACTTCCCCAGGGCTTTAGATTTGTCTCACCCACCGAACTGCTCAACTACATTAAGAAACTGAAGACCCGTAAGGCCCCTGGCCCAGACGACGTCTCAGCCTCACTTTTGAAAAACCTGAGCAAAAACGCTCTCACATGTCTCACCAAACTCTTTAACGCCATCTATAGATTTGGTTACTTCCCTTCAGCCTGGAAACTAGCCAAAGTTATAATGATCCACAAACCTAATTCTAACGCCACTTTTCCGCAAAACTACAGGCCCATAAGCCTCCTCTCTATAATTTCTAAACTTTTTGAAATGACTCTTCTTGCCAGGCTGAAGGTCTACATAGACAATATAATTAACAATGAGCAGTTCGGCTTCCGACAAGGCCACTCCACGGTGCACCAACTACTTAGACTAATTGAACTCATTACGCGCCAATTTAATGAAAATCGTATGACAGGAGTTTGCTTCCTAGATATTAGTCGTGCTTTCGACAAAGTCTGGCACAGTGGTCTGCTGTACAAGATGAAGCACTTTGCCTTCCCAGACCACCTATTAAAGGTCGTGCAATCTTACCTCAAACGCAGGAAATTCTATGTTCAGGTGGATGATGCCCATTCCTCGATAAGAAGGATTAAAGCCGGAGTACCGCAGGGCAGCGTCATAGCTCCCTCCCTCTTCAATATCTATGTCTCTGACATGCCCACTACAGACGCTACTAGTCTCCACCTATATGCAGATGATACTGCCATCTCTACTACCTCCTGGAGAGGACATAGAATCACAAATAACCTCCAAGTCGCTCTCGACACCTTAGTTCCCTGGCTAAGGAGATGGAGAACTAAAATCAACGTCAGTAAATGTTCTGCCACTCTGTTTGCAAAGAAACGTAAACACACCGAAGTCCAGGATCTCAACTTCTTCGGTGAAGCAATCAGATGGCAGTCAGCCACTAAATATCTAGGTGTCACGCTGGATCATGGCCTTACTTTCGCTAAGGAGGTTACAGATCGCGCGAATCTAGCGAAAGGGATCCAAGCACAGCTCTGGCCCTTACTCAGGTCCCAAGGAGCTCTAGATGACAAAAGCAAGCTCCTTACCTACAAAACCATCATACGACCTATTATGGAAGATGCCAGTCCTGCTTGGGGATTTGCTGCACCCTCCACCATCAACAAGCTCCAGGTTGTCCAGAATCGTGCGTTGCGAATGATCTCAGGCGCCCCCTGGTATGTTCGTAACGCGCAATTACATGTAGATTATAACCTCGCTACCATCCAGGAGCGAATCCGAGGACAGGCAACCCAATTCTACCATACAGTTACACAAAATAGAAATCCACTCATCAACAGATTGGGTGATTACCGAGCCAGGGGGAACTGCCACAAGCGCCCCCGCATACTCATTGAATAACTCTTTACATGCTACTATAGCACTTTTAACTCAACATGCTACCTAGCACTTTTACTTTCACTTCAAATTTAACACTTCCTCTCTGATTTTCTCTCTTGAATCTACTACTTCTACTATCCTTTCTAACTTCTGTCTTCCTAATGCTTAAATGCACTAGGCCACATCCTGGCCAATTAGACTCAAGGTAATCACCCAAGCCCCCACAATCAAATGCTGCTGGTCGAACCATCTTTTATAGACAAGACTCTTAAGGCCCCTAGGGGCTGACAGGTCAATGTAATTACGCAACGAAGTCGACTTCGCCGACTTCGCTTGCGTGGGCCAGGCCAGGCCAGGCCAGGACAAATACAATATTGCCAACCCCGCGCATACGGTACTACTAATCAATAATCTTTATCCGAATCAATGATTTTTGCCGCGTTAGCTAGTAGCCTACACTGACTTAGGAAATGTCATGGGATAGTCACCTAATCGCATGTGGGGCCTCTGGCAGCTCAACATATCGCAGAACATCAAAGTCTCTCCCAGAACAGCCAGGGGGCCCATTCCATACCAGGAACATGCACCCCAGACCATAACAGAGACACCACTTCCCTGGACCACACCTTCATGTGGTCTGCGCCACACACGGTGCCTTCCATCGGCATGGTGCAATTGAAATCATGATTCGTCCGACCATATCACGTTACACCATTGTTCCAGTGTCCATCCCTGGTGATTGGCGACAAATGCGTGCCGTTGTGTCGATGACATTGGGTTAACAGTGGCACCCGTGTGCGGCACTGACTCCTATACCCCATGGAACCCAAGTTCCTACGGATAGTCCACGGAGAGACGCGTCTAGCACGGCCTATGTTGAATTGAGCCGTGATGTGTTGCGCTGTTGCCCTTCTGTCACTATTGACAATCCGTCTCAGATGTCGCCAGTCACGGTAATCGAAGGTAGTTGGACGACCAGTGACACCCACATTCAACTATTCACCATACACTCTGGACATGGTTGACTGTGTGAAGCCGAATTCCCGCACCACTGCCGAGATCGCGCTTCTCATCCGTCGGACACCGACCAGTCTACCTCGTTCGAACAGTCAGCTCAATATATAAACTCAGGCAGTGAACAAAAATCCAACCTTTTGGTCGGAAGTTTGAGAGGTAGAGTCAGGTTTGATAAATACTTCTCCTCAAAAGGCATTTTTATCACTAAAAGTTTATGCTCACACGATTTACTCCGGCTTTTACAACAATATGGCAGACGCTTTGTTTCTCGGGAGAGGCAAGAGATGGCGCTCACATCGGCCCAAACCACACCCGACTCGTGCAACCCACCCGGCGTTTACCTTGGCAACAAGTGTGCATTTTGGTTCAGTAGAGACATCAACTGTATGTGTTGCTATACGAATATCTTACTTACTATTATTGAAAGTTACTTCGCCTCTCGGAAGCGAGATAGTACAATCTTGTGGTATTGGACTAAAAGCTGTTCATAATTTGGATTTTTTTCCATCGTATGTGAATGTAATTTTAAATTTTAATATCAGTGCAAATAATATTTAGCTGTACCCGGCATGCGTTTCAATGCCAATCAAAGAAAGTGTTGGCGTTGTAACTTTCTTTGTTGAAGTGCTTTTGGATTGCCAATATTTTTTTTCTTTTTCCATTAACCACCTCTAAACTATTGTAAAAGTGATTTACTATCTCAAAAAAAAATCATGGGAGCGTGCTCAACAACTCACCAAAGTTTCATCGCAATGAAATGAATGGTATATGAACGCATACGGGATTTTGTTTAAACGATTCGCGCGCGTCAATCATTTGTTAAATCTACTTGTTCGCCACCCATTGAAATACGGAATTACTAATTCATACACCTTCGCAGGACTGTACTCAACTCACCAAAGTTTTATCACAATCGGATGAATGGTATATGAACGCATACGGGACTTGGTTGAAACGATTCACGCGCCTTCGCTCATAAGTTGAATTTACTCGTGCGCTACCAATTGTAAAATGGATTTACAAAATCAGAAATCTTCGCGGGAGTGGAAACAACATTTCACCAAATATCATTGCAATGGCATGAATGGTATATGAACGCATACGGATTTTTCTTAAACGATACGCGCGCCGTTACTCATTTGTAGAATCTACTCGTGTGCTACCTATTGTAAAAAAGATTTACTAAGACAGAAACCTTTCCTGGAGTGTGCACAACAATTCACCAAAGTTTCATAGGAATCGGATGAATGGTATATGAACGCATACGAGACTTGGTTTAAACGATTCGCGTGCCGTCGCTCATTTGTTGAATCTACTTGTGCGATACCTATTGTAAAGTGGATTTACGAAGCCAGAAACCTTCCCTGAAGTGTACACAACATCTCACGCAAGTTTCATCGCTATCGGACGAATATGAACGCATACGGGACTTTTTTTGAAACGCTTCGCGCGTCTTCGCTCATTTGTTGAATCTACTCGTGCGGTACCTATTGCAAAATGGATTTACTAAGCCTGAAACTTTCCCTGGAGTGTACACAACAACTCACCCAAGTTTAGTCGCAATCGGACGAATGGTATATGAACGCATATGGGACTATATTGAATCACTTCGCGCGTCGTCGCTCATTTGTTTAATCTACTTGTGCGATACCTAATGTAAAGTGGATTTACTAAGCCAGAAACCATCCCTGAAGTGTACACAACATCTTACCCAAGTTTTATCGCTATCTGACGAATAGTATATGAACGCATACGGGACTTTGTTGAAACGCTTCGCGCGTCGTTGCTCATTTGTTGAATCTACTCGTGCGCTATCTATTATAACATGGATTTACTAAGCCAGAAACCTTGCCTGTAGTGTACACAACCTATCACCATTAGCCTATCCATGGTTCAATATGTCTCAGTATAGCAGTGGAACTAAAACTATTTGACGCTATGTTTTACGAACGAAATATTGAGATTCATTAATGCATTAATTATTGCTTTTGACAGTGATTAGCTCTTAAGTGTTGGATGAAGCTCAAATGATATTCTGAGAACAGAGAGCAGTATGGGTATACATTTACAGAAACATGTATGCTCGCTCGGCCTGGATGTTGATCTAGAGACAATAACTGAACAATAATGACATATTGGAGTGTGCGATCTAGAACCGCCCAAGTAGGCAAGCTTGGCTGTGCAAATTGTTGTTAGAGTAACGGAAACATCAAGTTTCCATCACATAGTTTCTGCAATCTCATAGCTCTAGACTATTCGAATTCCTTAGAAGCAGAATGAGCATTCTATGGTAACATTCCAGAATCTCAAGTACACTCAGAATTCCTCTGCAGAATTTGATCATTTGGTATATGCACTTGCAAGGCACTTATGAAACATCAGTGTTGCAAATCTCCCAAAGGATCTTCCATTTGATCGTTTTGTTGTAAAGTTAGTTATTCATAAAATGTGGCCTTATGTTCAATGGGCAAAGTTATTTTAAGCAACTACTTTGTAGTTGGATATGTTCTCGAAATTTGAATCCATGTGAGCAAAAGCGGGAAAATCCTCGTTGTCCTGGCACGACGATGAAATTCCGTGGTGCCTTCGATAGGAATTTGGTTCCTTAGTTTAGGGGCTGCGACAACGTGGTCATGTAGCCCCGATTTGATAGGAAGACTTTAAGACTTTAAGCTATTAAGTCCTGTAGTATACAAATAATACCAGCGATGTAGTTGAAATATAGGGAACTAGGGGACCCGTGCGGAAAATCTCCCACACTTTCCACAATAGGTTTATAATGAGAGACTTAAGGAGAATGGTTTTTATGTTTACAATTCAACCAAATTATTAAAGAACACTATTTACATTTCAGTTAGAATTCCAAGTTCTACGTTCCCTAACTTAAGAAGGCAATCACTGAAAATTGGATCATCATAACACTCACCGGTTATTTGATATTTATGAAATTATACGATTTGAGTACGGTACTGTTTCTGAAATCCGTGCAAGATGATAAAGGAAATACCTCAGTGTTAAAATACCGGGTGAGTTAGCCGTGGTGGTTACAGCATGACTGATGGCAGTCGCTCACATCCGGGAGGCGAGGAGGTTCGAATCCCCCCGCCGGCAACCTTGAAGATGGTCTTCTGTGGTTTCCCATCTTCCTTCCAGGCAAATGCCGGGGTTGGTCCCTAACTATAGGCCACAGCCGCTACCTTCCAACTCCTCGTCCTTACATTCCAACTTCCCTCCTTCCCTCCCCCAACGGTACTTGTAGCTCACCCATTGGGTGTCCGTCTCGAAGTAGCTACAAAACCTGGCGAGCCGAACATGTCCTCGGACACTCCCGACACTAAAAAGCCATACGCTTAAAAAAAAGTGTTAAAATGACATGAAACAGGCGTCACAGCGGCCAAAATGTGAAGTGGACAGCAATTATGGAGCGAATTTTCCTACAGCAACAGTATCTGCAAATCGCACACCTCGTACATTTTTTAAAGTCATTTTCTAAAGAAATTATAGATATTTATAAAATTAGAGTGCAATTCGTCACTTCTGATGTCTATTATGTTTCGTTTGAATACTCATTTGTCACGATCGGTCGCTTGTGAGCGCCGCAGGAGGGATATATACAACTGAAATAATATATATGATTATGATTAAAATGTCTGATCCATGTGGGATTCGAATTCACTACCTCCGAAGTTGTACACCATTGCTCTTGGCTACTAAGCTGATTCCTTGTACTTTAGATTCCGCCATGGTCCGTATTGACAAGAGATTATAAACCAATATAGTACAATATATTTCCGTCAATCAATACCAATCAAATTATGTAAAAATGTATTAACACTCACATTCGTGGGACATGTTTCAGGGCCATGCTGCTCCCTTCTTCAGCCACTTCATCTCCTCAGTGTCATCGTGTGTTCTCAATGATATCTCATTATAAAAGATGCTCACACAAACAAACATTAAAAACAATAAAAACAATCTTAAAAACACTATACTAAAAATACACATACGTATAAACTTATACAACTATATCGAAACTCAGAATGTCTGTCACCATGTCCATGTAAAATAAAAATTCCTCTTCTACGTTGAAGTTGTTCCAATCGACCGTTATGGCCTTAGGTATTAAGCACTGTACATATTACGGAGTGACCAGTCCTTTAAATTATAGTGCTTGATACGAAAGATGGAACATGAACCGGTGGACCGGTTAAATTGTTCTTTGCCATCTGCAGAGGTCCCTGGTTTGATTACCAGCTCTGCCAAAAAATTAAAAAGCTTGGTATTGTCTGGTACGAGGTTTTTCAGCCTCATCATGATAACTGGGAACTTGCCGAATGCTGTGGAGGAGTGGAAAGAAAACAGCCACAGTACCAAATGTAAACGCCGGGTCAGGACGCCTGGTTAGTGATCGCCTATATCCCTTGTGCATACTGTCGAGTACCTTAAGATGGAACTTAAGACAGTAAATGTTCAATTGGTCGTGCTTCCATTGTTCAGTCCGCAAAACTCTCTTAGCACTGGTTTGGCAGATCCCAGTCTGACTAATGCAGAGCCCACTGACTACTGTAGTTCAGGGATTGTGTGACCGCCTGCATCACTGCATCGACAATTGCGTTGCCCGTTGACCGTTTCCTTCTTCCTGACTGCGACTAGCATTCTTGACTGTCACCGTGGAGGCCCGGGTTCGATTCATGGCTCTGCCAAAACTAAACCAAACTAAACCCCGTGGCGCTACAGCCCATGAAGGGCCTAGGCCTACCAAGAGACCATTGTCCGGCATTTGGCCTGCAGATTGTGGGGGTGACGCGTGGTCAGCGCGTCGGGTTCCCTCAGCCGTTATTCTTGGTCACTGTGACCAGGGTGCTGCCTCACTGTCAGACAGCTACTAAATTATCCTTACGAGGCTGAGTGCACCCCATTTCAGCCTTCACGTCAATTTCATAAATCCCTAACGACCCGGAAATCGAACCCAGGGCCTCCGGATGCGAGGTAGGAGCGATACCACAATGCCACGGGGCTGGTTCCCTGCTCTCTCAAGAAATTTAATTCTGGTCTGAGGGGTGGAACGGGATACACTCAGACTAGTGAGGCAAATTTGAGAAGAGACGGGTTCGATTCCTAGCTCAGCCATCATGTAACTGGTTTTCCGAGGTTTCTCACTTCTACCTAACATAGGGCCATGGCCGCTTCCTACCCAAATCCTAACTCAATTACAAATACACACATCAGTGCAGAAATCACAGTGACGCAGGTTATCAGACTAATTCTACTCACACTCAAATACACAGGGGTACATGACCACGATGTCACATGGCCCCCCAATAAAGAATCAACAACAACTTTTCCTGCCTGGCAGCGTGGTGAAGCAGTAACGTTCTCGCCTGCTGTGGCCTAGGTTGTAAAATTGAATGCTGGGGCAGTCAGCTGGCATTTGAGGGTGAGCAAATTCGAGGGAGCCGTGTCAGTAGATTTCATGGCACGTAAAGATCCCCTTCGGGGAACAATTCCGGTACCACGGCGTCTCTAACAGTCTCAGTAGTTAAAAGGGACGTATGACCAATATTATTACAGTATCTCCTTCCTCTATGTTCCTCATTCATATCTTGCGTTGATGCGTCGACTTCAAACATGCCTTCCCCCAGGGGCTCACGTTTAGTGGGACGTGGTTTGGCGACCACGGGGCCGCAGCTGAGTCCGGCATTGCTTCCACTTGTGCCGGGCTCCTCTCCGTCTTCTTTCCTGCCGACATCACTTGGTCAACTCTTGTTCTCTTCCGACTCCGACGGTATTAGGGTATCCGAGGCCTAGGGAGTCTCGTCCTTTCCCGCCTTAATTGGCCCTCGTCACATCTTTTCTGATACCCTCCTTCTGCGAGGGGTCAGCCTTCTTTTTCTTTTCCTTTTACCTCCTGCCTTGTGTTCAAGGCCCTTAAGGAGGCAGGGT
The DNA here is from genome assembly GCA_946902985.2 of Meconema thalassinum. NCBI lineage: Eukaryota > Metazoa > Arthropoda > Insecta > Orthoptera > Tettigoniidae > Meconema > Meconema thalassinum. The sequence goes on from OX336391.1 coordinate 544,773,535, forward strand.
GTATGTAGCACCACCACTTCTGGTGCACCCTAGATATTGCTGCACCCTCAGGGGTTCACGGCTGGTGAGTTCGGGAGTTGGCGACCCCGATGGATTCCTGAGCTTGGTCCGGTTTTCCCCTTTTATCCATTACCTGTGGGGTAGACCCTCTCCTCTTTCACTTTCCTATCTGCCATTTATGGCTCTCCTTCCTTCCAAGTCCCTCAATACGCATTCTTCGAGGGTTGAGGGCATTTCTTTTCCTCCTGTCCTTTATTTGCCTTATTCTCCTTATGTTTACCATTTCTTCTTCTAGTATATACGTTTGTAGTTAGTTTTAGTTATAGTTTACATTTCATTATCATCTTCACGATCACCCAAACCATTAGGGGCCGATAACCTAGATGTTAGGCCCCTTAAAACAACAATTATCATCATCATCATCATCAAACATGTCTGGGATTCATGTAAGGTCATTTGTAAGGTCATTTGTAGCTTTTCAGTCGGTCAACACGATTGTGCCCAATGAATGGGTGGGGTACAAATTGTATACACGTGCATATAGCCTACACATTTCCTTTTACTCACGTAATTCACAAATTCAAATTGCGAATCTTATTATAATCGCCTTACGACTAAGTACTGCATTACAGTAGTGCATTTACATTAGTGAAAATTTTAATTTTAACACAGTGATCAGGATCTGATGATGGTCACTTGACAGACGAAACGCGTAATCCAAAATTTTCCCATTTAATTGTGACTAGTGGGCCCGTGCGAGCTTTCGCAACGTGAATGTAGGTTTATGGTAGTAGTGGGAGAACGAAGTTTTAAATATTGAAGAAGTGAATTTATTGTTGTTGAACGGCATACGTACATGAGAAGAACACAAAGAATTATGTAGAAAAGTGTTTTGTAGTTGTCACAGTACCTCTTGTAGACAATATTCTATGTTACAACGAATTCATCGGTTTATTGTTTGCTCGGGAGTTTCTTCTACAGCAAATTTTACATTTGCAAAGGATTGAACCCTAGAGAAAGTCTTGGTGAGACCACACTGGAGCCATCTGCTGAGAGACTCCTCAGCTAGCAGTACGCCGCGCTCCCGCCAGATGGCCACCGCCGACGTGCTGCCCTGCGCTCTAGCGGCAGGCTCGCCAATGTAAATGAACATTTTTAAGGTATTTATTTATTGAATTGTGAGGCATTTAAAGAGGAAGTTAGTGCGTTTCGGACACACATGGGGTTATGTGGAGCCTGTGGGTACCCCATATGTGTAGGTTGGTGTTAACAGGACCTTATTTTCTGTACAAAACCGGAATGGGACCTTAGCAGAATACCATAGGGAGGATTATTTACTAATACATGTTTTTTTAGGAGTGTACAGTATTTACATATTTAGGCTATCTCAAGGAAGAAATAGCTTACCTAGGATTTCGCATTTGACTAAGGGGAAACTGTGAAGGAGAAATTATAAGAATAGGTTTGGCTAAGTTGGTAGGTTGGTTCTTAAGTTTAGGGGCTGCGACAACGCAGTCATGTAGCCCCGTGTACTTTGGGTGTGTGTAGAATCTGTCTGATAACCGGTGTTAATTGTGGTGACTGTAATAGTGTGTGTTATCTGTTATTTAATTCATGGAAGGACAGCAGACTTTTGAATTTTTCAAATAGTTCCTACTTTTGCTGCCAAACGCTACAGTCAACGACTACTAGTTCAGAACTTAGCTACCAGATACCACCGCAGTCGGCTCTTGGTAACGAACGTAGGAACCTAAGAGCGTTGTGTACATTCTTAACCTATACAATTTAGCTTCACACAGGTGTAAGTAGTGGAAGGTTCATCAACATGCCATAAATCAATGACATGGGACCGCCGGCCTTACTTCCCCTCCGAAGGAAAGCATACTGAGGGATGTTTAACGCTCTTAAAAATTCCGACGACTTCGGCTGGATTTGAACCCGCGATCTGGGGCATAGAAGCTCAGCATCCTACCAACTACGCCACCGAAGCCGCCCGATTAGGTTAAGAAAGCACTGTCCAAGAATATGGAAAGATCATCATGTTACCAAGAAAACAAAGAAGCGACTGGTTCAAGCTTTGGTATTTCCTATCGACACGTATGGCTCTTTGAGTCCAGGACCATAAATGCTGCATGCCGTAGGACAATCGAAGCCTTCGAGATGACGTGTTATCGAAGAATGCTACGAATATCGTGAGTAGAAAGAAGAACAAATAAATCTATTAGGACGGAGCTAAGGATTGCTCCTAAAGCACGCTTACTCCCTACCATCGAAAGGCAAATGTTGAAATTTTTCTGCCATGTCATCCGGCGAAACGACATTGAGAAGTGTATCATCCAGGGTAAAGTTAACGGAAAATGGCTGAGGGGACGTGCTCCGAACCGGTACCTTGACCAGATAAAGAGTCTGACTAATCTGTCACTTCAGAAATTAATACATACGCATCATGGCGCGCCTCGCTCGGAAGTGATGGGCTCCATCTCAGCAACGCTGTACAGCTGCCAGCTGGTGAACCATGTGTTATTTCCCCGTACAAATACAAACCGATATAAAATAAGTGAATTCATTTACGTATTTCACAGTCATACAATATAACTTTTGGATGTATACGGATTACAACGCCACCAAGAACCACATTTTCCAACCACCCCGAGCCGAGAATAAGTTACCTTACAACAATGATAACAACTTTGTTTCTTGGACACACAAAATTGTGAAATTAATAAACCAATAATACAACATTCCATTGTATATTGTGTTAAAATTTGGATTCGATCTGATGATAGGTTTTTGAGATAACAAATCTTAAATGTGACGCATGGTTGAAACACGCTTAAAAACGTGCACTTTTTGTGTTACAACTGCGATAAAAAATATTAAAATATAAATTAAAAAATCCAAACCTACATGAACTAACGTAAAATAGAATGACGAAAATGATTATGGTATTGGATTTTATGTAGGTCTATTGGTTACTTCACAAATAACCTTCAAACCCGAGTGCACTTAATACTTTGGTCGACAGTAATCTGCTACTTCAGAAATTAATGCATACAGCAGAAGACCGCGGTGTATGGCGGGGTATTGTTAACAGAATTGCTTGAAGGTTCACGATGTTCAAAATCGAACTACGACCAAGAATAATAATAATAAGAAGATGAAGAAGAAGAGGAAGAAGAAGAATTTCATATTTATATCTTGTACCCCGCCCATTCTTTGGGCACAATCGTGTTGACCGACTCAAAGGCTACAAATGACAATTTTTACAGGCAACACTGAATAGAATGGCTTCAAATCTCTACATTCTTGTAAGGGTTAACGATGTTGATTGTGGTGTTCAAAATTCCAATCTCCAACATCATCGAATCTCGCTTAAATTCTCCGTTTTCCAGTAACATTTTAGTACCATGTCCGTTGTATAAACGATAAATGCAGCATCGCCATGTTTGCTTACAATCTGACAATTGAACAAATGAAAGCGTTGCTAAGATTTCACTGCCTTCTGAATTTACTACACACACAAAATATAGTATTTCTATCTGCTTTAATTAAAGAGATGATTGGTCGGTTCCTTAGTTTAGGGGCTGCGATAACGCGGTCATGTAGCCCCGTGTACTAAGGGTGTGTGTAGAATCTGTCTGATAATCGGTGTTAATTGTGATGACTGTATTAGTGTGTGTTATCTGTTTTTTAAATCAAGTAAGGATTGCAGACAGTAATTTCAAGTAGTTCCTACTTTTGCAACCAAATGCTTCCGTCCACGATACCTAGCTTGCGGTCTTGGCTACTAGATGGCATCACAGTCAGCACCTGGCGGCGAACGTTGGAACTAATAGAGCGTTATCAATTCCAACCTACAAATTTTGGCTTCAAACAAATGTAATTAGTAGAAGGTTCTTTTTCATGCCGTAAATCTATGAAATGGGACCGCCGGCTTTACTTCCCCTCCGAAGGAAGGCATACTGAGGGATTTTTAACGCTCTTAAAAATCCGACGACTTCGACCGGGTTTGAACCCACGACCCTGGGCATAGTTGCTTAGTTAAAGAGATATTCAGTTTCAAAGAGTGTATACAGTACATTATTTAGGGACACAGTATGTTAATTTTGGGAAATTGCAGCGTGTTCTCATTTTCCAACACGAGACACGTCTGCCTATTTCTACAATCGCGAACTCGATGCTCTTCAGAGTAACACTTCAGCGATATGTATAACAATAATACTGGATCAAATATGAGGAATATATCGATAAGCTCGGTATCGACCACCTTTACTATTCATACGCTTGCGCATTCGAATGATCCCCTGTCCTAGTTTCAGTTAAGCGAGTAATTCACAGCCAGAGAGGGCCATAAAGACAAACATTTCGCTGCCTCATTTTAATCCATAAAACCGTTTACAGTCCTGTTTATCGTTCCATTATAGCAGATAGCGCTGTGTGCTTTTGATTACAAGACGTTTAGTGACTCGGCTCCTAAAAGAATGCCAATGGTGCATTTCAGATCCAGCTGTCCCTAGGCCACCCACTCCATTCACTTCTACTAGAGCTAGTAATAATCGTGTTTAGGTCAACGGATTAATTTGAAATTAATCGAAAACGATAAATCGATTATTAGATTCACCGATATATCGATTAATTGATAACAGTACAATAAATTAATCGCCAGAGATGCAAAAAATAACCTAAAAAATTACATGTGATTAAATAAATATTTGTTTTGGACAACATAAGAGTAGGGGAAGACAGGTTTCGCTCGTCAAGCGAGCATCATCAGATCAAAATCCATACAAGACAAAATAGCTCTTCAAAACACCACCAAACCCATAATGACACCCACTAACAGATGCAACAGTTTCTATGTTGTTTTTGGAGGGCAGTGACAAACACTTAAATGTTCCACTTGACCGATAAGCTCTTCCCTGTCAGAGCAGCATTTGTGCGGCAGGGGGAAGGGGGCAGTCTGCGAAGATAACTAGTTTCTTCAAGGGCTCGCAAAGCAGTTAGTATCGGTCGAGTAAAACAACTAGCATCCTTTCTTCCTCCCCCAGGAGCTCACGACTAGTGGGACGTAGGTTGACTATCACGGGACCCCAGCTGAGTCCAAAATTACTTCCACTTGTTTGTGTCTTCTGTTATTAGCCTATTTTCATTGATGAAAAAAAATAGGCTTATGAGATCACCTTTTGTCCGTGTGTCTGTGCGTGCGTGTGATTCGTATGTGTGTGTCCCTAATAACTTCTAAACGGCTGGAGCGATTTCAATGAAACTCGGTAAGTTCATAGCACTATTCCGGACGACCCCGACCGTACCCTTCAAACTTTGTTACGTCTCACCAATCCAACATAGCGGCTGTGCGAAATATTTCACCAGCATTCAATGTCTCCGAAACTATTACCGATATCACCCTGGAATTTTGTACGGTGATAAAGGGAACTACCAGAAGTTCACCGATGTGATTTTTGAAAACCTGGTAATTACAAAACTAACATGGCGGCTAAGCGAAGTTGCGACTTTTAAATAGACGTTTCTCGCGATTTAACGAACCAAACGCAATGAAACCTGGTGCAGTATATGTACAGTATATACACATTGTAATGCACCGACATCTAACTTCGTTCAATTATTTACACAACCTCAAGAAGGCGGCTGTGCGAATTATTTCACCGGCATTCTGTATCTCTGAAACTATTACCGGTATCTCACAAAGATTTTGTACGGAGATAAAGTGCACTACTGGAAGTTCATCTATGAGACTTTCAAAAACCGGTAAACTAGAAAACGAACATGGCGGCCAAGCAAAGTTGAAAATTTTAAATAGACTTTTCTCGCGATTTAATGATCCAAACGCAATTAAACTTGGTACAGCAAATGTTTATACACATTGAAATGCACAGATATATAATTTAGTTCAATTGTTTACATAACTTCAAGATGGCGGCTGTGCGAATTTTAAAATTACCGTAAGTTTTTATTTGTTGTGTCGTAATTATGCGATCGAAGTGAAAGTTTCAAAAATGAATCTACGCAATAATTTTCCTTTAAAGGTACATGACTCTATGTCTATACATATAACAAACCAAACGGCAACCATCCGAAATATTTAGACGGTTCTCAATATCAACGAATCTATTACTGCAATCAAACTGTGTTTTTTTCTTGATGTTCATAAGGACTACAAACATAAGTTCACCTATAGGACTTACAATAGCCTGGTGATCACAAATCCAACCTGGCGGCGACGCGAAGTATAAATATTCACATGGAAGTTTCTCGCAATTTAACCATCCGAGTGCAGTGAAACTTGGTACAGTAAATCACTGGCATCTAATTTATTTCAATTGTTTCCATAACTACAAGATGGCAGCTGTGCGAAATTTTAAAATCTCGTTTTTACTTCTTGTGTCCTAATCATGCGATTGAAGTTTGTATAAAACACGTACACAATAATCTTCATGGAACAGTACATAACTCTAAGACCTACATATATAAAAATCCAACATGGCGACCATCCGCAATATTTAGTCGGTTCTCAATATCTACGAATCTATTACAGCAATCAAACTGAAATTTTGTATGTTCATAGTGTACCCGATTGTCATCATGTGGACCATGTGTTCGTATCCCAACTAACTCACGGTCTTTCGAGGTATGGGACGTTCCTGCCCACTATACGACCACATGCTCAGGATTTGAGTCTACCAGGTAACTACTCTACAGGAAATACACAACACTTTCCTAAAAATGAACAATTTACTGGTCTAAAATCATGGCTATACAACAAATACAAATAAAGGACAAATTATATTTAATTCCCACAAATAAAATAGGGTTATTCTGTGAGCTTTCTTCTTAAAATAGTGCTACACTGCACTCAAATCTAATTCTAGCATCCTGTCAATGATATTTTCAGACTTCCATGGGTTTCCATAGTGTTCATCAACTGACACAATTTTAGTTAATGGGAGTATCATAACACAAAAATCACATATCACATAAAAATGATATTAATAAAACATTATTCCATTTCTTATGGCATCTACCTTGATTAACATGAATTCATTATTTTCTGCAATCATTAACAAATATTTGTTGTGTCGTGTGAATCATCTTCCTTCTTTCCATTCATATGAACGCTTTAAGAAAAGTGGTACTTATCCCTTCCAAAACAAACATGGATAGAATATTTTATAGTTTCACCATATAACGATTTTCTGGGTCTTGTCGGGCTTATCATCGTTACAAATGTGTCATGTTCTGGGAAAACACATACCCGTCTGCATAAATAAGCAGGAACTGGCAAAATGCACTCTAAAAGAAGATGCCTACATTATTTTGGTTCAGATTTCCTCCTCAGAGAATAACTGAGCCAAATATTATCTGATTTCTATGATCCAACGACGTATGTGAGTTGCAACCCACCGTTCAATTCAATTGGCATCATCATACACTCAAATCTTAATTGCATATTGAAATATCGAGAATCCTCAGTGTCCTATTGTGACTCTAACTTACAAGGGACCGGTCGAACGACCTTCCTCCCCTCAGCAGGCAATAAAATTCGTTCCAGCTGGCTAGCTAAAATGGCCGCCGCAGAAGTGGTCTACAATCCCCCCTCTCTCTGCTGTCAAGATCAAGGTCAGGTTTGTTTACAAAATGCAGTACTGGAGTAACGCTAAGTGTGGCTCCTGAGTAATTGAGTCATTTAAATATTTAACACCTATCATTATAGTGTCTTGGGCTCAACTGGCTCCTTAATTAACATTCATGGCTGGGGTGGAATTCTAGTGATAGCCTTGCCGTTCTATGGTGACTACTAGTGGCTTTTAGACGCGCATCATAGTGAAAATCCACGACTTTCACCAGCAGCTGTCAATAAAATATAAGGAAATCTGCGTTCCTAAACTACGAATATGATCCTTACCTCAGGGTAGGTCATTAACACACACATGCTCACAGCGTCTCGACGGACGTCAATAGTGGCATAATTCAAGCAAGCGTTGGATACAGACAGGCTCTGTCCAATTCTCTGCGTATAATACAGTATGCTCAAGGGCGATACTACTCGTAGATTCAGCCAACTTCTCACCTAACGCGCAAGCTATACTAGTTTGTCCCCGCTATATTTATTACGTAAATCACTGGATTCTACGTTAATTCCGCACGCTTACATGCGGCTGAAACAATACTTCACATAGATGACTCAATTATTAAGGCACCCGCGTTCTCTCTATCATATCACTTAAGCCAAAGCTTTACATAGCTCCTAACAAAAATGTATCAAAATTTACTGGCTTACTTTACTTTAATGGTCCTCAAACATAATCCTAAGGATTGACCATATCAAATATTCATTCAAATTTCACTGACACTGAAAAAGCTCTCGTATTTCTCTATATTTCACGTTACACTCTTACTGTTTACCAAATACAGTATCTTTACATTAGACATGACACTATTTGAACATTATTTAGGCCAAAAATGCCTATTACTTTACTGTTGCCGACCCATAATATTATTATTATTATCATTTAACGTTACCGTTACATCCATCACTATTTTTGCCTGAATGGCCTTAAACAAATCACCTTCCAAGCCATATTTTATTCAAGACGAGTGGTGAAAACTCGTTCAGTAAGTGACTATTACATCTTATTCTCAAAGTGATAAATCGTTACATGGTGAACTATTTAGTTATAATGACATTATAAAAAAAATGGGTACTCACTTTTTCCTCTTTGCTGGATAGTGCCAGGGCTTCAGCTTAAGCGCTACCATGACGCTTGAATTAAGCCATCATGTTATCCTTGACCCAACACTTAGATTCACACACTTTCCACATGATACACATATTTTTATCAATGGTCTTTATCACTGCTATACACTGCATATTAATCCCTATACACATGAACACTTTAAATCACTATTTCACAATTTATATACATTTATCCACTACTTCACATGTTGATCCTTAAATTGGACTTCTCCTACGCCTGATCTCAGAGATGCGCTGCAATTATGACAACCGCTGGTCTCCGTGAAAATCTAACAGCGTTTTACGGACGTTCAATCCTCGTTCCCTGCAATCTTGTTCAGCTCACTATCCAGATTAGGTGGCAATGATTTCCAAGCTCCCATCATTGTAGTGATCCTGATGATGATGTCATATATAATTCTGACAATACCTCCCGGTATAAGAACTGTTCAAAAATATTATAAGTTCCTTTTTCGCTGTGGCGAATTTATATTTGCGTCAGATAATAGGTAAATACCTGTATTAATTTACTTTCGACGCACTTCATGATTACTTATGAAGCCATATAACTTGCTTCTATTGTTCTCCAACGGCGGCGCGTTGATACTTTAACATTTGGCGCGCTACTAGCAGCGTCTTAGTTACGTGTATACTGTAGAATAACTCTAGGCGAACTGTAGAACGACTGTAGAGCAACTGTAGAGCAACTGGCTTGGCTTGCCTTGCTCCCCATATATAAAGGTTTCTCGTACAAAATAGTCCACCGGACACATGAGAGCGACTCCTTTCTTGAAATAATACCTCTTCAGCCGAAATGACATCTACATCTTGTTTATTTAGGTGTGGAGGTTTCAAAAACATTCGCGTGCCGGCGATCGCTTCGGCCAATTAATTACAATTAATTGCCTTAGTTCAGCGCGTGGGCACGCCATCGTGGTAATTCCCCGTTGACTGGTCACAAAGTCACTGCTCTCGAGCGTAGGCTAGGTTGTAATGCGTTCATTTGGAGATATAGGCCTTAATTTAGGTGAAAAACCACTCCTAAATTACCTCTCCGTGAATATATTCACTTGGGTGTATATTTCAATGCATTTCAATACTCCACTTGGCTGTAATTAATTAATTTCCATGAGCCATCATCCCTACCCTCAGTTTCACCGTTGTCAAGCGGTGGATACCCGGGTCATTAATTTTGAGCTGTCTTCCTGCTCCAGACGTAAATAGTTCGGTTGGCGCCTAGGTTCTTCGCCCACTTGCTAAGGGTCATTTGTAAAACTTCAAACTGGCCTCCTCTCATTTTCGTATGCTCTGAAAATGTATATTTCCTTGCATTTGGCTACAGTTCTTCCCTTAAATTGCTATGATATTCACCTATAGATCGTGAAATCACGCTACCTTATTATATGTCAGTATACCTCTCATTGCTCTTTGGGTTCCCTGTAATCGCTCCCCCGCAGAGATCAATGGTTCGACTCTAGGCATAACCATGTGCCTGGTCTTCTCTGATGAGACCTGAGTTCGATGCCAGACTGCCATGACTGATTGGGCACATCTTTCCCCTGCTAAGCTCGGAAAATTCATTTCATAAGTGAATTTTTCGGGCCTTTCAGATGGCATCGACTCCATGCAATATTTACTTTAAGCGGTCAGTGCTCTCGGCAATGGGCTCTCTCGTTCCCCACTCCACTCTGTCTGCTTTCTCGTAGACTCTCGTTCTGCCTTCGCAATTGTTCATTCATCCCCTCTAGCTCCGCAGCGGCTTCCCTCAACTGGTCATAAAGTTCCTGCAGTTGACAGCTGCATTCTCACTTCGTATCCGTTAGGTCTGCGAGCTGGTCGCTTCGCTCCGTCCCTTCCTGAGACTGCAAGCTTTTCTCAAGATTCTTTCCGTGCATACGTAATGATTCCCCGTCCACTTGGGTGTACAATGCTTGCTCCTCTCTTGTATCATAGTCTTCTGGTGGACTATATAACTTCAAATTAGCTGCATTTACCACAACTTCTCTACCTGTTGCTTCTTCTTTGATCCGATATGCATTATTTTGCAGATCCCTTATAATCAGGTAGGGTCCGTGATAAGCATGCTGAAATTTCTTATATTTCCTGCTCTCTGGATCTGAACTGGCGGGTTTCTTCAATAAGACGTATTCCCCTACGAGTAACGGTCTGTGATAGCGTTTCCTCCTGTTTCTCCGCTGCCGTCTATCTGCTTGTTTCTTGAGATACTCGAACGTTCTCTGGATCCTCAACTCACGTCCAGTTTAGGTACAACTACCAGTGGGCTGACATAGGGTGTGGCTGTCTTTACAATGACGCCTGCTTCTAGCATTTCCTGTATTGCTTCTTTGACCTTTAAATAATGTTTCTCAGCTACAGGATACGGCTTCTGTTTAAATGGTGTCCAATCGCTGACTTGGAACGCATACTGGAAATTCTTGATCCGGCCAGGTCTCGAATCGAAGACTCCTTTATACTCAAATATCAGTTCCCTTAGCATTTGCTTATATTCTGGACCAAATTTAGCTTCCTCAATCTTCTCTTCCAGGCATTCTTCAAATTTTGGTTCGAGATCCTTTTCAATGTCTGCGGCCAGTGTTGTCAACTCTTCCTCGATGTCTTCTGTCGTCGACACTGCATCCCCAGTCATATCTCCGTATGTATGCCATACGAATTCTTCTGGTCTCGTTTCATTATGCTTTAATGAGAGTTCTAACTCTTCCTTTCCCTCAATGCGCGAAACATAACAATGTCTTGCGAGAGATCTATTATAACTTTATACTCTCTTATGAAATCCATCCCAACAATGATATTAAAAGGCAGCTTATTTACAAGTAGGAAGCTCTGTGAGAATGTAGAGTTCCCTATCTGCAAATCTAAAAACACTTGGTATCTGCATAACATAACTTTATCTGGTATGACACCTTTTATTTTCACGCTTGAAATAGGTATTTTCAATACGTGAATTTTACTCTGGATTTCACTATATAATGCCTGGGTTATCAAACACACTGTTGACCCTGTATCAATGAGACTTCTTATCTTCATGCCCGCAATGTTTACAATAATAATGGGTAGTTCCCTTCTTACATTGACCGTCCTTTCATCGAGGTCTTCGATAAGCTCCTCAGGTTTGGCAATCCAGTTAACAACATTCACTGTATTCCATCCTGACCTTATCTCTCTTTGGTCATTTAAATTTGGTGTTTTTTTTTTCAATTGCTCCATTCTTTGTGGAGTTCTTCTGCCTGTCTTCATGCTGCTGAAGTTCCAGACTCTTGGCACCGTCATCATTTTGATATATGTCGGGTGACCTTCTATTCCTAATCGCTTCATCCCAATGAACTCGCGATTGTCTCGGATCATCTCCGCGCTCTTCCATGTATCTTAAAGATGCGTGATAACGTTCTTCCGCCTCTTCATCGAACCCGCGACTCTGCTCTTGGGATCTCCATCCTTGGTTGTTCCCATTTCGGCCGTAATTCCTTCTGTTATCAAGCTGCTGGTCTCTGGTACCACGCTGATTCCAGTTTTTCCTTCCTCGGTTACCACGGTTCGATCCTCCTCGATATGCTGGCCTCCAATTTTGGTTTTCGCATCCTTCGCGTTGTCAGTCGGATTTTTCTATTTCGGTGCTTGTAGATTTGCTTTTTGTCTGCACCTTAGTTGGCTCAATCGGTGTAGTCGTCATGTTGACTTGTTCCGCATTTCGACTTTGTCTTGTGTGCTGCACTGTGGTTAGATCGAGTTGTCTCAGCACCTCTGGTTATGTGGAGAACAGCCCAGATTCATCAACATAAACGGGAGGACAGCATCAGGCTTAAGGCCTGGACAAAATAACTTCCTTGAGAGAAGATTAGACTGAAAGGATTGGGCTAAGGAAATGCGGCCTGGTTCTTTCAATACTAGACTGAACATTGAGAGTAAATACAATACTTTTATTTTTAGGGTGAAACTTGCAAACACATTAATAAAGCCTTAATTAAAAAATTAGTTATGCTGGCCCGCCTGGGGCAGTTTCAAATGTTCATTAATTTTAATTAGGTTGGCCCAGCCATGGGCTATTACTCAAAAGTTCATTCTGCTTGATGCACACACAAATTTAATATTCTTGCACTTGCTAGCAAACACTTAAAACGAAGATGATTAAGATAATAATAAAAAAGGCACAAACTTATCTTTAGTGGCGATGACTAGAAGCATGCTGACGGAGACTGCCGTGGCCAACACTAGATTTTTTGGTAGTAGAATTTGAAATGTCCAGCATCAGGAAAATAACTTCGCCAGGGCGACCAGCGCTGTACATTGGCTAACATCGTTAGGTTTTGATGCTATTTCTTGAATGCCAAATAACATGGCATTTAGAACTGCGATTTGATGCAGCTTCTTGCGGTTTGGAGTAAAAACGTGCACTTTCTCAGTGCTGAAGCTCTCTGCTGTTGCGTTTCCTGGTAGTTTCACTCATAAATGCAGATTAGGCCTGAAGTTTAGAAGGCCCCGGAGAAGGGCGGAAGGCACGAATGCCTCTCGCTAGTTGAAGAAGACCGTAGAAGGTTTGAAGAAGGAATGCTGATGGAGAGCAAAACGCCGCCACTTAAATAATAACATCATGGAAACGTCTGGAAGCCAAGCTGGCGGGCGATGATTGGCCAGGGCAAGCTGTGACGTCAGTCATACAGGAAGGCAGCAAGCAAGTCGACACCCTTTTCAGTATGCGATCGTAAGCTGGAGGCGCATGACCTATTAACACGCTGAGGTAAGAGTCTTAGATATATATATAGAGAGAGATTAAACACTAGTAATAAACATTATAATGTTAACAGAAATGAATAAGTACATATGTTTTCGTTCGGTGGTCTCAAAAGCATTTAACTGACAAATGCGGCACAAAAGAAAAACGCACTATAAACATCACGAAAGTGATCATGCTCCGAGACCCCCGAAAGAAAACAATCAAAGAATCAGTTACAAAAACGTGAACAACAATAAAGAAGATGACACTAAGCCTCAACAGGCAAGATAGCAACCATAGAAATTGGTCTAGTATAGACACCCTTACTAGTGAGAACATCTACAACTCTCACATGATTATCCCGACCCAAATGGCAGTGAGTTACCCTACCAATATTCCATACGAGAGGGGGACTTGGATCTCGCAAAAGAACCATATCTCCCACTCGCACATCAGGCTGGGAAAGCCGCCACTTCTCTCTTCTGTTAAGTGAGCCAATATTTCTCGCGAATTAAACAAAGCAAAGTGCGGGTGCCAGCGTGCAAATTCTGATAATGAAATTTCTTTACGATAAGAGTAGTAATAGGATGTCTAGAAGGGAGAATAATGGGATGTTTTTTCTCATCTGAGTAACTAGAATATTCTAGCCTACCCCCCACTCTTATTAATCCATCTTGGTCCAAAAAAGGGGTGAGAGGTAACAGCCTACTAGACTTTGGTAAAGCTTTTTTGCTTAAAAGCGTCTGATACTCAAGAAATAATACTTCTTGTTGCATGAGAAACAAGATTCTACGAGTAGCAAATTCCAATTCCATTTTAGTGAGAAAGGGTTGCGGTTTCACAGGCTGATCAAGAACAAGAAATTTCCATCGAAATAAATATGCTACCACACGAATTAATTTATTAAATGAAGAGTAACGCTGAAACAGACTAGTAGCAATAGAAGTTAGAAAAAGGGAAGCGGTAACAATGCGAGCATCAGGAACATCTTCTGCGAGTGGATTAGATGAACGAGGCCAACAAGAGAAATCCTGACTGAGCCACGCCGGACCATCCCAGTATAATTTAAGAGAAATTAATTTCTTGGGCAAGTTTTCCAAAGATCAAAAGTACTAACAAAAATTTTTGCGTTATCTGAGAAAACCTCAGAAGGAACACCCCTTCTAGCGGCAAATCTAGAAAAGGCTGCTATAAAATAAGGAGTAGAAGCACTTGTAACCAACTCAAGGTGAATGGCTCCTGTCACCATGCACACAAATAAAGAAATATAAAGTTTACCTAACAACTTTCGCTTAGATAAAGGGGAATTAACTTGATAGACATAAGGACCGGCATAATCGATACCCGTTAGGGCGAAAGGCTTACTAGGTTCGGAACGAAAATATGGCAAGTTTCCCATAATTTGCGTGATTGGCGGGGGCTTAGATTTGAAACAAGGTATACATTTCCGAATAACAGAAGAAACTTCATGAACACCGTTAATGAGCCAAGATTTCTCGCGAATTAAACAAAGCAAAGTGCGGGTGCCAGCGTGCAAATTCTGATAATGAAATTTCTTTACGATAAGAGTAGTAATAGGATGTCTAGAAGGGAGAATAATGGGATGTTTTTTCTCATCTGAGTAACTAGAATATTCTAGCCTACCCCCCACTCTTATTAATCCATCTTGGTCCAAAAAAGGGGTGAGAGGTAACAGCCTACTAGACTTTGGTAAAGCTTTTTTGCTTAAAAGCGTCTGATACTCAAGAAAGAATACTTCTTGTTGCATGAGAAACAAGATTCTACGAGTAGCAAATTCCAATTCCATTTTAGTGAGAAAGGGTTGCGGTTTCACAGGCTGATCAAGAACAAGAAATTTCCATCGAAATAAATATGCTACCACACGAATTAATTTATTAAATGAAGAGTAACGCTGAAACAGACTAGTAGCAATAGAAGTTAGAAAAAGGGAAGCGGTAACAATGCGAGCATCAGGAACATCTTCTGCGAGTGGATTAGATGAACGAGGCCAACAAGAGAAATCCTGACTGAGCCACGCCGGACCATTCCAGTATAATTTAAGAGAAATTAATTTCTTGGGCAAGCAGCCACGTGAAATTATATCAGCGGGGTTTTCTTTTCCCGGAACATGATTCCATTGGTCAAAATGAGACAACTCTTGTATTTTAGAAACGCGATTAGCCACAAAAGTGGTCCAATGCGAAGAAGGTTTTGAAAGCCAAGCTAACACGATGGAAGAATCACTCCAAAACCATGTGGTCGAAAATTTCAAATTTAAACTGATTTTTAATTTGCTGGCTAATTCCACAGCCATTACAGCAGAACATAATTCCAATCTAGGCAAAGATATGGATTTGAGTGGGGCTACCTTTGATTTTGCGCAAATTAAATTGGAAAATCCGGGTAAAGTATTGGAAGAGCGGCCTACTAAATAGGCGCAGCAACCGTATGCCTTTTCAGAACTATCTGCAAATACGTGCAAATCGAAATACTGACATGAAAGGTCCGAAATTAAAGTGCGGGGAATAGAAATTTGAGAAAGATCTAACAAACTCTTGCGGTATTTCAACCACTCATCCAAAAGGGGGGAGGGTACCTCCTCATCCCAACCAATTTTCAATAACCAAAGTTTTTGCAAGAAAATTTTTGCAGTAATAACCACCGGAGCAATGTACTGCAAGGGATCAAAAACTTTTGCTATTTCTGATAATAATTGCCTTTTCGTTTGAGGGTGAAACTCAGATAAGTGTACCTGATAGCAAAAGGTATCTGAAGAAGGAGACCAAAAAACACCCAAGGTTTTAATAGCTGATTCCTCAGTAGGAAGCGCAACACATTTGTCTTTCATTTTACTGATAAACAGCCTATTTGTGGGCTGCATGGGCCCTGACCAGCTGCAGGGAGATATTGTCAACAACGGCCGTACAACCAGTCCATCTCCTTGTCCCCACAACCAAGCCAGGACTCATACTACTGAACACAATCAACATTCTAGATTAATATATGCCAAGCACATTTTGACAAACTAATTTCGTTGCTTATTTCTATTAATTCGGTACTCTGAATCCGTATTCTTCTTCGGGGTGGTGCTTGTCGTTGTCGGTTCTGGAAAGGGGAAGAGGGAGGTTGTGGGAGAGGCTGTGTGGGAGGGGTGGAGCTCTCGAAAACGGCACAATTGATTCACAAAGAATTCTCCGTACTTAGTCGGATTACTAGTACTGTAACGCCTGGAATACAAATCCAATCTGAGGTTCTGTTGTACGCTCGCGTTCCAGTATCTGCTTAAAAATGCTTGGCGAAATTCGTCAACGGTGTCGAACGTGTACCGAAAACTCCTAAACCATAGGGCACACTCCCCTTCGGTTAGTTTTTCAATCGCTCTCAACCTGCGCTCTGGCGGTACTTTCGCGTCATTCAAGTACTCGGAAACTTCTTTAAGCCAGTACTTGGGTGTTATGTTAGAATTACTCCCAGAGTATTTCTTTGGTTTCTCATCACTAGCCCTTATAACTGTGACTATTAGACTTTGAACAGCATTTTCATGCGGTGTTGACATGGCAATTGGCATACCAGGTGTGGTATACGGACTATCACTTGGCATGGCTGCATTCTTTGGAGTAGGCTGTATTTCTATCTCTGCCCATTTATTTCTCCTATTCTCGTCTATACTTCCTTCGCTAGACCTAGGATTCCGCAACATAGATTCCTCCTGCGCGATCATTCTAGTCTCGATTTGGCTGTGTCTGTTTTCTGCCCTTTCCAGACGAGCTAATACCTCTCGTTCTATTTTCTCTAGGCGATCTCGGTTTATTTCTGCCATAGAAAATACCTTTTCCTTATCATCCTCAAGGTTTTCCTTCAGGTGGATAATTTCCCCTGCTAGACTTTCTCTTACTTCGGCAAGAGTCTTATCGCTGGCTTCAGTCTTTAAGCCTTCTCGAAGTTCTAATTCTTCTCGTAAGCCTGTAACTTCCTTTTGAATGTGACCTTGTATATGAGAGATTTCAGTCCTTATTTTCGTGATTTCTCCCTGGTCCTCGTCCTGTCTTTTATGGATAACTGCTAAGTCGCTCTGAGTTTGTTCCAACTCTTTCTGCACTTTCCCGACTTGCCTCTTCATATTTGACATTATCTCCTTATTCTCTTGATCAGAAGTTTTTATTTCCTGGATTTCCTTGCATTGGTCAAGGATATTCTGATCCTGTTTTCTTAAGGCTTCGTCTACCGCCTTGGCGTAACCTGCCATTCGCGTATTCCATTTTATATCACTATCCTCGAACCTTTGATCCACGGTCTGAGTGAACGTATTAAATTGCTCTAATTGACGTTTAGTATTAGCTTCATTCTGACTCTGAATGTCTTTAAGCTCCATGGACATACTGCTTAAACTATCGTTAATTTCACGCTGTGACTCCCTGCACACTTGCAGATTGCTCTCTAGTTTTAACTCAATAGACTCAAAGCGTTTATCGTTATCACCTTGCATTTCTGAGACCACGCTAACAATATTCTTAGTTACTTCACGCTGGACAGACTCTTTAACGTCATCCATTTTCTTATTAACCTCTATTAGGTTTAATTCTAACTGCGTGTTAGCCTCTAGTCTAGTGTTTATTTCGGCTTGATTAGCCTCCAATTGTACATTTATTGTAGCCAATCTATCTGCTATTTCATCTTTAAATGCTCTAATTTCTTCCTTTCTCTTAGCATTAGAATTATCAAAATGCTCCTTTAACTCAGCAATACACCTGAGTACGTCTTCAGTTCCAGCCATCCTGTACTTCTTAATTTGAGATTCAGGTAGGCCGCAGCTGAATATGCTGGCGCGTTCTATTAGAAAGAAAAGGATTCCGATCCAACGACAACAACAACAACATATTACCAAATGTCAAAACTAACTATGGAATGGGTATAGACCCTCGTACCCGTCTGACAACAGTGTCTGACGTCTGAATATCATCTAGAAAGACTCACAATCGATCAAGCAAAGTTTGAGGAAAAATATTATTTTTATGGTTTTCCCCATGAAAACCATGCTATTATTATGGGGTTTTCTGAATCCCATAAGCCATCCACGTACTGGGCGCCATGATAATTATGAGATAACCATTATCATTCTGGTCCTCATTGTAAGACATCGGCCATATTCTGAATTATTAATAAAACTGTCCAAGGAGTGGTTTTTATTGCCGAATGCCCCACGTATGGGCCGTCATGATAATGAAGAAGGTAATGACATGCTTTGTGGTAGTTGCCCTGGCCAGTTTGCGCAATGCCAAGATCGCTCATATTGCACAGATGCAGGCGGTTCCATCATGAATTAATACCGTCCCACATTGCTTGGGCCATGATAATTAAAGGGGTTTGTGTGTAAGTTACATTTATATTTAAGCATGTTTTATGGAGGATTATCAACATTTATTTTACGCGATGGCTTATTAACAAATGGGACGCGGCCTTTCCTATTCTGTCCTAATTTCTATGCTGTATTTGCTTCTACCATTAATATCTTGGCCGACTTTAGCAGTACCTGTGACTCAATCCTAGTACAGAGACATCTCCTCCATGTACCCGATTGTCATCATGTGGACCATGTGTTCGTATCCCAACTAACTCACGGTCTTTCGAGGTATGGGACGTTCCTGCCCACTATACGACCACATGCTCAGGATTTGAGTCTACCAGGTAACTACTCTACAGGAAATACACAACACTTTCCTAAAAATGAACAATTTACTGGTCTAAAATCATGGCTATACAACAAATACAAATAAAGGACAAATTATATTTAATTCCCACAAATAAAATAGGGTTATTCTGTGAGCTTTCTTCTTAAAATAGTGCTACACTGCACTCAAATCTAATTCTAGCATCCTGTCAATGATATTTTCAGACTTCCATGGGTTTCCATAGTGTTCATCAACTGACACAATTTTAGTTAATGGGAGTATCATAACACAAAAATCACATATCACATAAAAATGATATTAATAAAACATTATTCCATTTCTTATGGCATCTACCTTGATTAACATGAATTCATTATTTTCTGCAATCATTAACAAATATTTGTTGTGTCGTGTGAATCATCTTCCTTCTTTCCATTCATATGAACGCTTTAAGAAAAGTGGTACTTATCCCTTCCAAAACAAACATGGATAGAATATTTTATAGTTTCACCATATAACGATTTTCTGGGTCTTGTCGGGCTTATCATCGTTACAAATGTGTCATGTTCTGGGAAAACACATACCCGTCTGCATAAATTAGCAGGAACTGGCAAAATGCACTCTAAAAGAAGATGCCTACATTATTTTGGTTCAGCTTTCCTCCTCAGAGAATAACTGAGCCAAATATTATCTGATTTCTATGATCCAACGACGTATGTGAGTTGCAACCCACCGTTCAATTCAATTGGCATCATCATACACTCAAATCTTAATTGCATATTGAAATATCGAGATTCCTCAGTGTCCTATTGTGACTCTAACTTACAAGGGACCGGTCGAATGACCTTCCACCCCTCAGCAGGCAATAAAATTCGTTCCAGCTGGCTAGCTAAAATGGCCGCCGCAGAAGTGGTCTACAATCCCCCCCTCTCTCTGCTGTCAAGATCAAGGTCAGGTTTGTTTATAAAATGCAGTACTGGAGTAACGCTAAGTGTGGCTCCTGAGTAATTGAGTCATTTAAATATTTAACACCTATCATTATAGTGTCTTGGGCTCAACTGGCTCCTTAATTAACATTCATGGCTGGGGTGGAATTCTAGTGATAGCCTTGCCGTTCTATGGTGACTACTAGTGGCTTTTAGACGCGCATCATAGTGAAAATCCACGACTTTCACCAGCAGCTGTCAATAAAATATAAGGAAATCTGCGTTCCTAAACTACGAATATGATCCTTACCTCAGGGTAGGTCATAACACACACATGCTCACAGCGTCTCGACGGACGTCAATAGTGGCATAATTCAAGCAAGCGTTGGATACAGACAGGCTCTGTCCAATTCGCTGCGTATAATACAGTATGCTCAAGGGCGATACTACTCGTAGATTCAGCCAACTTCTCACCTAACGCGCAAGCTATACTAGTTTGTCCCCTCTATATTTATTACGTAAATCACTGGATTCTACGTTAATTCTGCACGCTTACATGCGGCTCAAACAATACTTCACATAGATGACTCAATTATTAAGGCACCCGCGTTCTCTCTATCATATCACTTAAGCCAAAGCTTTACATAGCTCCTAACAAAAATGTATCAAAATTTACTGGCTTACTTTACTTTAATGGTCCTCAAACATAATCCTAAGGATTGACCATATCAAATATTCATTCATATTTCACTGACACTGAAAAAGCTCTCGTATTTCTCTATATTTCACGTTACACTCTTACTGTTTACCAAATACAGTATCTTTACATTAGACATGACACTATTTGAACATTATTTAGGCCAAAAATGCCTATTACTTTACTGTTGCCGACCCATAATATTATTATTATTATCATTTAACGTTACCGTTACATCCATCACTATTTTTGCCTGAATGGCCTTAAACAAATCACCTTCCAAGCCATATTTTATTCAAGACGAGTGGTGAAAACTCGTTCAGTAAGTGACTATTACATCTTATTCTCAAAGTGATAAATCGTTACATGGTGAACTATTTAGTTATAATGACATTATAAAAAAAAATGGGTACTCACTTTTTCCTCTTTGCTGGATAGTGCCAGCGCTTCAGCTTTAGCGCTACCATGACGCTTGAATTAAGCCATCATGTTATCCTTGACACAACACTTAGATTCACACACTTTCCACATGATACACATATTTTTATCAATGGCCTTTATCACTGCTATACACTGCATATTAATCCCTATACACATGAACACTTTAAATCACTATTTCACAATTTATATACATTTATCCACTACTTCACATGTTGATCCTTAAATTGGACTTCTCCTACGCCTGATCTCAGAGATGCGCTGCAATTATGACAACCGCTGGTCTCCGTGAAAATCTAACAGCGTTTTACGGACGTTCAATCCTCGTTCCCTGCAATCTTGTTCAGCTCACTATCCAGATTAGGTGGCAATGATTTCCAAGCTCCCATCATTGTAGTGATCCTGATGATGATGTCATATATAATTCTGACAATACCTCCCGGTATAAGAACTGTTCAAAAATATTATAAGTTCCTTTTTCGCTGTGGCGAATTTATATTTGCGTCAGATAATAGGTAAATACCTGTATTAATTTACTTTCGACGCACTTCATGATTACTTATGAAGCCATATAACTTGCTTCTATTGTTCTCCAACGGCGGCGCGTTGATACTTTAACATTTGGCGCGCTACTAGCAGCGTCTTAGTTACGTGTATACTGTAGAATAACTCTAGGCGAACTGTAGAACGACTGTAGAGCAACTGTAGAGCAACTGGCTTGGCTTGCCTTGCTCCCCATATATAAAGGTTTCTCGTACAAAATAGTCCACCGGACACATGAGAGCGACTCCTTTCTTGAAATAATACCTCTTCAGCCGAAATGACATCTACATCTTGTTTATTTAGGTGTGGAGGTTTCAAAAACATTCGCGTGCCGGCGATCGCTTTGGCCAATTAATTACAATTAATTGCCTTAGTTCAGCGCGTGGGCACGCCATCGTGGTAATTCCCCGTTGACTGGTCACAAAGTCACTGCTCTCGAGCGTAGGCTAGGTTGTAATGCGTTCATTTGGAGATATAGGCCTTAATTTAGGTGAAAAACCACTCCTAAATTACCTCTCCGTGAATATATTCACCTGGGTGTATATTTCAATGCATTTCAATACTCCACTTGGCTGTAATTAATTAATTTCCATGAGCCATCATCCCTACCCTCAGTTTCACCGTTGTCAAGCGGTGGATACCCGGGTCATTAATTTTGAGCTGTCTTCCTGCTCCAGACGTAAATAGTTCGGTCGGCGCCTAGGTTCTCCGCCCACTTGCTAAGGGTCATTTGTAAAACTTCAAACTGGCCTCCTCTCATTTTCGTATGCTCTGAAAATGTATATTTCCTTGCATTTGGCTACAGTTCTTCCCTTAAATTGCTATGACATTCACCTATAGATCGTGAAATCACGCTACCTTATTATATGTCAGTATACCTCTCATTGCTCTTTGGGTTCCCTGTAATCGCTCCCCCGCAGAGATCAATGGTTCGACTCTAGGCATAACCATGTGCCTGGTCTTCTCTGATGAGACCTGAGTTCGATGCCAGACTGCCATGACTGATTGGGCACAATAGTGGCAATTAACATAAGTAGGATATATGAAAATAGGCTTTAGTTCTTCACGGAACTACTTGTTTGTTGTCTTTTCTGCCAACCTCCCTTGATCAATTCTTGTTCTCTTCCGACACCGACGGTATTAGGGTACCGGATGTCTAGGGTGTCTTTCACTTTCCTGCCTTAATTGGCCCTTGTCTCATAATTCCTGATACCCTCTATCTTCGATGGGTCTGACCTCTTTTTCTTTTCTTTTCATGGTATCACCTACTTTCTGCTCAATGCCCTATAGGAGGCAAAGAGTGTGTAGCATCTCCACCTTGGATAGTGTTACACCCTCGAAGGCTCACGTCTGGTGAATTAGGGAGGTTGGCGTCCCCGAGGGTTTTTTGAGCACGGTCCGAATTTTCCCTTTTTCAGAGTCTTTGGGGACTGACCCTCTCCTGCTTCCCCTTTCGTATTTGCCTTTCATGGCTCTCCTTCTTTCCAAGTACCTCAATTATCATTCTTCATGGGTTGAGGGCATTTCTTTTCCTCCTATCTTTTATTTTTCGATTTTTTATTTTCCCATTTGTTTTTCTTGCACGTAATTCTGTAGTTAGTTTTAGGTGCCATTTTATTTTTCAATTTCACTAACACCCAATCCATCAGGGGCCGATAACCTAGATATTAGGCCCCTTAAAGCAACAATTATCATCATCATCATCATCATCATCATCATCATCCTTCCTTTCGAACTCTGGGTACGTACCGTGTTGGCTTACATACTTTGAATTTGTTGAATTTTATATTTATTTATTCATTTATTTACTCGAGTCAAAAGCATCTGACTATTTAACATACAAAAAATACATAGATATGTACATATACATAATAAGAATAACACAAACTATTTGAAATTGAAAGTAATATTACGTTAAGAAAATATGTTAAATGAAGTAGGAAAACAAAACAAAGATGACAGTCTAAGCAACTTTAGCCCAGTATGTGGCAATTTCTATGGCTTCAGATCTTACGGACATCAGATCACCGATGGTGCATCTTGCAGGACATAATCTGCACTGGTATAGCTGGTCCGTAGTTTGTTGAGCCCCGCATTCGCAGAGGGTTGATGATGTGGAATAACCCCATTTCCTCAAGTTGTCTTTTGACCTTGGAACCCCTGTTCTGAGCCTGTTCAGAGTTTTCCACACTGGTCATTCTTCAGTGAAACCAGCAGCTAGATGTTCCGATGGTGTCATCCAATGGTGTTCAGATCTCATCTTCCACACAGATAACCGGGAATTTATCCGTTGGCCAATGTTAACTGTTGTTCTCATGAAACTTTCCCTGGACTTCTTGTGATGATTGTATGTTACAGTCCACAGTGCTTTCCCTTGGAATGTATTTGAGGCTGTAGGACCCGTGATTTTTGGACTTTTTTTCCTCACGAAAATATTGGATATTTTTATCTTAACACACTGTACTGTATATAGGGAGGTCGTCAGTCGTGTGAAAGGGAGGGGCCTACTAGATCAGATTTTTTTCCGTGAGTGTACTCTCCAACCCTGAATAACCTTTGCTGGACTGGCTGATATTTATAAAATTTAGTAGTTCGTGGACTCTTCAATGATGCCTTTCAAATTTCCAATATTGTCACGAAGCCCATTAGTCGTCGTATGAGAATTAATTGAGTCATCGCGGAGGCCAGGGTTTGATTCCCGGCTCTACCATGGAACTTACTTCTGGTGTGAGGGCTGGAACGGGGCACACTCAGCATTGTGAGGCAAATCTGAGAAAGGCGGGTTCGATTCCCACTCAGCCATTCTGGAAGTGGTTTTCCTTGGTTTCCCCACTTCTACTCCAGGCAAATGTCAGGACGGTGCCTAACTTTAGGCCACGGCCGCTTCCTACCCAAATCGTACCCCGATTACAAGACGTACTCACACTAGCACAGACATCACAGTGACACAGGTTATCAGACAACTCCTACACACACGCAGGTTCACGAGGATACTGTACATGACCACGATGTCACAAATATCCTAAAGAATAAACAACAACATTTAACTTTCTGAAAGAATTCTACCTCAGTTAAACTCTCACCTTTGCCACAGGGAAGATTAAAGTATGCTACGAATAGTTTGTAAGATAGTGTTCTAAGTTTCTACTCCAGTTCCTTTAAAGTTAAAAAGGATTAGTGTTGTTTCTGTTCTTATTTTTTCAATTGCCTGTTTGTTAGGTAGTCAGCCTGAAGTCTGGTTGGATCCTCAAAAAGCACCACCATAGGTTATGTGGTAGAAACCGACAAAACCGAGGCAGCACTATAATGTGGCCTACTAGGCAAGGTGAGGAATCAAGTAGTTTGCCATTGCTTTCCTCACTGAGTCAGTACAGCAGTACTAACCCTAGGAGAACTAGGGGCACTATGGCACTAGCTGTGGCCTGAACCCTTTACTCAGCACCACCCATACCTCAGTAGCTACCATATAATCACAGCCATGAATGAGACTGAGCCATTGGTGAAAAGCTACATTTTACTCTAGCCTGTACCAACAGACAAATGCAAATGAACTGCATACATCAAGAGATGGCAAACATGCAGTTGTATTTAATTAAACCTCTAAAATATTAAGTAATTTATGCATAACACTCGAGCTTCCATTACGTTAATGAAAAATATCTGGGTCAATCCCATAAAGCAAATGTGAAAGGAATTCTCTTTATCCTCGCCTTACCTTTCAGCATCATGATTGTGCGTGGGATAAGGTTCTCTAGTAAATGTACACAGCAAAGATGACTCTGTCATAATTTAGCCCTCCCATCCATTTAGGAGACTAGATAGGATAGTGGAGACCGCGTTCCTTTCAGAGCCACTACTACAGACATCACAACAGCACAGATCATCTGACAAATTCTACACGTGCCACCTCCTGTGTAGCGACTAGCGTTCTTGGCTGTCGCCACAGAGGTCTTGGTTCAATTCCCGGCTCTTTCAAGAAATTTAATTCTGTTCTGAGGGCTGGAACGTGGTACACTCGACCTTGTGAGGCAAAACGGAGAAGAGGCTGGTTCGATTCCCACCCCAGCCATCCAGGAAGTAGTTTTCCATTGTTTCCCACTTCTACCCTAGGCGAATGCCGAGATGGTTCCTAACTTAAGGCCAAGGCCGCTTGCTTCCCAATCCGTATCTGAATTACAAATACACACAGTATTACAGCCATCATAATAGTCTATCAGACAAAATTCCACACGTACCCAAAAACACGGGCTTAAATGACCACGATGTCCAAGCCTCCCAAAAGATTCAACAATAAAAATAAATCCTGGACACACGCAAATAGTCCATCACATGGCGTAGTATCTTGTATGTTTGGTCCAGGTTCATTTCTCAGCTCTGTCAAGGATTGTAATTATAGTCTAAGGGATGGAAAGGAGGGTTCAATTCCCACCTCAGTCTTACTGGAAATAATTTATATATGGCCAAAATATTAACGTTATTTGGATAATGCTTGGTATACGTATTAAATTCGTTATCTAATTAAAACTTTTTTACACCTGCTAATACTCAATATGCTCTAAATCTTTATTGGAACATGTTTTCGGTCCTTTATTGGGAATTGCTTCAGCTTGTATGCTAATCCTAATATCTTCATTTGTATCACACAGGCAGCTCAATGTCACATTTTTGTAAATAATATAAGGTGCGTTCATAAAGTAACGAGCCGGAGGCTGTAATGCGCAAACCAGTGACGAAATCGGCTAATTGTGGCGTGTGTAACGAGGTATGGTTCCGACCAGAGCGTGGAAGGTCACAGCCCGTCGCTAGAGGGCACCCTTGCACTCATTGCCACGGTGGGTGAGTGGTTATAGTGTCGGACTACCAACCCCAAGATTGCAGGTTCACCCCTGGCCATGGTAAATGATTTTCGAAGGCGACAAAAATCACGATACTCATGTCATACGTTGTTGGCATGTTAAAGAACCCATTTGAATTCAGTAGGCCGTGTTCAATAGCAAAATTAATCTCGGGATTTTCCGCCAACACAAAGTTCCCCCATTCTCTACAAGAAAGCGCTGTAGTGTCAAGGGGCTTAGATATCTAACCTCCTTGACTTTCATAGCGTTCAAAGGAACGACGAAATTCGACATGCAAGCTACCCTCTGGGTGTCAATTAACAAAGCTTGCACCAGGCACCCGAGGCCATACGATATTATTATTATTATTATTATTATTATTATTATTATTATTATCATGAAGGAACGACTGCACTTGCGCAAAGTGTGTGCCCAATTGGTGCCCCACAGTCTTCAACCACACCAGAAGGCATGTTGAATGGCCTACTGTCTTGGTCTTGGTTGGACGATTGATGCATGCTGCTGCTCGCTTTGTATCGTCACGAGACGTGCACGCGTGCCCTTTAGCGACGGGCTGTGACCTTCCACGCTCTGGTCGGAACCACACCTCGTTACACACGCCACGATTAGCCGAAGTCGTCACCGATTTGCGCATTCCAGCCTCCGGCTCGTTACTTTTTGAACGCACCTTATATTATTTACAAAAACGTGACATTGAGCTGCCTGTGTGATCTTCCTAGTTTTCTTCTTGGCTGTAGTTGTCAATTTTCTACCTGTGCCTTTGAAGACGTTAAGGCGTGCGGTGAATTACGATCTGTGTTTGAGAGACATCCCCAGTCCCTCTTCATTTTATGTATTCTCCTCCTGATGCCCGCTTTACTGCTTCCTGTGATAGCGAGTTTAGATATTTGCCTTTTCCACCCAATTGCCATAGAGTATGCCTGACATTTCAGTATCTCTTCGAGAATGCCGAAATACCCTAATAACGTACACAACTTAAGTATTTTATCAAGACTGATGACTCGCCGTCTGGTCATTCCTTCAGCCCCTCGATGATAACAAGCTCTATCTTTAGTTTTTAAAGGAATGTCAGCTGTTAGGAATGCCTTGAGATAACATACAAATATTTTACAAACGAAAATAACTTCATCGCACGACTAGGGGATATACAAGAAGAGTAATCAATTTATGTAGAGTTATATTTATTAATATTTGCTGTTACCGATATCTGTAGCTACGCTCGCTAAGGCGCAGCGCTAAGCTATGGAACCAAGCCTTCTGCGGACACGGTAGACGAGGGTTCGAACCCAACCGTTGGCTGTCCATGAAACGGTTTTTCTTGGTTTCCCAATTTTAAACTCCAGGAAAATGCTGGGACGGTACTTTCTAATAGGCCACGGCCGCTTCTTTCTATATCCTTGTCCAGTTACATCCATCTTCATTCATTCATTCATTTCAACTCTCTTTAACTCAAGTCATGAGGTTGGCATCAAGAAGGGCATCTGGCCGTAGAAACCATCCACCACATATACTTTCATCGCATCTCTTCCCCAACTCCGCTGGAAACGGGAAATAGTAAGGGGTAGACATACATACTATAGATACTGTAACAGTTAAGCAAAAACCTGGAGCTAACAAGATATTCAGAGATATCACAATTGTTCTCCAAAATTTCTCCGTGTTCCTTGAATACAATATTCATTTTGACTATTAGCCTATTTATTAAAAAAGGCTAATTAGATCACCTTTTGTCCGTGTGTGTGTAAGTGTGTGTGTGTGTGCGAATGTATGTGCCCCCCCCCCCCCCCCCCACGCCCCCCTCCCATAATCAAATCTAAACAGCTGGAGCGATTTCAGTGAAACTCGGTAAGGACATACACTATTTTGTCCAACCCCGACCGTAGCCTTCAAATTTTATTACGTCGCACCAATCCAACATGGCGGCTGTGCAAAATATTTCACCGGCATTCTATATCTCCAAAACTATTACTGATATCACCCTGAAATTTGGACGGTGATAAAAGGAACTACTAGAAGTTCACCTATGTCACTTTCAAAAACCTGTTAAGTACAAAAATAACATGGCGGCCAAGCGAAGTTGAAACATTTAAATACCGTAGACGTTTCTCACGATTAAACTATCCGATCGCGATGAAACATAGTAGAGCAAATGTTTAGACACATTGTAATGCACTGACATCTAATTTAGTTAGATTATATAGCCTCAAGTTGACGGATGTGCGAAATTTTAAGTAAGTTTTTATTTCTTGGGTCTTAATCATGATATTGAAGTCAACGTTTTAATAATGAACCTATGCAATAATCTTCATCTAATAGTACATACCTCTATGCCCTACTTATAAAAAATCCAACATGGCGACCATCCGAAATATTCATACGGTTCTTAATATCTATTCATCTATGACAGAAGTCAAACTGAAATTTTGTATTTTGATAGAGGCTCTTGATATAAGTCACCTAATGGAACTTTCAACAACTTGGTGAGCACAAATCCAACATGGTGGTGACGCGAAATTTAAATATTTAAATGGACTTTTCTCGCGATTTAACCATGTGAACGCAGTGAAACTTGGTGCGGTAAATGCTTGTACAAATGTTAATTCAAACATCAAATTTATTTAAATTGTTTTCATAACCTCTAACTGGCGGCTGTGCGAAATTTTAAAATCTGATTTTTATTTGTTGAGTCCTAATCATGCGATTGGAGTTTGAATAATAAACCTTCGCAATAATATTCATCTAATAGTACATAACCCTATGGCTTACATGTATAAAATATTCCAACATGGCGACCATCCGAAATATTCAGACGGTTCGTAATACTGTATATACGAATCTATTACAGCAATCAAACTGAAATTTTGTTTGTTGATACAGGCAATAAACATAAGTAGGATGTATGAAAATAGGCTATTTAGTTCTTCACGGAACTTCTTGTTGAATTTTGGGCTGAATTTTGTAAGCATGATCTTTCCTACCCATATAATCGGCTCATGCACTCTGTTTCGGAATTTATTCCAGGCCGGCTTCCCTGTGCATGCTTTGTTTATCTCCTGGAGAAGGGATTACGAAAGTATTACATTTGACTTAATCCCAAGCTTCTTTTATGAAGCTCAGAAATTCTAATTTTATTAGATAAAGCTTTTATATATTCATGTTGTTGTCATTAATTCGAAGTCTTAGGGACTAGGCGTATCAACTCTGCCTACCTGAGTTTGTACTGAATTTGTCTAATAACCTGTGTTTCTGTGGTAACTGTGGTGACTGTTGATATTGTAGCTTGCAGTCGGTGAACACAATAATCATTCCAATTACTGAAATATGTAAAACGTAACCTGATATAAATAACATGTGGTTAAGATTCATATATATTGTTACGGACTATTGGAGCCGCTCTTCCCCCCCCCCCCTCCTCCTCTCCAAGGGAGGTTTACAGGAAAGAAGACGGATAGAGAAAGAAAGAAAGAGAGAAAAATTTTAATTACATTTATTAAATCTACTTTTTCAACTTCGCTTGGCCGCCATGTTCGATTTGAAGTTAACAGGTTAAGGAAAGTAGGCTTTATTCCCAGACCTAAAGAAGAGTTTTTTTTGTCGACACACGGGTTCGATTTTCTTTTCAAAATTACTAGAAAGGAAAGCTTGGAAGAAAGAAAGAAAGAAAGAAAGAAAGAAAAAAATCTCCTTCTCCTTTTCTTCTTCTTCCTTTCCCGCCATAATTAGCCCTTCTAAATGTAAAAAATAAAAAAGTTTTATTATAAAAAAAAGTCATAGAGACCTTCTCACAAATTAACCATCTGAGTGCAGTGAACTTTCTTTTGTTTGTTTTCTTCTATAAAATCCACCGACAATAATCCAGTGAATAATCTAAACATAGAGATATCATTTATTAACAGTTGGCAGCCTTTTATAGAGTCCAAAAACTTTTTCCTACTCAAAAGTCTTAACTCAACGCGACAATTCGATTCGTTAAATCCTTTTCAATTAATTAGTTAATAAAATTAAAATAAAAGAAATAAAAAAATAAAAGAAGATAAATATGATGAAGAAGATAATAATGTTATTGGTTTTACGTCCCTTTTAACTACACTGGCTTTTAGAGACGCCGGGGTGCCGGAATTTTGCCCCGAAGGGGATCTTTAACGTGCCAGTAAATCTACTGACACGGCTCCCTCGCATTTGCGCACCCTCAAATGCCAGCTGACTGCGCCAGGTTTCGAACCTGCAACCTTGGGCTCAGCAAGCGAGAACGTTACCCCTGAGCCACGCAGCCAGACTGATGAAGAAGATGATGATGATAATGGAGAAGAGGAAGTGGGAAGGTGGAAGGGGAGGAGGAAGATAAAGAGGAGGAAGAGAAGGAGGAGGTAAAAGAAGAGGAAGAAAGGATCACTTGTTTCGCTCGTCAAGTGAGCATCATCTGATCAGAATATGCAAGACAAATAGCTCTGCAATACGCTACCAAACCTTCTCTGTCACCAACAGACAGTCTCTGCCCTCCAAAAAATATAATACAAGAAAATTCCTCCGAAAACTTAGTAAGTTTGGTAATTACTCCGGATCAATATTCTCATTAAGCACCGAAAAATGAACTATTAATTTTCACTGTTGAAAAACTTAGAAATGACGATCCGATCATATCTACAGTCTTCGTCCCCCAAACTAGTCTATGAAGGTGTAGCTACTATTGCTGTGATACACTTAAATAGTAAGCTCTAAAAGTACAGTAGAATTGTAAACTTATATGCGGAATTGAACTACTAGCACTGTGTTATGATGGCGGCTTCGGTGGCGTAGTCGGTAGCATGCTGAGCTTCTATGCCCAAGATAGCGGGTTCAAAACCGGCCGAAGCCGTCGGATTTTTTAAGAGCGTTAAAAATCCGTCAGTATGCCTCCCTTCGGAGGGGAAGTCAAGCCTGCGGTCCCATGTCATTGATTTATGGCATGTTAAAGAACCTTCCACTAATTGCACCTGTGTGAAGCTAAATTGGATAGGTTAAGAATGTAAACAACGCTCTTAGGTCTCTACGTTCGTTGCCATGAGCCGACTGCGGTGGCGTCTGGTAGCCAAGTTCTGAACTTGGCCTAGTAGTCGTTGACGGTGGCACTTGGCGGCAAAAGTAGGAACTATTTAAGAAATTCTAAGTTGCAGTACTTAAATTAAAAACAGATAACACACACCAGTACGGTCATCACAATTAACACCGGTTATCAGACAGATTCTACACACACCCAAAGTACACGGGGCTGCATGACCGCGTTGTCGCAGCCCCTAAACTTAAGAACAAACCAACTGTGTTGTGATGATTAAAAGCTATAACGACTACATAATATATTGTTAGTCTACTACCACTGTAATGTGTTCAAAGATCTACTGTGGATACTTATCTGAAGTCGTGGAATGTCTACAGGCTGCTCAAACAACCAGTTTTTGTTTAGACTGTAGTAAATTGTTTAAATAATTTGAGTTCTTAAGTAGCTTTCATTAAATTATGTATCTCTTGAAGATTTTACAAGTTATGTAAGAATGAAATACCGTATCCAAGGTTACATTCAAACAATAATAATAATAATAATAATAATAACAATAATAATAATATTTTTATTTTTTTATTTTTTTATTTTTACGAGGGACTGTGGAAAATCTTCAAATCTTCAAAAGACCCTTGTGAAGGGTCCACGCTCCACAGTAGTGTGGGATTCTTACCCACTAAAAACCACATTCCTTTTCGCACGATGCGTTCATCACCCCGGAACCGCTCTCGCATTACTTCAGGGTGATGTCGTACTTACTTAGCCTTTCAGACTTCTTCTTTCTTCATTTCTTCATATGGGCGTTCGTACGCTTCCAAATCCCGCTTCTTTTGGCGAAGGACATCCTCCACATGCACTGCTACCTGATCCCATGATTGCTGGTTCCGTATCATCACAGAAATAATATTATCTGGTGTCAGTTCTTCCAATTCAGTTTCCACATATTCTCTCTTTATCATCCAATGGCCACACACGAAGAAGATGTGAAGTACATCATCGGTGTCGTCACAATATATGCATGTAGCATCACTCGCTCCGCCTACTCTATGCTGGAATTGCCGGAAATATAATAATAATAATAATAATAATATCGTATGGCCCCTGGTGTCGGGTGCAAGCTTTGTTATTTCGCACCCGAGGGCAGTTTGCATGTCGAATTTTGTCGTTCCTTGGAGAGCTATGAAAGTCAAGGTGGTTAGATATCTAAGCTCCTTGACACTATAGCGCTTTCTAGTAGAGAAAGGAAGAACTTTATTTTGGTGGAAAATCCCGAGATTAATTTTGCCACTATGTACACGGCCTGCTGAATTCAAATGGGTTCTTTAACATGCCAACAACGTATGACATGCATGACGTGATATTTGTCGCCTTTCAAAAATCAATTACCACGACCAGGAGTGAACCTGCAAGCTTGGGGTTGGTAGTCCGACACGATAACCACTCACCCACCGTGGCAAGCATTAAATCCATAGTGTCAACGAAAGGACTGTAGTAATGTGTGTGTATCTGACATTATCTGGGGTAGATGCCCTTGAACTTGAAATAAGATACAATCTCGGCGTTTTACTGACAGTAGTAACAAGAGAAAAACGGGGAAAACCTCATTCAGAAAAGTCGCTGTTAGCGTCGGGATTCAATCCTCAAATCTCCAGACTTGCTGCAGCTCCACGTAATGGTTGTGTTGAGCGATTTAATGTGCATGTGTACGCCGAGGGGTTTCCCTGTATATACACACATCAAAAAAAGTTTTGCATCACCTCGGTTCCCAGATCTCCGGCATATAGACGTTGACTGTGTATATTGTATCAAAGATACAGTCCCTTTGACTGTTCATAGATGTCTGGGGCCGATAACCTAGATGTTAGGCCCCTTAAAACAACAATTATCATCATCATTATCATCATCATGTTCATAGATGTCACTAAAACTGCTCAAAGATGTAAACAACCATGCATGAGCAGGGCCTATTAGACGGAGGGGGTACGACAGCCGATCAGTTCCAGTCATTCCACCAGGACGAAGGTACGCTGCTCATGTTGTCTGTAGTTCTACCATGCCTAGAAGGTCAATACCGCAGTTCGATCGCGTCCGCATTGTTACTTTGTGTCAAGAAGGGCTCTCAACAAGGGAAGTTTCCAGGCGTCTCAGAGTGAACCAAAGCGATGTTGTTCGGACATGGAGGAGGTACAGAGATACAGGAACTGTCGATGACAGGCCTCGCTCAGGCCGCCCAAGGGCTACTACTGTAGTGGATGACCGCTACTTACGGATTGCCGCTCGGAGGAACCCTGACAGCAATGCCACCATGTTGAATAATGCGTTTCGTTCAGCCACATGACGTCGTGTTTCAACTCAAACTGTGCGCAATAGGCTGCATGATGCGCAACTTCACTCCCGACGTCCATGGCGAGGTCCAGCTTTGCAACCCCGACACCATGCAGCGCGGTACAGATGGGCCCAACAACATGCTGAATGGACCCCACAGAATTGGCATCACGTTCTCTTCACCGATGAGTGTCGCATATGCCTTCAACCAGACAATCGTCGGAGACGTGTTTGGAGGCACCCTGGTCAGGCTGAACGTCTTAGACACACTGTCCAGCGAGTGCAGCAAGGTGGTGGTTCCCTGATGTTTTGGGGTGGCATTATGTGGGGGCGACGTACGCCACTGGTGGTCATGGAAGGCTCCGAAACGGCTTTACGATACCTGAATGACATCCTCCGACCCATAGTGCACCCATATCGGCAGAATATTGGAGAGGCATTTGTCTTCATGGACGACAATTCTCGACCTCATCGTGCACATCTTGTGAATGCGTTCCTTCAAGATAACGACATCGCTCGACTACAGTGGCCAGCATGTTCGCCAGACATGAACCCTATCGAACATGCCTGGGATATGTTGAAAAGGGCTGTTTATGGACGTCTTGACCCACCAACCACTCTGAGAGATTTACGCCGAATTGTCGTTGAGGAGTGGGACAATTTGGACCAACAGTGTCTTGATGAACTTGTGGATAGTATGCCACGACGAATACAGGCATGCATCAATGCAAGAGGACGTGCTACTGGGTATTAGAGGTAGTGGTGTGTACTGCAATCTGGACCACAAATGCTGAAAGTCTAGCTGTATGATGGTACAACATGCAATGTGTGGGTCTCATGAGCAATAAAACGAGCTGAAATGTTGTTTGTGTTGATCTCTATTCCCTTTGTATTTAAAGGTTCCGGAACTCTTGGGACCGAGGTGATGCAAAACTTTTTTTGATGTGTGTATTCGAAATGACTCTTTCGTGTAATATTCAGTGTGCTAGCCTTGTGGTTTGTACACTTTTGATCTGTTATAGGAAACAACTCCCCTCACCACTTTCCCTAGTGATTGGTCAATTATGTTCTAATTAATCGACATTAATGTCATAATGGTACGCATGGCCGCTTTATTGTAATGTATGTGTGAAATCCATGCACATGTGCCTTCGACAGTATACAATACATATCCTATGCAGTACTACATTTTAGCCAAGTTTCGAAGTTCTAAGTTCATTAGATCAATATGATTGTTATGCCTGTTATTACACTATAGCCGAAGGCTTTGGTTTGTTACTTCCAATGTTTCTTTGGATTTTTTAATTTTGTTTATTGGGAGTAATTGACTTGATGTGGTTTTGGTTTTTGTGTATTTTTTGTTTTTGTTTTTCGTGATGATTTTTTTGTGTGTTTTGTTTTGTGTTTCGTGTCTTGTGTTTTGTATTATGCTTTTAATTATTTGTCTTGTGTCTTGTGTTTTGTGTATTGTTTTGTTTTTTTGTCTTGTGATTTGTGTTATGCATTTTGATTTGTGTCTTGTGGTTTGTGTTTTGGGATTTGTGTCTTGTGTTTTGGGTTTTGTGTTTTGTGTTTTGCTTTTTCTTTTGTGTCTTGTTTCTTGTGGTTTTTGTTTTGTGTTTTGATTTATAATTTGTGTCTTGTGTTTTGTTTTTTTTGTCTTGTGTTTTGTGTTCTGTGTTTTCTTGTTTTGTGTTTTGTGTTTTGTGTTTTGTGTTTTGCTTTTTGGTTTTTGATTTTTGTTTCGTGTTCTTATTCTTTGTATTTTGTTTCTAGACTTTTTGTGTTTTGAGTTTCGTTTCTTGCTTTTTGTTATTGGTGTTTTTGTTTCATTTTGTTTTGTTTTATTCAAACTGATATATTTTATTGTAAATCGATATTACAATGAATTGGGGCTTCTATTTTCGGAGTGAACGTTTTCCATCTCTTAATGATGTGTTTGTTTCGACGAACAAAAGCGGCATTTTAATGTAAACTAAGCTCAAATAGAGGAAATGCCATGGGAGAACATCAATAACAGAAAGGCAAGGGGAGTTTCGAAACTGGACGCCTCAAATTAATTGCATCGTATTAATCATATCTTTCTAATAACTGTATTTTCATGTTTTCAGGTAAGTTGCCATGAGTTTCAACACTACTGACTGCTTCAAGGAGAAGGTAAAATAATAACAATAACAATAATAATAATTATTATTATACGTATCTCTTCATTTGAGACTTCTTTGCCTTCAGCGTCCAGTCTAAGAATTATTATTATTATTTTTTTATTATAAAAAATCTGTGCATCTTCAAATTTTCAAAAGAGCTCTGTCCATATCATTTGCACGCAACATTAAACTAAGTCTCGCTCAATGTAGAGGTTTATATTTCTTCTTTACTACCTTGTAGTTAAAATTTCTCATCCACTAATATTATACTCAACTAGCAATTGTGCCCGGCTTCGTCCGGTGGATTTTTTTGTTTTATGAATGATAATGAATACTACTACAAAACTGGCATTTAATACTTAAATTAACAGAAAAAAAATAAAAATATAACTTTTTGTGGTGGTGCTGGGGTGATAAGTTGTACAGTATAATGGACGTAACATTCAGGCTAATTTCCCGTAATGATAATGACAATAATGAATAGGGAAACGGCTATTTACTAACTACAGTACTGACACATGTAATTTACAAACGAATTGATAAATATGATTAGAAAGAAGAGTTTGTGACATAAAATACACTGCCTAGGACCTATATCTCATTGGCTGTTAGAAAAGTAGAGATCAATAGCGTCGTCTTTTGTCACATAGTGCCATAGGAAAATAAACAGAGCACTTTGGAAAATTTCGGCTATCCCGAGCTCCTGAAGTAGCAATAGTGTCATTTATCGCCACATACCGCTCAAGGATAAGGATCTGAATAAATGAAAGAAAATTTGAAATCACCAACGCTTATTGCAGCTGATAACCTCTATGTACTGCACCAACACCATCGCACTTATACAGAGACATAATATTTTCATGATGATAACTGTTTTACGGGGTCTAAGAAACCTTCTTGCAATAATTACCCCCAGTGACCCCAATTTATAAGCAGCGCAAGTTGTAACTATTTTCGCAATTCTGGTAGGGGCGACGTGGTGCAGCTCGCATTACCAGCCAACAATTGACTTATTAAAACATTCTTACAGTTACACTATACGGACATGAATGATTTAGGACCTTAAAACGTAGTTTTCAAGTTCATTTTGTCTGTTGTTCTAAATGTAGGGAATGGAGAGAGTTGTTCAAAATATCAAGTAGATGTGTTACCCGCAGAGTTTCGAAGGGTAAGTACATAAATTTGGTTAAGATCGGTGAAACGATGTAGACTTGTGCCAAAGGGACTAAATGCAGGGAATGGAGTGATCTGTCCGAAATTTCACGTAGACAGTGTTACTCGCAGGTTTCCAAAGGGTAAGAATACACATTTTGGTTCAGATCGGTGTAATGGTGTAGATTTTTGCCAAAGGGCCTAAATGCAGGGAATGGAGTGGTCTGTCCGAAATGTCATGTAAACAGTGTTACTCGCAGGGTTCCAAAGGGTAAGTATACAAATGTTGGTTCAGATCGGTGAAACGGTGTAGATTTGTATAAATAACAGACAAACCAACATTGAGCTTTATACCGTGTTTACAATTGCTAGTGAAACGATCACAATAACGCAGGTTATCACATAAATTCTACACACACACCCATGTACACGGGGCAACATGACTAAGCCCCGCAAATGAAATATTAACTGTGCATACGATAGCATAGAGAATACTACAGTCCAATACAATCCTTGATTGTCAATCAGTCAGTTTTCCCATGTGTCCTTTAACAGATTTTCCCGGACTCTCATGATACAGAGTAAATCGTTGTTGCCTAGTGACAACCTGTCCATCAATGGTGCGGCGTTGACTATCATGATACAGTGTTAGTCGTTGTCGCCTAGCGACAATATGTCCGTCAAGTTATTCGATCGGTGAAATGGTGTAGACTTGTGCAAAAGGGCCTAAATGCGGGGAATCGAGTGGTCTGTCCGAAATTTAACATAGCCTAAACTATTCCTCTTGAATCAGGCTATCATATACAAAAAGAATTTTTTGAATCCGACTGGTAGTTCCAGAGATTAGGAAGTTTAAACACATAAACACACAAACACACAAACTCTTCAGCTTTATTATATTAGTTTAGATATTTTTTTTAGCCTACTTTCGATTTTTGCAAAAAATGAAAGTAGACTTATGAGATCAACACAGGGCGAAAAAAGTGTGTCTGTCTGTGTGTGTGTATGTGTGTGTGTGAGTCTGTGTGTGTGTGTGTATGTGTGTGAGTCTGTGTGTGTGTGTGTGTGTCTGTCTGTGTGTGTGTGAGTGTGTGTACTCTGAATGTCTGTCCCCCCCTATCAATTCGAACACGGTGAATGCAAATTGAACGAAATTTGGTACAAAGGTAGCACTAGCAAAGGACACCTCAGTGTCATGTTTTATATCGCCGCCATCTTTACTAAAACTGAATGGCGGCCACTCAAACGTTCAAAACGTAAAATCAAATAACGACTAACCAAATCATCCGATCTCTACCAAATTTGGTAACAACATACCTTCGTATAGGATGCGTCTTGTGACCAAATTACAAGGTCGTCCGCCATACCATTTCAGGATGGCGGCCGTGCGAATTATGCAAACTTTAT
Source organism: Meconema thalassinum (assembly GCA_946902985.2). Lineage (NCBI taxonomy): Eukaryota > Metazoa > Arthropoda > Insecta > Orthoptera > Tettigoniidae > Meconema > Meconema thalassinum. Next base: position 544,812,211 of record OX336391.1, read on the forward strand.
AATCCATATCATGGGACCCACCAATTCCGATTATCGAGCCGAGAATCGTTTTAACTGTTCTAAAGGAAGAGGCACGTTCGAAATTAAAAGTTTATTTTGTAATACTATAGTGCAGACGTGATTTTAAAAAGCTGAACTGATTCAGTAATAAGACAAGATGGCAGCGGATATCTTGTGCCGGACTTATATTTCACTAATTTGAGTATTGCATGCAATATAGCGTACTGATAAAAAATAAATAAACTTTGTATGAAATGCTTTATATATAAATAATATACTCCAGTGATGAAATCGTTTAGTATAAATCATTATTTGCTAACAAGTTCTATGTAAGTCATTTTAAATAGCACGATATTCGTTGACACAATTAGCTCAGTGGTAGAGCGTTAGCCTATCGCTCAAATGCCTATGGTTCAAACCCGATCAGAGCTAGGTTTTTTGCTTGAAATGCTATATGTTTATTGTTTTGTAATGACTCAGATGTTTTAAAATTAAGCGTTATATTGTGCACATTATGGTGTAAAATATATATTTAATTAAAACATAATTCGCCAGCAGATTTACTCGGGACATCTAGCTGCCAAAAAGGTAACTTCCAGATTTTATTGAAAAGTTTCTTCTTCTGGCCGCTAGAATGCACTCGCTCTGTTAGGATTATATTGTTCGATATTTCACCAATAGATGTCACGACTAGTCTACGTGGGGATCCATTGATTACTATACCATTATCATTCTATGCGCATCGAATTTGAAGAATGACAAGATGATATTACGATACATTTTAACTTTTTATTTTAAAGGGTTTGTAACAGCCTATTTTGCGTTACTTGAAAATGTTATTAAGCGTTATATTGTGCACATTATGGTGTAAAATATATATTTAATCAAAACATAATTCGCCAGCAGATTTACTCGAGACATCTAGCTGCCAAAAAGGTAACTTCCAGATTTTATTGAAAAGTTTCTTCTTCTGGCCGCTAGAATGCACTCGCTCTGTTAGGATTATATTATCGAAAATATCCACATAGTTTGTATACACACCCTCGGTAGGGTCATGGAAAGATTTGTTAATTCAATTAGGGTTGTGAAAGCCATGCACAACCAGACGTGTAAAGACATGCCTCAACTCAAAGTTGGATGTTGCCCACGGCAGGTCGTAATAATAATAATAATAATAATAATGTTATTGGTTTTACATCCCTTTTAACTACTGCTGATTTTAGAGACACCGGGGTGCCGGAATTTTGGCCCGAAGGGGATCTTTAACGTGCCAGTAAATGTACTGACACGGCTCCCTCGCATTTGTGCACCCTCAAATGCCAGCTGATTGCGCCAGGATACGAACCTGCAACCTAGGGCCCAGCAAGCGAGAACGTTACCGCTGAGCCACGCCGCCAGTCCGGTCGATTATGTCTCCAGATCCATAACATTCTTGATATACTTCTTATCTTTCTTTCTTCAATGATGGTAGCAGTTTTTATCTAGGTTGTGGCGTTTGGTAGAGGTAAATCGTTTCTAAGGTCTTCAACAAAGAATAGTTCTATTATACTCTTTGATAATAACAACGAGTTATAACTATACTCATACATTTAGGAGAAAGTAGGCTATATGTTCTTTACTGAACATCTTGTTTTTAAATTTTATTAATGCAGCCAATGGCCATGTATTTTCTTTCCAGAAGCAATCTGCTCTTCAGATGTCTGACGTGCACAATCCAATTAGATGCTTGATAATGTGTCTTATAACGTAACAAGATGTTCAGTAAAGAACATATAGCCTACTTTCTCCTAAATGCATGGGTATTGTTATAACTATTTGTCCTATTGAAGGAGTATAACTGAATGTTATAACTAGTTCATATTTCTCATCCACTAATGTTATACTCCAAAATATTTATTTTTTAAATTGTATTAATGCAGCCAATGGTCATGCATTTTCTTTTCAGGACGGGTCAGGGAAGGGATTATGAAAGGAAATCGGCCGTTGACCTTATACTCTATAATTAGTCAGATGACCTAGATGTTACGCCACTTAAAAGAACAATCACGAGCCAATCGCGTGTTATTTTCCTCGCATTGTAACCGGTGGGTCTACTGTATGTTGGCAACCTGAGGTTGGACCAATTTGATCATGGAATAACAGTGACAGTGGAAGGGTGGGAGTATCAATGCTTACAAGTGATTTCTAAATGGGAAGCAATCTGCTCTTCAGATGTCTGACATGCACAATCCAATTAGATGTTTGATAATGTGTATTATGACGTAAAAATATTAGTCTACTGCCTCCGGGTTGGATAACGGCTGTTAGATACCCTATCTGAAGGATAAACAACTTGAGTATCTTGTGCAACTAAGATGTCTGTGATTTGCTGATTTTTTCTGGTATTTGCAAACATACTTCTGCCCTCAAATGAACGTTATATGCATGCTTTTAATAAGTAATAAATTGAATGTTGTTATTGTGAAACCTCATTTACTGCTGGATTTTAAAGCAGAATGTGGGTCATGGTGGTTGGCGTACGTAGTAGTCCGTAGCTGCTGCTGTACATGTCATTCCCAATCTGATGCTCCGTAAATAATAAAATGTGTGTGGGAGATGTATGCTTTTAAATACATTCACACGCCAAGCTCCTGTGTGCTCTTATCTAAAGCTTCCAAGTGGAATAAGCGCGCCATTATCTTCGTCATGTAGTTTAAAATATGACGCCTGAGAGAAGATAAGATCATTTTAAAGCAGGGATGTCTGTCTCATGCAATTCATGTTTACTTTCCGAGTAATTTCCTCCTATGCTCTCAGGTAATGTCCAGACTGCGGTGGCGTGGGACAACACTATGTAATTTCTTACAATGAAGGAATCTATATATATAAAAATCAATGTAACGTGATAGTTTGTCTGTGGGTATGTATGTCTTCTATGCGTTCATATACCATTCGTCCGATTGCGATGAAACTTGGGTGAGATGTTGAGTACACTCCAAGGAAGGTTTCTGACTTAGTAAATCCATTTTACATTAGGTAGCGCACGCGTAGATTCAACAAATGAGCGACGATGCGCGAAGCATTTCAACAAAGTCCCGTATGTGTTCATATACCATTCGTCCGATAGCGATGAAACTTGGGTGAGATGTTGTGTACACTTACGTGAAGGTTTCAAAATTAGTGAATACATTTCACAGTAGATAGCGCACAAGTAGATTCAACAAATGAGCGACGACACGCAATGCGTTTCAACAAAGTCCCGTATGCATTCATATACCATTCGTCCGATAGCTATGAAACTTGCGTAAAATGTTGTGTACACTTCAGGGAAACTTTCTGGCTTAGTACATCCACTTTACAATAGGCAGCGCACGAGTAGATTCAACAAATGAGGTACGACGCGCGAAGCATTTCAACAAAGTCACGTTTGCGTTCATATACCATTCGTCCGATAGCGATGAAACTAGGCTGAGATTTTGTGTGCACTCCAGGGAAGGTTTCTAGCTTAGTAAATCCATTTAAAAATAGGTAGAGCACGAGTAGAATCAACAAATGAGCAACGGCGCGCGAAGCGTTTCAACAAAGTCCCATATAATTTCATATACCATTCATCCGAAACTTGGGTGAGATGTTGTGTACACTCCAAGGAAGGTTTCTGGCTTAGTACATACATTTTACAATAGGTATCGCACCAGTAGATTCAACAAATGAGCGATGACACGCGAAGCGTTTCAACAAAGTCCCGTATAAAGTCATATACCAGTCGTCTGATAGTGATAAATGTTTGGTGAATTGTTGTGTACACTCCAGGAAAGGTACGAAGCGCACGTTTATATTCAACAAATGAGTGACTACGCGCGAAGCGTTTCGACAACGTCCCGTATACGTTCACATACCATTCATCCGATTGCGATGAAACTTGGGTGAGATGTTGTGTACACTCCAGGGAAGGTTTCTGGCTGAGTACATCCATATTACAATATGTAGCGCAAGAGTAGAATCAACAAATGAGCGACGACACGCGAAGCGTTTCAACCAAGTCCCGTATGCATTCATGTACCATTCGTCCGTAGCTTTGGGTGAGATGTTGTGTACACGTCATGGAAAATTTCTGGCTTAGTAAATCCACTATACAATATGCTGCGCACAAGTTGATTCAACAAATGAGGGACGACGCGCGAAGCGTTTCAACAAAGTCCCGTATAAGGTCATATACCATTCTGCCGTTAGCGGTGAAACTTGGGTGAAATATGGTGGACACTCCAAGGAAGGTTTCTGGCTTAGTAAATATATTTCACAGTAGGTAGCACACGAGTAGATTCGACAAATGAACGACGACATGCGGAGCGTTTCAATACAGTCACCTATGTCTTCATATCCTATTAGTCCGATAGCGATGAAACTTGGGTGAGATGTTGTGGACACTTACGTGACGGTTTCTAACTTAGTAAATACATTTTACAGTAGGTAGCGCACGAGTAGATTCAACAAATGAGTGACGGAGCGCGAATCGTTTAAACAAAATCAGGTATGCGTTCATATACTATTCATCCGATTGCGATGAAACATTGATCAGTTATTGTGTACCCGCCAGGGAAGGGGACTTAGTAAATCCATTTCACAATAAGTAGCGCAAGAGTAGATGCAACAAATGGGTGACGACGCGCGAAGCGTTTCAACAAAAAACCCTATTGCGTTCATATAACATTCTTCGATTGCGATGAAACCTTGATGAGTTATTGTGTACACGCCAGGGAAGGGCTTCGATTTAGAAATACATTTCTCAATAGGTAGCGCACGACTAGATTCAACAAATGAGTGACAGCGCACGAATCGTTTAAACAAAACCCCGTATACGTGCATATACAATTCATCTGATTGCGATAAAGCATTGATGAGTTATTGTGTACACGCCAGGGAAGGGTTTCGACTTAGTAAATCCATTTCACAACAGGTAGCGTACGAGTAGATTCAACAAATGAGTGACAGCGATGAAACTTTTGAAAGTTGTTGTGCACGCTTCCACGAATGGTTCTAAATTAGAAAATCCATTTTACAATAGCTTAGAGGCAGTTAACATGTTGTGTATCCAAAAGCACTTCAAGAAACAGAATTTCAACGCCAACACTTTCTTTGATTGGCATTGCAACGCATGCCGGGTACAGCTTGTGTAGAATAAATGATTCCTAGGATTAGCTGACAGTAGCAACAGCGTGAGAGAACTCTTAATGAGGAGAGAAAGGGTACGTTAGAAGTAGTTTTTATTTATTTATTTATTTATTTATTTAATTATTTGTTTGGTTGTTTGATTGTTTATGTATTTAATTAATTAATTAATTTATTTATTTATTTATTTATTTGAAGCCTCCGTGGCTTAGGCGGCAGCACGCCGGCCTCTCACCGCTGGGTCCGTGGTTCAAATCCCGGTCACTCCATGTGAGGTCTGTGCTGGACAAAACGGAGGCAGACAGGTTTTTCTCCGGGTACTCCGGTTTTCCCTGTCAAAATTTCATTCCAGCAACACTCTCCACTATCATTTCATTTCATCTTGTCATTCATTTAATCATTGCCCCAGAGGAGTGCGTCAGGCCTCGGCAGCCGGCACAGTTCATATCCTCGCCGCTAGATGGGGGCTTCATTCATTCCATTCCTGACCCGGTCGGAGACTGGAAGCAGGCTGTGGATTTTCATTTATTTATTTATTTATTTTACCGTTTTATATTGACTGTAGTTTGTTCAGATAAATATCACTTCCATTCGGAGGAATATATTTATGTTGCGTATGGCTTTTAGTGCCGGGAATGTTTGAGTACATGTTCGGCTCGCCAGAGGCTGTGGCTGCTTCAAGCGGACACCCATGGCGTGAGCTACAAGTTCCGTTCAATTTCAAGTAGTTCCAACTTTCACTACCAGATGTCACTGACACCTAGTGGTGAACGTTGGAACTTTGATAGAGCGTTACATCGAAATCAAACCTAGAAATTTAGCTTCACAAAAGTTTAGTTAGTGGAAGAATCTTTTACATGCCATAAATCCATGATATGGAACCGCCGGCTTTACTTCCCCACCGAAGGAAGGCATACTGAAGGATTTTAAGGCTCTTAAAAATCCGACGACTTCAGCCGGGTTTCAACCCGCGATCTTGGGCACAGGAGGTCAGCATGCTTCCAAGTACGCCACCGAAGCCGTAGGAGGAATTGACAATTTATTCATCCACTTACGATAATGCTTTCAGCTTTATGCCTAATTGCGTAGTAGGCCCTATCGTTTTCCCTTTTTTTTTTGTCCGTGTAGGAGATAAGGTCACATTTTGCACGGTGCTATATTTCTGTATAATCTTTTTTTTAGGGCTGATACTGTATATGTTCGATATAGAGGACTGCAAAATTGATGGAGAATGGAGGATTACGGAACTAATACTCCGGTGACTGGTAATAAATCCAACAGATTGGCGAATTTTCTGAAGCTCACGCGAAAGCTATTCTGTATGCAATCTGTAGCTCTGTTTCACAACGACGTGCCGGTACAGTGCGTCATGTAATTTATTCTCACTTGCATTTTTCTCCCTACAACGCTTATGATATTGCTGTTGTCATAATAGTTTTCTGTGTTTATCCAGTTGAGGAGCACAATTGGTGAAGTGCTGGACGTCAAATCACGAATGTGTTCGATTCAAGCGCAGTTCAATGACATTTATGGGTGTTCGTGTCAGGCAGCCTCGTGTCACAACACGTTCAAGAGCCTCTCCATAGCAAATTTGTGGAACACCTGCGCCTCTCACACCATAACAGTTACAAGAGAAATATAAGTATTGTTATTAATAATGATACTTGATTGTTTTTCTTCGGAGTTTTTACAAACTCATTTCATATTAATTATGGGTTCATATATTATTTATAGTCATAGAGCGGCTTTCCCAACCTTAGGGCCAATCGATTTCAATTTAACAAACTAATAGGCATGTGCAGAATATTTAGCATTATTTGCCCAAAATATACAAGGGCAGATTGAAAGCCTTCGCCCCTACTTTCTTTGACCAAAAAATACATACAGGTAATTACTGTTCTATGTAACTTAAACTATTTTCCCACATAGTCTCCACACTTGTTCAGACATTTGTCCCATCGCAGCACAACATTTGAGATGCCCCTGTGGTAGAATTCAGCCGGATGACTGTGGAACCATCGTAAGACTGCCGTCTTGGCGTCATCGGTGCACGTGAATTGCTGTCTTGCCAGGAACTTTTTCAGGGGACCAAACACGTGGAAATCACTAGGGACGAGGTCCGGACTGTTGGTGGGTGGTCCAGGCTCTCCCAGTGAAATGGCCGGACCTTGTTGGTGGTTCTGAATGCCACATATGGTCTCGCATTGTCATGTTTCCCGCATCCTGAACTCCAGCTTAGGCATTGCGTGTTGAATTGTGATACCCAGTAACGTGGTCGAATGCGATAGGTCACGTCCCTCTAGAATGATAAGATGAAAATAAGAGATCTAAGATTGAAATCTCACTATTGACAGTGGCCTGACTCTGCATGGTTCGTTCCCGGAGATTTCCATACTCCTGTTACACGCCAGGTTAACATTTCAAGCACATTAATTATACAATCTTAAAATTACAGGTACGCACACTACTACAGTATCCATAATGATGCAAGGTGTCACAGAAATACATTACATACTTATGTGCAGGTTATATCTTATACTGTACTGTAATAGGAGATTTCGAAGACCAAATTTCCTGTCAAAACCCCTGATGTTTCATGTCTGCAACTCTTGTACTTCAAATGTGCAGCGGGACGATCGAGCATCAAGGCGTACCCTTCGATGGACTGAAGCTACTGCTTCTTCTTGTGCTGTGTATCGTCTCCCTACACACCTAAACCATCTAATAATGAATGTAGTATTTTCTTTTCATATGTCTGTTGGCACATGCAAGAGTAAAATGTGGTTTTTCACTGATGTCTCAGTCTCGTTCATGGCTTGTGATCACATAGAACCTACAGAGATAGGTATGGTGGCGAGTAATGGCAAGCAAGACACAGCTGATGCCAGTAGATGCTGTGAACGGTTCTACTCAAGGTCCAGTACAGTATTGACCCAGAGGGGAGAACTGTGGAATTATACCTCACTCCTCACCTCGCCTAGTGCGCCTCAGTATAGTGCTGACTTGGATTCTACCACATAACCTGCGATGGTACTACTTGAGGATCCTGCCAGCCGCCAGAATGACTACTCAACAAACACACCTAGACGATAAATTATTGCCAATACGTCAGGGGTTTAGACTGACTATCTGTTTTCCGTAGCTCTTATTACATTAGGTAGCCAGACTTACACAATTGTATGTATGCACTACACCCTGTACGTGCGGCAGATATCGCAAATCCAGATATGGATTTTCTCGACCATATCGATCGCAAACAGAAGCTTTTAGTTGTTAAATCGTGTGATGTACAAAATGTACAATACATTTAGATATGAAAAATGAAAATCCACAGCCTGCTTCCAGTCTCCGACCGGGTCAGGAATGGAATGAATGAAGCCCCTATCTAGCGGCGAGGATATGAACTGTGCCGGCTGCCGAGGCCTGACGCACTCCTCTGGGGCAATGATTAAATGAATGACAGATGAAATGAAATGATAGTGGAGAATGTTGCTGGAATGAAATTTTGACAGGGAAAACCGGAGTACCCGGAGAAAAACCTGTCTGCCTCCGTTTTGTCCAGCACAGATCTCACATGGAGTGACCGGGATTTGAACCACGGACCCAGCGGTGAGAGGCCGGCGTGCTGCCGCCTAAGCCACGGAGGCTTCCACATTTAGATATAAGATAGTTAAAATGTCTACTATGGCCACGAGCGAACCTGCAAGCTTGGGATTAGTAGATCGACACGATGACCACTCACCTACCGTGGCAAGCATCTTCAAATAATCCAAACATCGTTTATTACCAGCTCCAGCATGGACGTAGGGCGGAAGAATACGGAATAAACCACACTCATAAACACGCCCGGACCCTCACAGTTCGCTGCTCCTGTGGGGATGCAGACAGGGACCCAAGAGCCCGCTGATGAGCCAGCTTGGTGTACCAGGCGAAACCCCACATAAGTCATTGCACATACCTAGAAAAATTGATCAGTTTTAATTCACTGGCCTTGAAAGCCAATATACTAAAAAAAAAAACTTCTTCACCCAACCGATTAATCGAGTCATCTACTTTGATTAATCTATTAATCGATAAATGAAATTAATAGATTAAATGACCAGCCCTAGCCCATAAAAACGCCGGACTAATAACTTGTTTTAAGTATTGGGACACCTACCCTATTACCGTCCTTCTTAATTACATCTACAGTACAGACGTTACCACAACCAAAGGAGAAACGTGGGTTATCACACATATTCAACACTCACTCAAGTACACGGAGCTGAGGACCATGTTGTTCAAATCCGATTAACTGAATTAACAATAACAGCACAGACTCAGTGTGGCATTGGATACCGTGTCATGTAACATAGTACGTCAAAGCTCATTCAATTATTCAAGCAACATCAGATGGAAATGTGAAATTATGCACCTGGTATAGATATCCTTGTTCTGTTATTCAATATTATAAGCCTACATTCCTTTTCTACCAATTAGCAGGAATGTCGATCACATTCGACAGCACTCCTGTCACATTAGGATCACGGCTGTTCTCAACAACCGTTATTCATAATGCACGTCAACTTCATGCTTCGACGAAAATACATTGCTTTTGGTTTAGTTACTGACTTTTTGTGTGTTTATTTGCAGTATACGAAACTTTTTATAATTTTTATCTCAAGGATCTGACTCTATGTCCATTATGTTGGTTTCATTTGAATATTTTCCCTTTGTATTCCGTATATCTTAACTTCTTCTTGTTCCGTATAGGCCATCTAAAGACCACGAAATTCAACTATCACATTCGGAGTGGGCTTTGATGTTTGCCCAGTAGTTACGCATCATCTGGCTGTGTTGTTCCCTCCTCTCCTGTGTCCAGAGGGCACCTGTCTTCTTTCTTGGCGGTTGTCCTGGAACCTCACTTGCTGAAGCATCTTCCAGAGAGATGTCCGTTCTTTTAAGTCTCTTTCAATCCCTCCAAGTTCTTGCAGATCTTTGTTCACTTCCCATAACCATGTTGACTTGGTCATCCGCTTTTGCCAGTAACCGAGTAGCTGGTTGGTCAACCTGGTAGGATGCATCCTGTAGACGTGTCCATAAAATGCTAGACGTCGCGTCGTTTCATAGCAACATCCGTGATTCTTTCACAGTACGAGTAGCGCTCTTGATTAGATCGCCTTCTGTTTTCATTCCCTTCCTTAAAAGACACCAATATCATCCTGATTATCTTTCTCTCCTGTACTTAGAATTTGTCAGTGAGTCCCTTTGGTTTGAATACTAGACATTCTGAAGCATATAAGGCTTCAGGACGTATAACTGTCTGGTAGTGTTTCATTTTAGTCATTCGGGAGAGATATTTCTTATGATATGTTTTCTTGGTTAATGTATTATTATGTTTCTTAGTTTTATTTGTGTTACATTTCTTGTCTTTTTTGTTTCCAAATTTAGCCAACTATGAACCGCATAGAACCTAAGGCTTTCTGGTCAATCTCTTCTTTTCTTTGCAGAACTTCTTCATTCTTTCACTTCGAATCCTCTGCTGTTCCGCAGAAATTACCAATTTAGTCCTACATTTTGGTGGGTTCTCCTTAAATGGCTTAACGCTATCAATGCGACTTTGCAACATATTCCTGTTGTGGATCACGGCGGCAGTAATTCCAATTTCAACCGTGCCTTTCTTGACTTATTCTACCCATCTCGTTGTAGCCTTCAGGCTTGCAATGCACTCGAAGACTTTCTTCCTCGAACGGTTCCCGTCCATTCTCATCAGTTGTCCTATTTCTTCAGGCCTGTTTTCATATTTAGATTTCCTCTTCAAAATATTTCAAGCATCAAAATTTGTAATTTTAAGGTGTGTTACGAGGAGCAGATGACCTAACTGTTCCAACTTTAAAACCAAACAACAATCATTATGATCATCATAAGGGAGAGCTCATTGAATTGAGGGACTGACCATTTTGTTCCCGTACGTATGTTATATACACACATCAAAAAAAGTTTTGCATCACCTCGGTTCCAAGAGTTCCGGAACCGTTAAATACAAAGGGAATAGAGATCAACACAAACAACATTTCAGCTCGTTTTATTGCTCATGAGACCCACACATTGCATGTTGTACCATCATACAGCTAGACTTTCAGCATTTGTGGTCCAGATTGCAGTACACACCACTACCTCTAATACCCAGTAGCACGTCCTCTTGCATTGATGCATGCCTGTATTCGCCGTGGCATACTATCCACAAGTTCATCAAGACACTGTTGGTCCAAATTGTCCCACTCCTCAACGACAATTCGGCGTAAATCTCTCAGAGTGGTTGGTGGGTCAAGACGTCCATAAACAGCCCTTTTCAACATATCCCAGGCATGTTCGATAGGGTTCATGTCTGGCGAACATGCTGGCCACTGTAGTCGAGCGATGTCGTTATCTTGAAGGAACGCATTCACAAGATGTGCACGATGAGGTCGAGAATTGTCGTCCATGAAGACAAATGCCTCTCCAATATTCTGCCGATATGGTTGCACTATGGGTCGGAGGATGTCATTCAGGTATCGTAAAGCCGTTTCGGAGCCTTCCATGACCACCAGTGGCGTACGTCGGCCCCACATAATGCCACCCCAAAACATCAGGGAACCACCACCTTGCTGCACTCGCTGGACAGTGTGTCTAAGACGTTCAGCCTGACCAGGGTGCCTCCAAACACGTCTCCGACGATTGTCTGGTTGAAGGCATATGCGACACTCATCGGTGAAGAGAACGTGATGCCAATTCCGTGGGGTCCATTCAGCATGTTGTTGGGCCCATCTGTACTGCGCTGCATGGTGTCGGGGTTGCAAAGCTGGACCTCGCCATGGACGTCGGGAGTGAAGTTGCGCATCATGCAGCCTATTGCGCACAGTTTGAGTTGAAACACGACGTCCTGTGGCTGAACGAAATGCATTATTCAACATGGTGGCATTGCTGTCAGGGTTCCTCCGAGCGGCAATCCGTAAGTAGCGGTCATCCACTACAGTAGTAGCCCTTGGGCGGCCTGAGCGAGGCCTGTCATCGACAGTTCCTGTATCTCTGTACCTCCTCCATGTCCGAACAACATCGCTTTGGTTCACTCTGAGACGCCTGGAAACTTCCCTTGTTGAGAGCCCTTCTTGACACAAAGTAACAATGCGGACGCGATCGAACTGCGGTATTGACCTTCTAGGCATGGTAGAACTACAGACAACATGAGCAGCGTGCCTTCGTCCTGGTGGAATGACTGGAACTGATCGGCTGTCGTACCCCCTCCGTCTAATAGGCCCTGCTCATGCATGGTTGTTTACATCTTTGAGCAGTTTTAGTGACATCTATGAACAGTCAAAGGGACTGTATCTTGGATACAATATACACAGTCAACGTCTATATGCCGGAGATCTGGGAACCGAGGTGATGCAAAACTTTTTTTGATGTGTGTAGATTAAGTTATAGGCCGTAAACCCCAAAACTCTATGACAGCGCTACAATGAGGCATACTAAGTAATTTGAGGACAGAGGTAGTTTGAAATTGATTTCTTCAATGGACCAACTGTGCTAACCCCGTAAATAACACCTTCCACAGATCCTACTAGCACAATCTGTTCTCCGAATGTCATCGTACCTCAGTCATAGTCTTAGGTCCTACCGTGCTTGCAATACACATCGGGAGACAAAATTTTTCCATAGCAATCCTCATTCTGCAGGTATTTTAGCATTCCTTCAGGATAAGCCAACAAGCTTGGGACAGTTGGTGAAAGTTTGCCAACATGTGTTCCAGGGACGGGCTCTATGTCGCATGACTTGAGTAAATGTTGTATGGCCACTATGGGCAGGTTAGGCATACCACTGCGCCTTAGAATTTCATATTATTTTGTTAATGTGGTAGGTGTAGCGTATTCTCAGAATCTGTATCAAGCAACGGTAGTGGAAATTATATATCATCTGGATAATACTAGCAGTCATTTATCACATTTCACTTGTATAGATAGTAGTTGGTATAACAGTCGGTCAAACACAGGCTTAACTTGACGTTGATGAGCGAGATAAAGACTGTCACCCACAATGATCGGAAGCAGTTGATCACAACTGCAGCTTTCCTGATATGAAAGTGAACTTCGGATTCCTCAGTGATCTCCATTATAAATACAGTCAACAATATTAAGACTGAGACTGGTGAAAAGCCACATTTTGTTTTCTCCTGTGCCAATAGACGAATACAAAAACATTTAATTCATAAAGAGATGACAACAGACCAATCATTTAGGTATTCCTAGGAATGGATCTAATTTTAGAATTATTTCACAGATTGCCACATTAATACTTTATAATATTGCGCGACATGAGTATTATGTGTGAACTCAATGTTTTCTAATTTGAAAGAGGACAATATACTCATTTGAATATGAACTAATTTCCAGCAATTGTGAAAGGGGACCTTTGCAAGATAAGTCTCTCGGGTATGTGTGATTGGAATAATTATAATTAGGCGGGTTTTTACATTCTCGAAGAAAATGATCAAACGAGGAAGGATATTGAAGCAACAATAATAACAGCACATTCAAATGTGTATTTTATTTTCATTACAGCCCTTGTTGTGCCAGTTCATGAACCCCATTTACTTGGCTGTGAGTGCTGTCTGTGATTGATACCTTTAATGGATACGCAAATGTAATTCAGACTGCGACTAGGGTGAGTCATCCCTGACCTTATGTTAAGTGTCATCCCACCACTTGCTTGAATTTTGTAAACCAAAAAATTCAATTCTAAGATGACGAAAGTTGGGAATCAAACCCAAATCTATTTTCAGTTACCCTGCCTCATATGTGTACGTTCTGTTTCGTCCTGAAGCTAGAGCTAATTTCATCTTCGGCAGAGCAGGAAACTAAGCCGAAGCCATCTGAAGGAAGGCTGGAATAGCTTTGACGGTGGTCGACTTTATAGATCTGTTTGTTACGCGTGATTTTGTTGTTGTTAAAAATAGTAATGAAAATTTGAATGTTACCCCGTTTTGAGGTCATAGCGTGCGTTTTGATACATCGGTTGCAAAGGTCCTTGGTTCGATTCCTAGTTATGCCATGAAATTTAATTCTGGTCTGAGGGTTGGAACGGGGTAAACTTAGCCTCACGACGCAAAATTGAAAATAGATTGGTTTCATTTCCACCTCAGCTATTCTATAGATGTTATTCTGTGGATATTCACTTGTATTCGATGCAAATGTCAGAATGTTTTCTAACTTAAGGCCACGTTTGCCTCCTTAACAATTCTAGCCTCATTTACGAAAACACCCACAAACTAATTAAACCAAGCAAGGTTTTAAGAAACAACAATTGATGGGGCGGACAGCACTTAGACGTAGTGTTTAGTAACATAGTTCACAGTATAAATAAGAGATGGCACCACAATTTTCGTACTAGGAAGCGAAGCTAATGGTGCTCACAGCAACCAGTCCGAGGTGAGTAACGTGCGAGAACGGACGCCGTATAGGACTCGGGATTCAAATACCAGCTAAAATTACATAACCTTATTCAACTCTAAAGTATGTTTGCCGAGTCGAGATAGTGGACGTAAACACAGTTGTACACGTTATTGCAGGGCTGCCCGCAAGGGGTGCATAGAGCTGTGTCTGTTGAACGTACGCCAACTTCAGTGCCGTGTATAGCCTACATGTGAAGTGGGCTGACTTATCGGTTACATGCTACAGCGCGATTTATTTATTCTTCTTCTTCTTCTTCTTCTTTCGATTAGGCCATCTAAGGACCACGTCATTTCAACTGCTTCTTGCTGCATCGAGCATTAACATCCTCCCAGTACTTTCGCATTAGTTCTCGATGCTGTTGTTTCCTTTCTGAGTCCACTTCTTGCCAGTTGGAAGCTTTGACTTTTCTTGGAAATATCGGTGTGCTGTTAGTTTTTGTTTAAGGGGGGCACGTTCCCAAATATCGTTGCCTGTAATTCCCACGTCTTGTAAATCTTTGTCCACCTCAGTGAACCAAGCTCCCTCGGTTTTCTTTTTGAGGAAGTAGGTGAAAATTCTATTTGTCAATCGTGCTGGGTTCATTCTTGTTATATGACAGTAAAAGGCAATTCTCTGTTTCCTCATGGTATCAGTTATTTTTTCCACGTGGGCGTTAAGTTCGTAGTTGTGCCGTCTCCTATATTCCCCATTTTATTTTACCGGACCCAAGATTTTTCTTAGAATTTTTCTTTCTTTCACTTCCAGATTCTCTGTTAATCTCTTGCGATGCATTGGAAGGCACTCAGCAGCATACAAAGCGTCTGGACGGATGACTGTTTGGTAGTGTCTTAACTTGGCATTTGTTGATATGGATTTCTTGTTGTAAATGGCCTTTGTTCGTTTATGTATTTATTTCATTATTTAATTAATTAATGACTTCTTAACTGCTTATGACAGGTAACAGTATACAGTGGAGCAAGTCTTGATTTTTCTAGGGCTACGGCATGACTAATGATCTCGGAGCTTCTTGGCTACCCCTGTCCGGCACAGCCGATGACGTGAACTGGGAGTGTTTCCCTGTCCAGGTAGCCAGGGGCACTGTCTCGACTCGGCGAATAGACTTGCGTGTATTGTATCATTTTTGTACTCTCCACATTGACAAGCCAACAACATTACAATACGCCCCCAGTTTAAATTGGTACGGTTGAATTAGAATCTTAAATGACAAATTATTGAAGACAACATCATTCCTGAAGTTCGTTACAATATTCATTCAAGAGATCACGAGTTAACATACTTAAACTATACACTGAAGAAAAATGGAAATTGCAACACCAAGAAGGCATTGGTCGTTTGTGTTGATTTTCAAGATATGGAACGATGCTATGTAGTTATGTAAACGATCAAAGTTTCAGACCCATTGGATTGTTGCTACAGGTCTCCCCACGTGATTGGTCGCAGAGGAATCAACTCCAGTATACGGACTCTGGTGTAGCGTAGTTGACTTGCAGTCTGTGCAGTGAAGTGTTCCCCGTCAAACATGCCTCGATGACAGAGAAGAGCACGCTATCAACAACTGTCGCGTTTGAGAGGGCTCGGATAGTTGGGTTGTGTGAGGCTGGATTATCGCTAAGGACTGTCGCTGCACGTGTTGGCCGACAGGCATCTACGGTACAACGTATATGGCAGCAGTGGACAGATGAAGGTACCCACACTCGTAGACCTAGCACAGGCCCAGCTCGACAGACAACTGTGAGATAGGATCGCCGCATCATTCGGATGGCCCGGATGGAACCCCATGCAATAGCAGCGCAAATTCGAGCAGCTGTGGCACCCCACGTTACACAACAAACAGTTGGTAATCGCCTGCTTGCAGCTGGCTTACGATCCCGTGTCCCTGCAGAAGGTGTTCCATTGACCCCACAACAGCGACGTGTAAGGCTGGCCTGGTGTCGAGAACGATCGACGTGGGTCGACGAATGGCATAGGGTCGTCATTAGTGATAAATCGCGCTTCTGTCTTGCCCGCAGTGATCGCCGGAATCGTGTGATCCGACGTACCGGGGAGAGGGGCGCCCAGACCTTATTGTCGAGAGGAACACAGGTCCAACACCAAGCATTATGGTCTGGGGAGCTATTGGCTTTAATGTGAAATCACAATTAGTGCTTGTTGAGGGCACTATGACTGCTCGACAGTACTGTACAGCCCCCCAGGGGTATGCACCCCCTGGAGGCCATCCCCCCATCATCTATCTAAATCACCCCTAACTGGCAACCCTTGTAAGTCCAGACCAACATCTATTAACACCGCAAGGGCGGCTAACCAGTCTGGGAAGCTTACCCAATAATTGCATCACTACCACAAACAGCGACACACAATTAACTGGGGCATCTATGCCATCAGAATGTCGACGAAGCAACGCCGAAGAATATAAGAGGGACCCTTAAAGGGGTCAAGCTCTCTCAATTACCAGTCTTACAGTGCGGCGGCCGGAGGCTATCGCTGGTATCATCAGGTGAGTCAGCAAGTGTTCAGAATCCTGTAACTTTGTAACCTTTACCCACCAATTGTATACACAAGTTTGTACACATTGTAACATTTACTACATCCCCTGGAAGGGACTCACAATTCCATATTACTGACCAATAAACACTTGGTCAGTACGCTACACCTGTATTACTATTTTACACGCCTCTTCACGACCTAAAGTCCATCCTGAATCCTCCGTCACGATTAGACGTGACTTACAGTAGCCAGATACTTGCTAGCGCAAGTATCATTGTATTCCCGCATAGGCCGACTGCTAAGAGCAGCGCGCGCCATAACGCTGACGCGTGCACACCGGTTATATAACCAGCCAGCCAGCCAGCTGGAAGACCAGCGCGTTGACCTGTACGCCAAGTTCCATCCCCTAAAATACACCTACATCTTTTATAGGAGCACCCTAACACTAAACAACACTCTACACTGGTCAGCTTGCCCGACTACGGGAAGCTACCCCCTTTAGGCACTTCCTTATAAATTAACACAACAACTCTTCCGTTTTAGATCCAACCACCCCCAAATAAGGGATCTAAAACAGATGGTGGAGGCCGGGTACCACGCACAGTAAAATAGGACTCATACAACGAGTTTTCGTGGTCAAAACGGCCCGTACCGCACATAGCCAAGCGAGACTGAAATTTTTTTTCTTTCCTCTCAGACAGAAAGCAGTTTTTTTTTTGCTTCGCACTGTCTACACAGGGGAAATTCTTAGCAAACCAACCCCCCAGCCCCGGAAAGAATCAGAGAGACACAGGATACACTGGCAAACACGCACAGTTTTTTTTCTTAGAAGACGCATACACTTCATTCGGAATGGCACCTCATGCAGAAACAACAGAGATTCTAAGCCATAAAGGCAGTAGGGGTACGCCAATATTATTAGCATTATTGTCCAGATGCCAGAGGCACATACAAAGCCGGCAAACACAAATACGGGCACTCCAAACAAAAATCGGGGCAATACAGGGCAAACAGCCATACACCCCGTCAGAGGGTAGGACAGCGCGATTAAGATGAGCACATACGCTCTTGAATCACATACATGAACACCTCAATAGGTTCCATATCCAAAGACACAGAATACACGACCGATTGATCACCACACATGGTCCTGTAATAGACAATGCAGCCCTCGAGAGGATGAGGGTGCACTACACGACTTTACACACTCAGTACAAGGAGTTAATTCGCGAACAAGCGTTTCTCCAACTGGCGGCCATAGACCTATACAAAACACAACTACACTGATACAGCAATTTGCCAGCAGGCCATGTGCCTCAATAGGCAGTACGCCCAAATTTGGGGCGAACATAAGGAGCTCCGGGCTCACTAAGCCATCTTTGGGTACATGGCAGGGCCACAAGCCCAGACGGGAGAGGACATAAGCGTAGATACGCTAACTCGGCAATTTGCGAGGATGTCCCTCTCGCCATGTACTGCCACACATGGGAAGGAGGTCACCATGGCCACAGTCTAGGAGACGGCCAGGTTAGACTACAATACACTGCGGGGACAAGCTTACACCACTACACATCCCTTAGCGCCGGTTCGGAAGGCAATTTTGCCAAACCGGGCAGCAGACCCTAGACCAACCCCCTCGCAACGGACGAACGAGAGGGAGTTGAAGCCAGGACCCTCAGATACACATAGTATGACAGGGAGACAACGGGAGGTAACCACGTCATGGGCTGAGGACGTAGAGCCCGCCCTACAGCACATTGAGCCTACACACACCCACACAGATAGGCAAACACAATGGCAGGAGTCTGCCGTGGCCACAGGCCAGAAAGCGGTCAGGCTACACGCCACCACATTGCCAGGGCAGAGACAGGCAATTAAGCGGCCTTTACCGCCAGTTCAAAGGGCAAATTTGCCAGAACGGAGGCGAACACCGGCATTAGTGCCCCAGGTGCGAATGCATAAGAGGGTGTTACATTCAGTCCCTCAGGATGCACGATACACGCACGCACATTGTGTCCGCACCGGGATACGATCCTAACACTCGACAGAACTGTCCCGGAGACACTGCCTAGAATGGCGCCAGAAACAATTACTCTGGGTGAAGACGGTCTCAAAACCCGCAACCTTCTGAATACCAGGAATATAAGGTCGGGTAGCTATCCAGTTACAGGATAGAAAAATAGGAAGCTAAAACAGATTGGGACAGTTCCGCTAACAGAGGTTCATAAATGAAAAACAACAAAATCACCTCCAGCACATAGTCACCAAACACGCGACTAGCGGCCCGGAGACACTCGTGTATAACGACACTTTGTACAATGGATAGGGACATAATCGACCCACGCTACATTAACACAAAACTTGGGGACACAAATGTAGTTAGTGAGAGGTTCTTTTGCATTGCGGAGATCCTGCCCGCAATCACAAGAGAGAGCAATCAAGTTCACACGTACACGTGCCGCGAACAAGAGCATGGTCAGAACATAAACAAATGAGGGCGCACGACATTGTAATTCTACACTACCACTGTCAGCGATAAGGCCCGCATGACTCGCCGACCTTCACGCATACAGACGAACTAAGCCAGCTCCAAGTGGACAGGAAAGACGCCATCATTCACGTCGGATACAAACACCTCATAACTCCCCAAATTACACTACGAGGAGAATTCAAAAACACACAAACTCTTCACAGGAATGCGTATTCCCATCTGCGCATTTCAAATACACGGTACATGTGCCATAATATATACGGCACAAATACCGTCGTAACAAGCCTTTACACTAAGCCGGGTCCGAACCCATGATCACACACCACACTCGTACCAAAAACTAACTAACCAACGGTATTTTTGGTACGAGAGACACAAGCAAAAACCACACTGGGGACACCTAAATCCCTGAAACACAACGCAGACATATAACACAGAGAATTACATAGATCACGGGTCCAAATCCCAGCAAAAATTGGACACCAGGGAAAACAACTATCCAGGCTTTCAATCACACCGAAATTGGCCCATACAACTACAGAACCAGATAATACCACATTTCCTTCGGCCAAAAGCCAGGCATGAAATTTCAATTACACCTGACATGGAAAATATATTTCCCAAACACAGGTACAGAAATTTCGTAAGACAAAGGTCTTATGGAATAGTGGCCACACAACAGTACTAGCTATTGCTACACTAGTCCGCCAGGAATCTAGAACTATGACAACACTCGCATACGTACAAGAAAACACGTGCCGGCAGCTGACATACATAACGTCCGAGCCTGCCATTACACATACAAACCGCTGACTTGCAGGTTTCGTCACATTGCAATACTGCTGGTGACAGACACTATTGTTGTATCGGCATTGACCATGAAATTACAAGCACAAAACAATCTTCATGCCACACATTTTTTTTAACACGCAAGAACAATTATGACATTTAGCAATGGACAGACGTGACAGACCGAAATTATCTTGGGCCCATAGGAGCACGTTCTCAAAGACGTTGACAGGCCACGGGCACCTCCTGCCCATACACGCGATACATATTAGGACTTAGCCTATAACAGACCAACCGTCCGCGTGGTGTAGCGGAACATAGTCACACACACACGCGCTCACTAATCAAGGGCGAACACAGACAGGGGCTCTGAGGAAACAAGACCTCCCCCCTAATAACTTCCTTTCGCGATTTTGTTTATAAAAAGAAATCATTCCAGGCGATTAGGACATGGCCAGTCGCACTACGACCACTGGTCACATTCACACTACAAATGGCAGACCAGATTAGGGCGTGACGTCACAGCGTCACGACGCTTTACTATCCCAAGGAGCGGATAGAAAGCAGACATGGACCAAGGGAGGATGACAGTAGCACAGGCTACCATTGTACCACCTTACTCCCCTCCAATAACCTTCCCACGTCCAACATGAACAACGCAGACACGTGAACACGATGAAAACAGGTACACTACATTACAAAGTATATACAGGGGTTGATAGACTTCATGCGTTTAAAGAGAAGGCTTACTACGCCTTGAATCTCGATGCTACCACCTGAGTATTAGGGGTGGGTCGGCAAACATCAGTTAAGCATAATGCGCATCTCCAAATGAGAGATGAGGCCACAATCACATACTAACCATTTTTTTAAAATCAAATACTCCCGCATGACAGGAATATATTCTTATTATTATGCCTCACCCTACACCTATCCGTACATGAGTGCAGATGCCTCACATCCAGATACGTGCATGGAATATCCCATCCATTTACCAAGGGTTATTACTATCAAACCTGCATGGAATTTTTATATTTTTGCAATCCCGGGAATTACCCGCCCCAATCCACTCACTGTAAGAGCAATCCTAGCAGCATTACCGGCTCAAGGCCACCATTTATTGGAGCCCAAAGATGCGCAACCTCTTCCTACCATGCTTTCAGCCCACTCTACGAATAACTACCCCCAGATCCTAATAACAGGGTACCTGACGTCATAGACCCTACTAACACCTCCATGAAGGGTAACGGAGCATTATCGCTGGAAAGCTGACATAGCAGTAGTGGACCTAAAGTATTCTATGCACCTAGAAGCTCTACAACCCCACAACACTTGAAATATTTTACATTTTACACAGAAATAAGTTACTTACAAAGGTTACGCCCATATTTTTTTTATTACATGAAAAGGAATCTGAAACACTCTGATTGGTGATAGCGGCATAAGCCGAAGGCCAAAGGCACCACACTGGAGCAGAGCTGGGGAAGGTGATGATGACCCTTACCCCAGTTGGCTCAACAGCGCAGTGACCTCACTTAACTTAACGACTAGACCAAACAGACGAACCACGTAAGGTTGAAGCATTCGGGATCTGGCACGGGCAAACGTCAAGATCTAGGGGTGCATATAGCCTATCCCCCTTGTCGGAGACAGTTACACCCACTATGTGCCACGGTCGTCGAAGCCAAGACCTGCAGGGGAGACTTTCTGAGGATGGTGGGAGAAATAGCTCACTCCGCGCCGGACTCAGGGGCTGACCCTAGGGACGACCCAAATTATGACTAGACTTATAGTTAAATTTAAGTAAGTAGGGCTTCTACAGCGGGAAGCAAGACTCCTGCGCGTTGGAGTGAAATATTATTGCGGCCGACAAAGGCGAAGAGAATATTATACTGCGAAAAGCATACTACGGCGGCCAATAAAGGCGAAGAGAATATTATACTGCGAAAAGCATACTACGATTGCCAATAAAGGCGAAGATAACATTATGCCATTGGACGATGTCCAATGCCCACATAAATGGCGACGCATCGGGCAGCCTAATGGCATTAAATAGACATGCAACGAGCTGTCTAGAGGGGTTACAGTGGGCAGACCCAACTACGACTACACACGCAAAGGCAAAGGTAAAGAGCTGATAAATACAGCGGGCGAAACGGTTTGCTTAGGGGCACCGTAAGCCGCCTGTGACTAGGTTAATACTAGTTCATAATCATTTAGAATAAACGTCGACAATTAGGATTAAGACGGAGGGGACTACGAGGCATTGTTGGGTTCCGGTCCCAACAATGTACTACAAGGGCCCCCGCTAGAGAAATCGGACGGACGAGCCTCCATCTAAATTTTAGTATTTAAGTACAGTGCCATTTTTAAGGTCACTTAGATGTAAGCAAATTTACTAACCGCTGTTGCTAATAATAGCACAGCACATTTCGGCTTTAGAATAAGGTCTACTCGGCTTGTACATACAGCATAGTTTTACAATTAAGGCAATTTTTAAAATTAAGGAAATTTCTTTTTAAATTAAGATGGAATATATCGGCACCTGATGGCGACGCAAATCCGTCATCAGGGTAAGCCCGATAGCACATAGGTTAACGATAGCACATAGGTTAACGATAGCACATTGGTTAACGATAACACATAGGGTAACGATAATACAGTACAATAAGTATAATTGAGATGGAATATATCGGCACCCGGTAACAAAAATTCCGCTACCGGGGTAAGACCGACAACACATTAAGAAACGGCATTACGGCACCGTATAGGGTAAGCCCGGCCACACATCGCTTAACACTAACCATGCCATTTTTTTTCACAGGTCAAAAGAGCTTCAGACTGTGGATACACTGCCACAGGGAGCGTCATAGAAAATAGGCAATATTTAAATGTTTTACTAACCTCTCCATTTTTTTCAGAGATCGTCACCAGGAATGCACTGGTGACTATGATTTTGCTGCCATATAGCAGCAGTATGCTTTTAATGCCCCCTTACTATTGTATTACACCTGTGCGCACTAATTTATATTTAATATTCATCTTCACTTACAGGATCACCACATTTTTACACATACACTTTAAAAATCTGCACAGCACGGTTGATACCTGTGGGGTACCAGGCTCGCTGGCAGATCAACATACACAAAATACATAAGGCGTCAAAAATGCGGCGCAAAATTACGGCAATGAGGGCGCAACCGGCTGTGGCGGCGACTCTCATTGTCAAGTGTGAAAGCATTCACCCACAGGGAATGCTTCACAGATTAAGAATTAAGGTTACATTTCAAGCGGACGACCACTAAACCGTAACAGGAAGTGGCCGTACAGGATTAGCCGTGAGACGGCAAGCGTACGTACAAACGAGTAGCGTGCACGCGAGGTACCAAAAACTAGAATTATAAGAGATTAGCGCGCTTAAGTTAGACATAAGACCATTGTAATTGATAATTTTAAAGGGTAACTTAATACAAATTCATGCGCCCACGGGCAATTATTCCACTAGACATAAGGTCATTGTAATTGATAATTTTAAAGAGTAACTTAATACAAATTCATGCGCCCACGGGCAATTATTCCACTAGAAATCAATAATATTCCTAAATGTCAACATATGAACATCGCAACATAGCACATTAAACAGTATATTTTTTTTGTTTGTTTCTTAAATTCACATGTACACAATGTCTATGATTTGTTTTCTTTCATTTTTCTTTCTTCTAACTTCCCCATTTGTCAGGATGTTCCGTTTTATCCCAAATAAATAAATGCATTTTGAATATTTCCCTTAAATTATACCCTGGAACACCCATTTTTTCTATTTTCTCCTATCTTTCTTATTGCAGGGAGCACTTTTTCCCTAAGATAGGGCGGACGACGCAATCATCCGTCCGGCCCTGGGTTTTTTTCCTCACTGCACAACAATGTACCGAATAACTATCAGCACCATGTATTTTTTCCTTCAAACTTTCAAAATGTCAATATCGATTTTTTTATGCAATATTTTTATAATGTCTATGCCAACGTCCATGTTATATATATATGTATATCCCATAACCCGCCCCTCTGAACACGATCTGATCTCACACCTACACAGCAACACGACATCACAACATCATACGAAGAAGAGGACACCAACAGAAGATACGAGGGGGCTTCAAGAACAACCACATCAACTACATCTATTACATCGACATCCCAACCCCTAGTTCCGTTCCCGTTCGCGAGGACGCGAACTAAATAGGGGAAGAGGCTTGTACAGCCCCCCAGGGGTATGCACCCCCTGGGGGCCATCCCCCCATCATCTATCTAAATCACCCCTAACTGGCAACCCTTGTAAGTCCAGACCAACATCTATTAACACCGCAAGGGCGGCTAACCAGTCTGGGAAGCTTACCCAATAATTGCATCACTACCACAAACAGCGACACACAATTAACTGGGGCATCTATGCCATCAGAATGTCGACGAAGCAACGCCGAAGAATATAAGAGGGAGCCTTAAAGGGGTCAAGCTCTCTCAATTACCAGTCTTACAGTGCGGCGGCTGGAGGCTATCGCTGGTATCATCAGGTGAGTCAGCAAGTGTTCAGAATCCTGTAACTTTGTAACCTTTACCCACCAATTGTATACACAAGTTTGTACACATTGTAACATTTACTACATCCCCTGGAAGGGACTCACAATTCCATATTACTGACCAATAAACACTTGGTCAGTACGCTACACCTGTATTACTATTTTACACGCCTCTGCACGACCTAAAGTCCATCCTGAATCCTCCGTCACGATTAGACGTGACTTACAGTAGCCAGATACTTGCTAGCGCAAGTATCATTGTATTCCCGCATAGGCCCGACTGCTAAGAGCAGCGTGCGCCATAACGCTGACGCGTGCACACCGGTTATATAACCAGCCAGCCAGCCAGCTGGAAGACCAGCGCGTTGACCTGTACGCCAAGTTCCATCCCCTAAAATACACCTACATCTTTTATAGGAGCACCCTAACACTAAACAACACTCTACACTGGTCAGCTTGCCCGACTACGGGAAGCTACCCCCTTTTAGGCACTTCCTTATAAATTAACACAACAACTCTTCCGTTTTAGATCCAACCACCCCCAAATAAGGGTTCTAAAACAGTACGTTGATAGGGTACTCAATCCAGTGGTTGTCCCTATGATGAGGAACATTGCTAATGGGATGTTTCAGCAGGACAGTGCCCGGGTTCACACTGCACGCATCTCCAGAGAAGCTCTCCACGACATCACAACCTTAGAATGGCCCGCCAGATCCCCGGACCTCAGTCCTATTGAGCATGTGTGGGACATGATGGGTCGACAACTGGTCAACCGTCCTCAGCCACCCACAACTCTGGAACAACTGACCCATGCAGTGCAGCAAGCATGGGCCACAATTCCTGAGGAAGCGATTCAGGGCCTTATTGACTCCATGCCTCGCCGAATTAATCAATGTATTGCAGCTCCTGGTGGGCACATCCTGTATTGATTGTTGTCCAAACTTGCGGTCAGAGGGACCTGAAAGTGTAATAATCGAATCACAACCGAACACTCGTCCTGCACGTTCAATTGCAGAAATGTAGCACCACTCCTTCTGGGTGTTGCAATTTCCATTTTCGTCAGTGTATTAATAATAACGCAACAATTATAGAAGTGCTTCAGACGGATTGAGCAATAATGTCTTTAAATAAGATTGGCACGTTACAAAAGTTTTTTCAAACTAGTGTAGTCTAAATATTGTTATTTGTGCATAAATGTAATACTGTACATTCTCGAAGCCTACTTTAACTGATCTGATGATGATTACTTGGAGATTGAAACATGTCATCCAATTAAGTACCCCCCTTCAATGTTTGTACATGAATTATTTTGTCATAAATATCTTATGTAATATTTGTTTTTGATTAGGATGTATAAATACTTGTTTTTTAGCCTAATGTAATTGGTCACAACTTGTGTTGACCGACTGGGAATATTCCTATAATAGAAATAGGCAACTGAAAAAATAGCTTCTAATACTTCATACTTCAATACACACACACACACACACACAGACACACACACACACACACACATACACACACACACGCACGCACGCACGCACGCAGAGAGAGAGAGAGAGAGAGAGCATATGGGGCTGATGTCGAAATCCCTCAATATGTTAGAAAATATTTTTCAGTGTAGTCTGTTGATCAAACCCCTAAGTGTAACAACAACAACAAATTTTAATGTTTTCTTTTACTCTGCATAACGCAAATATTTGTTTACGTGTGCTGAAAATATAAAATACTTGAAAACTGTGCAGCAATACACCAAAATGTGTTCAGTGTTGGTGAGAGGTGCTGGGTAATAAAACATAACAATCCTCTGCCAGTTTAACCGAGGAGACACAATTTCAGAACTGGGCTTAAAGCATCAGTTGGGTTTTATCCCGGTCCGCTGCCAATAATGTTAAATTACATCCCTGAACATCTCACGGAAGCCCTCTACTGCTTGAAGTTTACGACCGACTCAGTTGGTAATGCGGTGTAAACAATACCAAGGCAGATTTGTGGGGGAGTGTTTATTCATGCGCAATGACGAAGTTTATGACGTTGTCGTACTTGAGTCCACGTTAACATAGGTAATATCTATAAACCAAGAGATTCTGAAGTCTGTATGAAGTACGTTATTTTGGTATGCGTGGTATCCTTTACAGTGAAAATTGGCAATAATTTCAGTATCTTTAAATATACTAGATGAAACCCGTCTAAACATGACGGACAATGGAAGACAAATTTACTGAAGAAGCTTCTTATATAAGTTACATTCTTTGTACGATTACATTTTAGCACTATTGCAACTTTAAGGGCGTCAAGAGATAGCACTCTCAGCATTGCAACATATTGCTGGTCATGACTGAAAACGTGATGAGGTCATCATCATCTTGCACAGTTTCCAGCCACTGGCCGGGTCTGTTTGGAACACAAGCCTCTCCAACGTCTTCTGTCTTCCCACCATCTCTCAGCCTCCACCCTTGTCCAGTCTTCTCCTCTCTTCTTCACGCTTACTTCCACCCCCTTCAGCCACCTGTCTCTCGGTCTCCCTCTTGGCCCCTTTCCTTCCCACTTCGTCTCGTGTATCCTCCTTGGTATCCTCTTCTCCTCCATTCGTTTTACATGTCCATACCATCTAAGTCTAGATTTCTCTATACCATCCTGTAATGGTTCCTCCTTCATTAATTCTCTGGTCCTCTCATTTCTTATTCTGTCCCTCTTTGTAGCTCCAATACTGCTTCTCAAGAACCTCATCTCACTGACCTGTATTTTGCTCTTCTCCCTTCCTTTCATAACCCGGGTCTCCGAGGCATACGTCAGGATAGGGACATAGTACGTCCGATATATGTTCTTTTTGCTGTTCTGAGGGACATCGTTGCTCCATAACATGCTTCTCACACTTCTCCGGAATGCTCCTGCCTGTCTCCCCAGCTAATTTATTTCTCTATCGTTACTTCCATTATCTTGTATCAGGCTTCCCAGATACTTGAAACTCTCCACTTTCTTCAGCTGTTCCCCACCAATTGTTATTCCCCGTTGCGGTTCTTTCCTTCTTCCTTGTTGTGATCACCATCTCACTCTTATTTATGTTAATTTCATCCCATATCCTTGTATTATTCCTTCCCACACGTCCAACTGTTCCTGTACCTCCTCCTCCTTGTTTCCCCAAATCATCAAATCATCTGAAAGCACCATTGCTTTCATCTTTCCTTCCCCAATTACTTGTGCCATTCAGGTCATTATGTCATCCATCACCACAATGAAAAGTAACAGTGACAGTGCACTTCCTTGTTTCAGGCCGTTTCTCTGTTCCAACCAGTCCGATCTCTCTCCTCCCACTTTCACACAGCTCACGCTTCCCTGGTACATCTCCTTTATCCTCCTTATAGTCCATTTTTCTATTCCTCTATCCTCCAGGGACTTCCATACTTTGTTTCTGCATACAATGTCATATGCTTTCTCAATGTCCAGGAAGGCCATCAGTAGATCTGTTACATACTCATAGTGCTGTTCTTGTAACTGCCTTACAGCAAAAATCAAATCCACTGTGGACCTTCCTGCTCTGAAGCCATGTTGTTCTTCCCTCATCCCTCCTTCTATCCTTGTCCTAATTCTCCTTTCCAAAACTTTCTCAAATATCTTTGCACAATGACTCATCAGTGTTATTCCCCGATAGTTTCTGCATTCTGTTCTACTACCTTTCTTGCAGATCGGGACAATTATTCCCTTTTTCCAGTCCTCTGGGGTCTTCCTTTCCTTCCATGCTGTCTTCATCACTCGGTACAACCATTGTATCCCCACCTCTCCTGCTGCTCTCAACATCTCCACACTCAACTCATCCTCACCCGGTGCCTTCCCTCCTTTCATCTTCCTCACTGCATCTTCCACTTCTTTCAATGTTAAGTCCTTTTCTGTTTGCAGTTTATCTACTGTACCTCTTCCCCGATTTCTTCCTCCTCGCCGTGGTTTCCATTTGGGTTCAGGAGTTCTTCAAAATATTCTTTCCACATTTTCTTCTGTTCTTCCCTATTTTCTATCTCATGTCCCCTTTTGTTCACCATTCTAGCATAATCCGTAGGATCCTTCCGCCTCTTATTCTTTACCATCCCATACAGGACCTTTTTTGGACCTTCACTATCCTGCTGGTCATGACTTAAAACGTGATGAGGTAAATAGCCCATTACGTTCAAGAGTTTCTCCTTGAGCTTGATTGATTGTGATAAAGTAGGCCGAGCGAATAGGACATTGTTGTCTATTAAAAGAAAATGTACTGTACCTGCAAGTGTTTTATCGGAAGGTGTTAAATCAAGTCGTAGGATTTGAGCTCTCTGCTAATATTACTGCACCTATTATATCCGAATCCAAGCAATTTCTTACATATTTCTTACAATAAATATATTACCATATATGATTCCTTGGGAAACGTTCAGATTTCTAAGGAGCATAACTATGGCTCAAACGTTCGGAGTATGTGGAGGCGAATCACTTAATTCCAAGGAATTGAAAAATTCAATAATAGGGAAATGAAGTAGCTGGCTTTCATCTTCAGTGTCCAATCTGTTAACGCTGATGTATGTGTTTGAACTACTGGATATAAGTTCAATGACTTTTAAATTAATATCATTACATTGTTGCAGCTTGGCAAATATGTTATATTCCAGCAGATCAATTTTACCCTCACAACAGTAAAGACCAAAGTAATCACGGATAGATTTTACGCAAGAGAAATACAATGTAGGACAATGTTTACATTTGATCGTCGAAGACCTTACAGTACATTGTACTGCATAATATCTGGAATTGTTTCTGAAATGACCTATTTATATTGGATTTTAAATGTGGCTTCGTATTATTCGATAACACTATAGTGTCCTGCAATAACGGAGCCACTAAATATTAAATGGCAAATAATACTTCCATTGCCGAAATCAACTGCGTAGTTAGACTCAGTACTCTAAACAAATAATCATTAAACAATTGTCTTATACAATGAAGTTCAACATGACCGTCCAGAGACTTTCATACTCAAGTTGGTTGGTGAGGAGAATGCGATGAGACTGATCGCTTAAAATAAATTCCTTATAATTGTTTCTGACAGCGAAATTTTTTGCAATAGCTTGAAAACGCAGCTCAGAATGACGTTCTTCATTTTGTTATAAACAGTACGAAACTGCTCTAAATAAGAAATTTCCATCACCTGTTATAGGTTATGGCAGTACATTTCGCAGGGGAACATAGAATTTCTTCGCCAACTACTGGAACGACCATAGGCCTCCTACTCAATACTCACTTCGGCAGTCACCCTAATGGCGGCAGTTTTTGAATTCTATGTCCCGTGCATGTCAAAAATCGTATTAACACATGGAGGCCCACCTATTCTTGTCTATCGCCCCGGAGACCCGGGTTACATTTCCTGCTCTGCCAAGAAATTTAATTCTGGTCTGAGGGCAAAAACGGGCCACATTCAGTCTCTTGAGGTATAACTAAGAAGAGGAAGGTTTAATTCCCACCTCGACAATCTTGGATGTGGTTTTCTGTGGTTTCCCACTTCCACTTAAGGCAAATACCGGGATGGTTCCTAACTTACGGCCTTGGCCGTCTCTTTGCCATTTACCACCTTAATTACAAATACACATAGTAATGCAGCCATCACAAAAACACAGGTTATGAGAGAAAATTTCACACATACACACCCAAGTACACGGGGCTGAGTGACCACGATGTCGGAGCCCTTCAAACGAATTATGTTTGCCAAGTGTCTCTCATGGCGAAAGCAATTGTGGACACGCGCGAGTGCCTGGAAAACTACTTTTTTCTTTAATAATTTAAGAATATATCGACGATGCATAATTATAACTTTTAGTCTAGGACGCTAATAACTTGACCACCGAAGCATTGGGAAGAAATTGCAATATTAAGGTACATAAACAACATAGACTACACATTCAACTGTCGGTTAATGTTCCTCAAAATTTCCCTTCTTAAATATTCGATGCAATGGGGCTGCCATCTGCTGTCAGTTACCGGAACTACATGGGCGATGTACTGCCATCTGTTGTCAGTTATACGAACTGATTGCAGATATTTAAACTGCGTACTGGGGACAACAGTTTGTCTTTTGATCACATGCTGTAATGCAATGGTAAAACGGAAATAAAACGTATTGAGAGGGAATGTAGAAATATGTATCTTTAACAGACATAAAACCTTACTAATACTCCTTGATTAAACAATATTTCAGTGGTAAAAAAAATATTGGCGAGGGCTGGGATCGAACCAGTGAACCTTGGAACCACAGTAAGTCGCCTAACCACATAGCAACACGCGCACGCTTGTTATGCAGCAGACGCAGCCATTCATTAT
This sequence comes from Meconema thalassinum, assembly GCA_946902985.2. NCBI lineage: Eukaryota > Metazoa > Arthropoda > Insecta > Orthoptera > Tettigoniidae > Meconema > Meconema thalassinum. The sequence continues at coordinate 544,843,503 of OX336391.1, forward strand.
CTTCAAAAGCCGCTGTCTGAAGGAAATAATCCATTTCATTATCCAAATAAATCAATGTTGCATATTCGTATACGTTCATACGGTTATTATATTTTATTGTCAGAACTTGGTTAATGTATGTTTTCAATTACATGGAAGCTTAATATATAACTTACATTTTAATGGACTTCTCACCGCCATTTTATCATGACCCCAGGCGGATTGTGCGCATGCGTGAGGGGAAAGAATTCTCCTGTTTTCTATATTAATTCAAAAATATACCGTAATATATTTGTTTATTTTAGAGACACTCTGCAAATCTAGAGGCCAAGAGCTTTCGTTAGAGTGCTCTACGAAGTAAATCGGTTCTGTCGTTCTCTCAATCTCGTGGTAACAAAAATCACCTTACTGTTTTAAATATATAGATGGCAACAGAGAATTCGTTACTTTACGGGAATTATAAAAGTGAAATATATTTCTACAATGTAATACCAATCGTAGGAAGGAAGAAAACCAAAAAAAAAAAAATATCCGAGTTGGGAATCGAACCCTCTCGACCATGCAAAGGATGGCAACAGAGAATTCGTTAATTTACGGGAATTATAAAAGTGAAATATATTTCTACAATGTAATACCAATCGTAGGAAGGAAGAAAACAAAAACAAATATCCGAGTTGGGAATCGAACCCTCTCGACCGTGCAAAGGATGGCAACAGAGAATTCGTTACTTTACGGGAATGAAAAAAGTGAAATATGTCTCTACAATGTAATACCAATCGTAGGAAGGAAGAAAATGAAAATAAAAGAACGTATCCGAGGTGGGAATCGAACCCTCTCGACCATGCAAAGGATGGCAACAGAGAATTCGTTACTTTACGGGAATGATAAAAGTGAAATATGTTTCTACAATGTAATACCAATCGTAGGAAGGACGAAAACGAAAATTAAAAAAAACATAACCGAGGTGGGAATCGAACCCTCTCGACCATGCAAAGGATGGCAACAGAAATTCGTTACTTGACGGGAATGATAAAAGTGAAATATGTTTCTACAATGCAATACCAATCGTAGGAAGGCAGAAAACTAAAATAAAAAAACATATCCGAGGTGGGAATCCAACCCTCTCGATCATGCATAATACAAATTTCTAGGCAGTAACCTTATCCCCTTGGCCATCCAGACAACTATGTGACTCTTCAGTATTAAGCTATCTAACCAGTATACACGCTCAACCTGCAGTTTAAGTCCTTCAATTCGTGGTTTATTTAATATAATTCTAATTCAATGCATATTGTAAAAACATAATTAACATTATTGGAGACCCTTTTTAATTCTCATAAACAAAGATCTCAGTTAGACGCGACCGGAATCGCCATTTTCCTTGTTGAGAAAGGCCATTGTGCGCATGCGCGGGAGTGTCAAATATTACATATTTCTTTAATCATTTAAAAATATACCGTACATATATTTTCCTTTTAAAGAAACTCTGCAAATCTGCATGCCAAGAGCTTTCGTTAGAATGTCTTACGAAGCCAATCGGTTAAGTCGTTTTCACAACCTCGTGTGTACAAAAAACAGCTTAGTGTTTTAAATATATAGATGAAGAACATAAAAGATTAGGAGTTGTTAATGTTCATTCAGCAGAGTCCAGTTCCTCCTAACCTATAAATTAGGTGAGGTATTTTTGAAAACCCTTATCTCCACATCCAACGTCACAGGTCACACAAAGTTGGAAATACACTGGAGTATAAACCAAAACGTAACACTTCAGCACGTAAATCCGAAATTTGACAATTTTTTATGTATATTCTGACGCCATTTCTTTAGTAGAAAATAACTGCAGATAAGTATAATTTAAAACTTGTCGCAGATATCTATTGACGCAGGAAATATACTAGCTCTCTACGTCACTACTTGTCCCTGCATGTGAGGGAGTGGCTACTCAACTCCATCAGATTTTACTTCATTTTCTTTTCGGGACAGAAACTTTGCCATGGAAGACTTTCCTCTCACAACCAAAGTGACTTACGTGGTATTATAATTAGGCCATCGATATGTGGTTTCTAGATCTATGTATTTATTTTGTGGTACGTAGGCTATGTTGTTGGTGTTCGTTTGTGTTCTCATTATTAACGCATGTTGTCCGACTGGAGTATAAATTTACAACTAATCTTCGTGGTCACCATTCAACGATAATTCATTTATTCTATGTGATTAATCAATGTACTCTATTGGTTTTTATTAATCCGGCGTATAGTTATCATCATTCGTGGGAAGCACCAATGTTATGCTAAAAGGGCGTGTTACCTCAGGTCTGTGAGTTCAAGTTTTGAATCTTCTGTTGTTAGAAGAAATAGGGATCTCTTCTCTTTTGCTTTTTATGAGAATTCTGAGCATGATATTTAGCCATTAAGCTGGAAATTCAATATTTTGACATGAAAAACATTTTTTTTTAGTTTGTGGAAGCTTCCCGTTAGTTGGAAATTTTCTGGCACAACGTGCTTCTTCAGATTTAGAGTGAACGAAAACATGTGAATTGCGTTGCCATGGTTGCGCTGACCTTAGCTTGTATGAGGCTCTTTGAGCACGAAAACACAACTACATGACTGCATGTAATTACATCGACAATTAGCAGGACTACTTTGTATAAACGACCACAGTGCTGTTTTTTCTGCTTTGAGAGACTGCCAAGCCAGATACTGTAGGTCGATGCTTTTCAATCACCGGACCGCGACCCAGTGCCGGTTCCTTGGGATTATACCACGGGGCTGCGAGAAGACCTCATAATTAAATGTGATGACATTGGAGAGTATTTCTCTGGTTATGAATGGTTATTATTTTCTATGAGATTGAAGTTTGGACTTGAGATATGGCAACTATAAAATCCATATGATTTCAACCTAAATGACTTTTAAAGTAGGCAAGTCATCATCCGTAAGTTCCTCAAACTAATATTAATGATGCACCTATTGAAATGTTCTAAAAGAATGGTTGGGAATAAACATTCATCCTACAAATTCGTAATTATAAGTAATTATTCATCCCTGAAATATATTTTAAATAATTATGCGCAATATTTGAACAATCAAACAGTTCAGTATTTTGACGTTGAATAATTATGACTGAAAGCGTTCTTGTACTGTTTGATAGTACGGTATCTGATTTAAACATAATAGTACTCGAACTCGAGAGCATGTAAAATTCAATTTAGAATTATAAAGAGATATTTCGTAATTAAAACGGTACATTTCTACTGATTCTGGGCCTGAGATTATTTTAGTAGCTGCAGTCCAATTAAGGTTTAGAAACACTGATATAGGCCACAGCTGCCTACGACTGCAGTGGGTCAAGAATTCACCATGGCTGTGCAGATGTTGGGCTTGGAGCTGTTTGATCATTTATCGTACAGTCCTTATCTTCCTCCCAGCAATTTCCGCCTTTTCTTGAACTTCAAAAAATTTCTGTTCTCCGGTCAGCATTTTCACACTGACGAAGAGATTAAGACGACTATCACACGCAAGCGGCAGACTTCTATGACACAAGACTACAAATGTTGATATCACGCTGTGACAAGTATCTCAATTCGTTTGGTGCCTGTGGCTAAAAATAGCTGACACATTGCTGTACTTGTTGTCAATAAAGTTTTGCACATAACTATGTTTTATTTAAAAACAAACATAGGGAAACATAATATCTGTATGCACCTCGTATATTAATATATTATTATTATTATTGATTATCGTGTAGTAAATTTATTAATACCAATTGATATTCATTTACATCATTTGTTAAGTTAATGAGAGATTAAATAAATAAAGAGGAAATAAATTGGACTGGGAGTGACTGTGGACTATTAGAAGGTACCATATTAGGTTTATCTGGAGTTGAAAGAACTTCTTTAGGTGGAGTTCGAATCCATTCTTCTCCCAAGTGGGTTCGTAGGTCCTGTGTACTCTAAAGAAGTTCAATGACAGCCATATAAACTGCGTAATTTCAACCTAAATGTCCGTTACGGTACACAGAATGTAGATATGTTTATATCTATAGGCTCCGTGCGTGTACTGCGAAAGCTGTCGTTCCGAGAAGCTGCTACATGCCGTGATCAGCTGAGTATTGATGTACATAGAAAACGTGCGAGCATTTATTCTTTTACTTTATACAGTAACGATGTCAAAACGTTGTATAATATTGTTGGTTGCAATAATAGATATTGTAACACACAGAACAATGTAATATTCAACATAGTTTCCCTTCATGAACTCACAAAATTGATTTGAAAACACGGTGGATATTGACAGTGAATCGCAAGCAGTACGTTTAAATTGTGCATTTGGGATTAAATTAGCCTATCTCTAACTAGGATTGTTGATGTTAAAGGTTAGCTTGGACCTTCAGCAAACGTTTGAGCTCACGGAAACTATAGGCCATCGCTTTGGAAAACAAGTTAACCTACTGGTCAAAATACGCTTGCGATGTCCTACTTAGACCAAACTGCTTCTGAAACCCAATTTTAAATCTCATCTACTCGGTCCTCTAACAAAACCTTAAGATATTTAGATTTTCTAGGGATTTTGGGGACATCAGATTCTCTTGTACCCAGTTATAATTTTCTGGGATACCTGGAAGTGTTTATTAATTCATGTCTAATTTCATTTTTGTATTTTTTATAAATAGTTACACAACGACATTACCTCCTTAATATCCAGGAAAGTTTCTGTAACACTTCCTCGGGCTTTGATGTTAGAAGTTAGTTCGGACTTTCAGCAAACGTTTGAGTTCACAAAATCTATAGGTCATCGCATTGGAAAAGGGGTTAATCTACGATTGAAAACATTATTCCTTAAACCGTTCTTCTCCTAAGCCGCCATTTCAAATCAAAATCAAGTCCCCTCGAAAAATATTGAATATTTTAGACTCTTATAGTGATTTTGTGAGTAACAGCTTCACTGGCATTAAGTTTCATGTTTCTAGGATATCTGGAAATCCCTCATTGATTCATGTTTGTTTTCTAGAATTTACCTACATATCGCTTCATCTCGGCCATAGTAACATACTCGACCCTATAAATTTGGCCACTAATAGCACGGCGGTGCATTTCTCACGCCAACGCACGGAGCCTATAGTTCAGCAAAGCAATATTAATGAATATCTTGGCATAATTAATGGCTTGCATGTTAGCGCTGAGTTTCCCCATTCGGTCTATTTATACTGAATAGTCTAGTCTATTGTTTTCTCTTGTGGATGATGTCATTTCAATATTTGAGCCTCGAATTCACGAAAAAAAAAACTAGTTTGTCATATGGGTGACAAACAGGATATCTCTTGATTTTCAGTATTAATTACAAATTCCTTTGCAGTTAGCCAGTACATTAATCTGAGATTCAAACTTATCGTCGAAGGACAAGTGACACTATTAGCATATTTATACAAATAAAACGTGGCTCAAGGGTGTTTAAATATAGTTTTGGAGATAATGAAACCAGAAGGAAATAATTACCACACATAAATAGTGAGAAAGGTCTACATAGAAGGTCATTAATCTCTTCGAATGAAGTGACAATTTTATTTGTCGTCTGCAATTGTTGGTTCCCTCTCTGACGATTCAGATCATCAGTAGGGTTGGAATGACAAATTTAAGATAGGAAGCCATGTCAGGATCTGAATACATCATAACTCTCTGAATCAATTTGGAGACATTACATAACCGCAAAGTTTACAATACACGTCATTGCCAACACCTCTCTACAATCAAACGGAATGTCTGGTCATTTCGTTATGTCAACACTACTGTCGACCAAAGTATTATGTGCACTCGAGTTTGAAGGTTGTTTGTGAAGTAACCAATAGACCTATATAAAATCCAATAACATCATCATTTTCGTCGTTCTATTGCACGTTAACTCATGTAGGTTTGGATTTTTTAATTTACATTTTAATATTTTTTGTCGCAGTTGGAGCACGTTTTTAAGCGTGTTTCAACCATGCGTCACATTTAAGAATTATTATCTCAAAAACCCGTCATCAGATCGAATCCAAATTTGAACAAAATATACATTGGAATGTTGTATAACTGGTTTATTAATTTCAAAATTTTGCGTGTCTAAGAAAAAAAAGTTATCATTTTTGTAAGGAATTTTTTTCTCGGCTCGGGGCGGTTGGAAAATGTAGTTCTTGGTTGCGATGTAATCCTTATACATCAAAAAGTTATGCTGTATGACTGTGAAATACGTAAATTAACTCACTTATTTTATATCGGTTTTTATTTGTAGGCGGAAATAACACATCGTTCACCAGCTACCCGCATCCGGAAAAGCTGTACAGCGTTGCCGAAATGGAGCCCATCACGCATCATGGCGTGCCTCGCTCGGAAGTGATGGGCTCCATCACAGCAGCGCTGTACAGCTTTCACGGAGCGGGTAGCTGGTGAACGATGTGTTATTTCCGCCTACAAATACAAACCGCTATAAAATAATTGAGTTAATTTACGTATTTCACAGTCATACAGCATAACTTTTTGATGTATAAGGATTACATCGCAACCAAGAACTACATTTTCCAACCACCCCGAGCCGAGAAAAAGTTACCTTACAAAAATGATAACAACTTTTTTTCTTGGACACGCAAAATTTTGAAATTATTAAACCAGTTATACAACATTCCAATGTATATTGTGTTAAAATTTGGATTCGATCTGATGACGGCTTTTTGAGATAATAATTCTTAAATGTGACGCATGGTTGAAACACGCTTAAAAACGTGCACTTTTTGTGTTCCAACTGCGACAAAAAATATTAAAATATAAATCAAAAATTCCAAACCTACATGAGCTAACGTAAAATAGAACGACGAAAATGATGATGTTATTGGATTTTATGTAGGTCTATTGGTTACTTCACAAACAACCTTCAAACTCGAGTACTCATAATACTTTGGTCGACAGTAGTCATTGGGACGCGGTATCATTTTATATCATTAGGAGGACTGTCGCCTGAGTGCAGGCAACCAGCAGAATCAACAAGTTGTATTAGTTGCCGCACAATACGGCGTACACTTATGCAGGTCCGCCTCGTTGTGTAGTGGCTAGCATTCTTGGCTGCCACCGCGAAAGCTCGGGTTCGTTTCCTGGCTCTGCCAAGAAATTTAAATCTGGTCTGAAGGCTCGGACGGGGTACACTTAGGCTCGTGAGGCAAAACTGAGAAGAGGTGGTTTTGATTCCCATCTTAGCCATCGTGGAAGAGGATTTCTGTGATTTCCCCACTTCTACTCCTACTAAATTCTGGGATGGTTCCCAACTTAGGCCATGACCACATCCTCCTCCCCAATCCTCATATGCATTACAAATACATACACTAATATAGCCATCTCAATAACGCAGGTTGTCAGACAAAATTATAAACTCACCAAAAACACGGGACTAAATGACCACAATGTCCAAGCCACTCAAATGAAACAACAACAACAACACTTAGACGGATCCACATCGTGTATTCCAAGTTGTTTCCAAGGCTGATCTTTGGTTCTGCGAATTAGCAACTGATTGGATTTTTCGTTCATTTCGGATCGTTTTCAGCTGAGTAGAATTCTCTTTGTCTTCCAAACACTCTCCCTCCCGGTGGTACCACTGAAACACTGCCATGTGGCCAACAGCGTCGTCGCCGTAGACTTGCTTCGTCATCCAATATGCTTCTACAGTAGATTCGGCTAATTTTCGGCAGCACATAACGTTCCCCCTCCCGGCTCTGGCAAGACATTTAATTCTGGTTTGAGTTCTGGACCAGGCTACACTCGGTCTTGTGAGGCACAACTGAGAAGAGGTGGGTTCATCTCACACTTCAGCTATCCTGTAAGTGGTTTTCCGCGGTTTCCCACTTCTACTGCGGGCGAATGCTGAGATGGCTCCAAACATTAGGCCACGGCCACCTCTTTCTCAATCGTCATCTGAATTCCAAATACACACAGTAATATAGCCATCACAATAATACAGGTTAACATACAAATAGTTCAAACTCATTTAAAGTACATTGGGCTAAACGACCACTATGTACAGCGTGTTCCGATTCAACACGGAACTGTAAAATGGGTTGCCTAACCACCCGAATCGGTTCGAAATCTGCTCGCAGCGCGCTAGCGACTGGGCTGAGTTAGATTTCACTGACTGCCGCCTTCTTATGCAGCATTGTAAAGTATTTTGCCCTTTCAAAATATAATTACACAGGCTTCACAGTTAGTTTGAACGATTTCTGTTTTTAGAACTTGTTATTTTACGCTTCTCTTAATGACTTTTGCAGATCATTTCTATGAAATAGAATTTCATTTTACTATATAGTTTATTACAACACAATGTATTTTTGTGTTGTATTTTATTTAAAACACAGTGTATTGCTTTTTAACCCAACACCTCAAAACGAGATTCAATTTGGAAATGATTTGTTACAAAAGTGTAATCAGTCTTCGATAATTAATTTATCACAGACGTTATATCTACTGCAAATGGACATTTACATAAGGTGTTCACTTACACTAAACTAGATAATCAACTTTCGTATAATTGATTTTAAATGAGCGTGATAATGATGTGATGGCGAGCTTATTAGAACAATGATTTTGAAATCTTGAGGTGACATGCTCAGTAAGCTAATTCGTTCGAAGGGGCTTAGCAAGACTTAGCAATTCTATTTCTAGACATATTCAAAGGGTTATTTATAGATTTGTCAGAAGATTTCCTCCCAGATGCCTGCAATTATGTTCACAAATCAGTGCAAATATCTCCACATAATTTCATGAGTTTTAGTTTCTTTCTTTGTTGAAGTCAAATAAGGTAAGTTAACCGTGTACCACAGGTGACAAACTATTATACTAATGAGAGGTGATTGGAATTATAGAGAACTCATTTTCGAGTTTAGATTCGTAAAACTCTGATTTTTAAATGATTTGCATGTAAAAGTTGTTGGAAATTTTTCTTATGCTGTATACTGTTCACTAAATGATATGAATTCACGCCAATTCAGGTGCTTCCGTATACGAAATCTATAACTCACATTACGTCTCCAAGCGAAGAAAGCGGGGGAAAATTGAGTGGAGAGAAATGCTTGAAAAAGAATTTTCAGGAGTTGGCACGGAAAAGAGGGAGCACAACATTGTTGTCTTACACGCTTGGACATCTTACAAGCCGAGTGACAAGTAGACTTTGCAGCACCAACAGAGAGACAGACAGACAGACAGACAGACGGAGTGAGTAGAGAAAGGTTGGTGAAATGCGTAGAAGCAGATGTACCTGACAGTGCGAAAAAAATACGATGGACTAGGTTGGACAGATATATTTTAACCTACTTTCTTCTTATGAAATATAGGTTTATGAGATCACTTTTTGTACGTTTTGTCCGTTTGTTATTTGAGTCTTCAGTCTTTTGACTGGTTTGGTGTAGATCACCATGCCTTCCTATCCTGAGCTAACCGTTTCATCTCTACGTAGCTACCACACCCTACATCTGAAGCAATCCGTTTAACATATTCTAACTTTGGTCTACCCCTACAGTTATTGTCGTCGACCCTTCCTTCCATAACTAAGCTTGCTATTCCTGGATGTCTTAGTATGTGTCCTACCAACCTATATCTTCTCTTCAATATCAGTCGCCAGAAACATCACTCCTCTCCCACTCATCCTAATACATCTTCGTTTGTAACCTTATTGATCCATCTGATCTTCATCATTCTTCTGTAACACCACATTTCAAACGCTTCAATTCTCCTCTTTTTTGCCGCAGCACCAATAGTCCAAAGTTCACTTTCATAGAGCGCCACGCTCCAGACAAAGGCTTTCAAACTGACTTCCTAATACCTAAATCTATATTCCATGTCAACAGATTCCTTTTTTGTAGAAATGCTTTCCTTGCATGCATACATAAAATCTGAACTTTTCTTAGTGATTTCAGTGAAACTTGGTAAGGATTTATTAATACCTCGTCCAATCCCGAATATGCCTTTAAATATTGTCACCCATCCAATATGGCGGCTGCGTGAAATATTTCACCGGCACTCAATATTTACGAACTATTACGGCAATCAAAATGAAAATATATACGTTGACAGGGGGAAATTAAGTAAGTACACATGTGTTACTTTTAAGAACCTGATAACTACAAACACAAAGAAGCGGATCCGTGAATACCAAATATTTGAAATGTCTTTCCTGGCGATTCAATCACCCAGCTCGACTGGAGAAACGAGATCATATTCTGCCCCAATTCTTTATTGTTGGTATCGAATATTTATGATTTTAAGCGAGATAATCCCTGAAAATAAAAATAAAATAAAGAGAAAATTCTCCTACCAATGTTCTATTGATTTTTAGCCTATTTTCATTTTATGAAAAATAGGCCTATGAGATCACCTTTTGTCCGTGTGTGTGTGCGTGTGTGATGGTGTTTGAGCCCCCCTAATAACTTCTAAACACATGGAGCGATTTCAATAAAACTCAGTAAGATCATAGCACCATTTCAGGTGACCCCAGCCGTACCCTTAAAATTTTCTTGTGTCTCACCAATCCAACATGGCGGCTGTGCGAAATATTTCACCAGCATTCAGTATCTCCGAAACGATTACCGATATCACCCTGAAATTTTGTATGATGATAGAAGGCACTACTACAAGTTCACCTATGAGACTTTCAAAAACCTGGTAACTACAAAACCAACATGGCGGCCAAGCGAATTTGAGACATTTAAATAGACTTTTCTCGCGAGTTAGACATTCAAACGTAATGAAACTTGGTACAGCAAATCTTTATACACATTGTAATGCACTGGTATGTAATTTAGTTCAATTGTTTACATAACCTCAAAATGGCGGCTGTGCGAAATATTTCACTGGCATTTTATATGTCCGAAACTATTACAGATATCACCCTGAAATTTTATACGGTGATAAAGGGAACTGCTGCAAGTTAAATTTCAAAATCCCTGTAAAGTACAAAACGAACATGACGGCCATGCGAAGTTGAAACATTTCAATGGACGTTCCATGTCATTTAATCATCTGAGCGCAGTGAAAAGTGGTACAGTAAATGATTATACGTATTGTAATGCACTGGCATCTAATTTAGATCAATTTTAAATTAAATTTTTATTTCTTGTATCGTAATGATGCGATCGAAGTGAAAGTTTGAATAATGAAGCTACGCAATAATTTTCCTTTAATGGTACATAACTCTATGGCCTATACATACAGTATAACAATCCAAAATGGCGAGCATCCGAAATATATTTGACGGTTCTCAATATCTACGAATCTTTTACAGCAATCAAACTGTTTATGAACATAGAGGCTATGAACATAAGTTCACTTATTGGACTTTCAGTAACCTGGTGAGCACAAATCCAACATGGCGGCGACGCTACGTATAATTATTTCAATGGACGTTTCTCGCGATATAACCATCCGGCATCTAATTTATTTCAATTGTTTTCATAACCACAAGATGGCAGCTGTGCGAAATTTTAAAATCTCGTTTTTACTTTTTCTGTCCTAATCATGCGATTGAAGTCTGAATACCACACGTACACAATAATCTTCATGTAATAGTACATACATAAAAATCCAACCTGGCAACCATCCAAAATATTTAGACGGTTTTCAATATCTAAGAATTTATCACAACAATCAAACTGACATTTTGTATGTTGATTCACGGAACTACTTGTTTTTCATAAAGTCGATAAACCAGTACCATGAATTAAATATTCTGGTACTAAGTTCTTTGGTATTGTGTTCATGTATTATAGATAGTGACATTGGGCACATATTTTACAGAGCTAGAGGAGTGTTGATGTGAGTTCTGTCTGTTAGGTAGTCATCCCGAAGGCTGGTTGGATCCTCAAAAAAGTATCGTCGTTAGGTTATGTGGGTAGATACCCACAAAACCTAAGGTAGCGCTAAAGTGAGACGTACTGGGCAAGATGAGGAGTGAGGTAGTTTGCCATTGATTTCCTCACTGAGTCAGAACAGCAGTACTAACCCTATGAGTAGAACCTTTCACGGCATCCACAGGCACTGACTGTGCCCTGAAAGTCAGTACTAAGCACCACCCATACCTCAGTAGCTTCCATATATTCAAAGTCATGAGTGAGACTGAGACATCGGTGAAAAGCCACATTTTACCTTAGCCTGTGCCAACAGACAAATGCAAATGTACTGCATCCATCAAGCGATGGCAAACAGGCCTTATCTTGGGTAAATATGAAATCATTGGTTTAAGATAGGGCATGCATATGTATCAAAATATTATGTTAGGTTTATTGTTTAAATTGTCTGCAATATTTGGATATTGTGTTTGAGTAGGTCCACTTTATGTAAATATTGAGTACAGAGGCTTTATTTTAGAGCGTCCAGTCCTCACAGCACTTCACTCCCTTTCCTCTCTCAATCCGCTCTTGGAGAAGCCGTTTGCAAAGTAAACATACGTAGCATATTCAACACTGTGCTTTGAGGCAGGCTGGCAGAAAAAGCCTCTTTAAATGAACGAGAGAATTCAGATATGAAATTACCACTCCACTCCACTTCATTCTAAAGTGGCTCTCTTCAGCGCTTTCCATTGGAAATATAGTATGTTTCTTTTTAGTTCCTATAACTTTTTATTCATCAGTATAGGTCAATCAAATCAAAGTGTACCATATCCGCATGGGATGTAGGCGACCCTATGAGAGTCCCCGGATGTGTCAAGGGGGTCACTAACCAGACGTCTTCAGCCAGAGTTTGTGTGTTGTAGGGTAGCCAAATCTTTTCCACTCTTCCTCCTGCCAAAGCATTCGGTAGGTTTTCATTTGGCTTGATGAGGCTGGGAGACCTCGTAGCATCCCATACCAAGACTTCAAAATTTTATGGCAGAGCCAAGAATTGAACCAGGGACTTCTTGGGTGGCAGCCAACAATGCTAGCTACTGCGCCACGAGGTGCTGCATATAATTTTAAAATTTTGGCCAACTATTCACCTTGCAATGACCAATTTCCATATAATTCAATTACTAATGAACTGTTGCGCCACTCGTAACTAGTGTAAATATTAGTATTTCCTGTTGCTCATGTATAGGACGAGGTGAGAGGTTCATCACCAGTTTAAACATATTCCCACACTCGTTTGGAACTTACCAATCATATGGATCACTTGGCTGAGGCACTCACTTTCTCAAACCATCAGTCACCCGGGATGTAGCGGCTTCGGTGGCGTAGTTGGTAGCATTCTGAACTGCTGTGTCCAATATAGCGGGTTCAAACCTGGCCGATGTCGTCGGATTTTTAAGAGCGTTAAAATCCTTCAGTATGCCTTCCTTTGGAGGGGAAGTAAAGCCGGCGGTCCCATGTCGTAGATTTATGGCATGTAAAAGATCCTTCCACAGACTAAACTTGTGTGGAGCTAAATTTCTAGGTTAGATTCGTTGTAAAGCTCCAACGTTCACCACTAGGTATCATTGATATCTGGTAGCGAAAGTTGGAACTACTTGAAATTGAACAGAACTTGTAGCTCACCCCAAGGGTGTCCGCTTGACGCAGCTACAGCCTCTGGCGAGCCGAACAAGTCCTCGGACATTCCCGGCACTAAAAACCATACGATAAATAATCTGGGATGTACCAGTAGATGTTGTTGTTGTAGTTGATTATTTAGGGGCTTTGCGACATCGTGGTGCACCCCCGTGTACTTGGGTGTGTGTGAAGTTTTAGTTAGTTTAATCTGTGTCACTGTGATGCCTGTACTAATGTGTGTATTTGTAATTGAGGTAGAATTTCGGTATGAAGCGTCCGAACACCCGAAGTGAGGTCCCTTCATTTGGTGGTCAGGCTTGAAATCCTAAAGGCGTAGCCTATATTCTGCTTGTAGCCCTCACTCTGATCAAAGATAATGCTTACCAAAGAACTACTGAGATGTGCTTCAAATATCAGACAAAGTGCGAGGTTCAGTATCCCAGTGGACTTCAAAAGGGGTATACCAAGCGTTTGTTTTCGTTGTTGATAATTCATTTAGGGCCTGTGTGACATCGTGGTAACGAAGCCCTTTGTACTTGGGTGTGTTTGAAATATGTCTCCAACTATAACATTGTCATTGTGGTAGCTGTATTATTGAGTGCATTTGTAATTGGGGCTAGGATGAGGTAAATTGGCGTAAATTTAGTTATCATCACACCATTCACCTGTAGTAGAAGTGGGAAAGTAGTGTAGTGACTAGCATACTTGGTGTCGCCCAGAAAATCCGGGTTTGATTCCCGTCACTGTCCAGGAATTTAATTCTGGTCTGAGAGCTGGAACGGGGCACACTCAGCCTCGTGAAGTAAATCTGAGAAAAGGAGGGTTCTATTCCTACTTCAGCCGTCCAGGAAGTGATTTTCGATGGTTTCTACAATTATACTCCTGACAATTACTGTATAATAATAATTATGGTCCGGTGCTGTACATCGAGAATGTGGACAATTTGAGCATCACTGCAAAATGTATACTATGCAGGCTCCAGAGATTATATTAATGGCAATTACCTGGTAGATTAAGTATATTCAACATACTGTAGTATTGGCTATTTGAAATGTATGACACTTCGTGTGCCTCCAGATATATTAGTAATCTTATCTAAATAGATTCATTAATGAATTGAATGAATGCTCGACGAGTTTTGAAGAGATGGTTGCTTCCTCAGTTTCGGGGCTGCGACAACGCGTTCATGAAGCCCCGTGTAATTTGGGTGTGTGTAAAACCTGTCTGATAACCGGCGTTAGTTGTGATGGCTGTGTTGTCTGTAATTCGGGTAAGGACTGCAGACGATCAATTTCAAGTAGTTCCTACTTTTGCTACCAAATGATACCATCAACGAAACCTAGCCACAAACTTGGCTACTAGATGCAAGCGCAACCGGCACCGGGCAGTGAACGTTGGAATTTAATAGAGCATTAATGAAATCTTACCTACAAATTTAGCTTCAGACAATTGTAGTAAGTGAAAGGTTCTTTCACATGCCATAAATCTATGAAATGATCCTCCGGCTTTTCTTCTCCTCCGAAGGAAGGCATACTGAGGGATTCTTAAGGCTCTTAACATTCCGACGACTTCGGCTGGGTTTGAAGCCGCGATCCTGGACATGGAAGCTCAGCATGCTAACAACTACGCCACCGAAGCCTCCTTTTTTAAGACTGCTCTGTACAAATGTAGTTGAGGCTGCGTTGAGAATCTTCCCAAATTGTTAATTCTTTTATTGCATTACTAATCAAGAGAAGGCACACAGACTAGTGTGTTGTTTATTCACTTGAATCACTGCTTACAGTAGTTAAGTTCACCCAGTAATTTCAGAACATTCACAATTATTCTTCATTGCACATGCTAATTGAAAGCAATCAACCGTATACTTCAGAGAAAGGAGAATTCATAATTAGAAAACGTTTACGCAAATAGCATGTAATGTATAATTTAAAGTACCAAAGTTTCAATCTTGCTACGAGGATAATTTTTGAGGAAACATGGGACTCGTGGATTCAGAAGCGTCTTGTGGACGTTGTTACTGTGTTAACTGTCAATCACTGTCGTGCAAACCACCTCTTGGTGTAGTGACTAGCCTCCTTGACTCTGCCAAGAAATCTTTATTATTGTTTGAAGGCAGGAACTTGGTACACCCAGCCTTGAGAAGACGATTGAGAGGTGTCTAATAAGAGAGGGGGCTGCGTAGCCCAGTCGGTAGAGGCGCTGAGCCTCTAACCGGAAGGGAGTGGGTTCGATCCCCACCCAGTTAGTGGATTTTACGAGAGAACAAAGCAGGAGAATGACCTTCGACATCCGATATATGGGCACCAGGCAGCAAGGTATCGCCTCAGATCCCGCAACAGTTTCCTTGCTATGACTCTGCCTCTGGAGAGAACTTAAGAGACAACTCGTCTCTATAGATGGAGGAGCTCATTGCCACCAGACATGTCACCAAAGGAAGAACTGGCTCTTGGCGCCGACCTACCTTATCCTATGTGGAGGTCCCTCAACCGCTTAAGAGTGAGTGTCCCTCGATGCAAGACCAACCTGCAAAAATGGGAGATCCTTCCAGCAGACGAAGACACCTCTTGTGAATGCGGAGCCGAACAAGACCCAAGCCACCTAGTTATCTGTCCCCTCCTGGACAACCCATGCACAATGGAAGATGTTTTTAGAGGAAGTAACAAGGCCATCGCAGCTGCAGTTTTTTGGAAATGATGACCGGGCACGGAAATGAATGATGAGTGGATTTTATAAACAACACTACCACTTTCTGAAACGCAAATTGCCCTGGGGTTCACACAGCCTACACCTGAAATAGTACCAGGATAATTTCTGGGAGCAAAGACGGCCGGGCATGGAGCTGACTCCATCCCATCTCTAGTGCTATTGTCGCAAAGGGTGTAAGCCTCTACCTTCCACTACTCCTGGCTTTGCTTTTGCTTTGCTTTTGCTTTACTAATAAGAGAGGCAGCGCCCCGGTCGACGGGATCTGTCACGAAGACTACGCTTCGCCCCGCCATCTGTAGGCCAAATGGTCGAGGCCATTGACGGTCTGTATTGCCACAGGGTTTGTTCTTTTTCGGCATTTGAAACATCCTTGTGGTGGTATTTCCTGTATCTCTAAGGAGGTCACGACGGCTCTCACGAATGGGATTGGAAAAAACTTACGTATTTTCAGCATTTGTGTCAAAACCGGAATCAATTCATCGTGGTGGAGAATCATGGATGTGTGTAATACGTGTCAGACATGCTGTTTAGTCCTAGAACATTTTAACTACACTAGCAGTATTAAGGATACTCTGTACTTTTGGTCATGCGAATTATGTGCATTACCAGGCATCATTATACTAATTATTTTCTCATGTTGTGCTAATGCCATTGGTAAGATTCTTTTAACGTGCAAAAAGTAACTTATTCTGAACTGAATGATAACCATGTATTGATATTTTATACCGTAGTCAGAAAATTGGAAAATTAATACAAATTGTTGTTGTTTGATGCAGCGCTCAATGCTTCCCTGTCCTGAGCTAATCGTTTCATCTCTACATAGCTACCATATCCTACGTCCGAGGCAATCTGTTTAACTTATTCTAACCTTGGTCTACCCCTACAGTTCTTGTCCTCGACCCTTCCTTCCATAACTAAGTTTGTTATTCCTGGGTGTCTTAGTATGTGTCCTACCAGCCTATCCCTTCTCTTCATTAGCATTCGCCGGAAACATCTTGCCTCACCCACACGTCTTAATACCTCTTCATTCGTAACCCTATCTACCCATCTGATCTTCATCATACTCCTGTTACACCACATTTCAAACGCTTCGATTCTCCTCTTTTCTGCTGCTCCAACAGTCCAAGGTTCACGTCCATAGAGTGCCACGCTCCAGACAAAGAAAGGCCTTCAAAGATGACTTCCTAATACCTAAATCTATATTCGATGTCAACAGATTCCTTTTCTGTAGAAATGCTTTCCTTGCCTGAGCTAACCTACTTTTTATATCCTCTTTGCGTCGTCCATCACTGGTTATTTTGCTTCCTAAATAACAGAAATCAACTTCCTCTAGCATTGTACCTGTCAATTTGGCATCCATAGGGGTTTCTGATTTGTTTCGCCGGCATTCCAATATTTTTGTTTTACATTTATTAATTCTCATCATGAATTCTTTCCTCAAAACAGAATCCATACAAACTACAGTGTATGAAAGGAAATTCAGAAAAATAAGTAACGTTGGTTTATTAAAGAACACTCATATCAGTTGTTTTTCATCCGAATACTCTCTAAGTGTTTGTCACAAACTGAGAATAGATAACTTCAGAAGGTTAACCTATAATAATTTTCTTCATATATTAGCAACCAGAGAAAAAATATAATCCATTAACAATAATTAAGAAATAAAAATGTTGGCTGGGATATACTCTATATTTTAGCCTATTTTCAATTTAAAAAAAATAGGCTTATGAGATCACCTTTTGTCCGTGCGTGTGTGTGTGTGTGTGTGTGAGGTGTGTGTGTGTGTGTCCCCTAATAAAATCTAAACGGCTGGAGCGATTTCAATAAAACTCGGTAGGTTCATAGCATTATTCCCGGCGATCCCGACCGTGCCCTTCAAATTTTGTTACGTCTCACCAATCCAACATGGCGGCTGTGCGAAATATTTCACCATCTTTCAATATCTCCGAAACAATTCCCGATATCACCCTGGAATTTATTACGGTGATAAAGGGAACTACTAGAAGTTCACCTATGTAACTTTTGAAAAACTGGTAACTACAAAACCAACATGGTGGCCACGCGAATTTGCGACTTTAAAATAGACGTTTCTCGCGATTTAACCAACCAAACGCAATGAAACTTGGTAAAATATATGTTTATACACATTGTAATGCACCGACATCTAACTTCGTTCAATTGTTTACATAACCACAAGATGGCGGATGTGCGAAATATTTCACCGGCATTCTATAACTCTAAAACTATCACCCTGAAATTTTGTACGGAGATAAAGGGCACTACTGGAATTTCATCTATAAGACTTTCAAAAACCGGTTAACTACAAAAAGAACATGGCGGCTGTGGGAATTTCGAAAATTAAATTGTTATTTCTTGTGTCGTAATCATGCGATCGAAGTGAAAGTTTGAATAATAAACCTACGCAATAATTTTCCTTTAATGGGACATGACTCTATGACCTATACATTTAACAATCCAATATGGCGACCATCCGAAATATTTAGACGGCTCTGAATATCTACGAATCTATTATAGCAATCAAACTGAATGTTTTAATGTTCATAGGGGCTATGAACTTAAGTTCGCCTATAGGACTTTATATAACCTGGTGATCACAAATCCAACATGACGGCGACGCGAAGTATAAATATTCACATGAACGTTTCTCGCAATTTAACCATCCGAGTGCAGTGAAACTTGGTACAGTAAATCCTTATACGAATGTTAATCCACTGGCATCTAATTTATTTCAATTGTTTCCATAACCACAAGATGCCAGCTGTGCGAAATTTTTAAATCTCTTTTTTACTTCTCGTGTCCTAATCATGCGATTGAAGTTTGAATGCTACACGTACACAATAATCTTCATGTAACAGTACATACCTTTAGGACCTACATATATAAAATCCAACATGGCGACCATCCGAAATATTTAGTCGGTTCTCAATATCTACGAATCTATTACAGCAATCAAACTGAAATGTTGTATGATGATAGTGGCAGTTAACATAAGTAGGTTGTATGAAAATAGGCTTTATAGTTCTTCACGGAACTACTTGTTTTAAATTATATTATATTATTAATGAACTACAGTAAATTCGTAACATTCTGAAGTCAGTTATTCTCAGTTTATGAAATCACTTGGAAAGCATTTGGTTGAAAACAACTGAAATATGTGCTCCTGTATAACACAATGTTACTTTTCTTCTGAATTTTCTTTTGTTAAAATTTGTATTTATTTTCCGGATGTTCTAACCTCGAAATACCATCAAATGGTTATCATCCAGTTCAAAATAAGTTTCATTTTGCACGTTGCAAGACTCTTAGCTATGACCATACCACACCCAGAGAAAATGCTTAGTACAATGATGACTGCTAATGTACACCATTTACATGCTCAAGAGTTCACGCTATCCTTAATGATACACATGATATATTAATATTATTCAAATTGAACTCCCTCGCACATGGTTGATAATAGGAATGCAGCTCATTAAAACTGTTCCTTGTCGACTGTCAACTTTACGTTTTCAAACCACTTCATAATACTGTACGTGTATTGTTACACATTTCCAGATACTGCAGTAATTATATTATGTATCCTTTCTACTCCGTATTTTTCTTCGAATTTTCTGTTAATACTTTCAATGAAATGAAACAGTAGAGATTTGCTATTCATTTTGTAATTTAATTAGCGCTTCCTAGCGCCCACGGCTGTGAATTATTATTCGCTTGGCTGCGAAGAGAAGCAATCACCGCCTTCAAAATTGCAATTAGCAGATGCCATTGTTCTTCTTGTATTGCCTTAGAGTATTCACTGATTCTGTTTGTAGGCTTCTATTACTGTGTGAGTTACTCTAAGTTTGGATAAAATCAATAATTTTCTGCTCTACCCCTACCTTGATTGGACCATTGAAAAAATAAGTGATACCTATTGTATGTTCATGTTAATTTAGCATCCGTCACGGGAAGCAATATGAGTGTAAATGAGAACTTCGTTAGATTGAGCCATGCAAATACTGTGTTATTCAAACGTAGGAGTTGATAACGAGACCACCGTAGGCATTCGAAATCGAGTCAGCTGCATTCTGGTTACAGGATAGGTGCCGTGGGACTTGAAAATAATGTAATATCAGGAATTATCCTGGAGTTAATGTGGAAAACTAAGTAAAAATTAATGTAGAAAGTCATGTACTATACGTGTGCAAAGTCTCGAGCTGTTGGCTTGCATTTTTTCTGATATATTGCCAGTAGAGAAAGCATTTATTAACAGTTGGCAGCCCTGGTTGCTATTGAAATACGCATAGTCATATCTGTTATGGTACACATACTACATACGAAATTTGCTTGAAATCGAATAGATAGTATGGAAGTTACATGCATATAACAATATGAAATATTAGCAGTCGTAGAATCATGTTGGCGACACTGTCACGTATGGCCTCCTGGAAACGAAACTGAAATATTATTATCTATATGTGTGCCAATTTTGGAATAGCTTCCATGCATAATTTCTGAAATTTTCAACATGGATCTCAAATTTCAATTGCGATTTTTCAGCAGTTGGTAGCACTGACGACATTTTCAAATATGGCTGTGAGATATTCACGTATAGATACCAAATTTGGTTCCGATAGCTGCAGTCGTTTAGGAGTTGTTAGGGGGACACACTCACAGACAGACAGACAGACAGACAGAAGGATCGATCTCATAAGTCTACTTTTTCCTCATGTTTACAAAATGTGATAAGTAGGCTAAAAATAATATAAAATAGATATACTGTATGTTGTTGTACATACATGCCTTAATGCATCTTGGTAGAAACCAAGCAGTTCCGCGTTTTTTGTTTATTTATTTGTTGTTTGCTTGCTGGTTTATTTAATTATTTTTTTATTCATTTATTGATGTGTAACATCTTTCCACTCGGTTGCTGGATATTTGTGGGAGTGATTTTGAAAAATGGGACGGAAGTGATCGGACGATCCAGCTGGCAGTGGTGGATCGAATGGAAATGTGTAAGACGCACTGCCAGCTAGATCGCATTGCTGAACACTTTCATTCTGACGGTAAACGCTCATGCGAACTCTGGTGTCAAGTGATTGAAACAAAGCACATGGCACATGTTCAGAGTCTTCGTATCAGTATTTAAATTATAAAATACTTTAATATCAAACATTTTAAGTAGTCGGCATTGCCGGTATTATGTTCCTGCACAATGGCTATTCAAATATTAACCCACATAACGGTAATGCAGTCATCAATAATATATAATCGTTGTGGTTATACAAGAACTGAGCAAGCCTTCATGAACTATTGCTGAATAAATTATCTTTACTCACAAGAGGGCCTATTCATAAGGCATTTTAAAATCAATTTCACGCAGGAACATTATCGAAACAAGCAGAATATAAATGACACTTAATTCCGTGAGGCAGTATTATTGTTACGTGAATATAAATCACCATCTTGTACCTAATATTCGTGTGGTCGAAATAACCGTGTGGTTAGCGTCATTGACTGTGAATCTAGAGATCTCGGGTTTCGATCCCGGATGGGTTAGATATTTTTGCTTCCAGATTTTCGTTTTAAACGATATTTATCATATCAATATGACTCATTTTAACAGAATCCATATGAAATTACGTGTTGGTCTGTGAATCAAGAGGTCCGGGAACTGGGCAAGCCTTTGATGATCTAGGCCTACTGCTGTGCACATTGCATTTACTCGCAAGTTGGCCTATTTATAGGGAATTCAAGGTAATGAGCGGTTTCGCGTCTATTAATCTAGTTGATCCATATCGTATTCTTTATTTAGGCTAGTACTGGTGGAAGCTACAAAACCTCTAATAAAATGAGTTCCGTATTATAAACTACAATATCTGTAAAACACTCCCTTTTACAATAGATTAATATTTGTGCCAAAAATATTATAAATACCGGTGTATCAACAATTTTCCGTCCTTGAAATGGTATTCCGTGGTTTTTCACTTTCAACTCCAGGAAAATGCTGGGACGGTACCTTCTGGCAGGCCACGGCCGCTTCCTTCCACATCCTTACCCAGTTTCATTCACCATCATTCATTTCATCTCTCAGTAACTCCTCTCGTGAGGTTGGCGTCAGGAAGGGCATTCGGCCGTAAAAACAATCCGCCACAAATACTTCCATCGCATCTCATCCCCGACCCCGTTGGAAAACGGGAGTAATAAGGGGTAAACATACAATACCGATGTATCAACAATTTCATGTGAGGTTTCATCTATGTCAGATGTTACACATCTTATGCGACTACTGTAAGGCTCGTAATTTTTTCATTTATTTATTTCGTAGTTAGTAGTGGAGTAGTGACAGTTCTAACGAGTGTCATGGCCGCCGCGTGAGTCTAAGCCGATAACTCCCGAACCAGTGGTCGGATATTCACGAATAAAGTGTTATTGGACTCGGGCTGACGGGGGCTTTGCTATGGACCACTCGTTATATTTTTGAATTTTTTTTTGAAAATTTTTGTTTTCGAAAGTAGGTAATAGTTTGAAAACCAAACATGATAGAACGTTGTGCCATGGTTCAAACGAATGGTCTTTATGACCTTTATTTTCTATAGTAAAACTTTTTTAATTTTTATGTTTTTTTGGAAAAACTCGAATTTTGAAAATTCTATATTTCGGAAACTAGGAACTCTACAAAAAAATTGTTTAACCTCAATCAATGATCCCTACCCCCTCTACCCCCCCAAAAAAATTCAAGTCTCTAGGATGAAAACCTGCAGTAGTGGGATGGGGATAGAGCTGCTCCACTTAGCAAGTGGTGAGCCCCTGCGACCTTGGAATGGAAGGAGTGATGCTAGGAGGGCGTGCTTGGATTCGTTTTTTTCGTCTCTTTGTGCTCTTTACGGGAATGTAGGTGGCGAAAAGGTGAATATTTGGAAACACGGTTTTTTTTGGGGTAAAAACGTGATTTTAAACTTTTTGCTATATCTCGCAAACTAATCATGCTAGAGGCGTGTACGACGGGTCCAAGGACTCGGGCTGACGTCTTCTTTGCAATGAACCACTTCTTATAATTAAAAAAAAATGGGAAACGCGATTTTGGGGTAAACACGTGTTTTTTGTGATTTTTGCCGATATCTCACGAACCAATAACGCTAGAGACATGTACGAGGTGTCCTAGGACTCGGGCTAACGCCCCCTTTCAAATGTGGTAGATATTGTTTTTCAAAAAATAATTCACATGGGTCTAACGCCATACATGTTGAAAAAACGTTTTCTTTTTCTTTACCTGTTTATAATGTTTATAAAGCGTGGTGGTTGAGAGAGACAATACGGCTGGGTGTGTGTTTCAACGAACCTGTCGCTGACCAAGGTGGCTGTGTTCAATAGATCAATCGATATTTCGACGGGTCGGTGTATGACAGAGCGAGGGTGCGTTTTTCTGATATTTTACCTTTGACGTGTAAACGGTGATGAGAACTTGATTCTATGTTGGTCGAAGCGAGTACAGAAAACCAACTTACAGGAGGTGAAGGTCAATTGAGCTTATTGGAAGGCTCCGGTCTGACTTGACAACAGGTGCAATGGAAAAAATGAGCATGACGCTTGAAGGTGAAATAATCTGACCATCGTGGTGGCAGGGGAGTGTGAAAGGCATGCACACACATTTGTGAAACCACATGTAGGCTAAACCAGTGACATCCTGTTTTGCTTCGTACGTGACAAAATGCAAGTTCATGTGAAATTTGATCCGGCACAGGTGTTCGCCTGGGACGTTAGCTGTCCACGTGCACGATAAGAGAATGTTCAAAGCATGGGAAAAAGAAGATTATACATGCAACGTAGCATATATAAAGACATGTCGTTATCATTTCCACGCTCACTTAGGTGACTACCTTTGAACACACTGCGTTGCATGAAACCCCTGGTCTTGTTTATCAGTTTTGGTGTTAGTGGAAAATACTTAACCTTGTTGTGGGGTAGGTATATATTTATTTATATATTTATTGATTTTTATATAAATACATGCAATTATTTATTGATTAGGCAATTAATGATTTTATTTATTTATTTGTTTGCAGATAACGTGTATAGCCTACCTGCCGTGTGTCTGTGGGAAATATATTAAAGAAACAGAAAGACAGACCGATAGAAGGGGAAACCATTTCCACACTAGCCCACGAGACGGGAATATAGCAAAGCATTACACGTCAAGGTGAGATTTGTTTTATATATATATATAACCTGTTTGATTTTGTTTTGTTTATGAAAGGCATAAACTATATGGAATGGATATACTTATGGTGGTTTATTTTATTTCTTTTTAGATATTTGGAAAAAAAAAGGGTTCACAGCTATAGCAAATACAGTTGAAAACCAAGTGGCTTTAGAGTGGAACCATTGTCAAGCAGTCTACAGCTGAAAACTCAGGTGAGAGTGTTCTTTCAAAATAATGTCTTTTACTGCTGCGGATACGTTAACTTGGGAGCCCCTTGAGTCTTGTTTCAAATCGCGTGTGTGCTCTGGTCGTGTGGTGAATATTAGAAAAAGTTTGATTCCCAAAGAATTTTTACAATCTTGTTTTGAAATTTTTAAAATTGAAATTTGTACAGCGCAAAGGTTGCATACGGCTTTAAAGGTGAATACAGAACTGGTGTGCGATTTCATATATAAAAAGAAGGACGTAGAGCATAAAGAGACATTTTATATTTGCAGTAAAATGCAAGAGCTATTCATAGCCCATAATTTGGAACAGTGGTATGAAACCCACGTGGTGAATGCCTTGCTATCAAAATTTGATAAACTGCAACAAGGACCGAGTGGTCTAGCCTTAGACAAAATTCATCATTTGCAAATCAACATTTGTCAATTCAACCCGTTGAATGCTGGGTCTAGCTATATTAAAACACCACCAGCAATAGCTTCGAAAAAGGCTGTGGTGAATATTAAGAATCGTGACAATGATTGCTTTCTGTGGTCTGTGGCTGCGTATTTGCAGCCGGTACAACATGATGGTTGTTGGCCGGGAAAGTACAAGGCCAAGTTTGATGAATTGAAACAAACTTTAAATTCAACTCGAGTGTCGTTCCCTATGGACTTAACCGAGATCCATAGGTTTGAACAAGATAACCAGGACTTTTCGTTCATGGTGTATGGCCTTAATGGTGATGAGATTGTGGGTCCTCTTTATGCCACAAAAGAACCGAAACGACACCACATTCATCTTTTATATTTATCTTATGGAGAGGTGAATCACTATTGCCTAATTAAAAGCCTGAGTAGATTGCTAAGCAATCAAATGTCCAAACATGATGGTAAGAAGCACATTTGTGATCGATGCTTGCAATATTTTAAAACCCCTACGCTTTTGGAACGTCATAGGGTAGATTGTGTTACTCAGGAAGCGGTGAGACTGATATTGCCACAAGGGGACAAGGCTGTGTTAAAGTTTAAGGACATTCATAAGCGTGACACTGTTCCCTATGTGGTATATGCAGATTTTGAAGCTCTCACTACACCCATGGCGGGATGTGAACCAGATCCCTCCATGAGCTCAACCACACCCATTCAAAAACATGAACCTTTTGCCATAGGATTTAATGTGGTGTGTGCCTATGACCCCACACAATCCGTTTACAAATACCGTGAGGGGCCAGATTGTGCCAAATGGTTCTTGGATGAACTTGTCAAGTTGGCTCATGATGTACAGGAATTACTAAACCACCCAGTACCCATGAGCCTATCTCCAGAACAGCAGCAGCAGTATGAGCATGCCACGACATGTCATATTTGCGAAAAGCCTATTTTAAGTGGAGAGAAAAAAGTCAGAGACCACTCGCACTTTACGGGGGAGTTTCGTGGAGCTGCACATAGTAAATGTAACTTGAACTTTCCAGCTCCTCGCTTCATCAGTGTCTTTTTCCACAATCTGGCAAATTATGACATTCAGTTTTTGATTCGTGAATTGGGTCATGTCAACAAGGGCTCGTTTACCATTATTCCCCAAAACCATGAGCGTTTTACAGCCCTGACATGGTGGTTGGGCGACTTTAGCATTCGATTTTTGGATTCCTTTAAGTTTATGGCATCCTCGCTAGACAGCCTTGTGAATGGCTTGAATGAGGAGGAATTAAAAAATACTAGAATGCATTTTAATGATCCTGAGCAATTTCAGTTGTGCATTCGGAAAGGTATATTCCCGTATGATTTCTGCAACAGCTGGGACGTGTTAAAGCAAAGAAAACTCCCACCACAAGAGAAATTTTACTCCAAACTAACACGCAGTACCATTTCCGATGAAGACTATGCACATGCATGTCAAGTTTGGCGAGTGTTTGGCATGAACACGCTAAGTGAATATGCTTTGCATTACCTAAAACTGGATGTATTGCTGCTCACTGATGTGTTTGAAAAATTCCGTAACTTGTGTCAACACATTTACGGTCTTGACCCGGCTCACTATTATACAAGTCCTGGACTCTCGTTTGATGCCGCTTTGAAATACACTCAAGTGGAATTGGATTTACTCACTGACGTAGACATGGTTCTATTTTTTGAAAAGGGCATTCGTGGCGGCTTTGTGCCGCTTAACCAACGCCATGCTGAAGCGAACAATGTCTACATGCCTGATTATTCACCGGACAAACCAGAATCGTACTTAATGTACTATGACGTGAATAATTTGTACGGTTACGCCATGAGTCAGCCTTTGCCCTATGGGAAGTTTGCTTGGCTGACAGACAAACAAGTGTCAGAATTTGATGTGAACATGGCTAGCCAAGAAACAGGCCGTGGATATGTGCTAGAAGTGGATATTGAATATCCCTCATCCTTGTATGATGAACATGCTGATTTCCCATTCTGCCTTGAGCAAATGGTTCCCCCTGACAGTAAAGTGAAAATTGAAAAACTCATGGGCACACTTTACAACAAAAATCGGTATGTGGTACATATCCAAATGTTGGTGCAATGCCTCGCCCAAGGCTTGGTGTTGAAGAAAATCCACAAGGGTATTTCTTTTGCTCAAAAAGCATGGCTTGAGCCATACATGCGACTCAACACAGAGCACCGACAAATGGCAACACAGCAGTTTGAAATTATTTTTTTTAAATTAATGAACAACTGCATCTATGGCAAGTCCATGGAGAATGTCCGCAAATACCGTGACATTAAATTGGTCAATGTCTGGGAGGGGCGGTGGGGTGCCCGGCGGTACATTGCCAAGCCAAATTTCAAATCGATCAATATTATCGATGAGGATTTGGCTACTATTGAAATGAGTAAGACCAGTGTGACCATGGATAAACCCATTTACTTGGGTCAAGTCATTTTAGACTTTTCTAAATCGGTCATGTATCGATTCCACTATGAGTTTGCCAAACGCCATTTTGAGGACGTCTCTCTTTTGTATATGGACACGGACTCATTCATTTACCACATTCGCCACTGCAACCCCTATGACGTCATGAGGCAACATAGTGACTGGTTCGACACCTCTTGCTATAGCGCTGACAACGTGTTTCAGCTGCCCATAAAAAACAAGAAGAAAATGGGCGTTTTAAAAGATGAATGCGGTGATTCCATTATGACGGAATTCGTAGGTTTGGCTTCGAAAATGTATGCTTACCGCACACTCGACTGTAAGGAAGCCAAAAGAGCAAAAGGTGTAGGTAGGGCAGTGGTAAAATCGCTACGTGTTGATGACTATCTAGCGGTTTTACGCACTGGCAAAGCTATGTCTCATACACAGTGCAGGATACAATCCAGCAACCATCATTTGTATCTTGTGGAACAGAGAAAACGCACCCTCGCCTCCCTGGATAACAAGCGTGTGTGGGCTGATGACCTGCTCACTAGCCTGCCCTGGGGTTATGATCGCAACGAGGAGGAGGTGTGATTTCACTGTTTAATCGTTTATGGGACATGGCTTTTTGTAACTTGTAGATTTAGAATTTTGTAAATATTGGTTTCTGTCATTGTAAATAGTAGATTTTGTAAATAGTGACAACCCACTTGGACCTTTTGCTCTTTAAAAAGTTCTATGCAACCTTATTTTTTAAATTTTTTGATTGGTAAATAGTTTGATTCTTTTAACGCTGTACAAAATTGAGTTTTTTTGTAAATATGAAATAAGTAAGATTTTTAGTAACTTTAATAACTAGTATTTAATTATTTTTCGTAATGCAAATGATAAACTAAAAAGTTTTTTTTGGGATGAGTGTGCATGTCGAGAATGTGCTTTTGGGAATAAATAAGGTGGTTGTGTTTGTTCCCAAAGACAGGTGTGAATGTATGACTGGAGAGAGAAAACTGGTGTGTATGATTGACCAGAGCAAACACGGTGAGGTAGGGTGGGTGGGTGGGGAGGGGGTAAATGGTCACTTTTATACTCATTTTGTTTTAAATAGTTTCGTTTTTTTTCATTGAAATGTGGCAGTCAAAAGACATTATTTTTGTAAAAACAGTCTTACCTGCAGTAGTCGTAGACCTCGACGTTTCTCCAAACACGCATCAGCACATTGCAGTATTATCAAGGTCAAGCACTTGCATGAACATGATTGTCAAATCTCAACTTTCGACATACACCAAATGGAAAAATGTGAAAACAGCAAAATGGAAATTCCATGTTTCCATATCACCAAACTCGCAAAACTCAAAACGGACATTTTTAAAAACTGGAAATGGCCATGTGTGAAATTTGAAAATTCAAAAACTTCAAACGGTCATTGTTTAAAAAGTGTCATCAGCAAAATGGAAAAATCCATATCATCAAAAACGTTAGACTTGAAACGAACGTTTTCAAAAACTGTAAATTGCAAATTGGCAAATGACAGTGTGTGGAATTCATTATGTGTGAAATGTGTAAAATGAAAAAATCAGCCATCAACATCACGATTTCTTAAAATTAAAAATAACAAATCATTGTACTCTGGTAAACCTTTGTTTTTATTTCATAGTCATAGTGAATTGACAAAAGAAAAATAGAATACAAACAAATCCCAATTCCTCACTCCTCAATGTTTATGTCCATGCATCATCAACTTTCCTTTCATAGCACTCATGACAATCAGGGCTGCCATCCTTTCACCCACTGAGGCATCACTGGATGTGAAACGTTGTTTAGCTTTCTTCAATAACAATTTATCTGCCACATGTCTTAAACCAGGATGACTATGGCGATAAGAAAGGTCATGTTCCTTGCATGCTTGATCCAAAAGATTAATGGGTACATCACCACGTTGTAAACGTTTTTCGAGACGAGTTCCAGGGCCGCAAAAACGATAACCTGGAAGATGGATTTCGAAAGGTAGGTATTGAATCACTTTGTCAATGACGCCATTGCCAGTACAGGTCTGGCATATCCTTTTCCATCGATGGTAAAAAGGTTTGGTCTTCCTCCTCCTCTGTGGACGATGTTTGTGTTTGTTGTTGTTGTTGTTGCTTTTTCTCGCCATGACACCCGTGGAATGATTCAACAAAGTCTTTACATGGACTTTTATGACCGTGATACAGTTTCACTAGCTGGCAAGTCGCACACTGACGCATAGACGGTATTTTTGCCATGGCCACTTGCTTATGGTGATCGTAATCCGTACAGGGTTGCAATTCACTCAACACAGGGTCTTGAGTCCATGATTTTGGTACATGTTGCCAGATTTCTTTGACCGCGTTGGCAACCACATAATAAATTAACGACTTGGGCAGCGCCAAGAGTTCCTCTTTGGTAAAACTGTCTAGTTTCTTTTTGCACACAAAGAACTTGCCGATGGCTTTGTCCGTAGCATTGCCTTTCTCCATGGTATCACGTGCTGTAGATGTTTACACGTCGCTTGTAGAAATCTCACTGGCGTCATTCACAGGTAAATCATGAGTTATAATTTTGTTCAACAACTCCCAGCAGGCATGGGTGGTTAACCAATGAAAGAGATGCCACGCATGTGATAGGGCTGTATGGGTAATGTTGCCACAGGAACAAGTATCCATGAGCGTTTGCAGGGAGGGGCAGCCCAACTCCATGAGGTCGATACATTGGCAGTAAGACGCCAAAAATGGTTGCAACCATTGACGTTTTTCACTACCTTTCACAAATACCACATTGGCCGAGGACAAGTGTGCTTTCATGACCACGTCCAAATATTTATAGGAAATGGTTCCCTGATTCCAGTCTAGTTGCCTATGATTTTCAATCCACTGGGTTTGTTTACGGTCTTTTTCACACAACAAATCAAAAGCATGGGGTGGTTTAAATAGCAAATGCGTAGCTTGCGATATCCAAAACGTGGTACAATCGATCATGGCCACTTGTTTAAATATAAATTTGTTGTCACCAATTTTAAACCCTTGGCAATCCACAATGAGTGTGCGCAACATGTTGACGCTTGCCTGGACCAAGTTCAACTGACGACTGACTGACGATCAGGTGTGATCATGACATGGACTTACCTGCCATGCTAGTTTCAAATTAAGGTTAGGGTAGGACAGGGGGGACATGCAAAAATAAGAATTTAAGAATTACATCATTTTATTATCATAACACGTCTTACAGGCTTTTCTCATTTTAGGATAAGGACGATAGCAACTGATACAACAATATAGTCTCTTGTGTTTGTAACGTCCATAACACCGATGATGTCCCAATGTCTCTAAACTAGGCGTTTTTGATGGTGAGCTGCTCACCGAAGCACCATGGATACCATACGGCCCACATGTATCGTAACTTGTTTCTTTTTCATCACCCAGAGACACAAGTGAGGGATAGCTTGAATGACAGGGTATATTTCCCACTTTCATTCTGCACAGGTAGGGGCAGGTGGGTGACCAGCGCTGATGTTCCTGCATGGGTTCATCGCCCTCCTGCCATTGGTCTATGATGATGGGACAAAAGGCACATTTCACTTCATCTCTTGTTTTTAAATAGTAGAATCCAGCAGCCGCCAAGGCTTGAGGGTTTATGAAAGGCACTGGCCATGTGGCAAACGTCTTGAAACGTTGTTCCTCAGAGTTTAAATTCATGGATGTGACGTCTCTTGAGGCTTTAAAGCAAGACATGACTGAGCGGCTTGACGTGGGATGACCTGTTATTTATACACTCGTCACTTGGTTGGACAGTGGATAATAGTTGACTTGTTTGTGATGAATAATCAAACAGTAGGCCGTCGTATTGGCTGGTACATTGTCATGCGTTTCAAAATCTAGTCGAATGTCGATATTGGATGGCTTGACAGACTCTTCCAGGTAAGAACAGTCAAAGACAATCAGTGGTGCTCTTGCCTTAAACGCTTGGGGTAGTAGCATGGGGCCGTTCTCTTTTTGATAATACGACCATCGAAATTTAGAAAACAAGTCGTACAGGGGGCCAAACTTATTTTTTGAAAAATCCAAATCCAGTCCTTCATAGGGAAACACGGCTCCGTTGAGGAAAAGACGTGCATTTCTCAATTGCAGGTGATCAAATTGCGTGGCATTTTTGGTTTGTTGATACTTGCGATTCGTTTGAAAACCCACGATCAGGTAGAGAGGTCTCTCTGTATAGCGAGCTGTTTTTACAGACCAACTGTGTGTGTTGGTGGTGGGCAATAGCGGATACTCATGGAGTGCCCAGCTTCTAAATTCCATGGGTAGAGGCATATCTCTCTTTACCATTTTGAGTACGTCCAGTTTTTTGCTATCTTCAAGGGTCACATGGGGGACTTTCCATAGCAAGCGTTGTAGTTGAACTTTTGAATCGATGGGGGCATTGTCGGCTCCCTTGAGTGCATTATTATCACTCCTGTCTCTCACCAGATAAAGCACTTGCCTTGCATTAACCACAATGCGTTGGTGATCTTCAGCAAAGCCTAGAATCAGTTTAAGAGGTAAATATCCAGTAAAGGTTCCATCGGTGTGTACCATCCAGTCATTGGTCGAGTCAGGACACCAACCTGCCATGCAAAGTGTTTTACCTTCTTCCTCACTATAAGAGGGGTATAGTTTCATGACACTGGAAATGCCCACATTTCGAGTTCTATCCACCACGATATCGTTAATGACATACCGCACTTCAGAAAACAGAAAGGCCAAACCATGGTTGGCCAACTTGGATGTGGTGGGTGTAGAGCCATCGGCTTTGGTGAGCCGACCTTCAATCTGAATAACACTTTCATGCGGTAGGGTGTAAATATCTTGGTTGTTGATAACAAATTGAATTTCATCATTGTTATTGAGTCCAGGTGTTTGAGCTTGATAGGAATGGAGATCAATTCTTACCACTCCTGGTTGCTCCTCGATGTGGTTCGCTATCTCTAGGATAGAATTCATTATGAGGGTTGACGTGGTAACCTAAATGCTGTAAAATCTGCTTGCCTTGAGATGTTAACGTGTATTCACGTGGCAAACAACTAACACTATTCCTAGACGGTGTTGTTGCTTTATACACAAATTTCATAGTGGCTTTAGCACTAACTTGTGAGTCACTGGTGTGGTAGAATCTAGATCAATGAGTTGTTGATCTCTATTGATCAGTCTTAATGTTATATTACTAATACTATCGACAGCCACAGCATGAAAAAGCACCACTGGAGGGTTTTCACGAATAATATACCCATTGGGCGATGTCACAATAAAGTCATAAAGCGAATGCGATGGTTCTTGATTGGTGTACACTTGGCTAATAATATTACACGTCACCGACACATGATGGTCCTCAATGAATTTCACTTCATGGTCCGATTCATGTTTTTTGTTGGGCTCCAACACACGTGGTTTAAATCCTAGTAATGGGCCAATGGAATCGGGGTGTGTTTTAAAGTCAATGTTGAAGGTAGAGAAAATACTGCAGCGATGAGTGTTAGTATTGCCTACAAGTTCAAACTTGTGCGTTCCATCGAGAAATGACTTTAAACCATACTGATTGATCAACACCACATAAATGTGTTCATAAATATCATCGATCGTGTATCCACCAGAGTTCAGGGTGAGCACAGAATCATCATAGTAAAACTTGTTGTTCACATTTTCACGTATGTTGTATATTCGATTGTACGTTTCAAGAGAAACAAGTCCTGAACCATAGGGTTTTTCACTCAATTCGATAGGCGGGTAAAAGTCTAGGCTGACTTCAGGTCCACGTCCATGCACTGTAAACGTTTTACTTTCTGCCGACATACTGGTGGCGTTTTTGCTTATGCAGCGTCTTATATAAAAAAATTAAACACAAACGTCCACACTGTTGGCTGTTAAACGTTTGCTCACGTTTCACATTATAATATATCTTGATCCTGTTTCCAAAATAGGTCACTAGTTCCATGGGCGGGGGCAAATTCCCAAAACTGTCAAAGTACCATACCATGGATCCCTCTTTGACATAAGCTACATAATGAGTCCCTGGTCCTCGGTGATCATCCAAATTGACAACAGCACATTCCTTTTTCCAGGGTCGTGGGGGTAATTGGTTTCGCATAAACACACCTCGAAAATGAGAAAGCTTTAGTTGTTTAGCATAGCTTTCCACTTGTTGATGCGTCAGGGCATGTCTCGCTATGGCTGAGGTTATTATTTTTTTTTTTTTTAATATTTCGAAATGGTGAAATCCCAAATCCTTGTTGATAAAAGGCTGGCTTTAAATTGGCATTTCTAGCCCCCATGGCAATCGCTTCCATCGTTTCATTGTGTCGCTGACTTTCTTTGAGTTGTTGCTTGCCCTGCTGCGCGGCTTTAATGGTTTTCGCCACTGCACTGACACCGCCCAAGAGTGAACCCAGAGCAGCCAAACCGGCAAATAATGCAGGTAAAAATCCCGCTCGTTTGGGGACGGGAATCACTCGCCCTTGGTTTGAAACCTACGCCGACGTTTTGGAATAACATGTCTCTGTGCTGCTCGAAGGGCTTTCCTTATGGTCAATACATTATTTTTTCTTTTTTTCTTTCGCAAGGGCTTGTCCACGAATGTCGTAAGCCCAGGCTTTGCCAAGGACTAAGTCCTTTTTTTAGTATTTCTCACTGCATACCTTTGTTTCACCATGATGATAATGACCAACAACCTTTCACAAGAAAGTTTAAATCACAACTAACGTCAGATGGTTATTTCATGACTGTATATTCCAATTCCACATTAAGTGGGAAGTCGTTTATGTTTTTTCCCGCTTGCTTTTCATCCCATGTCAACATGAGATAAAAGGATAATTCGTCACCTGCATTGACCATTTCATGGTTATGAAGCAACATCCTATGACCATTTATCTTTATTTGTAAATGGTTCTCATCAGGTATGGCATATTTGATGTGAATGGTTCCATCATAGTGTAATCGATAGTGGCTTAAACCCGAAGCAAGCACATAGGTCAAGTGCTGATCATGGACTAGCGGTAAATGGTTTCTGTCATTCACAGGTTTTTCATTTGTCAGATACACTAAAAATACAGATGGGATAAATTTATAAAGCCTTTTCATTTCATAGGTCATGTAACGCTTGGTACAAACATCGTCTTCGTCTTGTGGGTCTTCCACGTGAATAATCCGATGGTGATTAGCGCTATAGCCATTCACCGTAAGCTGGGGCACTTTGTCATAAAACTCATACACTTTGTTATCCACATACTTTTTCGTAGTAACGTCTGTAGACACTTGAGGATGTTTTACATGGGTTAACCGCTTTCCCTTAAAGTCATAATCTCCCTGTTTTGTGCGTGGCACTACTGACCTATCCACATAGTGTTTATTAGCAGGATCTGTTTCTTGTTTAGGATCATGTATGGAGACAGGCCTAGCGTTGGCCATCAACGCCCGTCCAAAGACATCCATCGTCAACCTGTAGTACCAGTCTACTGTTTCTATGACAAGGCTCGGTGTCCTGTATATAGACAGCCTGCTAGCCTGTCTAAGCCTTAGTTGAAATGATGATTATTAAGCAGCAAGAGTCATTCCCCGTGGGGGACATGGTTTCCCATCTCTGTCCCTCATCACGTGAACAACGCCATGGTTCACTGTTTCCATCTTCCATTCGCTGCATCATTGTGGGGCCTTCCGGCTGTGGAAAGACTAATCTTTTGCTAACGCTCATCACAGCGCCCAATGGTCTGCGTTTTCAAAATATTTATATTTTTGCAAAATCTCTCTACCAACCCCTCTACGTGTTTCTGGATCAAGTCATGTCTGGATTACAAAAAGAGAATATGGGTTATTTTACATTTTCCATGCAAGAAAATGTGATTTCACCGGATGAGGTAAAGCCTGATTCACTCATGATTTTCGATGATGTATCCACTGAACGTCAAGGCATCATTCAAAGCTATTTCAGCATGGGTCGTCACAAACATATCGATTGCTTCTATCTTGGACAAACGTATTCAAAAATGTCCAAACAGTTGATTCGTGACAATGCCAATGTCATTGTTTTATTTCGTCAGGACGAGAGGAACAGTCGTCACATTTATAATGAACATGTGAATCCGGATATGACCTTTCAAATGTTTACAGAATTGTGTGCCAAGTGCTGGAACACTCAACGTCATGCCTGTTTAGTGATTGACAAACAAAGTGAACTCAACCAAGGACGGTATCGCTTAGGGTTTGATCATTTTATTGCTATTTAAGACCCTGTCTCATTCCCCGTCAAATCATTTGTCAAGACACCATGGCGTTAGCAGAGAGTCAATTGAAAAAGCATATTATTAGAGCAAAAAATACTATTCGCCAAAAGTTTCGTCAATTGAAACAATCACGTGCCAATCATGCTTTGTTTATTCAGCAACATTTAGCACCTCCACTAAAATCCATGTTGAAACCCTCTTTCAAGCCATCTGAAACGCTACCCACCGTTTCACAAGCCACGCAGACACTGCACGAGGACCCTGAGGAAGAGGAAGAGGAACAGGAAGATTTGACTAGTGTTAGTGAAGTTGAGGATGAGGAGGAACAAGTGTTTACGCCTCAAAAAAAGGCCGCACCCCTTGCAGAGTTTTTGAGAGAAAAGAAATCCTTGGCCATGGTCGATACACCTTGCCCTTCCAGAGCGTCTCCGTTTTCACAACTCTTGGCCACCCCTCAACATAAAGCACAACTGAAAACCATTTTAATAAAATATTATGGATCAACATTGGAACCCTATTTCACCGATCTATTTATTGGAAACACAGATACCACGTATGGTGTTCGCTATGAGGATGATAGTTTTAAAATTGGCGATTCATCCATTAAATTTGCTCGTACTAAAGCTGTCATTAAAAACATCAACTATAATTTAACGCCAGGACTGTTAAAGTTGCTCTTTTCTCGGACCCCCTCTCCCCATGATTATACGTCAGAGGACCTTGACAAATATAAATCCATTTTATTGAATACCCATGCTCACAAAAGACAGTATGATCCCACGCAACAAGTGAATGCCAATATATCTCAAAAATATAAAACCATCATTGCAAAAATGTTTCCCACCAGTCAAAGTACTCGTCGTAAAGCGTCCGCTTCGGGAGTGACATTTAAACCATTAAAACCCCTTGTGGATGTTACCTACTGGCACAATCCCAATAAGCTCGTCCAGCGGCTACAGTTGTTGCATGCTTCACGTCAAGCTGGCCATACCGGTCACGATTGGGAAATTCAAGAAATTGAACAAGAACTTCGAAATGCCAAAATTATTGTTTAAGCCCTCACCCATTAAGATGGGTATTGCTCACGAGTTGCATCGCCCAACTAAGCGTCACTATCCACGACTCAAGGTGATTTTACGAGGTGTGGATGAACTTTGGCAGGCTGACTTGGTTGAAATGATACCCTATGCTGGCGTTAACGACGGTGTACGCTATATGTTGACCGTCATTGATGTCTATTCCAAAATGGCCTTTGTTGAACCTGTGCGTCGCAAGTCTGGTCCACTAGTTACCAAGGCCTTTCAACATATTATTCAACACTCCCAACGTCAACCTCAGCTGCTACAAACCGACCAGGGGAAAGAATTTTTCAACAAGGACTTCTCCAGTTTTCTCAAATCTAAGGATATTCACCATTACACCACGTACAGCAATCTCAAAGCCAGTGTGGTCGAGCGGTTCAACCGAACATTGAAAACCCATATGTGGAAAGCGTTTACCGCTCAGGGCAGTTATCGCTGGTTGGACATGTTACCTGAGCTAGTGTCACGTTACAATGACACCAAACATAGAACGATTGGGACCAAGCCACGCCTCGTGACTAAAAATATTCAGCGATTGGATAAACTGTTTAACCCCATAAAAACAGCCGATCCTAAACGTCACCGACTGAAAATTGGGGATTTTGTTCGTGTGAGCAAATTTAAGTCTGTCTTCAATAAGGGTTACACGCCTCTGTGGGGGACTGAACTATTTCGAATTCGTCGAGTCAACTTGGACACTCCAGTCACCTATTTACTCGAGGACCTCAACCATCAACCCATAAAAGGTAGATTTTATCTCCATGAACTTCAGAAAACAGCATTTCCTCAGCATTATCTTGTGGAAAAAGTGTTGAAACAAAAAGGAAATAAACTCTACGTCAAATGGTTAGGGTTTAACTCTACGTTTAATTCTTGGATCAATAAATTACATGTTGTGTGAACCTGTGTACTTTTTATTTATTCACACATGTTGTACACCACCTATAGCTCTATGTGTACAGTCCTCAGCTCCACATATTTCTTTCTCTTTCCACCTGTGTTCTCTCTTACATTACCCCTCCCCCTCTCCCCCCTCCACCTCCCACCACTGCTGTTCGCAGCTCTTGCCTATCTATTGGTTGTGACATCATTCCCACAAGTTGCATCACGGCCGACTGAATACGAGCTGCGCTCTATACCGGCCTTGACATTCCCAGTCAGAACCTATGTATAACATGTAATTGGAAAGTTTCTACTCGTTGCCGGTAGAGCGCACTCCCCTCCCATTATAGGCGCGATAAGGAATCAGCTGTACAGTACGTATATTAAATGTGTAATCTCAAGAACCACTGGATGGATTTTGATGCTGCTTTCACCATTCTGTAAAGGTGATCTCGAGGAAGATTTGTGTAGAAAATAATTTATTTATGACCAAAGGGAGCCAAGCAGTAACGATTTCAGTGAAAAGGTCGAAAAAATAGCCTGGCGTCCGGGCGCTTTTTAAGCTTACGCTGGGCGAACCGTTAAAAATATCAATATATTATGAGTGTAAGAATTGTTCAGCGTGAGAAATTCTACAAAAAAGTCCGCGAGAGCATATCTCTATCTTCGATACATCGCCCACTACAAGTGTTTTTAGTTAGGACGGGAGGGGAACAAGTAGCAGCTAATCGTGTGTTGTGTTTTGTGCTAAGAGATCTTTCGACAAATTATCAGATACCGTGAGCCTTCTTTTTCACGAAGCAGCTGTCAGGACGGGACTTACATAAACTCCTGCTGGACGTTATTCTCGAGGTTGAACAATGCGGTTTCATAATTATAATAACTGTCTCTGATAATCACAAACCTAACACTACAATGATGAGGCATTTAGGGGGAGGGAATTTGCAACCAATGGTCAATCACCCATACGACGAGTCTAGGAATGTATTCCCCAGTTTTGATAATTGTCACATTCTTCAAAAAAAAAAAAAAAACATTAGAACGCAATTTCAGGGAAATACTTGTCATTACTATACACAATGCAAAAGGGTGAGATCGTCAAACCGGTCAGACACCTCACTAAAAAACACATCGAACCCACTAAATTAGAAAAAATGAATGTTCGGCGTGCCAAGGAAGTGTTCTCGTCAGAAGTAATTGGTGCCATTAGTACACTGAAAGAAAATATAGGCATTCACCCGGAAGCGTACACATTCATGGACGCAGAAGCAACCATTAAAAAAAAACGTTAATAAATGGTTCACTATGCATGACGTAAGCATCACATATCATCATATTCAGTCTAGAAATCCAGATAAAGGGCATTTTTTCTCATTAAATGTCAGTCGCCTAAACTGGCTAGAGGAATATTTTCTTTCTTACCTTGAAACTTTGAAAGCTGATAGTAACGCTGCTAGAAAGGACTTCCTGAGTTCTGAGACTTACGAAGCTACCTATACAATTAGTCACGGATTCAGCTGTCCAGTGCATAAGGTATCTTCTAAAAATGGGTAGAGGAAAGTCGCCAAATATGGGGAGTTTTTTTTTTATAGGGCTCACATTAGACATAAGAAGGAACGGAATAATTTTGGTTTTCTCACCAATGTAAACCTCAGGCGATATACTATGTATATTACAAATATGGGCACGTTTGATGTTGTAATACCCTCTGATATTATTGTTAACTTTAAAAGTGCACTTTCCCCGTATTAGGCAACCGGGTTTCGTAATATGGGGAGGTGAGAAACCTCACGGTTCTTATTTATAATAGGTACACTGAATATTATACCCTACTAATTAAAGCATTAATTCTGACATATTTTTTTCGTGTGGCCTCCTGAGAGGCCGAGTGCAGGTCTTTCCAGTCGACGCCCGTGGGCGACCTGCGCGTCAGGATGAGAGATGGAATGGATGAAGATGAATGAAACTGGGCAAGGATGTGGAAGGAAGCGGCCGTGGCCTGTTAGAAGGTACCGTCCCAGCATTTGCCTGGTGTTGAAAAATGGGAAACCACGGAAAATCATTTCAAGGACGGCCGACGGTGGGGCTCGAACACACGCGTCTACCGAGTCAGCAGAGATCTTGGCCCCATGGCCTAACGCTGCGCTTTAGACTGCGTAGCCACTACTGTCGGTAATTCTGACAATGTAATGAAATCGCGAACACAAATAGTACAAAAATACAAAAATGAATATTTTAAGTAAATAACAGTCCTAGTTTCCTGTTGCCGAACTTCCAAACCGTTCAGCAGAAAAATGCATAAACTTTAATGAAAACCGAGTGATTCTGATCGAATTCAACTGTAACGAGGTGCAAGGTATGTCTAATTTCTCTTAGATTTATTAGCACGCTATTTTATTTTGTGATATAATTTGCATTTTGATATTGTGGGAATTATAATGATAATATAATAGTGTCACTAGCAACCCGCCCCGGCTTCGCCCGGGAACAGTTAAGAATGTGCAAGGAATTCCTGTCAGACGTAATTTAAGAATGGCGAGGTGCAAGCCAAATCCCCCTCCCGTCCAAACTAAAAACACTTATAGTGGGCGATGTATCGAAGATAGAGATATGCTCACGCGGACTTTTTTGTACAAT
Source organism: Meconema thalassinum (assembly GCA_946902985.2). Lineage (NCBI taxonomy): Eukaryota > Metazoa > Arthropoda > Insecta > Orthoptera > Tettigoniidae > Meconema > Meconema thalassinum. The sequence goes on from OX336391.1 coordinate 544,883,854, forward strand.
TTTTCATGCTGAACAATTCTTACACTCATAGTATATTGATATTTTTAACGGTTTGTCCAGCGTAAGCTTAAAAAGCGCACGGACGTCAAGTTCTTTCTTCGACCTATTCACTGAAATCTAAAATCGTTACTGCTTGGCTCCCTTTGATCATAAATAAATTATGTTCTACAGAAATCTTCCTCGATATTACCTGTACAGAATGGTGAAAGCCGCGTCAAAATCCATCCAGTGGTTCTCGAGATTACCCGTGATATCCAAGAATCGGGGACTTCGTTTTACACTAAGTAGAGATAAGTCTTAGTCGTGCAATGCTTGGTGAACAGCGCTGTGTGAGCAGTTGAGTAACTAACAAGATTTCATGAAAAAGGTCTCATTGTCTAGGCCGGTATGAGCGCATTCAGTCGGCCGTGGTTGCATCATACTTTTTACTGATTCAGCGATTCCCACGCTTTGAACATTCTGTTATCAGGCACGTGGACAGCTAACGTCCAAGGTGAACACCTGTGGCGAATCAAATTTCACATGAACTTGCATTTTGTCACGTACGAAGCAAAACAGACTGTGACTTGTTAACAGTTATCGCGCACGTGGACAGATAACACCCAAGCGAACACCTGTGAAAGATCAAATTTCACATGGACTTGCATTTTGTCACGTACGAAGCAAAACAGAATGTCACTGGTTTAGCATACATGTGGTTTCACAAATGTGTGTGCATGCCTTTCACACTCCCCTGCCACCACAATGGTCAGATTATTTCACCTTCAAGCGTCACCTGTTGTCAAGTCAGATCAACGCCTTCCAATAAGCTCAAATGACCTTCACCTCCTGTAAGTTTGTTTTCTGTACTCGCTTTGACCAACATAGAACCAAGTTCTCATTACCGTTTACACGTCAAAGGTAAAATATCAGGAAAACGCACGCTCGCTCTGTCATACACCGACCCGCCGAAATAGCGATTGTTCTATTAAGCATGGTCCTTGTGCTAAGCGACAGGTTTGGTCAAACACACACACTCAGCCGTATTGTCTCTCTCAACCACCACGCTTTATAAACATTATAAACAGGTAAAGAAAGAGAAAACGTTTTTTCAACATGTATGGCGTTAGACCCATGTGAATTATTTTTTGAAAAAAAATATCTACCACATTTGAAAGGGGGCGTTAGCCCGAGTCCTAGGGCACCTCGTACATGTCTCTAGCGTTATTGGTTCGTGAGATATCGGCAAAAATCACAAAAAACACGTGTTTACCTCAAAATCGAGTTTCCCAATTTTTTTTAAATTATAACAAGTGGTTCATTGCAAAGAAGACGTCAGCCCGAGTCCTTGGACCCGTCGTACACGCCTCTAGCATGATTAGTTTGCCAGATATAGCAAAAAGTTTAAAATCACGTTTTTACCCAAAAAAAACCGTGTTTCCAAATATTCACCTTTTCGCCACCTACATTCCCGTAAAGAGCACAAAGAGACGAAAAAAAACCGAATCCAAGCACGCCCTCCTAGCATCACTCCTTCCATTCCAAGGTCGCAGGGGCTCACCACTTGCTAAGTGGAGCAGCTCTATCCCCATCCCACTACTGCAGGTTTTCATCCTAGAGACTTGAAATTTTTTTGGGGGGTAGAGGGGGTAGGGATCATTGATTTACGTTAAACAATTTTTTTTGTAGAGTTCCTAGTTTCCGAAATATAGAATTTTCAAAATTCGAGTTTTTCCAAAAAAACATAAAAATTAAAAAACGTTTTACTATAGAAAATAAAGGCCATAAAGACCATTCGTTTGAACCATGGCACAACGTTCTATCATGTTTGGTTTTCAAACTATTACCTACTTTCGAAAACAAAAATTTTCAAAAAAAATTCAAAAATATAACGAGTGGTCCATAGCAAAGCCCCCGTCAGCCCGAGTCCAATAACACTTTATTCGTGAATATCCGACCACTGGTTCGGGAGTTATCGGCTTAGACTCACGCGGCGGCCATGACACTCGTTAGAACTGTCACTACTCCACTACTGTAGTTATAGCTCTTTACCATCATCACAACAGAGTAGGCTACTTGTTGGTCATCTCCGCATATTACCTTACACTACTACTGTATAGTAGTTGAGGGCTTATAGCTTAACTGTATCACAGCAATATTAGCTACTCCTTATATACAGGGTCATCGAAAAATAATGCCAACGTTTAAAAAAAATGATAGCACCGAAACCCTTTATGTCAAACGTGTAATTCTTTCACTGAACGCCAGCTGGTTAAAGTAAGTTTTGTTTTGGAGGGGACGTGACCTAGCTATGCGAACACTAGATGCGCAGTAGCCTAGCCTAGGTCAGCCGGGGGCGTGCGCGCCAATGAAGTCTTGACCTCACCCCTTTGGATTTATTTTCTGGGGCTACATTAAAAACATTGTGTATGCAGAAAAAAAATCGGGATTTGGAGCACATGGGGGAGCGAATTTCTGGCGCCATCTTGACAGTTACTCCTGAAATGATTGCACGTACCAATCCAGCCATTGGGAAAGCGTGCGTTCAATGCTGATGTTGGTGGTCGGCCTGGCCTAGATTTTTTCTCTACAGTGCCTGTTTCCATAATCTGATTAAACCATCGAATGACAGCTTTGTAATCAGGTGCAGTTTGTCGGGCGGTGCAGTCATTGGCGCGTGCGCCCCCGGCCGACCTCTACTACTGCGCATTTAGTGTTTGCATAGCAAGGTCACGTCCTCTCTAAAACAAAACTTATTTTAACCAGCTGGCGTTCAGTGAAAGAATGACACGTTTAACGTAAAGGGTTTCGGTGCTATCATTTTTATTTTTTAAAACGTTGGCATTACTTTTCGATGACCCTGTATATTCATGTATTAGTTGGGGTTGGAAGACTCTTTTGTTGATGGGATCGTCATTTCTACGTTTGGCATTTTTTTTTCGGGTGTTTGATACCTTCATCTGTATTTATCAGTAATAATTACCACACTTACTAAATTTTTTGACGGTTTTTTATTTAATCTTTGGAGGGCCTGTCTGTGGGTGTCACTGTAGTTTTGTTAGTGTATTGTAGAGCCATTTGTCTTGTAGATTTTGATCTGATGATACTCGCTTGACGAGCGAAACATGTCATCCCTTAGTTTTCTCCTTCTTCTATCGTCCATAACGATATATATATATATATAAAAGTGAAAGTCTGTATGTATGTATGTATGTATGTGGGTTGGTTCCGTATACAAATCTACACCGTTCCACCAATCTCAACCAAACTATGCATACACATAGTTTAGGACCCAGAAGGAACCGCTGGCTACATGAATTTTCGATAGTCTTTCTCATTCTTCTGACGTCGGCCCTTTTGCACTCGAGCAAAGACTAATAAATTCATAAAATATACTCATGAAGGAATGGCAAGGCAGATCGTTTCCATGGCAACATAGCTCAAGTCGAGACACGGCCGACTGGATGCCAGTTGCGCTCTGCACTACCGGTATAGAAAATGAGCTTCTTTACATCAAATCCCGTTAGTTACTCAAATGCTCACACAGCACTGTCAACCCAGTATAGCATAACAAAAACTTCACACTATTTGTAAATATAATTTCCGCAATATCAAAATGCAAATAATATCACAATATAATATAATAATAATAACCCCTGGCACTACAGCCCATGAAGGAACTAGGCCTAACAAGCGACCGCGCGCTGCCCAGCCATTTAGCCTTCAGATATTGGGGTGATGCGTGATCAGCGCATCGGGTTCCCTCGGCCGTTAATCTTGGTTTTCGTGATTGGGGCGTTGCCTCACTGTCAGACAGCTACTCAATTGTCATCACGAGGCTGAGTGCACCCCGTTCCAGCCCTCACGTCAGTTTCTAAAATCCTTGACGGAGCCGGAATCGAACCCGGGGCCTCTGGGAGAGAGGTAGGCACGCTAACCCATCACCACGTGGTCGGCCACAAAATACAATAGCGTGATAATAAATGACAGAAACTAAACATACCTTTGCACCTTACTAAAATAGAATTCCATTAGGTTCACTCGATTTATATAAAACTTAATGAACTTTCCTGCTGAGTGGTTAGTACAGAAGTTATTTGGAAGCAACCGATAGTTCGGCTTCTACAATAGTATTCGTAATCGGTGAGACTAATTTCTCTGCAATGACGCTGGGAAGACCGCTGCTGCGGTCAGGCTAATGAGTGGAGGGGATTACAGTTCTGAGAAATGCAATCCAAACATTTCATGCAATAAATTCTTTCCACTGTGAATACAACTTAAACCAGACTTTCAGTTTTCATTGTCGAAAAATATATTCCTGAAATTGTAATTTGATGATGATAGTTGATGTTTAAGGGCCTAACATGGAGGCTATATGCCTCTTAATTCTTTGGGATGAAAATGAAGAATGATGATAAAATGAACACTAGAACTAAAACTAATTACAACTTACAAGCAAATTACGGATTAGGAGAACAAAAGGACAAAAAGGAAGGAATAAGGGAAATAAAATGAGGTTAAATGAAATGCTCTCAACCCTCAAAAAATGAGAATTGACGGATTCGGTAAGGTGTGCCATGAAAGGCAGGTAGGAAGAGAAATAGAGGGAGACCACCCCAGAATCACTGGAAAAAGGGAAAAAACAGATCCAGCTCAGGAATTCTCCCAAACTCAACAGCCGTGAGCCCTTGAGGGTGTAGCACCTCCAGTGGTGGGGCTACACACACCCTGCCTCCTTTATGACCTCGTGCAGAAGGGAGCAGATATGATGAAAAGATGCACCGTATGGTTGATTCCGTAGTTAATTGGATATCATCGTAGGTATCAGAGGCAAAGAAGTCCCTATCATATGCGTTACTAACATTGGTCAAGTACTATCCCGGCATTTGCCTGGACAGAGTGTAGAAAAACCACACTCAGGATAGGTTCGAACCTACGATGTCTGTACTTGCTACAGCTGCCCTCGCAACCGTGGTGCACGATTAAACGATCACAACTACGGTGCGGGACTCTCAAAATGACGACTACACACAACAGACGAAGGAGTATTTGTGTCCGGAACAAATTTATCGCCGGAAATCACGTAAGACAATCATCTCACCTAACTCTGTCTCACGTAAACTCGGGAAATGAAAGCACACCTCCTGTGGGGGAGCAAGAGTAGTGTTGATTGCGACATTTACCATCGGTACTTGCAACTTGCATATGAAATGCCATTGTAGATATATTTTGTTCTCTTTGATAATAGCTTTAAACTGTCTGTTCATTTAACACAAGACAAGATAGGTTGCAGCACTATTTTCACTGCCAGCTGGATCGCATCCCTCCTGGCTGCTTTAAACTGCCTGCCCATTCAACACACAGACGCGTACAGGATCTTTTCACAGTAGCGCTTCATTCGTATTTACGTCTTTTTCCAGAACTAGCACTGACGTTATTTCATTTCTTACTACCGTCTATTTGAGTTGTTGGACTTTGCTACACCCATAAAATATTAAACAATAGACAAATCATTTTCTAAATGAAACATTGTGTTAACCTGAAGTAAGTTATCGCATTTATTAAATTGATATTCATTCAATGTCATTTAAATTAGAATTGCATAATACATTTGTAATCTGAGTCACATTTATAATTATATTTGTTTTTTCCATTGCTTTATTTTTAGACACCATATACTTTGAGCTAACCTCTTTACTTTCCACTACGTCGCGTTACTTGAAGCCGTTTGATTAGAATGGCTTCTGGATCTTTAAGCATACAGTCTCTTTATTAATAATACACGGATTGGTGAAGTATTGATATTCCATGTATGCCATTTCAAGCGTTTGACCTATCTTATGACATACTTTAGGGGCTAAAGAAGAAGCCCAATGTGTTCTCAATCAATGCATCTCATTTGACATTATACTGGGATTATACGTTGCTGCATTGCACAGACCAAGGATCATGTAATATGGGGCGCGTACTGGACGGTGGGTTGGTGGGATCCGGGTATCGAGCGTGGTTTGTGATGGAAGCCGGTGGAAACCATGCACCGCTGGTCTATTTATTTAACTTCTCATCTGACAGTGTTTGTGATATTATGATATATTTATTCCAAATGCACTTTCGTGCGCAATTATACTATTAATTAATTTACTTTAACAAAATGAGATAGATTAGTTGGTTCCTCTGTTTAGGGGCTGCGACATCGCGGTCATGCAGCCCCGTGTACATTGGATGTGTGTAGAATCTGCCTGATAACCGGTGTTAATTGTGATGGCTGTATTATTGTGTGTTATATGTAATTCAGGTAAGGACTACAGTCAGTCAGTTTTAAGTAGTTCCTACTTTTTCTACCAAATGCTACCGTCAACGACACCTAGCTGCAAACTTGGCTAATAGATACTCCAGCAACCAGACGGTGACCATTGGAACTTAATAGTGTTAATCAAATTTTACTTTCACATGAGTGTAGTTAGTGGAACGTTCTTTTACATCACATAAATCTATGTCGTATGACATAGGCACACCGGCTTTACTTCCCCTCCGAAGGAAGGCATACTGATGGATTTTTAACGCTTTCCAAACTCCGATGACTTCGGCCGGGTTTGAACCCGCGACCTTGGGCATAGAAGCTCAGCATGCTACCAAATACGCCACCAAAGCCGCCCAATATGAGATAATAGGCATGTAAATACAGCAATACGATTCCTTAATATGCAGCTATAGTAGACTACACACTGCGTTATGTAGGCCTACATGAATAAGCCATTTCTCATTAATCACACCATTTGTGCGGGGTTATAAATCGCAAGTATATTTGACTCCTGAATGATGACTTTATATTCCAAATATTGAATAATTTAAATATTGTTTCCTTTCAAAAAAGTAGATGCAACAATTTAAAAATGAAAGAGAACTATATGATCAAGACGTCTAAATTACACCCATTACAAAAATAAAAAATAAAGACTATCAGGAAAGTACTGTAATTGTGAGAATAGGTCCTTGAGAAATTTGCATATACAGCCCTTTTTGTTATTGATGCATTCTCTACTACGATATTGTACTCCACAGTACCTTTCGCCTAGATTTACAATGAGTTAATATTACACTTGATTAACTTCAGAGTCCAGGAGAACTATGTTTTAAACTCACTTAGGGGCAAAGTGAATATACTGTGACCGTTTAGTCGAGTCAACAACCACGATGACTTTCCTAACGTCCCATAAATCGAATAAAATTACCTTGAGGATCAGGTGACCTTCTATAAAGGCTAAAGCGGCACAAGAGTCCGTAGTCCACAGGGATCGTGGTACATGGTGACGATGGTCATAGACCGCCTAAGGAAAGGTTCACCTTAAAACTAGACTGAGAAAATAAACATCCAGACTTATGTAAAACACCGTGAAAATTTATTAAAATTCACAAGCCCCTAGCCTAGTTCGGAGGGTTATAATCGGCTAGTCCGCAAGCTAATAAATAAACAAAAATAAAGAGCAGGTCCCTACCTGAGAAGACACGGAAAACCCTCGCGAAAGATCTAACTCACACTAATAAAGCAACAACAGCAACGCTAGGAATATGGTACAACGCAAGTCCCTAGTTCAAGTTACAAGATTAAGCTAATATCTGAATTTACATTTAACAGGGTAGCAAGACAAATCTAAGTTAGGATGGTACCATTTCGACATTTACATTTAACGTTAATTCATCTAGCTAAGTCCTATCAATTAACAAAATTTACGGCGATGACGTCCGTAAAAGAAAACAATTACATCCAAAAGCTAAGTGTACAGCCATGATAAACAAACAATTTAATTATTCTTAATAACTATGTGCTAACAGCACACAAAAAGTAACATGTAGGATTTATACACTTGACATCATAAATAAGTAATGAAATAGACACAGTAGTTTTATTAAAAATTCCTGCCTGCACCTTGGTTTACCCTTTGTAAACCATAGTCATCTAATGTATATAGTTACGGTGACGAATGCGTAGTTGAGACCACGTCTGACATCGCATGGCCTGAGCTCCACAAGCTACGAACTCTAGGTTCGCGCCTGCTTCAGGTCGCTACAAAAATGTCAACTGTCCTAGTCATTTCCTCACAAGGAAATTATCTTCAACTGCACGGCTATGTCAACAGTTCCAAAATGCAAAGAACAAAGTTAGATAGAAAGAATCGTTAGTTAGCCTTGTTTTACAACAATTATGCGTCTTATTATTAAGATGTCGGTTTATAGGTTTATCGTAGGTTTATGGCGAATAACATTGACAATAGCCTGGGCACGGAGTGTCTCCACTGAGATCATTCTCCACCAAAAAGCCTCGACTCAACAGTCGGAATATAATCAACGAGTACAACAACTCGGACACACAATAACACGGGTTACCATCGGCGCTAAGCTCGCGTTCAATAACTCTGGGATAGGCCTGTACACAACAGTTACCTTCCAATAACATCTAGTCAACGGGATCAGTCCCGGACAAGGTATACACAAAATACCTTCATACAATAACATCCTGCTATAACAGGGTAGCCTTCACCATACTATAGAATACCTTACATAACTGTACCTGTCAGACGACAGTACACGCAACAGAGCGTTTAACTAACAAAAACCGATCCATAAAACATGTGATCAAATACAAGAGTGGAAACTGATTTCCATAAGCAAAATAGCAATGAAAGGAAGAGCGAATACAAATCGTACTCTGTCCTTGTCAATAGTAGTTTTGTCTCACAATGAAGCAGGCGTGCTTTCAGGTCACTGGGTTACATAACCAGTTTATTCAAGGTCGGCGATTTAATCAATACAAAACCTGCACCTGGCCAGTTCATAAAAACTTTACCATAGGTTACGGACCTCTAAAGAGTCCGTGTATAAAACACACTCAATAAATCTGAATGTAATAATACAATTCCGTCTTTCTACCAAAGACGTCTAAATGAAAGTAATCTTACAATAACTGAAGCTCTTTGCTTTAAAAATACAACTCAGTAGTTGCTAGTCCATCAAATAAAAATGTGTCTTACATGACACAAGCAAAAATGATAATTGTGGCGCAGATTCACACACTAGAGCTGCTTAATGATACGTTGGGAACTGAGTTCGATGCTAGACAACGAAACATTCCTTCTAGTTGTTAGGTTCAAACATGACCAAGAATAGCTATCTGAGCTTATTCAAAATGAAATATAATGCATTTACAAAACTGGTAGTTACAGTCGACTACCTAAATGATACGACCGTTCTAACGACAGTCAGGGGTATAACAAAGGATGGCTGCAAAGAATGCAATTAATTAATAACCATGGCATCTGATTGCCATAACTAAAGTCAGCAAAGACTTGAAAATTACCCCAAGTAGGGTTGAACAAAATAGCCTCAAAATGACTACAGTCAGGTTCAGCAAAAAGTAGGCATTGACGTTCTACGACGTTCATCAGGCTGCACCAGGGCTGACCAAAATGTCTGACCCAAGGGTGTCTCACTCTAAACTGAAATAAATGACATCTAACTAATCTAGTTACATCCCCACCTTGAAAAATGGCTGACACTGAGTGCGGTTGGTTCACAAACTACATTAAATCTACTATACCACCAGAAACTAGAACAAAGAAGGGGTGTGACAAAAACTCACGAAATGGAGGAGCTCTCACTCAGCTCTCTATTCCACAACAAGGGTTGTACAAAATCCTCTCTGGCTCTCTGGATCGGTATCCTCCTCATCAGGATTCCCATCTGGACTCCTCCAAAGACCAGGGTTCGATTTGTCCCTGTCGACAACTTCGTGGATATGCCTGGAAATGGCATTTTTGGCTCCTTCCTTCTCGTTCGTCGTCCTGGAAGTTCCACCATCAAGCTGGTTCCCGTAGAAACGTCACCCTCATACCGGGATGGTATTAGCCCATGGTGACTGCTTCAACCATGGTGAAGAAAAGTCCAATCACGTGGGTAGTGAAATAAGTTGCGTAATAATTCATCCTCTCACTTTCAAAATTATAATGTTCGTCGTGAATTTTATAGGCTTCAATTATAAAATACGACACAGCCTTAATTTTGCAGATGTGGATTAGCATGTGAGCTAACACTGTTTTATAATCCTGCACGTGCTAGTGACGCTACTTTTGTATCACGCAGCATCCGTGAATTATACGACGTTTTCAAAATGAAATTTTCACTATGGCAATTTAAATATCTCATACAATTATAATCACACTTATTCAGGATAATTGTAACACTATTACCTGTATATTTCCACTAGGCATCTGCCCTCCACATACGCGTGGGTAAAATGTGGTGTTACAGCAATGTTGTGCAATACACTATACTTGCCAATAATTATTTCCCAAACTTCTTCTTTAGTTCACTGGGCTTCAACAACAGTGAATAATAGTATTAGTGGGCTCGATGGCACCTTATAATCTTTTTTATCGCTCAACAGCGGATATTCTTCTACGTCTCGTAGGACAAATGTAATTCCACGCCTACACAAGGCGGATTCTCCAGACGCAGTGTAAGGTACTGGGTGTCTCTAGAAAGTAGGTCGTCAAAACGAAGTCGTTGAGCGACTACTTACGTTCCTTTTGCGTATCTGCAAGGGTATTACCTTACCTAAAGTAAAAATAAACATTCTCCAAAATGTTTTAATAATGCAGCATGACGAAATGGAATATTCTGAGTCTTGTGGAAAGATAAAAATTAATTAATAAGACCTCAGATAAATAATTAGCAGTTTACACCAAAGTCAAAATTGCGATTCACCACTACTTCAAAAAGTATCGCGTGATCTCTCAGCTCCACGTGGCTTCCTGGGTGTGTTCAAAAGTACAACATCCCATCATAAATGCTCTGTCATAAAAAAATATCACATGAACCATAGCTCAGCGGGTTCATCTGCCTCTCCGTCGTTTCAAATAAAATGTTGGGATAACATTTTTATTTGCTTTGAAATTCATTCAAGAGTGATATATTTTTAGATTGGCTGCATTAAAGGTTCCAATGCGCTCTCCTGTCCTAATGTCTTCTATTACATAACTTCCATTGTTCAAAGGCTGTCGGATACGACTAGGGCCATAATACAAGGATAGAAATTTCCCAAATATGCGGTCTATAGGACTAGAAATTCCGGGTCTCCTTATAAGGATAAGGTCTCCTTCTACTAGTGGTTCTCTAAACCTCTGGCGTCTAGTTCTTCTCAAGCGCTTGGCAGCTTGTCTGTCCATAGTCTCTCTCGCAGCAAAAAGTCTGCTGGCATGTGGTGGTTGTAAACAAGGTGGATTTACAATCACACGATCCCATATTCTCAGCGGCATCTGGTTCAAATGCAAGACCATAGGTATTTGACCAGTGCTCTCATGGACTGTTGAATTAATACATTTTGCCATAATAACAAGGACTTCAGTCCATCGCCAGTGTTCTTCTTGACAATATAATCGGCAGAATTTTTGCGATAATAGACATCACGCATTCTGCTGGGTTGCTCTCTGGATGTCGAATAGATGATAAAACATGACCTATTTCAAGCTCATTCATGGCATTGGCAAATTCTGCTGAGGTGTACTGTGATCCGTGATCAGTCAACAGGAATTGTGGCTTTCCTGCCTCCGGTATCACTTGACGTCTAATCCTCTGAATAATCTGATGTGCAGTAGCTTTTTGAATCGGATGAAGCATCGTATATTTCCTGAACACATCAATAGTTACAACGATGTATCGATTCCCACGACGAGCCTTAGGTATTGGGCCATACAGGTCCTGTGCATATAACTCTCTAGGTTGAGTTGGTAGTATTGGTCTAGGTTGTTCCTTCAGCAAGTGTGATGTGTACTTGTTTCGCTGGCATGCGTCGCAAGCACGTAAACACTGTCTAACGGTAGCTCCTAACCCTTTCCATGTAAAAGACTCCTTGATGGTTGCAATGGTTTTGTCTGTTCCACCATGTCCAATGGATAAATGTACCATAAGAATAACAGATTCTTGGTATCTCCTAGGAATAACTGCACGCAGTTCAGTGTGGTCCTCGTCTATAAACTTGTATAAGACACGATGATAAATCAAATAATCATCTGCAAGAGCAGCAATTCTTGCATAATGATCATCCTGTGGATCCATTCTTCGTTCTAGGAAACGGATAATATGTCTGAGTTCCTCCTCACGTCGCTGTCCTTCAGGTAGATGACGAAGTCGGCGAAGGTGTTCCTCGCATTCTCCCTCGATGTCTATGGCATTAACAGTAGCTTCAGGATTCCGGCTGAGGATGTCGGCCAACACATTCTCTCTGCCTGGTCGATAAACTATTTCCAAATCAAACTGTTGGAGAAACAGCGTCCAACGTGTGATCCTGTCGCTTGCCAGTCTTGTTCTTAAGATGAAGGTTAACGCATGATGATCGGTTCTCACAATAATCCTCTGGCCTAACAGAAGTTTCTGCCAGTATTCAAGTGCGTAGACAATTGCAAGTGCTTCTATCTCGGTCGTGAAGTAGTGAGATTCATGTGCTCTTAAACGTCGGCTTAAGAAAGCGATGTAATGACGTTTCTTCTCATCATCCTCCTGCAGTAAAATGGCTCCTATACCAATGGCAGATGCATCAGTTTCTAGAATAAAGTTCCCAGAATAATCTGGATATTCTAACTGAATCGAGTCCACAAGCATCTGTTTAGCTCTCCTGAAAGCTATCTCGCATTCATCATTCCAGTTCCACCTGCAGTTCTTTTTCAATAATCCTTGCAGTGGTGCAACAGTCTCGGAATACTTCTCACAATGAGCAGCAAAGAATTGGAGAATTCCTAAGAATTGTCTCACGTGTTTCACACGGGTTGGCGTTGGAAATGCAGCAACAGTTCTAATCTTTGCCGAATTCGGTCTATATCCTTCTCCATTGATTATGTGTCCTACGAATTTCACTTCTTTCTGAAAGAATCGACACTTGTCAAATTTGACCTTAAAATTCGCCTGTCGAAGATTCTCAAAAACAAGGCGCAATGTCTTTAAATGCTCTTCTTCTGTTTCTGAAGCTATGATTATGTCATCCACAAAACATATTACTCTCTGCTTCACTTCAGGAGTCAGCTTGGCATCAAGTGCTCTGATTAATGCGGCTCCGGCATTTTTCAATCCAAATGGTAGTTTTCGGAAGACATAAGTAGTCTGATCAAACAGGAATCCAGAATATTTCTGAGTATGCTCAGATAATCTGATATGGTAATAAGACTGAACCAAGTCCAATGATGAAAATATCCTTTTTCCTATGAACTTCCTGAGAATGTCCCCAATCTTGGGCGGTCTGTCGTGCTCAGGAGCTAGGCGTTCATTCAAGGCTCTAGCATCAAGACAAAGTCTCAAGCTTCCATCTACCTTAACCACAGGCGTTATGGGATTCAAGAAAGGAGTCGGTGATTTCTTGATTGTGCCTGCTGCTTCCATCTCATGGATCTTCTTAGCAGCTTCTTCGAGATGTTTCTCGGCAATCGGATAGATCTTTTTCTGGAATGGGGAATCATCCAGTAACACAAGATCATACTCGTAGTCTAATATCTCACCAGGTGTGGTGTCGAATATATCCCTGTATTCGTTCAATATTGCCTCAAGATCCTCACGTATGGGTGCTGATAACGATTCTGCCTCTTCGTCGGCATCTAGTGTCTCCTCAATTTCCTTGCCATTTAATTCTTCGACTACGTCGACTTCGGATAGGAATTCCGGTTCTTCTTCAATTAGGCTCATCTGAATGGGTTCGTTCGGCTTGAACTCTACCGTATTCCGTCCCATGTCAATGATTCCATCATATTTTCTAATGAAGTCTGCGCCTAAAATGGCATCATGATGCAGGCCCTTCATTACAAGAAATTCGTGCAAGTACACGTGGCTCGAAATCTTCAGAGTACACAGAATCTGGATTTTGCACGTTACAACGCGGTCAGGTATGACACCTCCGACTCTTACAGCTGAAATAGGCAGCTCTGTCACCTCAGAGTTTGCTTTCAGTCTGGCATGGCAATCGGCGGAAATTACACTAATCATCGCCCCAGTATCGATGAGTATGACTACACTGACTTCATTCAAGGTGGCTACGATCTTGGGTAGACGTGTTAATTCATAATTGTGGTTCGTCGTTCGTCGTTCGTCCAACAAGTCTTCTTGGATTGGCTCCCAGAGTAATATGGTGGCAGTTACTCGGTGCTCAACCGAACAAAAATCTATTGATTTTTCGGCGTTTTTTTCTGTCCTGACGAGAAGTACTGGGCTGGTTCTGCTCCGTCTCCTGCACCGAATTTCTATTTTCCCTCGAAGTAGGGTTCCGTTCTCCCTCTTCTTGGATCTGCAATTCTCTCAGTTGTTGGAGGTACTCACGGCTCTCCCGTGCTCTTCCTTTCCAATCCCTGTCTGGCTGGTATCTAGGGTCTCGATTTCTGTCGTATCCCCTACTATATCGATAGTCTCTACGGATACTTCCGTGTTGTTGATTTCTTCCTTCATTCCCTCGGCGGTTGTTTTCATGACGTCGGTTGTCGTCCGTCCTTCGGTCGAATCGCCGGTTCCAATGACTTCGCCGGTCATCTTGTTGATTTCGAGTATAAGGAGTGTTGTTCCATTCTCTCCTGTTATAACTATAGTTGTTATCACGTCGCCCAGAGTCCTCTGTGGTTTGCGATTGTTGTGGCGTCTGGCTCACTTTATCAACAGTCGTCAGATTTATATGTCTATCCTCGCGCCTATCAGCCTTCAGCTGACGGTGTGTATGGAACTGTTCTGTGTTAGCATCCAACCTTCGCAGTATCTGGTCACACTGCTGGAAAGTGGATGCCCCTGCAGCGATCAACACACGTTGTACGTCCGCAGGGTACTGCCAAACAATTGTGTTCACCAAGTCTTGTTCTGACAACGGAGGCTGAAGACAACGAAGCTTCGCAAGCTGTATTGCGATGTAATTCGCATAACGAGTAGGTGTATTGGAACTGTACCTTCGAGTGTACATCTCAGCTCGGATGCTCTGCTGGATGTCGCTCGACCAATATGTTCTTAATAATGCTTCCTTAAAGTCTTGGTAGCCTGTAAATGAGTATCTGAATGCTCTGAACCAGGTACCGGCTTGTCCCTCTAGCAGTCGCTCTATAACTCTTAGTTCCCTCTCTGGAGTTACCATAGTATCACGTAAGTAGCTTTCGACATTGGCTAGGAATTCCACTGGAGTAACACCACTTCCAGTTCCTGAGAAGCGAGCTGGTTGCTCCTCTCTTGAACGAATTATGGTGACATTCCCCTGCGTATGCGCGGGTCTGAACGTATTTTGCATGTAACTCTGCGTAGGAGTGTTAGTCTCATGACTAATTCGATTATATGCTGGTTGAAACGGATGAGCGTCAAAGTTCAAGGTCTGACCTTGCGCTGAATTAGTGAATTGTGACGGTTGCGATTCCATAGGCGCACTGGGTTGGAAATGGGTAGGCATCATTCCTCCTGACTGAGATATAGGCGTTTCCTGAGATTCTCCCACCCGTGGGTGTACGTGTCTCTCTCTAGGAATCGTCTAGAGTCTGTCCAGACGTCTTTCTATTACTTCAAGTCCTGGGATGGTTCGGGCTGCGACTTTGTTGCCTAAGTCGTTCAATTGCAGCTCGATCCTGTCGACCTTTCCCTTGAGGTTTGTGTCTACCTCGCGTATGGCCGTCCTAAGGTTATAACTGAGGTCTAACCTCTCGGTCACCGCGACTTCCTCAAATCTTTTTTGTAAGGAATCGATCTCTCCTTCAACTCTGGACATATTTTCTTGGATTTTACCCACATCGTCTCTAACCTCGGCTACCTTAGCCTTGACTGTGGTCTCGTGTTCGTTGAGGTCACCTCTCAATAACATGAGGTCAATTTTGTGTTCCTCATGATGAACATCAACTGTCTCACGTAGACTGGCTACGGTTTCCGTCAATTCAGAAATGTTTCTCCTGTTGGTGTTGAGTTCTTCTTTAACCTCCATCATGCCATCAACGGTAGTCTTCACGTTGTTATTAACGGCATTGGCAGCTCCTCTCATCAAGATTAAACCAATGTTCATGGTTGCCATGTCCTTTTTCACATTGCCGATAAATCCCTCGACGTGATCTAGTCGAGTCCCGAATTCTTCCCTAGTATGTTCCAGATCTGCTCTCAGGTCTATCTGGACTCTATTCAAGGTTGTCTGAATTTGAGCTGTGTGCTCCTCCAATCGGTTTTGCACATCCTCCCTAGCTCTATTCATCTGGTCGGTTAAGCAATCTACGCGCTGGTTAGCCTCCTGATGGTGTCGTATGACATCAGCCCTAACAGCTGCTAAACCTGCCGTCAGATCATTTCTCGCTTCGACCCTATATGTGTCCATGTCTGCCCTGACTTGAGTTAAATCAGTCCTAACATTGTTAACTTCTAGCCTTACTTGATCTACATGACCACTAACATTGTTTATAGACTGAGTGTTAATCTCTAAGTCCTGTCTTACATTGTTGACTTCCTGTCTAACCTGGTCCACATGACCACTGACATTGTTTATAGACTGAGTGTTGACTTCTAGGTCCTGTCTAACTTGATCTACATGACCACTTACAGTATTGACAGCCTGAGTGTTCTGACCTAAGTCAGCAGTAATCTGTTGAAGATTGGCATTCACACCTGCCAACATCTCTCCAAACACACGACGAATAGTTTCCTCATCCGTAGATAAGAAATATATGAGAAAGTGAGGGATCAATTTCTACTGGAACTTACAGCTACGATTAGTTACTTGATGGTATAAAGCTTGCTTCATTTATATAAATATCACGAGTACAGCTGGAGTATGCAAACTAAGTGCTTCTATATTTACAAAGACAACGGTGAGCAAAGCAAAGTATTACATTTACGTAGGATGAGGCATCATCAAAGAAAATCCTATCCTTCATTTATCTAACACTAAAGCCTCACCCCATGGACTTCTATCAAACATGAATGCCATGCGGTCAATTGATCTGCTGTACGACTTTCTAAGTTCGTCCCGTCCTGTCAATTTACCATTAATCAACATTAAGATCCTCAAAAAATAACATGGTACTGAGGGTCACCACGTTAACGTCGGCACATGAGTTGGGCGCCATTTTATGTGACCGTTTAGTCGAGTCAACAACCACGATGACTTTCCTAACGTCCCATAAATCGAATAAAATTACCGTGAGGATCAGGTGACCTTCCATAAAGGCTAAAGCGGCACGAGAGTCCGTAGTCCACAGGGATCGTGGTACATGGTGACGATGGTCATAGACCGCCTAAGGAAACGTTCACCTTAAAACTAGACTGAGAAAATAAACATCCAGACTTATGTAAAACACCGTGAAAATTTATTAAAATTCACAAGCCCCTAGCCCAGTTCGGAGGGTTATAATCGGCTAGTCCGCAAGCTAATAAATAAACAAAAATAAAGAGCAGGTCCCTACCTGAGAAGACACGGAAAACCCTCGCGAAAGATCTAACTCACACTAATAAAGCAACAACAGCAACGCTAGGAATATGGTACAACGCAAGTCCCTAGTTCAAGTTACAAGATTAAGCTAATATCTGAATTTACATTTAACAGGGTAGCAAGACAAATCTAAGTTAGGATGGTACCATTTCGACATTTACATTTAACGTTAATTCATCTAGCTAAGTCCTATCAATTAACAAAATTTACGGCGATGACGTCCGTAAAAGAAAACAATTACATCCAAAAGCTAAGTGTACAGCCATGAAAAACAAACAATTTAATTATTCTTAATAACTATGTGCTAACAGCACACAAAAAGTAACATGTAGGATTTATACACTTGACATCATAAATAAGTAATGAAATAGACACAGTAGTTTTATTAAAAATTCCTGCCTGCACCTTGGTTTACTCTTTGTAAACCATAGTCATCTAATGTATATAGTTACGGTGACGAATGCGTAGTTGAGACCACGTCTGACATCGCATGGCCTGAGCTCCACAAGCTACGAACTCTAGGTTCGCGCATGCTTCAGGTCGCTACAAAAATGTCAACTGTCCTAGTCATTTCCTCACAAGGAAATTATCTTCAACTGCACGGCTATGTCAACAGTTCCAAAATGCAAAGAACAAAGTTAGATAGAAAGAATCGTTAGTTAGCCTTGTTTTACAACAATTATGCGTCTTATTATTAAGATGTCGGTTTATAGGTTTATCGTATGTTTATGGCGAATAACATTGACAATAGCCTGGGCACGGAGTGTCTCCACTGAGATCATTCTCCACCAAAAAGCCTCGACTCAACAGTCGGAATATAATCAACGAGTACAACAACTCGGACACACAATAACACGGGTTACCAGCGGCGCTAAGCTCGCGTTCAATAACTCTGGGATAGGCCTGTACACAACAGTTACCTTCCAATAACATCTAGTCAACGGGATCAGTCCCGGACAAGGCATACACAAAATACTTTCATACAATAACATCCTGCTATAACAGGGTAGCCTTCACCATACTATAGAAAACCTTACATAAATGTATCTGTCAGACGACAGTACACGCAACAGAGCGTTTAACCAACAAAAACCGATCCATAAAACATGTGATCAAATACAAGAGTGGAAACTGATTTCCATAAGCAAAATAGCAATGAAAGGAAGAGCGAATACAAATCGTACTCTGTCCTTGTCAATAGTAGTTTTGTCTCACAATGAAGCAGGCGTGCTTTCAGGTCACTGGGTTACATAACCAGTTTATTCAAGGTCGGCGATTTAATCAATACAAAACCTGCACCTGGCCAGTTCATAAAAACTTTACCATAGGTTACGGACCTCTAAAGAGTCCGTGTATAAAACACACTCAATAAATATGAATGTAATAATACAATTCCGTCTTTCTACCAAAGACGTCTAAATGAAAGTAATCTTACAATAACTGAAGCTCTTTGCTTTAAAAATACAACTCAGTAGTTGCTAGTCCATCAAATAAAAATGTGTCTTACATGACACAAGCAAAAATGATAATGGCGCAGATTCACACACTAGATCTGCTTAATGATACGTAGGGAACTGAGTTCGATGCTAGACAACGAAACATTCCTTCTAGTTGTTAGGTTCAAACATGACCAAGAATAGCTATCTGAGCTTATTCAAAATGAAATATAATGCATTTACAAAACTGGTAGTTACAGTCGACTACCTAAATGATACGACCGTTCTAACGACAGTCAGGGGTATAACAAAGGATGGCTGCAAAGAATGCAGTTAATTAATAACCATGGCATCTGATTGCCATAACTAAAGTCAGCAAAGACTTGAAAATTACCCCAAGTAGGGTTGAACAAAATAGCCTCAAAATGACTACAGTCAGGTTCAGCAAAAAGTAGGCATTGACGTTCTACGACGTTCATCAGGCTGCACCAGGGCTGACCAAAATGTCTGACCCCAAGGGTGTCTCACTCTAAACTGAAATAAATGACATCTAACTAATCTAGTTACATCCTTACCTTGAAAAATGGCTGACACTGAGTGTGGTTGGTTCACAAACTACATTAAATCTACTATACCACCAGAAACTAGAACAAAGAAGGGGTGTGACAAAAACTCACGAAATGGAGGAGCTCTCACTCAGCTCTCTATTCCACAACAAGGGTTGTACAAAATCCTCTCTGGCTCTCTGGATCGGTATCCTCCTCATCAGGATTCCCATCTGGACTCCTCCAAATACCAGGGTTCGATTTGTCCCTGTCGACAACTTCGTGGATATGCCTGGAAATGGCATTTTGGCTCCTTCCTTCTCGTTCGTCGTCCTGGAAGTTCCACCATCATGCTGGTTCCCGTAGAAACGTCACCCTCATACCGGGATGGTATTAGCCCATGGTGACTGCTTCAACCATGGTGATGAAAAGTCCAATCACGTGGGTAGTGAAATAATTTGCGTAATAATTCATCATCTCACTTTCAAAATTATAATGTTCGTTGTGAATGTTATAGGCTTCAATTATAAAATACGACACAGCCTTAATTTTGCAGATGTGGATTAGCATGTGAGCTAACACTGTTTTATAATCCTGCACGTGCTAGTGACGCTACTTTTGTATCACGCAGCATCCGTGAATTATACGACGTTTTCAAAATGAAATTTTCACTATGGCAATTTAAATATCTCATACAATTATAATCACACTTATTCAGGATAATTGTAACACTATTACCTGTATATTTCCACTAGGCATCTGCCCTCCACATACGCGTGGGTAAAATGTGGTGTTACAACAATGTTGTGCAATACACTATACTTGCCAATAATTATTTCCCAAACTTCTTCTTTAGTTCACTGGGCTTCAACTACAGTGAATAATAGTATTAGTGGGCTCGATGGCACCTTGTAATCACTTTTAACGCTCAACAGCGGATATTCTTCTACGTCTCGTAGGACAAATGTAATTCCACGCCTACACAAGGCGGATTCTCCAGACGCAGTGTAAGGTACTGGGTGTCTCTAGAAAGTAGGTCGTCAAAACGAAGTCGTTGAGCGACTACTTACGTTCCTTTTGCGTATCTGCAAGGGTATTACCTTACCTAAAGTAAAAATAAACATTCTCCAAAATGTTTTAATAATGCAGCATGACGAAATGGAATATTCTGAGTCTTGTGGAAAGATAAAAATTAATTAATAAGACCTCAGATAAATAATTAGCAGTTTACACCAAAGTCAAAAGTGCGATTCACCGCTACTTCAAAAAGTATCGCGTGATCTCTCAGCTCCACGTGGCTTCCTGGGTGTGTTCAAAAGTACAACATCCCATCATAAATGCTCTGTCATAAAAAAATATCACATGAACCATAGCTCAGCGGGTTCATCACCTTGCGTAATATGTTGGCATGTATCTTTCAATATTATGTTAATACACCTCTCGGGCAACGCCGGGTAAAATAGCTAGTATATATATCGCAATCACATGTAATTTATTTGTGGTTACTTTTACACATATTCCAGTAATTGGAATTATTTTGCATTGGACTGGCTGTGTGGCTCAGCGGTAACGTTCTCGCATGCTGATCCCAAGGTTGCAGGATCGAATCCTGGCACAGTCAGGTGGCATTTATGTGTGCGCATATAAGAGGAGTCGTGTCAGTAGATTCAGTGGTACGTTTAAGATCGCATTAGTGGCAAAATTCCGACATTACGTCGTCTCTAAAAGCCACAGTAGTTAAAAAGAGACTTAAAGCCGATAACATTATTGTTGTAATACTTTGTGTTGACCGACTGAAAATGACAATATCAATAATTGTCAATAATGCCACACTGTAAAATGGCTTCATGGCTATATTTTCTTTCTTTCTTTCTCCCCCCAGAAGTTCACATCTAGTGGGACGTGGGTTGGCGACCACGGGGCCCCAGCTGTGTCCGGCATTGCTTCCACTTACTTGTGCCGGGCTCCTCTCCCTCTTCTTTCCTGTCGACCTCACTTGGTCAACTCTTGTTCTCTTCCGACCCCGACGGTATTAGGGTATCCGAGGCCTACGGAGTCTCTTCCTTTCCCGCCTTAATTGGCCCTTGTCTCATTTTTCTGATACCCTCCTTCTGCGAGGGGTCAGTCAGCCTTCTTTTAGGTAGATTTCATTAGAAAGCTAACTATTGCAATGGGTCCCATGTTTCGACTTCCGGAAAATTTCGACATATCTTCGCGTTTCACATCCCCCAGACCCCAAAACCACCGTCAGTTCAAAAGTTTATATATAATTTATGTATATATGTATCTATCTATCTATCTATCTATATATATATATATATATATATATATATATATATATATATATATCAGTTTCTTGTGGACACGATAACTGCCGTAATTTTGCACCAATCACTTTGAATTTTTGACATTAATGGGCAAAACCGGTCAAAGGGGGTGAAAATGGGGGGCTTTTTTCGAAAAGGTGAAATATCGCTATAACTCTCTTAATACATGAAATATCGAATCCCTTCAAAGTTCATAATATGTGTCGGATAAGTGCCAAAAATTTATGTCAAATGAGTTTTTTGATAGCACCAACCATTGACCAAAGGGGTGGGAAAAAGTGGGTTTTTCGGGAAACATTAATCATATCTCTGTTAATAGGCACAATATCAAAACCGCACAAAATGGACAATATTCCTCCAATAATTACCTAGAACTTTTGTCTGAAAGAATTTTTGATATGACCCACCATTACGCCACGGGGTGAACAAAATGATTTAAATTATAAGAAAATGCCAAGTGCCAAGAGAGTTTGCCATGACAACTTTACTTTTAATTGATAAGGGATGAGCCAGCAGCAGTTGCTATGACAACGCCACTGCACGAGATCACATTCAGTTTTCATATGTCTGTGGGAAGCGACTTCGGTATCGGAACTGGTAGCATGCTGAACTTCTATGCCCAAGGTCGCGGGTTCAAACCCGGCTGAAGTCGTCGGATTTACAAAGAGCGCTAAAAAACCTGAGTTTGCTTTCCTTCGGAGGGGAAGTTCCAACGTTCGTTGCGAGTTGCTGATTGAGGTGGCATCTAGTAGCCAAGTTCACAGCTAGGTGTCGTTGACGGTAGTATTTTAGGTAGATTTCATTAGAAAGCTAACTATTGCAATGGGTACCATGTTTCGATTTCCGGAAAATTTCGACATATCTTCGCGTTTCACATCCCCCAGACCCCAAAACCACCGTCAGTTCAAAAGTTTATATATAATTTATGTAATATATGTATATATGTATATCAGTTTCTTGTGGACACGATAACTGCCGTAATTTTGCACCAATCACTTTGAATTTTTTACCGAATATGTATACCCATAAAATCTCGGACGAGTTCGTTACTGGGCTAAATCGGTCGAAGGGGATGAAAATGGGGGACTTTTTTTTTTCGAAAAAATGAAATATTACTATAACTCTCTTAATATGTGAAATATCGAATCCGTTCAAAGTTCATACTATGTGTCGGATAAAGCTCAGAAATTTATGTTTGAAACGTTTTTTGATAGCACCAACCATTGACCAAAGGGGTGGGAAAAAGTGTTTTTTTTTCGGGAAACATTAATCATATCTCTGTTAATAGGCACAATATCAAAACCGTACAAAATGGACAATATTCCCCTAATAATTACCTAAAACGTTTGTCTGAAA
This sequence comes from Meconema thalassinum, assembly GCA_946902985.2. Taxonomy (NCBI): domain Eukaryota; kingdom Metazoa; phylum Arthropoda; class Insecta; order Orthoptera; family Tettigoniidae; genus Meconema; species Meconema thalassinum. The sequence goes on from OX336391.1 coordinate 544,906,961, forward strand.
GAATTTTTGATATGAGCCACCATTGCGCCAAGGGATGAGAAAAATGATTTCGGAATTATAAGAAAATGCCAAGAGCTATCAGTGGTTGACATGGCAACACTACTAAATTGATGAGGGATGAGCCATCAGACGTTGCCATGACAACGCACTTGCGCGAGATCAGATTCAGATTTCCATCTGACTAAGTGTGAAGCGGCTTCGGTGACGTAACCGGTAGCATGCTGAACTTCTATGCCCAAGGTCGCAGGTTCAAAGCCGGCCAAAGTCGTCGGATTTTCTAAGAGCGCTAAAAATCCCTCAGTAAGCTTTCCTTTGGAGGGGAAGTTCCAACGTTCGTTGCGAGTTGCTGATTGAGGTGGTATCTAGTAGCCAAGTTCACAGCTAGGTGGCGTTGACGTTAGTACCTGGTAGCAACATTAGGAACTACTGCTTGAAATTTAGCGTCTGCATTCCTTACCTGAATTACAGACTAATACAGCCATCACAATTCACACCGTTTATCAGACAGATTCTACACTCACCCAAAGTACACGGGGTTATATGACCGCGTCGTCGCAGCCCCTAAACTGAGGAACCAACCAACATCTCTGCGGGAGATATAATTTTGCGTGAAGAAGTAACAGACCGTTACATAGTTACAAATCAGTGTCGAAACCTTGCATAAGGACAGTGTGACCACAAGTATAACAGGTAGTTCCGTGAAGAACTGTACAGCCTATTTTCATATATCCTGCTCATGTTAATTGCCTCTATCAACATACAAAATTTCAGTTTAATTGCTGTAACAGATTCGTAGATATTGAGAACCGTCTAAATATTTTAGATGGTCGCCAGGTTGGATTTTTATTTTTGTACTATTATATTAAGATTATTGTGTACGTGTGGTATTCAAACTTCAATCGCATGATTAGAACACAAGAAGTAAAAACGAGATTTTAAAATTACGCACAGCAGCCATCTTGTGATTATGCAAACAATTGAAATAAATTAGATGCCAGTGGATCAACATTTGTGTAAGCATTTAACGTGCAACGTTTCACGGCACTCGGATAGTTAATTCGCGAGAAACGTCCATTTAAATATTTATACTTCGCGTCGCCGCCATGTTGGATTCGTGCTCACCAGGTTACTGAAAGTCCTATAGGTGAACATATGTTCATAGTCTCTATGAACATAAAGATTTCAGTTTGGTTGCTGTAAAAGATTCATAGATATTGAGAACCGTCTAAATATTACGGAAGCTTGCCATTTAGGATTGTTATACGTATAGGCCATAGAGTTATGTACCATTCAAGGACACTTATTGCCTAGGTTCATTATTCAAACTTTCCCTTCGATCGCATGATTACGACACAATAAATAAAAACTTAATTTTAAAATTTCGCACAGCCGCCATCTTGAGGTTATGTAAACAATTGAATTAAATTAGATGGCAGTACATTACAATCTGCAAAATCATTTACTGTACCACATTTCACTGCGCTCAGAGAGTTAACTCACGAGAAAAGTCAATTAAAATATTTCAAATTCGCTTGGTCGCCATGTTCGTTTTGTACTTTACAGGTTTATGAATTATACATAGGTAAACTTGTATCAGTACCCTTTATCACCGTACAAAATTGCAGGGTGATATCTGTAATAGTTTCGGGGATGTAGAATGTCAGTGAAATATTTCGCACAGCCGCCATTTTGAGGTTATGTAAACAATTGAACTAAATTAGACTCCAGTGCATTGCAATGTGTATAAATATTTGCTGTACCAAGTTTTATTACGTTTGGATAGTTAAATCGCGAGAAAAGTCTATTTAAAAGTCTCCAATTCGCTTGGCCGCCATGTTGGTTATGTAGTAACCAGATTTTTGAAAGTCTCAAAGGTGAACTTCTAGTAGTACCCTTTATCACCGTACACAATTTCAGGGCGATATCCGTTATAGTTTCGGAGATACTGAATGCTAGTGAAATATTTCGCACAGCCGCCATGTTGGATTGGTGAGACGTAACAAAATTCTATGGGCACGGTCGAGGTCACCGGGAATAGTGCTATGAACTTACCGAGTTTCACTGAAATCGCTCCAGCCGTTTAGATTTTATTAGGGGGACACACACACACACACCTCACACACACACACACACACACACACACACGCACACACACACGGACAAAAGGTGATCTCATAAGCCTATTTTTTCAAAATTGAAAATAGGCTAAAATTGGACTCCAAATGACAAGAAGGTTACCGTCCCCATAAGACAATAAAATGTTTAAAATATGTTTAAAATTAAGAAAAACAAAGTTAATTAATCTCCAATTATAAAATACTTTCACGCGATAAATGAGGTCTGATCCTTCTACGAAAACCTGCATATTCTGCCTATTTTCGCCTATCTCCTAGTTTGTCCGGTGAAATCTACCTTCGCCTTCCGGCGTGCCGAGAGGACTTTTTTATTTTCCTGTTATCTCCTGCCTTACGTTCACGGCCCTCAAGGCCCCACCACTTCTGGTGCACCCTGGATATTGCTACACCCTCAGGGGCTCACGGCTGGTGAGTTCGGGAGGTGGCGACCCCGAGGGATTCCTGAGCCGGGTCCGCTTTTCCACCTTTTATCCATTACCTCTGGGGTGAACCCTCTCCTCTTTCACTTTCCTATCCGCCTTTCATGGCTCTCCTTCTTTCCAAGACCCTCAATCCGCATTCTTCGAGGGTTGAGGGCATTTATTTTCCTCTTGTCCTTTATTTCCCTTACTCTCCTTTTGTTTTCCATTTCTTCTTCTAATACAGTATATAAGTTAGTAGTTAGTTTTAGTTCTAGTTTATATTTTATTTTCATCTTCACGATCACTCAAACCATTAGGGGCCGATGTTTGGCCTCTTAAAACAACAATTATCATCATCATCATTATTTATTACTTTCTTTCTTTCTTTCTTTCTTTCTTTATTTAATTTATTTATTTCCTTCATAGAAAGGCTTAAGTGCACAGGATCTGATTATCGCCTGATGGACGAAACATGTCATGGAACAAAAAATCCTTATTTAGAAAAGTGTACTCAAGTGTAAAAGTACCTACAATTAAACCAGGATATATTTCCCAGGTTACTAACTGTGATTAATATTGTATTCCCTCTAATTATTTTATTAGAGCCTGGGCAGGATAAAATAGACTGGACATAAGGTTAATAAGGTCGATATCTGTGCTTGTATGTACTTTTTATTAAAATTATTATTCTTGTTATTATTATTATTATTGTTTTTCATGTGTAATGCCATACGCTAAATAAATAAATAAATAAATTAATTAAAATACCCTAATGTACAGCAGTTATTATAATATACAAGTTACGACTGTTGTCGTAGTGTACTATTTCTACTTGTACTGGTTGGTGGAACTTTCTATCGCATGCGACACTGCTCAACTGAAGTTGTGATAGATTCCTTTTCCATGTAGATTCCTCGCTTCTTGTATATTCTCTAGCTTCCACAGGGAATATAACACTCGGCTTCATGTTTCATATTCAACATATTTTGTTCTGTGACCTCTCTGACTTTATTCTCGTATGTGCCACTTTTTCCTTTTGTTTTCGTTGCTTCGAGTAAATAAGGTCTTTGTTTTCAAGAAAATTGTTGCACGGCTCTTCATTCAAAGTATGATTTTATTCCAATGCAGAAATAGCTTTTATTGAAAATGGAAACTTCATTCCTTAGTTTTACAAAATTACACCACAGGTGCGCTGTTGGGCTGAGTGTCGCAGTCGATTAACGTTTCCCATGACTGAATATTTCTGAAATATGTATAAGAATATGCATTTGAAATATGAAGTATTTTGTTTGTTTTTCATCATCATCATCATCATAAACTCCATAATTTTGGCCATGAGGCCTGTTTTGTCTCCAGATCTTTTTGGGTTCACCCATATCTTCTCAAGTCTCGCCTCGTTGCGTAGTGACTAGTATTCTTGTCTGTCACCGTGGAGGCCCGGGTTCGATTCCCGGCTCTGCCAAGAAATTCAATTTCTGTCTGAAGGCTGGAACGGGGTCAACTCAGGCTGGTAAGACAAAACTGATCCTGATGGGCTAACAGTGTAAATCAACAATAAATATTGTCAACACTAAATCATTCCAAATACTGGAATATGTGAATAATATCCTTTGTTGACTGACTGAAAGCTAAAAAAAAATAATTGTTAATAAGACAACACTTGAAACATGCTTTATGTTCGACCCTGACTATTATGTGCAGAAAACTGTATCATAATGAGGCTCATTATAACACTATTTTTCATTATGAAACAGTTTCTCCCACCAATCAGAGCTCATGAAACAGTTGTTTGACCAATTAGATAAGGATACCTTCGCGCATGAGCTCAAAATCCAACATGTATATTATAAATTACCGAAAGTGCACCGTCCATATGTTCGCGTAAATAAACTGGTGAATATGAGACAACAAATAGCACTGTACCTTAATATCCCCAAATCCAATTTCTACACAACGCGTTGTTTTCAAACGACTCCGGTGACAGTTTTACTGAATACTGGTGCACAATCTGAAAATATGGCATTGAAGCACACAGAGATATACTACCCTGCGCAGCACCCGATCACAACATTCTAGTGACTGAAAAGATATTTATGAATTTTATGTTAAAACATATAATAAAGTTATAATTACCGTCGAACATTAACAGTCGTATACAACTCGCCTATAATGTTAATTAAGACACTCGTATGGAAATTATAAAACTCGCATACGCTCGTTTTATAAACATACTCGTGTCTTAATTATAGCCATTATAGGCTCGTTGCATAATGTACTATTAATGTCTTAGAGCTACCTTTAACAGTGTAAAGCCAGCCAGTGGTTGTATTAATCGCATCTCCGTTGCCTGCCCCCTGTTCTTTTCCGTCTGGCTAGGTGGTGCAGATGTAACGTTCTCGCCTGCTGCGCCTATGACGATCTTGCAACTTTACTCTGACACAGCGTGGATGGTTGTTTAAATGCGCCCCCAGGGGCTCACAACGTGTGGAACGTGAGTTGGCGGCCACGGGACTCCAGCTGAGTCCGGCATTGCTTCCACTTACTTGTGCTTGGCTCCACTCCGTCTTCTTTCATGTCGGCCTCCCTTGGTCAACTCTTGTTCTCTTCCGTCCCCGTTGGTATTAGCGTATCTGAGGCCTAGGGAGTCTCTTCCTTTCCCACCTTAATTGGCACTTCTCTCATTTTTCCTGATCACTCATTCTTCTAGGGATCAGCCTTCTTTTTTCTTATCATTACATTTTATTTTCTCTTTAATATTCCTGCACTGTTTTTATGATTTGGATCCCCGTGTATCTAAATTACATTTTGTGAGAATTTTGATTATCAACCATATTTTGTAAGTATTTTGAATCTGAATTACATTTTGTAAGTATTTTCACTTTAAATTGCATTTGTAAGTATTTTGAATATAAATTACATTTTTTGAGTATTTTGAATCTGATTGATTGGCATTTTCAATCTAAATTGCATTATGTAATTATATTCAATTTCAATTGCATTTTGTAAGTACTGTATTTTGAATATCAACTACATTTTGTGAGTATTTTGAATCTGATTGATTGGCATTTCCAATCTAAATTGCATTATGTAATTATAATCAATTTCAATTGCATTTTGTTAAGTATTTTGAATTTCAATTCCATTTTGGGAGTATTTTGAATCTGATTGATTGGCATTTTCAATCTAAATTACTTTTTTTTTGTATCTTCCATCTAAATTACCTTTCGTAAGTATTTCCACTCTGGAAGACTCCGTGGCTTAGGCGGCAGTATGCCGGCCTCTCACCGCTGGGTCCGTGGTTCAAATCCCGGTCACTCCATGTGAGATCTGTGCTTGACAAAACGGAGGCAGACAGGTTTTTCTCCGGGTACTCCGGTTTTCCCCGTCAACATTTCATTCAAGCAACACTCTCCATTATCATTTCATTTCATATGTAATTCATTTAATCATTACCCCAGAGGAGTGCGTCAGGCCTCGGCAGCCGGCACAGTTCATATCCTCGCCACTAGATGGGGGCTTCATGCATTCCATTCCTGACCCGGTCGGAGACTGGAAGCAGGCTGTGGATTTTCATTTTCTTGTATTTCCACTCTATATTTTGTGACGCGTTTCAATCTAAGTTCCATTTTGTAAGTATTTTCAGTCTAACTTAGTTTTCGTTATCGTTTCCAATTCATTGTCATTTTCGTTATCACCCAGACCATTAGGGGCCGATAACCTAGATGTTTGGCCCCATAAAAGAACAACTACCGGTATCATCATCATCTTCATCACTAGGGTTCGGAAGTTTAAGACCTAAAGAAGTACAAAATATGCAAGCAAATATGACCTAAAAACTATAAAATATGACCTAAAAAAATATGAAATTTTGACATGAATTTTTGGCACAGGTAGAGTATTACTAACATTCAGTAACCTCTTAAGGCGACACTCCGGAGATAAAAGTCGATATTTGGTTCATTTTGGTAAAAAAAAAAATTGTGACTGAAATTGAAAGGATTGGGTTTCTTCTTTCTTGTCACAAAGTTATTCCGTTGAATTCAAACAATTTATCACCTTAATAATGCTTTGTTTGTCAGTCTACACACAGCAGAAATTGGCGTGGAATCTGCTGAACTGCTTGCTAGATTATTTATGATGTCATTGTCATGTTTTCATTCAATCAAATCAATAAAATATCCCTGTTCCTTGCAATTGGGACAACAGCCAGCCCCCCCCCCCCCCCCCCCCCCCCCCCGCATATATTTCTACAGAATCGAGCTGTAAGATCTACCATGTTTCTGAATAATATTTCAGTACTTGACTCTACTGTCATTGAGCAACATTAAATGCTTGTACTGGTATTCCTGATGTCACTACAATAATGCCGACAACTAGGAGTTTTGTTATTCTTGTATGTTTCTTCTTTCTTGCGAGTTCTGTGGCGGTAGCCAGTCTGTTTACTTTTGTGTGAAGTTCGTGCGCAAGTAACCTCTTGTAGTTGTGCATCTAGATACTAGACAAGCTTCCAGAATTACCAATATTCGTACAGAAGCTGCTAAGAAACAAAAGGAAGGAAAAACATACGGTTCTGGTGACTTCTAGGTAATGGATCAGGAAGATAACGTCACTTGAACTTTGCTCTAATTTTCCCGCCAATTTTACATTTAAATCCCATTTTTCTCCCATAATATTCTACCAAATGTAACAAAATTTGTATGGTATATGTATCACAGCTATATTAGGCAACCTGCGTATGGAATTCTTGATTGCAGAATTCTTCCCAGTAGTAGGGATTTAAAAGTCCAAAATTTTTAGACCAAAAAATTACACAATTTTAATACTATAATATCTCATTATATAAATTATTTACAGAAAAATCGATACGTAGTGTTTTTAAAGAAGTATTATCTACTTAATTCCAAATTTCCATTAACATGTCATTTCAAATTTATGAAAAAATGGAATTAAAAATTTCCAAAAAAAAATTATATTTTTTTGGAAAAATTATTAATTGTATATGAAACAAATGTTTTTGATATCTATACGTTTGTTTGGGTGACATTCCCACAAAGTTTCGTGAAAATCCATGCATTAGGTAGGAAGATAACGTCACTTGAACTTTGCTTTAATTTTCCCGCCAATTGAAATTTGACATTTAAATCCCATTTTTCACCCATAATATTCGGCCAAATGTGACAAAATTTGTATGGTATATGTATCACAGCTATGTTAGGAAACCTGCGTATGGAATTCTTGATTGCAGAATTCTTCCCAGTAGTAGGTATTTAAAAGTCCAAAATTTTTGGACAAAAAAATTACACAATTTTAGTACTATAATATCTCATTATATAAATTATTTACAGAAAAATCGATACGTAGTGCTTTTAAAGAAGTATTATCTACTTAATTCCAAATTTACATTAACATGTCATTTCAAATTTATGAAAAAAAATGGAATTAATAATTTCCAAAAAAATATATATATATTTTTTGGAAAAACTATTAATTGTATATGAAACAAATGTTTTGTGATATCTCTACGTTTGTTTGGGTGACATTCCCACAAAGTTTCGTGAAAATCCATGCATTAGGTAGGAAGATAACGTCACTTGAACTTTGCTTTAATTTTCCCGCCAATTGAAATTTGACATTTAAATACCATTTTTCTCCCATAATATTCTGCAAAATATAACAAAATTTGTATGGTATATGTATCACAGCTATATTAGGAAACCTGCGTATGGAATTCTTGATTGCAGAATTCTTCCCAGGAGTAGAGATTTATAAGTCCAAAATTTTTAGACAAAAAAATTACACAATTTTAGTAGTATAATATCTCATTATATAAATTATTTACAGAAAAATCGATACGTAGGGTTTTTATAGAAGTATTATCTACTTAATTCCAAATTTCCATTAACATGTCATTTCAAATTTATGAAAAAAATGGAATTAAAAATTTCCAAAATAAGATTTTAAAAATAAATATTTTGGAAAAACTATTAATTGTATATGAAACAAATGTTGGTGATATCTCTACTTTTGTTTGGGTGACATTCCCACAAAGTTTTGTGAAAATCCATGCATTAGGTAAAAAGATGTGTTTATCTCAGGAGTGTCGCCTTAAGTGCCAAAACGTGATCAGCGATAATACACCAGAGACATTTAATCATACAAACTGACAGAGAGCTACAGTACATTAAAATTTTCAACATTCATTCATTTTCATAGCCTTGAGATGCAGTTCTTGCTCTGTTTTCCTAAAAGAAAACAAAAAAACCGAAGTATTAGCATGCTTTATGTTATCTGTCGGCGAAAGTTAAAAGACACTGCCAAACAGGAAGTTTATCGAGTTCATTATCGTACATACGTCTTAATCTTCTTCTTTGCCAGCATTGCACATCACGACCATGTGCATTCTCAGGCTGTCGAAAAGAAATCTCCTTCTACTACACTGTTCGGAAATCCTGTGTTTGAAACTCGTCCCAGATATCACGTACCTTGATAACGACGCCTCAATTTAAACAAAAATGTTGAAATTATAACCAAATATGTTCTTATATCACTAAAATATGACCAAATATGACCAAAACAATAAAAATGGCCGAAATATGCATTTATAGGCAACATCAAATTGCTTTAAACGCGGTCAAGGACCCGTCATTCAAACTTATTTTTCAGATTTCGGGTAAAATGAGCTCAGGAAAAAATATGACTTTTCCTTAACATCCGAACCTTATTCATCATGTTTAAATGCGACAGCCTCTTGTCGGTAGATTTACCGGCAAGATAAGGAACCCTTCAGAACAAAATTTAACACATCGTCTGTAAATCCGCTACTGATCAAAGGGACGTTAAACGCATAACACTATAAAATTTGACGGACGCTGCGTTGTTTTTCCCTTATTTCACGGAAGCTCAACCCGAGGGCTCAAATCATGAAGAGACTTCCTTGACACCACGAAAACCCTGACTGAGCCGCCTTCAAAATATAGGCGTTCCAGATTCAGCAACCCAGCAGGATGGACGATACCACCCGAAAGCCTCCCTACTTGGTCATGAGGAGAGTTGGCAATTCCAAGAACAACTTGTAAAGGTGGAGATTGCTTGCGGCTCTACTTTGTGTGAATTTGGTGAAATGAAAAACAATGAACTATCTTCTAGTCCGCAAGATGTTGGATGCAACGTCTGAAGTCTACTAGGTGGCAAAGTACTAATCGCTCTGTATTTAATTAGTGTTCAGATGTGCCGTATATCACATGAGTGAGTAGCCACCTTCTGTGGTCCCGAAGTGCGTATTCAGACTCCGGATCCATAGGACCTGGCTTCGATTTCCGGCTCTGCTAATAATTTTTATTCTGATATGAGTGTCCAACAAGAGTACGTTCAATATCGTGAGCCAGAAGCAGAGAATAGATTGGTTTGATTCCCATCTCAGCTGTCCTTGAAGTTTTTCTTTTTGTAGTTTCCCACTTCTACCATCTGTGATCGTTCCTAACATAATTAAGGTGGGCGCGGTGGCACAGTGATCAAGCAGTTTGTCTCTCACCAAGCAGACTGAGTTTGATTCCCGGTCAAGGCATGTGAGATTTTCGAAGTGAAATGACAATTCCTGTGGTTCGGATTCCACGTAAAAAGGAGGTCCCATGGCTCATGCTCGCAAGATAAACGTTCACGTAAAACTACAAGCTTCCTTCTTTGCTCTTTTCCTTTCTTTCCTTACATAAGACCACTACCACCTTTTTCCAATTGCTAACCCCTTTTACAAATACACACACTACCACAGCTGCCATAATATCACGCGTTATATTGGATAAATACCACACTTATTAGTGTAAGTCTTTCATGATACTAGTGCCGCTGAACTTGGCTGCGCCAGAGTTTGTTGTATATAGCAGCAGGAGCCTTACGGGACGATAAGGGGACACAGCGATGAGGGAGTGCAGTCTGGACATACGTCAAGAAGCATTGCGTGCGCTACTTGTGTTAGACAGCAGTTATATTGTGAATTGTAAATGGAATACTTAATAATAATGGGCAAATTACGAGTGGTTCGTTTCAATAGCACAGCTAAGCTAAATTGAAACTCATGTTACCACGGAGAGTAAAACGATGATAGAATACTGGACGGGAGTTTTATTCTTCCCGCGCGACTGTACCTGTCAACTAAGCAAGCTGACAACATGACACAAGTAAACAAAGAATAGTTTCCACCTCAGCCACTGGCAATCGTATCTTGATTGGCTAATACCGCGGGCACTCGTATCTTAATTACAAAAGAAATCCTAAGCTATTAATTAAAACAAACAAACAAAATCACTGACGGGTTTGCACAGTAGCAACACCGTAAGTGGAGAAAGAACTCTGAATAAATAGGTGATAAACTTCTAAAGCAGTGTTTCCCAAACTTTTTTGTGTGTGTACCACTTTAAGAGATGAAAATCTCTCGCGTACTACCTAATGATTGGGAGAAATAGTAACTATAACCCCCATCACCACTACGTAGCAGACCAAAACATGGATTGTAAATTCTGTTTATTAGAGGTAAAGTTCAAATATTAAAAAGTGTGTCCAGTTTTTTTATTATTTATTTCAATAAGTATACAATTCAAACATTCAGAAATGACACTGCACAAATAATAATAATTAAAGAGATCTTAATAATTAAACATAAAAACCAAAGTTCCACTAACAACTTCAATGCGAAGGGTGAGGTTGATGATTAGAAGTCAACTTAGGAAAGTCTGGTTTAAGGTTGCTGAGTCTCAAACGAAGATCGTTTTCCACTGTAAGGAGCCTATTCCGGTATTTATTCTTGAGATAAACAAGTCAAGAAAATGCAATCTCACACAAGTACGAAGTAGTGAAAGGCAGTAAAAATCTAACTGCTTTGTCAGCTATGTCTGCACGCCTCTCAACCCAAATGTTCACAAGAGCCAATTTTGAAAATGTTTGCCTTAGTTCTGAATCACAATTCAATTCATAAAACTGCTCCTTATCTTTGGCCTGAAAGTCCTCCGGCAACATATCAATGTTTTTATATTTGTAAATTTTATATTTTATATTTTTATATTTATTTATTTATTTATTTTATTTTTCGTAACTATCTATTTTTTTTTAATATTTTTCGTAACATCACCGCGTACCATTGCAGCAGTATGAGCGTACCACAGTTTGGGAAACGCTGTTCTAAAGGACCTACCAAGTAACTGCTGCTCATATTGCGGGGTGATGCGTGTCCCTTTGACCGTTATTCTTGGGTACTGATCAGACAGCTAACCAATTGTCCTCTCTACATTAGGTTGTGTGGAACTCGTTGCAGGCCTGACGATGCTGAGATTCAAACCTGGGACCTCGCTACCTCTGCACTACGTGGCGGGTGGAAAAGGAACTTAATCAAGATTAATTTTAGTTTGAAGTTTTATATTGCATTTTTTTTACTTGCTTTCACAGAAACAAAGCTTGTCCGTTCCTCAGACTGCAGGGGTGAAGTATCTCGTTTACAGTGCCTTTGTTGTACCTGTCACTTTTATCAGACTCTTGGGAGTCGTATCTGACGTGCGGGTAAAGAGTCAGTCCTTTGTTCTGAGCGACGAGCACAAACACAGAATTTATCTGAGCAAAGGAAACAGTAAGGTAGCTTTAGTACAGACACACTTAAATAATACATGCAACAGTGAGGAAGGAACTCCTGGAAGGAGTCATTTAGGAAATCCCTGCTCTTTATTTTCTCTTTCTGATCATTCCCATAGTGTATTCTCTTTTTTTGTTTATGTAAATATATTACTGCCCATTTTTCTGCTGAAAGTGCTTTTATCCTTCCATTTTAATGAGAGATTTCACGATTTATTCAAAGCTATAGAAGGTTAAAGTGGGATCATATATTTTCAAGGAGGTATATTTCCATGAATCTAGCTGTTTCATTAACGTGTTCTTCCCATCGTGGTTATCAGTCCCTTGAACTCCTGTGTGTGAGTGAAATCTGCCTGATGTATAAAGTGACGAATCTAATTTTGGAAGGTAGCTTCAACAGAGGAATTAATGAGGCATGAAATGACTGAATAAAATTGTCTTACGAGTTGTAAAAGAACCACCCTTGTCTATTAGCATGTACCGTTCCGGAAATTGCTTGGAGTTTAAAGTGGGAAACCCCGCAAAACATTTTCATGGTGGCCAACGTTAGGGTTCGAACCCATTCCTCTATCAAGTCCTAGCGCCTTAATGAATGAAATATGTATTGCAGCCAAGGAAATACAATATAAGCTGGAAATACATTAGTTGTTCACTGGACAGTTTCATTAATGATGTTTTTCTCTTTTTACACATATTGGCATGATATCGGTGACTATTTTCCTTGCACAGTTCGCATATACACACATCAAAAAAAGTTTTGCATCACCTCGGTTCCAAGAGTTCCGGAACCGTTACATACAAAGGGAATAGAGATCAACACAAACAACATTTCAGCTCGTTTTATTGCTCATGAGACCCACACATTGCATGTTGTACCATCATACAGCTAGACTTTCAGCATTTGTGGTCCAGATTGCAGTACACACCACTACCTCTAATACCCAGTAGCACGTCCTCTTGCATTGATGCATGCCTGTATTCGCCGTGGCATACTATCCACAAGTTCATCAAGACACTGTTGGTCCAAATTGTCCCACTCCTCAACGACAATTCGGCGTAAATCTCTCAGAGTGGTTGGTGGGTCAAGACGTCCATAAACAGCCCTTTTCAACATATCCCAGGCATGTTCGATAGGGTTCATGTCTGGCGAACATGCTGGCCACTGTAGTCGAGCGATGTCGTTATCTTGAAGGAACGCATTCACAAGATGTGCACGATGAGGTCGAGAATTGTCGTCCAATATTCTGCCGATATGGTTGCACTATGGGTCGGAGGATGTCATTCAGGTATCGTAAAGCCGTTTCGGAGCCTTCCATGACCACCAGTGGCGTACGTCGGCCCCACATAATGCCACCCCAAAACATCAGGGAACCACCACCTTGCTGCACTCGCTGGACAGTGTGTCTAAGACGTTCAGCCTGACCAGGGTGCCTCCAAACACGTCTCCGACGATTGTCTGGTTGAAGGCATATGCGACACTCATCGGTGAAGAGAACGTGATGCCAATTCCGTGGGGTCCATTCAGCATGTTGTTGGGCCCATCTGTACCGCGCTGCATGGTGTCGGGGTTGCAAAGCTGGACCTCGCCATGGACGTCGGGAGTGAAGTTGCGCATCATGCAGCCTATTGCGCACAGTTTGAGTTGAAACACGACGTCCTGTGGCTGAACGAAACGCATTATTCAACATGGTGGCATTGCTGTCAGGGTTCCTCCGAGCGGCAATCCGTAAGTAGCGGTCATCCACTACAGTAGTAGCCCTTGGGCGGCCTGAGCGAGGCCTGTCATCGACAGTTCCTGTATCTCTGTACCTCCTCCATGTCCGAACAACATCGCTTTGGTTCACTCTGAGACGCCTGGAAACTTCCCTTGTTGAGAGCCCTTCTTGACACAAAGTAACAATGCGGACGCGATCGAACTGCGGTATTGACCTTCTAGGCATGGTAGAACTACAGACAACATGAGCAGCGTACCTTCGTCCTGGTGGAATGACTGGAACTGATCGGCTGTCGTACCCCCTCCGTCTAATAGGCCCTGCTCATGCATGGTTGTTTACATCTTTGAGCCGTTTTAGTGACATCTATGAACAGTCAAAGGGACTGTATCTTGGATACAATATACACAGTCAACGTCTATATGCCGGAGATCTGGGAACCGAGGTGATGCAAAACTTTTTTTGATGTGTGTACATTCCTCAATGAAATCTTTTGTTGATGCATAACTCGAAGGGGAACCCATGCACAGCAAATCGCGTGATGGCGTGCCTCAGTTTATAATTGTCATGTTTTCAGTCTTCTGTTAGTATTGCGTCAGTTGCATGGAACTCATTGCAGATGTCGTTCCTTTTCTGAAGCAAAATTGTCTAGGTTTTCTCTTATGACTTTGTGACTTTGTATTCGGCAGGTGCAGCAGTAACCTCTTATTTTCTATAAAGAAGTAGGTAAGTCGAGACGGTGCTACTATTGCTATTCCCAGTACTCTTTTCATATATCTGGCCTTGATATTTCTCAAGAGATAATAGGTCTCTAACAGTGAGAGTCTCCCATATTATAGTAGTTATTGGCATTATTACGTTTGAAAAAGGAGCATTCTAGATTTGGTTAGACTCGTTGGAGATTTTTAATGTGATACGTTGCTCTTAATGCAGTAGCAGCTCTTTCTTATTAGTGTTACACATACATTCTGAATGATGTCAGTGTTGTCTGAAGGGTAACACCCAAGTATTTAAAATGTGAAACAACTTCTAATGGTTCATCATTTAGAGTCTTAATATAAGATGATGTTTGATTTTAGGAATTATCGGACGTTTGAGTAATGGTCGTTTTGTTCTGAGGGACGAACACAAACGTGAAATATATCTGAACAAGGAATCAGTACGTTGGATTTAGTGCCGACATACTTTAATAATAGAGTCTTTATTAGATACTAGCAGTAGTACCCGGCTTCGCCCGGTGAAATGATGATAATGTTTTAAGGTCTCCTTAGAAATATAATGGACTTAAATCTAAGTCATTTGCCCCCAAAGACAATGTGGGAGTAATATCTAGGTCATTTGCCCTTTTGATAAGGATGATAATAAAAACTACTGTTGACCCCCAGGGGCTCACATCTAGTGGGAAGTGGGTTGGCGACCACGGGGCCCCAGCTTAGTCCGGCATTGCTTCCACTTACTTGTGCCGGGCTCCTCTCTGTCTTCTTTCCTGTCGACCTCACTTGGTCAACTCTTGTTCTATTCTGACCCCGACGGTATTAGGGTATCCTAGGCCTAGGGAGTCTTTCACTTTCCCGCCTTAGTTGGCCCTTGTCTCATATTTTCTTTCTTTGGTGTAAATGTGTGTGTGCGTGACAGGAGGTGGAATCCTCCCCTAATCACAAGCTGAGTGGTCGTGGCGAGGCGATGAATGGCTACTGGGTGAGTAGTCACAAGCGACCCACCTCCAGATACCTGGCGACCTATGGAGAACCTTAGCCTTACCCCGGGCAAGCGGGGCTCTGCCGGGGGTTGACTTTTAGTTCCCTAGCTACTCGTGGGACCAAACATAGCGTCCATTATTTCACAGGGTGGCTCCCTTCCAAAGCCGTCTTTAAAATTTAAGAAGAGGAAGTTTATGCCTCTAGTTTCGCCGCTTGATGAAAAGGATTCAACGTTTTTCCCTCGGTACCTTATGGTAACAAGGACCGATGGGCAAAATTTTACAAACGTTGATCCTTTTGATTTACATGATGCAATTGAGGGGAAATGGGGTGATGTAGACACAGTAAAAAAGCTGCGAAACGGCGCACTCTTGATAAAAACTCAAGGAAAGAGACAGACAGATGGTCTTTTTGGGACGACAAGTTTCGGTGGTATTCCAGTCGAGGTAGTGAAGCACCAGTCCCTAAACCTGAAGAAAGGTTTAGTATTTCATAGGGACCTGGTGAACACTACCGACGAGCGTATCCTGGAAAGAACTGGAAAGCATGGCGTTGTCGAGGTGAGACGAATCAAACGTAAGATGAATGGTGTACTAGTTGACACCGGGGCGTTCATCTTATCGTTTGAGTCGGATAGCCTGCCCAAGAGGATCAAAGTGTCAATGTACACTCTCGATGTGCGACCGTATATTCCATCTCCATTGCGGTGTTTTCAGTGTCAGCGATTTGGACATACCTCATCTCGTTGCTCGGGAAAGCCTATCTGTCTTTCCTGTGGCAAGGCCACTCATGAGGGAGCGGAATGTACACCACCTCCCGCATGTCCAAATTGCAAGGGAGAGCACTCTCCTCGCTGGAAGGAATGTCCTGCCTTCCTAGAGGAGAAGAAAATTCAAGAAATAAAGACCTTAGACGAGCTCTCCTACACTGAAGCACGCAGAAAATATCGCTCCATGGCCTCTCCTATTTTCTCAGTATCATATGCTCAAAAGGTATCAAACGAATCTAGTAATCAAGCGGCAAACTTGACTTCGGCAAGTTCTAAAAGAGTTACCACTGTTAAAGGGGCTACAAATAGCCCTATTATCACCCCTGTTAGCCAGAAGAAGGTTACGGAATCTTCTTCTGGTATCCAACAAAAGGCGCAGGTGCCTCCAACTAAACCGGCGCCATCGGAGAAGGCAACTCCTCCGATAAGGCCAGTGAAGAAGCAATCTCCGACTCGTTCGAGGAGGAAGTCTTCGCCGGCCACGGCTGGACCCACATCCAGCCAAACAAAACAGTTAACAGGAACGGCGGGTAAGAAAGAGACTGTTCATCGCCGTCTCTCTTGCCCTCCTGCTGAAAAGGCAGCTCCAATACCTGCTGGCAATTCTGCTTCCACGACCACCGGAGGAGCAGTCCTAGCAAGTGCTGCATTGTTTGGCAGGACGGAGACGTCAGGGGGGAAGGGACCAACTACTTCCCCAAATAGACGTCAACGCCGGTTCAAGAAGAAAAATAGTCGGGACGTGCCGGGGACGGACTCCCAGTCATCGGACCGGGAGAAGGTCCCTCGTCACCGCTCTCGCTCTTCACCAAGGACGAGACCCGGAAAGTCTGGCGATAACCGTTCGCCAACCAATAGAGCATTCGCTCCGTTTTCTTCGTCCTCCGAAGGAGATGTGGAGATTGAGGAATGCTCTCCTACCCTATCACCCACTCCTAAGGATAGGGATTGTTGGCAAACGGTTAAGCATAAGTAGACGACTATCTTCTACTTAAGTCCACACTATGGCACTATTACAATGGAACTGTAATAGCTATTTTCGACATCTCGCTGAAGTACGCCAATTGATTTCTCAGTTTACGGCAAACATTGTCTGTCTTCAGGAATCCAGGTTTCGTCCTGGACATGAGACAACAATGCGACACTTCAAACTCTTCTCTAAAGACCGGGTGGACGGAGCTGTGGCCGCCGGTGGCGTCTGCACTCTCGTCCACTCTAGTCTCTTTAGTGAAGAGGTACCGTTGCGTACTCAGCTAGAAGCAGTTGCAGTTCGTACTTCGTTGCCAGTAATGGCAACAGTATGTAACGTGTACATCCCGCCTGATTCTCAACCAGATTACGGACAGCTGGAGGATCTAGTCTCTCAGCTCCCCCCTCCTTTTCTCCTTCTGGGAGATGTTAATGCCCACAACACCATCTGGGGCTCCGCTACCATTAGCGGTAAAGGGAGAGATTTTGAGAGGCTGATCAGGCGGCTGGACCTGTGTTTGTTGAACACAGGGGAACCTACGCACTTCTCTATTGCACACGGCACTTATTCAAGTGTCGATATTACCTTGTGCAGTCGTGCGCTGGTTCCCCTGCTACAGTGGGGTGTACACGACGACCTTTGTAATAGTGACCATTTTCCAATTATCGTTACTCTTCCGAACCAGAGAGCCATCGAGTTACCAAGTCGATGGCTTCTCCGTCGGGCTGATTGGCCAACTTTCACGGCACGTGCGGTGTTTGCCGAAGATACCTTTGAGAGTGTCGACGATCATACCATTCACATAACGAATGGTATTTTGGCTGCTGCTGAGGAAACAATACCTTCCTCCTCCGGAAACTCACGCCGGAAGCTTGTCCCTTGGTGGACAGCCGAGATTGCAGCAGCCATTAAAGATCGTCGACGTGCTTTCAAATGCTATCGGAGGCAAAACACCATGGCCAACCTTATCACCTTCAGAAGGATGCGTGCCAGAGCCCGATATCTGATTCGGGAGAGTAAGAAAACGACGTGGGAAAAGTATGTGTTGTCCATGACGGCGCATACTCCATCATCTCAAGTGTGGACTAAGCTTCGCCGGATCTCCGGACTCCCGACATCACTGTCGATACCCGGAGTGTCCATCAATGGAGACATCATCACGGACCATCTCGCCATTGCCAACAGCATTGGCTCGCACTTCTCCGATGTATCCTGCTCCGGGAGTTACGATCCTACATTTCTGACTCTGAAGCGGGAGGCAGAGACTCACCCCCTGTCCTTTGCCACTGCTGCTTCGGAGTCCTATAATGTACCATTCTCTGAATGGGAACTGCGCAGTGCGCTTGCACTGTGCAGGGATACGGCTCCTGGACCGGATAACATACATAATCAAATGTTAAAGCATCTGTGCGAATCCAGTATAAAACAACTGTTGATCCTCTTTAATCGTATATGGATTGAAGGGGAGTTTCCATCTCAATGGCGAGAGGGGATCGTGATACCGATTCCTAAGGCTGGAAAGGATCCCAAGTTTGTAAGCAGCTATAGGCCCATTTGTTTGACAAATGGCCTATGTAAGCTGCTCGAAAAGATGGTGAACCGTCGACTGGTGTGGTTCTTGGAGGATAAAGGTCTCCTGTCTGAGTACCAATGTGGATTTCGCTCTCATAGGTCCACCACTGACCATCTGGTGCGACTTGAGAGCGCCATACAGGAGGCCTTTTTCCGAAAGCAGCACCTAGTCACGGTTTTCTTTGACCTCGAGAAAGCCTACGACACCACATGGCGCTACGGGATCCTTTCCACCCTTCACAAGTGGGGACTCCGTGGTAACTTACCGACTTTCATTGCGAATTTCATGTCCATCCGACTCTTCCGTGTAAGGGTCGGTAGGACATTATCGCAATACTATACCCAAGGAAATGGAGTTCCTCAGGGTTCAGTGCTGAGTGTCACCTCGTTCGCGATTGCCATTAATGGCATTGTTGCCGCCGCCGGGTCCGCGGTAGTTCCATCGCTGTATGTAGACGATTTAGCTCTGCATTACAGCTCTGGAAGTATGGCAGTCGTGGAACGGCAATTGCAGCTAGCTATCAACCGGGTCGACAGGTGGGCTCACGACCGTGGTTTTCGTTTTTCAGCAGCGAAAACCTCCGTCGTCCATTTTTGTCGGCTCCGGAGGCTACATTTACACCCTGAACTACATCTCAGGGATGCTGCGTTGCCGTTGGTTGACACTTATCGCTTCCTGGGGCTCCATTTTGACAGCAAGTTAACGTGGCAGCACCATATACGGCAATTGGAAATGACATGTCTCAGGAAACTGAACATGCTCAGGTTTCTTAGTGGCACTACGTGGGGGGCTGACCGTGCGGTGCTGCTACGGTTCTACCAAGCCCTCGTCCTGTCCCGGCTAGACTATGGTTCTGCGGCATACGGTTCAGCAAGGCCGGCAACCTTGAAAATGCTGGACAGTATCCACCATAGTGGCGTTAGGCTGGCTACCGGTGCCTTCCGGACCAGCCCGATACCCAGCCTACTCGCCGAATCGGGTGTTCCACCTTTAAATTATAGACGCCAACATATGCTTTTAGCATATGCTGCCAATGTGCGTCAAATGCCGCATCACCCGACCTATCAAGCTCTCTTCGGTACCCAAAACCACCAGGGTTACGCCAACCGGCCTCGTGCCACTCGGCCGGTTGGTATTAGACTTGATAGCTCGTGTACTGAAATAGGAGTGGCTGTAGGTCCCTGTATGATCCGGACATCTAGCGAGGTGCCTCCGTGGCAAGTCCCGCGTCCGGAAATTCGGTTAGATCTGCACCGAGGTCCTAAGGTGAACACGGATGCCTCCGTTTACCGGAGGCAGTTCCACAGCATAGTTCACCAATTTCCGGACGCTGGCATTCTATACACGGATGGTTCGAAGGTAAACGAGAAAGTGGGTTGTGCTTACGTTATTGATGGTGCAAATACCAAGATCTCTTTGCCTGAGGCCTGTAGTGTGTTTACTGCAGAGCTCGTTGCCATCTATGAAGCTCTGCAGTTTGCACTACAGGATGCACGAATCCACTTTCTCGTGTGTACCGACTCTTTGAGTTCGTTGCAGTCAATTGCTACATGTTTCCCGCAACACCCCCTAGTGCAGCGAATCCACGACCTACTAGCCGGGCTGTGCCACGCTGACACTCGAATCACCTTTCTGTGGCTTCCAAGCCACATGGGAATTGCGGGAAATGAGTTAGCAGATCAAGCTGCAAAAGAGGCGGTATCACTACCACCTCGACCAATGGAGGTACCCGCTAGAGATATTCGCTCTCAGTTACGCCTACAAGTTCTGGCTTTTTGGGAGAGTCAGTGGCTAGCTGACCCACTGCCCAGTAAACTGAGAGCGATCAAGGGAACAACTCGTGTGTGGCGGAGCTCCTTCCGGGCCCGGAGAGAGTCCGTCATTTTGTGTAGGCTAAAGATAGGTCATACAAGATCCACCCACTCGTACCTAATGAGAAGGGAAGACCCCCACTTTGTACCTGTGGAGCCGTTTTCACCGTGGCCCACATTTTTACCGAGTGTGTGGATCTTGCTGACTTACGAAGAAACCTTGGTTTGCAGACGACACTCAAACTTATATTAGCCGATGACGCGGTGGCTGCTGATCGCGTTATCCGCTTTAAAAGTGAGAGTGGGTTAGGGCCAGCAATCTAAATTTTCCAGTGAACATTGACTCAACGACTTGTTCGTTTTTGAATGATAATGTTTTGTTTTTTCCGTAATTTTTGTTTATTTTTACATATTTTATTTTTTATTTAATTGTTTGTTTTTGTTTTATTAATTTTTGGTCTTTTTAAATTTAGATGTCCACCTCAAAATTTTAAATTCAATTCAAAATTTGTATTCTTTAATCTGTGTTAAGAGGGGCAGATGACCTCGTAGTTCCGCCCCTTAAAACAACAATAACTAACTAACTAAACTACTGTTGAATTGACACGTCAAACTTACAAACTACCGTAATATAAATACATATTTCAAAATTCACAGGCGAGGAAGACTTATTGTGTGTGGTGATTAATGGTGTAATGGGCGTAACATCTACTGTAGGTCATTTGCTCTTATGATGAGGATGATAAGGGAATCTACTACCGGTATTGAATTGACACTTCAACGTATAATGTACACAATGTTCTGTAATAAAAATAACTATATGGCGGCTTCGGTAGCGTATTTGGTAGCATGCTGAGCTTCTATGCCCAAGATAGCGGGTTCAAACCCGGCCGAAGACGTCGGATATTTTAAGAGCGTTAAAAATCCGTCAGTATGCCTTTCTTCGGAGGGGAAGTAAAGCCGGTGGTCCCATGTCAGATTTATGGCATGTTAAAGAACCTTCCACTAATTACACCTGTGTGAAGCTAAATTGGATAGGTAAACAACGCTCATAGATGTCTACATCCGTTGCCAAGAGCCGACTGCAGTGGCGTCTAGTAGCTAAGTTCCGAACTTGGCCTAGTAGTCGTTGACGGTGGCACTTGGCGGCAAAAGTACGAACTATTTGAAGAATTCTAAGTTGCAGTTTGTACTTAAACTAAAAAACAGATAACACACACTAATACAGTCATCACAATTAACACCGGTTATCAGACAGATTCTACACACACCCAAAGTACACGGGGCTACATGACCGCGTTGTCGCAGCCCCTAAACTTAAGAACCAACCAACCAAAAATAAATATTTTAAAAATCACAGTCGAGAAAGACTTTATGCGGCGGTGATTATTGGTATGATGCGCGTAACATCTAGGTCATTTGTACTTATGATGATAATAACAAGGTAATGAAAAAATGACTACTAAACGAACATAGTGTTATTTTAAAACTGATATAGGTAATTCAGGTGTCTAGCTTCGATGTCTTCCAAAGTCTCAACCTTATTTTCTGGCTTAGGCCTGTACTGGATGCGTCTTGTGAAAGAGCGTACTGCTCGGCAAAGACAAAGAATATAGGTCCAAGCTGCACGAACCTGAGATGATCGCAGATTATGACGAAAAATGATGACACATGTTCGGGGTTCCCCGTCCTATACAGATTGACCGGGAATCACTCACTGTTTCGCAACGGCCCTGTGCTGGCATCAGCATAGACAGCAGGAGATAACACGGCGGGCTTTGGAAAGTACTCTCAAGTCACCTCGCGATGAATCAGCAAGCTATTCTCACAACTGACACCCCCCCAGGGTCTCACAACTTGTGGGACGTGGGTTGGCGACCACGGAACCCCAGCTGAGTCTGGCATCGCTTCTACTTCCTGGTGCCGGGCTCATTTCAGTTCTCTTTCCTGTCGGCCTCCCTTGGTCAACTATTGTTCTCTTCCGACCCAGACTGTATTAGGGTATCCGAGGGCTAGGGAGTCTTTCAATTTCCCGCCTTAATTGGCTTTGTCTCATCTTTCCTGATACCCTCATTCTTCGAGAGGTCTGCCTTCTTTTCCTTTTCATAATATCTCCTGTCTTCTGCTCAAGGCCCTCAAAGAGGCAGGGTGTGTGTAGACCCACCACTTCTGGTACACCCTCAAGGGCTCATGACTGGTGAGTTAGGAAGCTGGCAACCCCGAGGAATTCCTGAGCTACATGCAGGGAATGGAGTTGTATGTCAGAAATTTCAAGTGGACAGTGTTACGCATCGGGTTCCAAAGGGTAAGTATACACACTTTGTTTTCGATCGGTGAACGATGTAGATTTGTACCAAAGGGCCTTAATGCGGGAAATGGAGTGGTCTGTCCGAAATTTCGAGTGGACAGTGTTACTCGTCGAGTTCCAAACGGTAATTATGTAAAATCTGGTTGAGATCGGTGAAACGGTGTATTTTTGTGCCAAGGGCCAAAATGCAGGGAATGGAGTGGCCTGTCCAAATTTTAAAGTGGTCAGTGTTACTCATCGGGTTCCAAAGGGTAAGTATACACATTTTGTTTTCGATCGGTGAACGATGTAGATTTGTGCCAAAGGGACTAAATGCGTGGAATGGAGTGGTCTGTCCGAAATTTCGAGTGGACAGTGTTACTCGTCGAGTTCCAAAGGGTAATTATGTAAAATCTGGTTGAGATCGGTGAAACGGTGTAGTTTTCTGCCAAAGAGCCAAAAAGCAGGGAATAGTGTGGTCTGTCCGAAATTTAAATTGAACAGTGTTACTTGTCGGGTTCTACGGGTAAGTATATAAAATTGGGGTCAGATCAGTGAAACGGTGTAGATTTGTGCCAAACAGCCTAAATGCAAGGGATGGAGTGGCCTCGCCGCAATTTCAAGCAGACAGTGTTAGTCGCAGTGTTCCAAAGGGTAAATATACAAATTTTGGTTGAGATCGGTGAAACAGTGTGGATTTGGGACAAAGGGCCTAAATGCAGGGAATGGAGTGGTCTGTCCGCAATTTCAAGCAGACAGTGTTACTCGCTGGGTAACAAAGGATATGTTTCCGAATATTGGTTCTGATCGGTGAAACGGTGTAGATTTGTGCCAAAGTGCCTAAATGCAGGGGATGGAGTAGCCTCTCCGCAATTTCAAGCAGACAGTGTTAGTCGCAGTGTTCCAAAGGTTAAATATACAAATTTTGGTTGAGATCGGTGAAACGGTGTAGATTTGGGCCAAAGGGCCTAAATGCAGGGAATGGAGTGGTCTGTCCGCAATTTTAAGTGGACAGTGTTACTCGCAGGCTTCCAAAGGGTAAGTATACAAAGTTTGGTTCAGATCGGTGAAACGGTGTAGATTTGTGCAAAAGGGCCTAAATGCAGGGGATGGAGTAGCCTCTCCGCAATTTCAAGCAGACAGTGTTAGTCGCAGTGTTCCAAAGGGTAAATATACAAATTTTGGTTGAGATCGGTGGAACGGTGTAGATTTGGGCCAAAGGGCCTAAATGCAGGGAATGGAGTGGTCTGTCCGCAATTTCAAGCAGACAGTGTTACTCGCAGGGCACCAAAGGGTAAGAATACGAATTTTGGTTCTGATTGGTGAAACGGTGTAGATTTGGACCAAAGGGCCTAAATGCAGGGAATGGGGTGGTCTGTCCGAAATTTTAAGTGGTCAGTGTCACTCGCAGGGTTCCAAAGGGTAAATATACAAATTTTGGTTGAGATCGGTGAAACGGTGTGGATTTGGACCAAAGGGCCTAAATGCAGGGAATGGGGTGGTCTGTCCGAAATTTCAAGTGGACAGTGTTACTCGCAGGGTTCCAAAGGTTAAATATACAACTTTTGGTTCAGATCGGTGAAACGGTGTAGATTTGTGCAAAAGGGCCTAAATGCAGGGCATGGGGTGGTCTGTCCGAAATTTAATGTTGACAGGGTTACCCGCAGGGTTCCAAAGGGTAAGTATACAAATTTTGGTTCAGATCGGTGAAACGGTGTAGATTTGTATACATAACAGACAGACAGACAGACAGACAGACAGACAGACAGACAGACAGACAGACAAACTTTGTGCTTTAAGATAGATAGATAGATAGATGAAATTAATCATATCAGAAACAAATTGGTCCCTATTGACAAACTTTAATTGAAATGTAAATGGTATTGAATAAAACCACCAATTGTTAACACATTAGTACATTATGCAACGAGCCTATAATGGCAATAATTAAGACACGAGTATGTTTATAAAACGAGAGAAGCGAGTTTTATAATGTCTATACGAGTGTCCAATTACCATTATAGGCGAGTTGCATAAGACTATTTACAGTATGTTCAATGATAATTATAACTAGGACTCGGATCGATATGCTCGATAAAATCTCCAAATATGCTCGAAAACCATGTGTTTTATGCTCGATAGATATGCTCGAAAAAAACATTATATGCTCGATAGATATGCTCGAAAAACCCATTATATTTGGTTAAAATTGCAGAATATGCTCGAAAAACACCGTTAAAAACTATAGAAAGGAAAGTGAAACGAAAAAACCAATAACATACCTTTATATACGACCTTTATTAGCCAATTTTCATTGATGAAAAAAAAAATAGGCTTATGAGATCACCTTTTGTCCGTGTATCAGTCTGTGTGTGCGTGTGTGTGTGATGGTGTGTGTCCCCCCTAATAACTTCTAAATAGCTGGAGCGATTTCAATGAAACTCGGTAAGTTCGTAGCACCGTTCCGGGTGACCCCGACCGTAGGCCTACCCTTCAATTTTGTTACGTCTCACCAATCCGACATGGCGGCTGTGCGAAATATTTCACCAGCATTCAATATCTCCGAAACTATTACCGATATCACCCTGAAATTTTGTACGGCGATAAAAGAAACTACTAGAAGTTCACCTATGTAACTTTTGAAAACCTAGTAACTACAAAACCAACATGGCGGCCAAGCGAATTTGCGAATTTTAAATAGACGTTTCTCGCGATTTAAACAACCAAACGCAATGAAACTTGGTACAGTATATGTTTATACACATTGTAATGCACCGACATCTAACTTTGTTCAATTGTTTATATAACCTCAAGATGGCGGCTGTGCGAATTATTTCACCGGCATTCTATATCTCTGAAACTATTACCGGTATCACCATGAAATTTTGTACGGAGGTAAAGGGCACTACTGGAAGTTCATCTATGCGTATTTCAAAAACCGGTTAACTATAAAATGAACATGGCGGCCAAGCGACGTTGAAAGTTTTAAATAGACTTTTATCGCGATTTAATGATCCAAACGCAATGAAACTTGGTACAGGAAATGTTTATACACATTGTAATTCACTGGTATCTAATTTAGTTCAATTGTTTATATAACCTCAAGATGGCGGATGTGCGAATTTCAAAAATTAAGTTTCTATTTCTTGTGTTCTAATCATGCGATCACAATCAACGTTTGCATAATGAACGTACACAATAATCATCATCTAACAGAACATAACTCTATGGCCTACATATATTAAAATCCAACATGGCGACCATCCGAAATATTTAGACGGTTCTCAATATCTATTAATCTACTACAGCAATCAAACTGAGCTTTTGCAAGTGTATAGAGGTTATAAGTATAAGTTCACCTATGGGACGTTCAATAACCTGGCGAGCACAAATCCAACATGACGGCGATGCGAAATTTAAATATTCAAATGGACGTTTCTTGCGTTTTGACCTTCCGAGCGCAGTGAAACTTGATACGGTATATGCTTATACAAATTTTTAATCGACTGGCATCTAATTCTTTAAGTGTCTTTCATAACCACAAGTTGGCGGCTGAGCGAAATTTTAAAATCCCGCTTTTATTTCTTGTGTCCTAATCAAGCGATTGAAGTTTGAATAAAACACCTACACATTAATCTTATGCAATAGTACATAAATCTAAGGCCTATAATATAAAAATCCAACATGGTGACCATTCAAAATGTTTAGACGGTTCTCAATATCTACGAATCAATTACAGCAAACTGGCAATTTGTATATTTATAGAGGCAATTGATATTAGTAGGATATATGAAAATAGGCTGTTTAGTTCTTCACGGAACTACTTGTTTTCTAATTGTATGTATGATACACTGCAATATACTCGCATTCAAGTTTTTCAAGTATATATAAGAGAAGTTTTCTTATAAAACTTACAGTTTAAAAGTTCATTTACAAAATGTTCAGAATTAGGCGAGTAAATGAAGTAGGTCTGCATTGGTCTCTACAACAAGAATCTTTTCTATGTTTTCAGTTTTGAATGATTTTCTTAAATCAGTCAATTAAAGTTGCATTGACAAGAACGACCTCACTAAAGGTTAAAAACCTGCGGTTATATTATTCGCACCAGATAGGCTTTTCAATAATTATTTCTGTTTTTGAAACTTAAGGATGGCCAGGGCCCGAATTCGGGGGGGATTCGAAGAAAAACAAACTATTTAGATGAAAACCACCAGAATATGCATTTATATGCTTCTATTCTGAAAACCGCGGTTTTATGCATTTATATGCTCGATAAATGTCAATTCTTTTTGTCCCAGAGAGGTGAAAATACCATCGAAAGGCTTCTTTCATTGTGTACTATTCAGGGAAAAAATATGGAAATATGCTCGAATCCGAGCCTTAATTATAACTTTATTATGTTCTAACATAAATATTCATAAATATCTGTCGAGATTCAGTCACTTGAATTTAGTGATCAGAGTGCAAGCGCTGGGTTTGCTATCTGTGCTTTACAAGTTCTCCGACCCACGCATGCGCACTGTCTGCTTGGCAATGCCATATGTTTACAGCCTGCCGATCACTGATCAGCAGCAGCATTCACTCAAACTGTCACCGAAGTCTTATGAAAGCAATGTTCTGTGTAGAAATTGGAGTGGGGGATATTAAGGTACTGTGCTATTTCGTTTCTCATATTCGTCAGTTTATTTACCCAAACATATGAGACGGTGCACTTTCCATGTCGGTAATTTATATAGAAGGATGCTGTGTTGCAATCTTCTGGAGGTAGGTTCATAAATTTCTTGCATATATCATAGTACCGTAAATGTTCGTGCTGATTTTGTCTTTGTGTTTGGGATTGTAACTACAATGGTTCATCCAAAATACATTGTTACCTTTCAAATCGTTTAATTCATATCCGACATGTTGGAATTTGAGCGCATGTGCTAAGCTATCGTTACCTAATTGGTCAATGAATTAGCTCTGATTGGTTCGTGAAACTGTATCATAATGTTATTTATTATTTGAGTCAGAAGCACTACAACATACACAAGAGGGATGATACACAATATTACAAAGGAATAATGCAATAATATATACAACAATGTCTCGAATTAGATTTTCTTCGCCCAGATACGGACCACTGTCACACCACTTTCGGGACCTTCCATTAACTCCTGCGTTGTGCACGAGCACGGGCACAGTTCACAGGAATACAGGTGTACTATGGTTTGTCTCTTCCCACACTCACAGAGTTCAGATTCCTGTAGATCGCCATTTGTGGAGATTAACTTTGCATCTCCCAACACCACTCCGAAGTCTGTTATGTGACCGCCAAGTTTCCCAGTTGTTGTTGTGGCCTGCTGGAAGCCTTTCCTTGGCCTTCATCCAATCTGGTGGTATGGTGGATTGCCATAGCTGTATCCTGGCTACCTCGGGTTTTGTAGTAGGCATCGATGTTGTTTGTAGAAAACTTTTCCTTGATTTTATGCGCCTTCTTGGAGGCTGGTGACCAAAGAGAGGGTGAGCATGGTCCTCTGCGGACTTTTTTCGTTCCACTGTATCATAATGAAAAGTAGTACTTTAATGATCCTCATTACGATACCGTTTTCTGACATATAATATTTACATTTCGACATCGTCGAACATAATAGTACATTATGCAACTCGCCTATAATGGCCATAATTAAGACACGAGTATTTTTTATAAAACGAGCGTATGCGAGTTTTATAATTCCCATACGAGTGTCTTAATTACCATTATAGGCGAGTTGCATACGACTGTTTATGTTCGACGATAATTATAACTTTATTATATGTTTTAACATAAATATTATTATAAGTTGTTTAATATAACAGGACTAACTTCGACCACAGTGTGGTCATCTCAGCAATCTTAACAAGTTGTAGGAAGAAATTATTAAAAAGTAAAGTTGCGAGTAATTGAAACTAATTACGTTGTAATTTTGAGATGTTCTTAAAATATTCCAATATTATCGAAATCATATCTGTTGAAACGTTATTTTAACTAACAGGAGATCGAATTATTTGAAATTAATTGAAGTATCAAATAAAATATAAAATATGGTTTCTTGTAAATAATATTCTTAAAAACTTATAAAAGTACTGTGTTGCTCTGAATAATTAAAATACAATAATATTTTAATCTTTCACACGAAAAATGAAATATTAATTATACGATAAAACCGAATAGAAATGTTCTTCTAATATTTATGAAATCATTAGTAGCGTTGGGTGTGCTTCTTGTGATATACTGTAATATTGTTTGAATGCTTACTCTGAATTTTATATACTGTACAGTGCAATTATTGAAAAACTTGTTTGGAAGATCATCTGGCAAATGGATGTGCATAACCTTCAATATGCCTTGGCTCTTTTCAGGTTGAATGTTTTTATTTAGACGTATTATAAGGTTGGTAATGGAAAGAATCCTAGATAAAAGAATTAGAGTAAAAGTAGAAAGCCAAATAGAGGATGAGCAGTTTGGATTTAGAGGGGGCAGGTCAACAGTGGAACCCATTTTCATTCTGAGACAGAACATTGAAAGGAGTTGGGAATTTGGGAAGGATGTGGTAATGACTTTTAATGATCTTGAAAAGGCCTATGATAGCATCCCTAGAACAAAAGTTTGGGAAAGCTTAACAAATAGGGGAATAGGCAAGGAACTGAGACATGATAAAAGTAATGTGCATGCAGTGCTACAGTAGTGTGAAGACTAGAGTCGGGACATCGGAAGTGTTTAAAATTGTCACTGGACTAAAGCAAGGAAGTGTGTTGTCAGCATTATTATTCTTAATGGTGATGGATGACATCATGAAGGCAGCAATGAAAGACTATAGAAGGGCAAAGATGAAGTTAATGTTGTTTGCAGACGATGTTGTGATCTGGGGCGAGGATGAGATGCAGGTACAAGAACAGTTAGACGTAATAAATGAAATGATTGAGCAATGGGGATTGAAGATAAATTTGGAGAAGAGTAAACCAGTGGTGGTGAGTAGAGGTAATAAAGAAGGAAAGGGAATAATCAAAGTAGGAGATAAGGAATTGGAAGTGGTGAAACACTTCAAATACTTGGGAAGTGAACTGACTGAAGATGGAAGACTAGATTTCGAAATTAGCAGAAGAATACAAGTCGGGAGTGCTTTCTACCAACGGTATGGGGACTAGTATGGAACAAGGATATACCAATTAAGGCTAAAGAAGTTATGTACAAAGCATATTATGTTCCTATAATGACATATGCAGCAGAAACATGGACAATGACTAAGAGGGATGAGAGCAGAGTACAGGCAGCTGAGATGAGATTCCTGAGAAGTATGGTCCAGAAAACGAAGAGAGACAGAGTGAGAAATGAAGATATACGGAAAGAACTGGGAGTGCATTAACTAAATTACAAACTGGAGCAAAACAGATTGAGCTGGTTTGGATATGTCAAACGGATGAATGAAGTAAGGTTACCAAGACGAGCACTGGAACGACGGATGATAAGGAAGAGTGGACGAGGAAGACCAAGAATGCGTTGGATGGACTCGATGAAGAATATCATTATTAAACGGAACCTGGATTGGAACACCGTGTCGGAAGTGAAAAGGTGGAACGACAGAACAAAGTGGAGAGGAACCATATTTCCCCCCACCCTGTGTCAGCTGAAAAGGGGGAAATGACGATGATGATGATGATGATGATGATGATATAAGGTTGGTATCATGTGTTTATTACATGGATTGATTGCCGTCTTCAGAGAATAATTATAATTCTATATATTTTATAATTTATTCCGACAACTTGTTAAGATTCCTGATGATGACCACACTGTGGTCGAAACTAGTCCTAATTATTAATTACTAGCAGTAGTACCCGGCTTCGCCCAGTGAAATGATGATAATGTTTTAAGGTCTCCTTAGAAATATAATGGACTTAAAATCTAAGTCATTTGCCCCCAAAGACAATGAGGGAGTAATATCTAGGTCATTTGCCCTTTTGATAAGGATGATAATAAAAACTACTGTTGAATTGACACGTCAAACTTACAAACTACCGTAATAGAAATACATATTTCAAAATTCACAGGCGAGGAAGACTTATTGTGTGTGGTGATTAATGGTGTAATGGGCGTAACATCTACTGTAGGTCATTTGCTCTTATGATGAGGATGATAAGGGAATCTACTACCGGTATTGAATTGACACTTCAACGTATAATGTACACAATGTTCTGTAATAAAAATAACTATATGGCGGCTTCGGTGGCGTATTTGGTAGCATGCTGAGCTTCTATGCCCAAGATAGCGGGTTCAAACCCGGCCGAAGACGTCGGATATTTTAAGAGCGTTAAAAATCCGTCAGTATGCCTTTCTTCGGAGGGGAAGTAAAGTCGGTGGTCCCATGTCAGATTTATGGCATGTTAAAGAACCTTCCACTAATTACACCTGTGTGAAGCTAAATTGGATAGGTAAACAACGCTCATAGATGTCTACATCCGTTGCCAAGAGCCGACTGCAGTGGCGTCTAGTAGCTAAGTTCCGAACTTGGCCTAGTAGTCGTTGACGGTGGCACTTGGCGGCAAAAGTACGAACTATTTGAAGAATTCTAAGTTGCAGTTTGTACTTAAATTAAAAAACAGATAACACACACTAATACAGTCATCACAATTAACACCGGTTATCAGACAGATTCTACACACACCCAAAGTACACGGGGCTACATGACCGCGTTGTCGCAGCCCCTAAACTTAAGAACCAACCAACCAAAAATAAATATTTTAAAAATCACAGTCGAGAAAGACTTTATGCGGCGGTGATTATTGGTATGATGCGCGTAACATCTAGGTCATTTGTACTTATGATGATAATAATAAGGTAATGAAAAAATGACTACTAAACGAACATAGTGTTATTTTAAAACTGATATAGGTAATTCAGGTGTCTAGCTTCGATGTCTTCCAAAGTCTCAACCTTATTTTCTGGCTTAGGCCTGTACTGGATGCGTCTAGTGAAAGAGCGTACTGCTCGGCAAAGACAAAGAATATAGGTCCAAGCTGCACGAACCTGAGATGATCGCAGATTATGACGAAAAATGATGACACACGTTCGGGGTTCCCCGTCCTATACAGATTGACCGGGAATCACTCACTGTTTCGCAACGGCCCTGTGCTGGCATCAGCATAGACAGCAGGAGATAACACGGCGGGCTTTGGAAAGTACTCTCAAGTCACCTCGCGATGAATCAGCAAGCTATTCTCACAACTGACCCCCCCCCAGGGTCTCACAACTTGTGGGACGTGGGTTGGCGACCACGGAACCCCAGCTGAGTCTGGCATCGCTTCTACTTCCTGGTGCCGGGCTCATTTCAGTTCTCTTTCCTGTCGGCCTCCCTTGGTCAACTCTTGTTCTCTTCCGACCCAGACTGTATTAGGGTATCCGAGGGCTAGGGAGTCTTTCAATTTCCCGCCTTAATTGGCTTTGTCTCATCTTTCCTGATACCCTCATTCTTCGAGAGGTCTGCCTTCTTTTCCTTTTCATAATATCTCCTGTCTTCTGCTCAAGGCCCTCAAAGAGGCAGGGTGTGTGTAGACCCACCACTTCTGGTACACCCTCAAGGGCTCATGACTGGTGAGTTAGGAAGCTGGCAACCCCGAGGAATTCCTGAGCTACATGCAGGGAATGGAGTGGTATGTCAGAAATGTCAAGTGGACAGTGTTACGCATCGGGTTTCAAAGGGTAAGTATACACACTTTGTTTTCGATCGGTGAACGATGTAGATTTGTACCAAAGGGCCTTAATGCGGGAAATGGAGTGGTCTGTCCGAAATTTCGAGTGGACAGTGTTACTCGTCGAGTTCCAAAGGGTAATTATGTAAAATCTGGTTGAGATCGGTGAAACGGTGTAGTTTTCTGCCAAAGAGCCAAAAAGCAGGGAATAGTGTGGTCTGTCCGAAATTTAAATTGAACAGTGTTACTTGTCGGGTTCTACGGGTAAGTATATAAAATTGGGGTCAGATCAGTGAAACGGTGTAGATTTGTGGCAAACAGCCTAAATGCAAGGGATGGAGTGGCCTCGCCGCAATTTCAAGCAGACAGTGTTAGTCGCAGTGTTCCAAAGGGTAAATATACAAATTTTGGTTGAGATCGGTGAAACGGTGTGGATTTGGGACAAAGGGCCTAAATGCAGGGAATGGAGTGGTCTGTCCGCAATTTCAAGCAGACAGTGTTACTCGCTGGGTAACAAAGGGTAAGTTTCCGAATATTGGTTCTGATCGGTGAAACGGTGTAGATTTGTGCCAAAGTGCCTAAATGCAGGGGATGGAGTAGCCTCTCCGCAATTTCAAGCAGACAGTGTTAGTCGCAGTGTTCCAAAGGGTAAATATACAAATTTTGGTTGAGATCGGTGAAACGGTGTAGATTTGGGCCAAAGGGCCTAAATGCAGGGAATGGAGTGGTCTGTCCGCAATTTTAAGTGGACAGTGTTACTCGCAGGCTTCCAAAGGGTAAGTATACAAAGTTTGGTTCAGATCGGTGAAACGGTGTAGATTTGTGCCAAAGGGCCTAAATGCAGGGGATGGAGTAGCCTCTCCGCAATTTCAAGCAGACAGTGTTAGTCGCAGTGTTCCAAAGGGTAAATATACAAATTTTGGTTGAGATCGGTGAAACGGTGTAGATTTGGGCCAAAGGGCCTAAATGCAGGGAATGGAGTGGTCTGTCCACAATTTCAAGCAGACAGTGTTACTCGCAGGGCACCAAAGGGTAAGAATACGAATTTTGGTTCTGATTGGTGAAACTGTGTAGATTTGGACCAAAGGGCCTAAATGCAGGGAATGGGGTGGTCTGTCCGAAATTTTAAGTGGTCAGTGTCACTCGCAGGGTTCCAAAGGGTAAATATACAAATTTTGGTTGAGATCGGTGAAACGGTGTGGATTTGGACCAAAGGGCCTAAATGCAGGGAATGGGGTGGTCTGTCCGAAATTTCAAGTGGACAGTGTTACTCGCAGGGTTCCAAAGGTTAAATATACAACTTTTGGTTCAGATCGGTGAAACGGTGTAGATTTGTGCAAAAGGGCCTAAATGCAGGGCATGGGGTGGTCTGTCCGAAATTTAATGTTGACAGGGTTACCCGCAGGGTTCCAAACGGTAAGTATACAAATTTTGGTTCAGATCGGTGAAACGGTGTAGATTTGTATACATAACAGACAGACAGACAGACAGACAGACAAACTTTGTGCTTTATATATATAGATTAAAGACACAGCGCACACATTGTGCATAATGTTTATTATAAACTAGAATAATCACACGTATTTTCACCTCTCACTTGTACAAAAGATCACAATGGATGATCCCCGATTATTACAAGTGATCACGTGGTATAAGCAGCATTTACATAGACTGGAGTCGTCTGGGTACTCGGTGTTACACAGTTTATGTTGGTACCCATGTACTGCCATCGAGTTTAGAAAGTGTCGCAGGTCTTGGTGAGTGTCTGTCCATGTACTGTTCATCATGGCCTACGTTGAGTAAATCTCGAGCCAGATTTCTTCCCTCTTCTTCACTCTGCCTTGCATTAATATTTCCCAGGCGTCAGTGGTTAATAACCTTATTATATAATACGCTAAGGTGTACGTTTCACAAAACTCAAGCTCCTAAACCTGAGGGAGTTAGATGGCGTGGTTTGTACCAAAATCTTCCAAATCGTCTCAATACTACGGGAAAATTCTTGCATTTCTTGAAAAGTCAACGAAAATATATTTATTTGTTTATAAAGTGCTTTTAAACAAATAAACAAGATGATAGCCCCTGGCAGAACCGTGTCGCATACAGCCCGCACAGCACTGAAGGCGGGCGTTTAGTCTGTACACATGGGGCGCACACAACTCATTATGCGAGACTTCTCGCATGGGTCCGCTAATAATAATAATAATAATAATAATAATATATTTATTGACTATTGGTGGTTTTATTTAATACCATTTAAATTTCAATTAAATTTTGCCAATAAGGACCAATTTCATTCAGTTAGGGTTAATTTGATATCTATAGTCTACATAGTTATGCTAGTTATTGATCGGCAAGGGAGTGATGGCGCAAAGTTCAAGCTGTTTGCCTCTCACCAGGGTGGACCAGGTTCGATTCCCAATCAATACATGTGAGATTTTCAAAGTGAAATGCAATGTCCTGTGGTTCGGTTTCCACGAAAAAAGGAGGTCCCATGTCTCATGATCGTAAGATAAACGGACACGTTAAACAACAAAATTCCTTCCTTACTTATTGTTAGCCCTCCTGGAAGTGGTTTTCCATGGTTTCCCCACTTCTAATACAGCCAAATGCTGGTATGGTTCCTAACTTAAGGTTGCGAGTGCCTCATTCCCAATCCAATCCCCAATTTTCAAGTACACACATACTAGTACAGCCATAATAATAACACAGGTTATCGCGCAATTTCATACACACAAAAATAAATGGGGTTATACAGGGTGAATTTTTTGCTGGAGTGGACCCAGCGGCCAGCTACCAGGCGCGCGCACGCCTCCCTCCAGCCAAGCGAAATCGGGCCGCGTTATGCGAGGAGGTAGAAACCGTCACTGAGTACATTAATTATCCTAAAGGTAAATTCACCAGTATATCCTGATTAAAGAACTTACCTTTTCACAGAAGATGCTGAAAATGATATCCCTCATTACGGAAGGAGAATTACAACGTGTAAACGCTAATTTATTTACACGGTACAACGCCTGTCTGTCAGCTGAAACAGAACATTTTCAGCATCGTCTGTTAAAAGATAAGTTCTTTAACCATGATTTGCTGGTGAATTTTCCATTAGTTAATGTACTCTGTGGCGGTTTCTACCTCCGCGAAGGAACAGTTAACCTCGTAGTTCCGCCCCCTTAAAACCTCAATAACTACCTCCACGCAATCTGCGGCCCAAGTTCAGTCTGCTGACGGAAGACGTACGCGCCCCTGGTAGCTGGCCGCTGGGCCCGCTCCAGCAAGAAAAAATCACCCTGTATGACCACGATGTCGTAGCCCTTAAAATGAGCAACAACAATAGGTGTTGTTTTAATAGGAAGAACAGCGAGGTCATCTGCCCCTATTTCAAGATAAGAGCTAGCATAAATGGTTGAAATGTCGCTGTCCGACAAGAAATCCTATGGTTTGAAACGTGCTCAATTATTCGTAAGCTGGTCTACGGCGCGGCGACGCCCTCAGTTGTCTCACGAAGCGTGGCACTTCGTCACGGGACTGCCAGCCTTGAACTAAGCTCGTGCGAGGAGGACGTACCGCAGCGTAGCAGTCATGTCACTCGAGGTGAAGTGTGAGCTCAGTTAATTGACATGCGAGGCTTCAGTGAGTTCCCTCGTATCTTGTGCGATACCTACACGCAATGCACACAAGAGATTTAGCACGGACATATAGTGGTTTAAGCCAGGTATTTTCAACCTTTTTAAGACTGTGAGCACCAACCTTATGCAATACGAAGTACCCAAATGTCATTATAAATAATAATAATAATAATAATTTTAGCGGCTTCGGTGACCTAGTTAGTAGCATGCTGAACTGCTGTTCCCAAGATCGCGGGTTCAAACCCGGCCGAAGCCGTCAGAATTTTTAAGAGCTTTGAAATTCTTCAGTATGCCTTCCTTCGGAGGGGAAGTAAAGCCGGCGGTCCCATGTCATAGATTTATGGCATGTAAAAGATCCTACCACTAACTAAACTTGTGTGAAGCTAAATTTCTAGGTTAGATTTCGTTGAAACGCTCTGTCAAAGTTCCAACGTTCACCACTAGATGTCTGTGTTATCTGGTAGCGAAAGTTGGAAGTAATTGAAATTGGATGTAACCCCATGGGTGTCCGCTTGAAGCAGCTACAGCCTCTGGCGAGCCGAACATGTCCTCGGACACTCGCGGCATTAAAAGCAAAATGCTAAATAAATTATTATTACTATTCATATGTTCACCGTGTTATTGGGTTATACACCGTTTCATCGGCATGAGTTGAAAGATGGAGTGGAGTTCTCTATATTGTCAGGTTGGGGAACAAACGAACTATGGAGCAGGTTATGGTGGAGCTCCAGATTATCGAGGTTGGCCTTCAGCGACTCACTTATTGCGGTGTTCTTTCTTTTTTTTTTTTTCTTTCCTGTTGACTTCTCCTGATCAAATCTTACTCTCCTCTGACCCCGACTGTATTAAGGTATCCAAGATCAAGGGCAGTCGTTCGCAATCTGATGCCCGCATGCACAAGGTCTCCTGAGATACTTGTATCAATTCAAATTCTTCTGTACAAGCCGGAGTAAATGTGGTTCATATAACAACCAGAAAATTTATAATTTTGTGAAACAGTATGTTTTAATCTACAGTAAAACAAATATTAAATACTTTTCAGTCGTGAACACGATTGTACCCAGTTGCAAAGGGTGTTGTTTCCTAAACCTGAAATCATTACATGAGATTAAAGAATTCATTTGGACATCCCTGTTCAAGGATCTCATTAACCTGGTGAGTGTTTAAAAAAATGTACATATTTATGTATTATAGAACGAAAAACCTGCTTCAAGCCTCTTTGGAGGCCACACATTCTTCTTCTTCTGCTTTCTTCGTTTTGTCCACGGAGGGAGCGCGTTTGCACTTGTTGACTTGGGTTGATGGTGTTTTCCTCTTCTACTCCTCCCAAAATCTCCTCATGAACTCCGTCAATTTTTTTTCCATTGGTTGTTTTAGCTTTCTCGGTGAAAGAGTGATTTGTAACTAGAATTCCAAAAGCCCTGTGATTCATGATGATATATTCTGTGATGTATATTTATTTTAAGTCCTGTTTGATCGCTTCTAACCAGCAGATTTTGATCTTATTTGAATTAATTATATCAACCAGGTTTTTTTTCATATCTGGCGTTACCCATTCTGCAGATGTGACCATAGAATTTCAATCGTCTCTTACGCAATGTATCAGTAAACTTATGGATTACTGTACAAGTCAGTGGTTTTCCTTTTAATCCATATACAATTAACATAAACGGGGCCACATATTTTCTGACAATTATACATTCTTGGTTTTCGATTTTACCAATTTGAGAGTGGCCTAAAAATATAGTTTCGGAGGCGTACAATGCTTTCGGAAGAACAACTGTCTGGTAGTGGCGTAGTTTCACATTTAGTGATATCACTCTTTTATTATAGTGATTCCATGTTATTCAGTATGCTACCTGGAGCTCTTTCTAAATCCACACATTATTATTATTATTATTATTATTATTATTAGTATTATTATTATTACCGGTATTATTATTAATCTATTTAATGGTGCTCGGGTTCTTGGTATGGCAAGAGGGTGCTGCTCACAGTCTCAAAAATGTTGAGAACACCTGACCTAGGGTGTCTTCACTTTTCCTGCCTTAATAGCTCGTCGTAACTTCTTCCCTGCTAGAACACCTCGTGGTGAATTAACTAAAATTCACCCCCAAGGTCCGGATTTGATTCCCGACTCTGTAAAGAAATGTAATTATGGTCTGAAGGCTGGAACAGGGTACATTCAGCCTCGGGAGCCCAAACTAAGGAGAGGCGGGTTCGATTATTACCTCAGCAAATCCTGGAAGTGGTTTTCTGTAGTTTTCCCACTTCTAATTCAGGCAAATGCTAACGTATGGCCACGGCTGCCTCCTTCCCAATCCTAATCTGAATTACAAATACACCCACTAATACAGCCCTCACAATAACACAGGTTATTCTACAAACACGCAAGTACACAGGGCTACATAACGACGATGTCGCAAAGCCTCTTAATCAATCAAAAGCTACAACAACATTTTTGAAATGTGTATAATATTTTACAAGAATTATTATAGACACAGCCATAAAATTCATATTGTTAATGTTTGCATCTTTAAGTCGTATGTTCCACCTTAAAAACATCAGACCGGTTTGACGGAAACGGTTTGAATCGAGGACAACTTTCGATATATCAACTATTGCCTGCTCGTGAACCAATTATTACAGAGACTTGTGTTAAATACATAGAGCTCCCCCCCCCCCCCCCCATTCCCATGATCTACCTACCCTCAGGATTCATATGCACCAATAATTGCTGCTACATGGCCCTTCCTTATGCATTATGGAACAGATGCGTGCTCATGATTCAAATTTGGAATTGTAATAGCAAGTTGTACTCGAACATTCGAAGGATGGCTAGTTCATTTGGATTATTCGATCATTGTGTTACACAGCTTCTACTGTATGTAGAAGTTCACCATTTTCAAATGTAATAGTAGACAACGCTACCTAATACAGTATTAATAATAACTAGCGGACCCGTGCGATAACTCTCGCATAATGGGTTGTGTGTGCACCATCTGTACAGACTACCCGCCCGTCACTACTACTATGCGGGCTATACGCGGCACAGTTCTGGCAGGGGCTATCGTCTTGTTTATTTGTTTAAACACATGTTATAAACAAATAAATATATTTCCGTTGACTTGTCAAGAAATGCAAGATTTTTCCTGTACTATTGAGACGATTTGGAAGATTTTGGTACAAACCGTACTTTCTAACTCCCTATGGTTTAGGAGCTTGAGTTTTGTGAAACATACACCTTAGCGTATTAGTATTATCATGACGAATAGAAATAAACAGTGTCATCACTCCGCCACTTAAGCATTGTAGTTCATGGTCCAGCCAGTGTGTGGCGCGGAAGTCGCGCCGAACCATAAGCACGTGTGACAGTATGTTAGTAATATCCTGTGCGCGAGAAGTCATATTATTCGAGGGAATTTGTTTCTTTGTAATAGTTTACGAATGTCTGTGCAGTGCTTTGTGTGTGCAAACAACTAAGTTTTCTGTTGTTTCGGGAAAATGTCGTAATATTTTGCTCCTGGAAGTAAATCGGGTTACGAAGAAAATCTGATAGTAGACATTTTTTCACACCGCCAAACGAAACAAATCTGTTTGCGAAATGGGCGAGAGTTATTCCGTGGAAATATAAGCAATTGTCGATCAAAAATAGAATCTGTGACGAGCGTTTTTCGGAAGATTTAATTATTATAAAGGCGGACTGTTTCGTAGTGAACTATGAGAATGTGGAAATTCCTCGCGTGAAGTGGAAATTAAAACCAGGATCAGTACCTCACATTTTTCAAAATTTACCGAAATATCTATCCACTGATGTAAAATCACGAAAGCCGCCCAGTGGGATACGGAATGAAGGCAGCCTTCCATGGTTACTTGTTCTATTTCGTGCCATCGTACCTAAAACGAAAAAAAAAAATCCGTCTTAATAATAATAGGCCTAAAATAATAATAGTTGTTGATTCTTTAGGGACTTAAGGACATCGTGGTCACGTAGCCCCGGTGTTTGGGTTTGTTTAGAATTCGTCTGATAACCTGTGTCATTATATCTGTAGTAGGGTGTGTATTTGGAATTGAGGTAGGATTTGGGTAGGAAGCGGCCGTGTCCTTCAGTTATGTACCATCCCAGCATTTGCCTGGAGGAGAAGTGGGGAACCACGGAAATCCACTTCCAGAATAGCTGAGGTAGGAATCGAATGCGCCTCTTAACATTTTTGCCTCACGAGGCTGAGTAAACACCGTTCCAGCCCTCAGACCAGTATTAAATTTATTGGCAGAGCTGGGAATCGAGCCCGGACTTCCGTGGTGATAGCCAAATGGCCAAGAATGAGTCGGACATATAATAATGGCCAACCTGCCAATAAAATAAACGGTCATCCAATTCTTCGCTTCCGTTACCGTCCTCCTGATCTTCGGATCTTGTTTCAACTTTGTCTTCAGTATCAGAGTCACAAATTCCTTTGAAATTACTGAATCATGAACTAGCTATTCGTTATCTTTCAGCAGACGGTGACACGCTTCATCTGCATCCTCAGGTTTTCGTAAGGCGCAATCTCCTTACTGATATTAACTAAGGCAACATACTAAGCCAAATAATCGGTATAACAGCACACCTGCCACTCACTGACAGAATGTAACATCATTGGGAGCGCTGGTACTATCAATCTCACGCTGACAAAATGTTACACGTGTTAAAGTTATTTTTTGGCACGCTATTTCACAACTCCAGAAAAATGCTTACTAAGGTTTGGTGTAAGATTTTTTTTTAGCGTATGGCTTTTAGTGCCGGGAGTGTCCGAGGACATGTTCGGCTCGCCAGTTTTGTAGCTGCTTCGAGACTGACACCCAATGGGTGAGCTAAAAGTACCGTTGGGGAGGGAAGGAGGGAAGTTGGATTGTAAGGACGAGGAGTTGGAAGGTAGCGGCTGTGGCCTATAGTTAGGGACCAACCCCGGCATTTGCCCGGAAGGAAGATGGGAAACCACAGAAGATCATCTTCAAGGTTGCCGGCGGGGGGATTCGAACCTCCTCGCCTCCCGGATGTGAGCGACTGCCATCAGTCATGCCGTAACCACCACGGCTAACTCACCCGGTTGGTGTAAGATGTCACGAGACGATAAGATCATAACTTGTTGGCTTGATATTAAAACTAATATAACGAACCATGGAGCTGGCAGACCAATGCCCGACTAACGGAGGGTTTTAAACGATAGTTCTACATGGGGAGAGAGAATATTAATACTAACATTTTGACAGTATTATTCATAAGTCTAAACACACAATTTGCTGTAATCAGCGTAACCGCAGCCTTCGTAAAGAGGTTTATGTAGCCCAGCGCGTATCCCACTATTGAACAGCTGACTGTAGCGTTGGACTCGGTGAGTGATAACACTATTTATTTCTATTCGTCATGGTATTATTATATTATTATTATTAATAATAATAATATAATAATATGTTTTGGAGCAGGAAGAGGAGGAGAAGTTCATTTACGCAAGTTATGTTGGGCTCCTCAATGGCGGACTACCGACTAAAACACCCCACCCCGTTACTTCTGAACACAGCCTGGAACCGTTTATGGCATTACATCAAGCTAAAGCCATTTTATCTTTGCCCGTAGGGTAGACTCCATAGTGAATTATATTTGGTGGCAGTCGAGATCTGTGGGGCTGAGAGTGCGAGGGGTTCAAGTGTTATCTGATATACTTGGAAAAATGATCCTTAAAATTATGATATGTCAATAAGGGCGATTTCCCCATACTTATCAGATATCACTTGTTTTATCAGCCCCTCATCTGTCTTCTTAGTTCGGAGGATATTTTCAACAAAAATTGATACCAGCTTCCAATATTCTTCATTTTGTAGTAGCATTACTGCAACAATGTTGTCAGGAGATATGTGCACTTGAAGAGACTGTCTATTTTGGACCCACCGTCCACAAGAGAAGAAGGTGTGATTGGTTTTATTTACTTCATTAATACTGTAGACACAATAATAACAATGATGATGATGCTAGTAATAATAATATTAATAATAATAAGAAGAAGAAGAAGAATGCAAATGCATTCACCATTGCGACGACCAGGTTATTTCGAAAATTCATGGACAAGTGAAAATCGTTTTTTAAAGGTGGTGATTATGCTCTGATTTCTTATAATCCGTATAATTGCCATGCATTTGCCAGATAACGTTCTGAGAATGAAGTAACATATTAATAATAACAATAATAATTGTTATTATTATTACTATTATTATTATTATTATTTCTTCCGCTTCACTGATAAACATCAAATCATGGATATCTTGTATATTATTATCATTGCGCTCAGGAAGAAGACATCTACGCT
Organism: Meconema thalassinum; assembly: GCA_946902985.2. Taxonomy (NCBI): domain Eukaryota; kingdom Metazoa; phylum Arthropoda; class Insecta; order Orthoptera; family Tettigoniidae; genus Meconema; species Meconema thalassinum. The sequence continues at coordinate 544,949,609 of OX336391.1, forward strand.
AATATTTGTAGTGGTACCGTATATTCAATGTTTACTCAACAAAGTTTGTATTTCCCACATATCTCTGTTCCACCCCTTAAATCAACAATAACTATCCAACTATCTATAGGGGATCATGTAATTATTCCCATTCAATATATTATTACCTCATAATTATTATTATTATTATTATTATTATTATTATGAGAGAAACTTGATGTAATTGTCAGTGTTGGCCCATTTGCATCCATTTAAACCTAGACCATACCCACACTTAAAATGACACTTTCAAAGAAATTTTAAATAATTTATAATTTTTAGGAGTCTTTAAATTGACACTTTTACGTTGGTAGCACGGATTTTAACATTTCAAAACCTCGGAAAAGATAGAAGAAAATAAAGCGAAATTTTCAACGACTTTTAGTAACTTTAGCGAATTTTAGTTCAACACAACCGGTTCGTACTTTCTTTTTCATAAAGAAATATTACGTAATCATTTTGTTTACCCCCTCCTAACAAAGTAATCATGAGCTTCGAACCCCCTCCCCCATTATTGTGATGACATATTATGTGGATGGCGAGAAACCGATATATTCTGAATTTAGACCCACATTTATTACTTCCTTTCCTCTTGAACGATAAAATGGTGAACTGCGGAAGGTGACAAAGCATTCATTTAATTTAAAAAGAAACCGCGGTGCAAGTGGTACTATACGTCGGGTCTCCTCGGGCGTTAACCTTGGTCTCCGTGACCGGGACGTTGCCTCACTGTCAGACAGCTACTCAATTGCCCTCACGAGGCTGAATGCACTGGGAGCTGAGCCGGATCCTCTTGGTACGAGGCAGGCGCGCTATCCCAACATCACGAGGCCGGCTCAACTATTTAATGTTTAGAGTTGAATATACCGGTCATCCATCTTCAATATTATATGGTTAGAATATACCCATCATCATAGATTTCTTTCATTCTTTCTTTCTTTCTCCCTTTCTTTCTTTCTTTCTTTCTTTCTTGCTTTCTTTCTTTCTTTCTTTCTTTCTTTCTTTCTTTCTTGCTCTCTTTCTTTCTTTCTTTCTTTCTTTCTTAATTTCAATTCCGGAGGTAGAAGAGTTAATAGTTGTTGTGAATTTATTTACGGCCTTTGCGCAACGTGGTCATTTAGCCCCAAGTACTTGGAGGAGTGCAGGAGCTGTCTGAATAACATGTATTGCTGTGGTGTCCTTAGTATTGTTTGTGTTTGTAATTGGGACTAAGATCGGGAAGGAGGCAGCGGTGGCCTTAATTTAAGAACAATCTTAGCATATTCCTGGAGTAAATTTGGAGGGTTACCCTGAAAAACCACTTCTAGGAAGGTTGAGGTGGAAATCGAGTAAACCTCTTCTCTGTTCTGCCTTCCTATGCGGAGTGTGTCCCGTTCAAACCCTCAGGTCAGAATTGAATTTCTTGGTAGAGCCGGGATTCAAACCGGACCTCAGGGGTGATAGTCAAGAATGCTACCCACTGCACCACGAAGAGTCCAAGCAGGCAGGCCAAAGATAATAATATATTAATAATAATTTTATGACCTCATCTGCCTGGAAGTAGGCTACATCTTTTCATTTTTGTAACTTCTGTAATTGAGTTGCGCCGCCGAATCGTCATTTGAATCATCGTTGTGCGATCACACCCTACCTCTACTGACGCGATGCGGAAAAGACTGATCACGTTTTATGGGCACGTAGCACGAATCATGTCAATAGGATTAACCTATCACTCTTTCTCCGTGAGAAAACGTTCAAGGGGGCCGGGTTCAGTGTGATACAAAAATATCTAAACGGGATTGAGATATCATATGAAGATATCCAGAAGCGTGACCAGCTTTTAAGAGAAATATCTTAGAACATCAGAGTTTCCAACCTAAGCTGACGTTGAAAACTGGAAAGGCGTGGACAAAAGAGAGAAAAGAACAACACCGTCTTCGAATGAAGGAAGACTTGGCTAATTTTAAAGCTAAAAGGAAACAGTTGAAATGACGTGGTCCTTAGTTTGTCGACACTAAATAATAATAAAAATAATAATAATAATAATTTTTACCAAATCAACAGGAAACATCACCTTGCGAACGCAATATGGAAAAATCTCGCAGGTCACTCACTTCAAATATTTAGGAGAAGCCATCCAACCCACAGGATTGAACACAATTTCTAATGCAGATAGAATAGTAAAATTGCAGAAGGCGTACAAGCTGACATGGAATCATTATAACAAAAGAGCAGTATCTCGCAATGCAAAATTGCGCCATTATAACACAGTTGTCTTGCCTGAAGCCTTGTACGCGGCAGAAACAACCGTCATTAGAGGAATGACAAGAATTCATGATATTGAGAAACAGGAACGAAACATTCTTAGAAAAATCCATGGCGCTGTTTTCCGTAATGGAATTTGGGTCAGGAGACCAACAAAGGAACTTTATGAAAATACAGACACCATTGTAGATAAATTTAGGAAGAGACGTCTGCAGTTCTATGGACACATATATAGGATGGATGAGAACAGACTCACTAAGAAGATTTTCAATATCGTGAATGCAAGTAAATTAAAGACCAGTTGGATTAAAGAAGTACATGAAGACATGGAATTACTTAAAATCTCTGAAGACGACATTAAGGACAGAGAACAATTTAGAAATAAAATCAGAAACACGAAAATTGTACAAGTTTCAAGGAAAGATACATCAGGGAAAAAATGGACAGAGGAAAGGAAGAAAAAGCACAGTGAACTAATGAAGAGGTTTTGGGAAGAAAAGAAGAGAGGAAAAGGAAGTGAAGCTGTGATTGGCTCAAGTTCTCACGCTCTCCTGAAGGGGAATAATCGGAAATAATAATAATAATAATAATAATTTTGTTGTTTGAAGAATCTTGCCAAAATACCTCTAGACGCCCCAAGCTTGTCTTATTCCCGAGGCAGTGACAGCGCATTTAATTTGCAGATAAACTGATTTTGTTTAATAAGGTTTTCTCCAAGTGCCTTTGAGGGTCATTAATTGAGTCAGTTTGAGTCCTAACGAGGTTCTCAAACTTGTAACGATGTTAATTGTTTCCGGAGATAACGACTGTCTAATATCAGTCAGTTAATGAGACTATCTGCCTCTCATTTCCACGGTGAATGTTTCTCTTCGCCTCGCTTAAACCTTGTCATTATTGTGATGTCTTCAAATTATTATTTGCACACAACAACTAATACCTTCTGTGGTCTCGGGGTACGCACAGACTCCGTCCCCAAAGGTATTTGGTTCGATTCCCGCCTCTACCATTCTGTAGTGGTTTCAACGTGGATATGTTGTTGTGGTGGGGGTCTATCTGGAATTAGCATAATCAATTTTCTGACATTCATGATATCCATGGCAACCTGTGTTTGTGATCCTTGTATACTAGGTCAGTAACGTAATCTGTACGTTGCTATAAGAACGCAAGCTCTTATAGCCCAAGCATATTACGTTGTATCCTCAAAAAAAGAAATGTAGAGCTGAAATTTGGCATAGATGTTACCTAGTACCCTAGTAACAAATCCTGAAAAGTCCCCATGTCTGCGGCGTCCGCGTCATAGTTTTTGGAGAGTTCAAAAGGGCTTAAATGGGGCCTAAGTGCCAAAAATAGCATTTTTGCTTCCTGCATTCAAAATATTGATCCAAAATCAGTTCTAACGAGCTCTGATAGTAATAAAAGGAGGACTGCGTTAAATACAACGCTCTTATTGGTCGTAATTGTTGCCATACATTTAAACAGATGAGTAATCAAACATTTTTAGCTCAACTTTTCTCACGAAAATTTAGCTAATTTGTCATTAGCTGGGACTTATCGTGTAAACAGCCGCTAATAGCGACTAATGACCTGAAGTTAAAGTTGTAAATTACACTTGTAGCTTTAAAACAATACATTGCCCATGTTCATCCGACAAACAGCAGCAGAGATACAGTTACAAATATAAAAGTGCAAGTGTGGCAGTCGCTTTCTGAACGAACGCTCATTTACGCTGGTGGGCTCCATCTATTCACCTTTGCTGGCACGATTTTGTATCTTTGCTCAAGAACTTTTGGGATGGTATTCCTTTGTATCCAGGTAAACTAGCAGAAACAGTTTGCATAGAACAAAACGAGTTTAATGCAGTTAGCAGTTAAACGTACATTCATAATATGCATAATGCAAATAATAACAAAACAAAGCTTAAAAAGCTTTCTTTAGACAAAGAACACTTGCAAAACAAAGCTTACATCGGACTCAATCGTCGTCCTCATCGTCTGAGCCATCAAATGTGTCCCCCAGGGGCTCACATCTAGTGGGCGTGGGTTGGCGACCACGGGACCCTAGCTGAGTCCGGCATTGCTTCCACTTACTTGTGCCGGGCTCCTCTCCGTCTTCTTTCCTGTCGACCTCACTTGGTCAACTCTTGTTCTCTTCCGACCCCGACGGTATTAGGTTATCCGAGGCCTAGGGAGTCTTTCACTTTCCCGCCTTAATTGGCCCTTGTCTCATCTTTCCTGATACCCTCCTTCTGTGAGGGGTCAGCCTTCTTTTTATTTTCCTTTTACCTCCTGCCTTGTGCTCAAGGCCCTTAAGGAGGCAGGGTGTATGTAGCCCCACCACTTCTGGTGCACCGTAGATAATGCTACACCCTCAGGGGCTCTCCTCTCTCACTTTCCTATATGCCTTATTCTCCTTTCGTTTTCCATTTCTTCTTCTAGTATGTAGGTTAGTAGTTAGATTTAGTTTTAAGTTCGCTTTTCATTTTCATCTTCACGATCACCCAAACCATCAGGGGCCGATAACCTAGATGTTAGGCCCCTTAAAACAACAATTATCATCATCATCATCAACCATCAAATGTAACGTTGCCACACGCTTTTCCACTGCAGTGTCCACACATTAAGGAGCATTCTAAACCGGAACGTTCACAATCACACCGGCTGCCACAAGAGCTCTTGAAGTTGCAGGACACCAAATTGAGGAGATGATCTGGAGCAGCTGGAAGATGAGTTGTCACACTAAAGCTGAGTGTTGGATTTTCCATCCCCATTGGGTCGGGCCCAAAGAAAATCCTAACCATTCTTGAACTTGCAAATATACCCGCCGTGAATGTTGTTTGCATGCCGCCGAAGTCGGCGGAAGTGAAGCCAGCTGAAATGACGCTGTGACCGGTTGTTTGGCAATTTTTGGGCTGTATTTCACTACCCGAAGTTCGTCAGGGTGCACTCCGACTTGGAACTAGCGTAGAGACAAATGGCGAACTTCTCTCCAGCTGATATTATGGCCTTTTCATCTGGAGCCGTAGAGATGAATACCTTCATTTCCTCGCGTAAAGATGCGGAATCCTTCAATATTTTCCAGGCTTGCTGTTTGATGTACTCTACCCACAGCTTTCCTGTGTGAGATTTCTGGCTCATTGAAGAAAATGTGTCATGAAGCGACTCTTTGAGATGTTGAAGGCAAGGTTATGATAGCAAGTCGTTGGCGATGCCTTCTTGGAATGCGGTAAAAAGCGCCTGTATTTCGTCCTTGTCATCCTTCAGCCCGTCGTTTATGTTGAGTAGCATTGTCCCGACAGCCTGTTTTGTCAGAAAATGCTCTCTGAGGGCCCTAGAACATGCACATTTTTGCGTTATTGATACATTCGAAATTGAAGGCATAACGTAATCATTTTTAAGAGCGAGCTAATTGTAAGCCTACCTAGAATATGCGTGTCCACACAGCATGTGAGTCACTGACGATTTAGCGTATATTTCCGCCCAGAGCTCCTCCAAACTGCTTCCATTCATCACGTAACCGATTGCCCCAAGAAACGACATTAGAAGGTGAAATCCGCCCAGACAAACAACCACGTTTTTGAGTTTCTCTGAAGTGTCCGATGCGACTATCTCTGCAGCTTTCGCATATAGGGGCTGGTCAATGGTTACGAAACAAGTGCTTTGTTTCAGTTCCGCGCACTCTCTTGTGGCAAACTTCAACGCGGAATATCTAGTTGATGGATTGCTCGGTTCCAAGTTAATGAATGGCAGTGCATCAACTGACGTCGTCTGGGGAGTTGGTTGAGCATGAGCAGACAGTGGTGTCTTCATAAAGCCGTTCCACGAAGCGGGTAAATTAATACCTGACCACCGTCCAGATAACCACAATGAGTCCATCATCGACGCAACAGCCACAGAGTTTGGGGCTTCCACAGTTAACTCCTTAATCTTGACATCCTTTGAACCAGGAGAAGAGGTCTTCCGATACCACGAAATGTTGAACTTTCCCATCGCCGCAATCACACCAGCATTAGGAACTTCTCGTGTCCGTGGGAGTGGAGATATTTCACTATCAGGCACTGGACCTGAGCACTTGATGCCTCCCATGCAGTGAAATGTGCTTCGCCCGTCCAATGACCTTATGTTAAAGGCAGCGCTGTCAAAGCAAAACTGCGTGAACGCTCCAGCATTCGGGATTGGACGTTCTTCACGAAGCGCTGAAACTTCGTACCTGTGGACTTCCGCCACATTTACTGAAAATCCAAGACTGTTTAGAAGCTGAATTAATTGTTTCGAGTATTGTTGGTCTGCTCAGACAGACCGAGCGCTGTAACCTAGAAACGCGATCGGGTGCCTTTTCAAGAGCGGTTATGCTTTGGGACCGTAACTCGGTAACCGTTTCCCTCATAGACATGGGTAATGTAGCAATGTAAAGCTGAAAGTATGCTTTATAACTTTCATTGTGGTCGTTAATCAATATCAGCAGTTGTTTAAAAAATAATGACCTGCTAGTGACAAATTAACCACATTTTCGTGTAAAAATTGTGCTAAAAATGTTAAATTAGTCGTTTTCTACCTTCATCAATGGCAATAATTAGGCCTGATAAGTCCGTTATCCTACTGGTTCATTTTTATTAATTGCTAAAGCTCGCGAGAACTACATTTGGATCAATATTTTGAACGCAGGAAGCAAAAATGCTGTTTTTTGCACTTAGGCTCCAATTAAGCCCTTTTGAACCCTGCAAACACTATGACGCGGACACCGCAGAAATGGGGACTTTTCAGGATTTGTTTCTAGGGTACTAGGGAACATCTATGCCAAATTTCAGCTTTACTTTTTTTTTTTTTTTTTTAGGTTGGCCGTGTTTTTTGCATATAATGCCTGGGTTATTAGTGACGTGTTGCGTGTTCATCTATGCATCTTGTGTCGGTAGCGCTATCTATACGTTTTTCTAAGAACGCAAGCTCATAGTTACGTATCATAGTAAAATATTGTTTGACTCATTACGAATTTATTTGTTCCGGGTAATGTTGAATGCCGAAAAGTGTAATAATTATCGCCAATGGAGACTACAATGGACTGACGAAAAAAAAAATACCGATAAACTTACGAGCATACAATTCCTTATTGTAAGAAAAAGTACAACTAAGGTTGTGGGCTATTCAATGAACTGCTACAAATCCATCCTCTCTGTTCTTCCCCTTAAAACAAAATAACTAAATGACTAACCTGGATAAAATAACGGTCATTGGTTAAATGGTGGGAGCATATGGAACTATTCCGGGACTCCTCGCCGAATTTTGGAGATCATTCTCTTTATAATCACCAGTTCTAAATAAGATCACAGTATTATTATTATTATTATTACTATCATAATCTAAAATTTTAAGTGCAGTCTTTCAAAAACCAATTGAAGAGCACAGGGAATGAAGGAGCTAAATCACAATTTTTAAGTGTCCCAATGTCACTGAGGAGAGGTAATAACAACAACAATTGCTATTATTATTGTCTAGTAAATTACGTTTAATTAATTTAACTCTGATTACCAAATTTATTTATAACAAGAAGTTCCGTGACGAACTAAAGCGCCCACTTTTCTTAAAATTTAAGATTCATGCCAATGATTAATCTAAATGGATCTATCTAGAATAATGACGAAATTAAGTTGGTAATATCGAAATTTCTAATTAGTTCGAAATACTGTATAAGTGGCATAATGTAGCCAAATAGAGAACTACAGTTGGCAGCCCTGGTGACTGAGTATATTCTTAGTTCCATCTCTTAAGGTACAGAATACAAAATTTGGTTGAAGTCCAATGGATAGCATGGACGTTCCATGCAGTTAAACATTGCATTTAACAGCACGCGTAAAATCAAGTTGGCATCAATGACATACATGTATTGGTCAGAAATAATCTGAAATAATATGATCTATTGTTGTGTCAATTTAGAATGAAATCCATTAGTTAGTAGAGAAGTTACATGCACTTTAAAATTGGACCTATCAGCAGGCTTATAATCATGTTGGCAGCACTGGCGTAGGCCTATATTAGTTACTCCAAATTAATCTAGAATGCCAGGTACTATACGTGCGCAAAGTTTAGAGCTATTGGCTTGCATACTTTCTGATATATTGATATTAGGGTAACATAAATAGATACAGTATTTATTAACAGTTGGCAGCCCTGGTTGCTCCTAAATATACGCATAGTCATATCTGTTATGGTACACATAATACACACGAAATTTGGTTGAAATCCAAATGATAGTATAGAAGTTACGTGTATTTAAATTTGGACTTCTCAGCAGGCTTCGAATCATGTTGGTAGCACTGATGTATATAAGTTACTCCAAATTAATATAGAATGTCAGGTACTATGCGTGTGCATAGTTTAAAGCTGTCGGCTTGCATACTTTCTGATATATTGGTATTTGGATAAAAACAATAGGGAGTGCATTTATCAACAGTTGGCAGCCCTGATGGCACTTAAGAATATGCTCCTTCATATATGTGTATGTACACATAGTACATACGAAATTTGGTTGAATTCCAATTGATAGTGTAGAAGTTATATGCATTTAAAATTGGACCTATCAGCAAGCTTATAATGATTTTGGCAACACTGCCATGTATGGCCTCCTGGAAATTAAACTGCAATATTAGTTTCTGTACGAGTGCCAACGTTGAAATAGCTCCCATTCATACCTTCCAAGATATCCAACATGGAGCTCAAATTTCAATTGCGATTTTTCATCAGTTGGTAGCACTGACATCATTTTCAAATATGGCCGTGAGATATTCAGGTATAGATCTTTACTCCTACCAAATTTTGTTTCGATTGCTCCAGCCGTTTAGGAGTTGATAGGGGGGGGGGGACACACACACACAGCCAGACAGACAGACAGACAGACAGACAGACAGAAGGACAGACAGACAGACACACATTTGCCCGATCTCATAAGTCTACTTTTTCCTCATTTTTGCAAAATGTGAAAAGTAGGCTAAAAATATAGTTGTGAATCCCTGTATTTTATAGAGCACACACTTTGATGTTCTTTTCAATAATAGTTAAGATTGGAGGAGGGGGGGGGGGGGGGCAGAAGGCCTCGCAGTGACTAAGGTTGTGGGTTATTCAATGAACTGCTACTAATCCATCTTGGACGTTGAGCGTTACGAGTTAGTAAGAGTCCACTGGGTAGGGCCAGTTTCGTAATATATCTTAGAGTAATTAATCTGCCTGCTCATGACGTCAGTAATATGTATTACGGAGAGTGGACGTCCCATTTGGGTATTGAAGAGAACTTGCTACTCCAGCAGAGTTCCCAGGAGACGAGCGAGGCATATCTGAACGGATGGCTGAGCAATAAACTCCTACCTTACAGGCAGCCTTCTAAAATATACTGCTAATCTTCGACAAAAACTAAACATTGAGCCACTGAGGCATTCCTTCAAAAGATTAGCATTAAAGTAATAAATCCTCTATTATTATTATTATTATTATTATTATTATTATTATTATTATTATTATTATTATTATTACTAGCAACCCGCCCCAGCGATGACCGGTATCCTTATCTGTTTAACATCGTTAGCCTAAAAGGCGCACGAACGTCAGGTCCCAGAAGCAATTCAGAAAAGCCGAGATGAACAGCGAAACTCCAAACATATATACTCTTCTCCGAAGTCGTAACTCAACACGACTCGACATTTTGTTGCTGGCCGAAGCTTGGGTGATAGGCTCGCTCGCTAGCTCGTAAACTCGCTCCGAAGCTAGTAGTTTAAATTTACACTGAATGGAGTGTTGTAAGAAATGAAAACGTAACAACTGTCACGGACTTTTTTGTACAACTTTTCATGCTGAACAATTCTTACACTCTTAGTAGGCAATATAGATATTTTTAACGGTTTACCCAGGGTAAGCTTATTTGGCTCACGGGTCAGGTTTTTCTTTGACTCGATTCACTGAAATCGTTACTGCTCGGCTTCCTTTGGTCATAAATGAATGTTTTCCTACAGAAATCCTCGAGAAATCCTTTACAGAATGGTGAAAACCGCATCAAAAGTGGTTCTTGAGATTACCCGTTACTTCCAAGAATCGGGAAGTTTGGTTTAGACTATGTAATGATAATTATTATTTTGTCAGTCATGTTCAATACGTAGGAAAATACACAATGCATAGCTATCAATATGAACGATGATCCTAAATGGAGAAACAACTGTAACACACAGTTTGTAAACTGGTTCACGGCTCGTGAGTGTAAAGATGTTCCTGGTGCACTTGAATGAAGTGTATACAGACAAATGGAGTAACAGGGATTTTGTTAGTGTAGTGTTCACGGTTAGACAGGAAAAAAATACAGTCAGTCTGAAAGACTAGACGTTATATCATTTCAAATGACACATGCTACAGATGTTACACATGTTAGAAAGGCTCAGGAGGGCTTCTCGCTTCGCTCGAAGCCCCAGGACTCTTTCAACAGACTCCATTACCCATTAACTTAGGCTTCCCGCGCGGGCACCTCTTCAAGGGTCACCCTGTATTTGAGTCTGATATATTTTACAACTCTGTAAGGGTCACCAATTATTTGAATCTGATATCATGCAAACCTCTTTAAGGGTCACCCTGTATTTGAATTGAATCTAACATACTGTACACCTCGTTAAGTGTCACCCTGTATTTTGCTCTGACATCCTGCACATCTCTTTAGGAGGCACCCTGTATTCTTATCTGGCATATTGTATATCTCTTTACAAGTCACCCTGTATTCTTGTGTGACATCTTGTACATCTCTTTAGGAGTCACCCTGTATACTTGTCTGACATCTTGTGCACCTCTTTAGGAGTCACCCTATATTCTTCTCTGCCATCTTGTAAACCTCTTTAAGAGTAACCTTGTATTCTTATCTGGCATCTTGTATATCTCTTTAGGAGTCACCCTGTATTCTTATCTGGCATATTGTACTGTATTTTGCTCTAACATGCTGCACACCTCTTTAGGAGTCACCCTGTATTCTTATCTGGCATCATGTACACCTCTTTAGGAGTCACCCTGTAATCTTTTCGCTTCGCTCGAAGGCCCAGTTCGCTCGACGCCCCAGGACTCTTTCAACAGACTCCATTAACCATTATTTTAGGCTTCCCGCGTGGCTGCATGACGTCACGCACGCACCGGCCATTACCCATTAACTTAGGCATCTCGCGCGGCTGCATGACGTCACCGTCTCCGTCTCCGTAACGCATAACTTTTGACTCAAGCATAACGATGAAGTCGACAAGATCATTTGAAATGATAAAAGATAATTACGAGCCTTACAGTAGTCGCATATGATGTGTAACATGTGACATGTTATCCTACTATGTGTCTGCCGGGAGCGCAAATCCCTTGTTAACAGTGAACTCTGTTGGTCATTGAAATAAGTACTTGTAAAACTCTTGTGCCAAATCCTTTCAGCAAATATAATATAATGAATATATTCACGACAAAGAACGACAACTTGAAGATGATTTATTGCGGGAATATCTTTAATTGGGTCTCCAAACGTTGAAGTAAACCGTATGCGATATACATTCCACATAGCCACATGGCCGACAGTACGTCGAGGTACCAATCTCCGCCAACGCGCGTGCTCATTGTTTCCGTAACATTCCCATCCCATTTCCGTCCCTTTTCAAAAATCACCCCCACCAAAAATATACAGCAACTTAGTGGAAAGATGTTATACATCAATAGTACGGTATCTATTTGTAATCATAATTAAACGTTTATGTCAATTATGCGTATGAAATTAATTCCAGACTGAACTTGGGAAATAATAATAATTATTGGTAGCAGTAGCTATGCGTGTTAAAGTCCAATGAACGCGCCTAAATATTAGCATAAATCATCATAATGGCACCACATCAAAAGAGTCATTCCAGGTAACTGCAGCTGTTCGATAAATTGCAGTACAGTACAGTATAGTGCAATGCATGACCCAGCATGAGGAGTGGACAAGCGAGGCATCGGGAAGGAGAATTTCAAAGTAGCATTTCCTGTACGTGTCCTTTAGTCTATGTCGAATTTCTGGTGAAATTTCACTCGAAGGACATAGTAGATGCTGGAGAACGGTTTTCTGTTTTCTTACACATTTTGTAATGAATTCTCATTCACTCTGTCTTGGGAGATGTTATTTCGATTCGAAAAAGAAAGTGTACTGACCTGTACGAATCATTCCAAATATCTCTCTTAGTTAAACGGAAACTGTGTTACGCGTACAACTCAAATCAACATGCGCATTTTAAGTGAAAATTTACCCTGTCCGTATTGCAGTGTTAAGATACTTTTCAGGCACCATGTAAGAGTCAACTTTGTCCGCTGTAGCAGTTGATTCTGTAGCTATCAAGGAATGCGCAAATTAGTCTTCCTTCTTTTGTTCTCCAACTTACACATCAAAGTGCACGGATAATTGCTTGTTTCCTGATCCCTAAGTTTTCCCAATGCTCGCTTCAAAGATCCGTCAATCAACAAATCCCTGTCATCGTCTCAGCTCGTGTCTAGCAGCTTAGAATTCAAGTTTTTAACCGAGCACTTCTCAACTTACATTACTGGCATAGTTTGGTTGGTGGGTTCCTTAGTTTAGATGCTGCGACAACGTGGTCATGTAGCCCCGTGTACGTTGGGTGTGTGTAGAATTTGTCTGATAACCGGTTTTAATTGTGATGACTGTGTTAGTGTGTGTTATCTGTGATTCAGGTAGAAGGACTGCAGACGATTAATTTTTTCAAGTAGTTCCTACTTTTGCTAGCAAATGCTACCATTCACGACACCTAGCTGCGGACGTGGCTACAAAATGCCATCGCAGGTACCACCTGATGTTGGAACTAATAAAGCGTTACAAATTTTAGTTTCCACATGTGTAGTTAGTGGAAGGTTCTTTTTCATGCCATAAATCTATGACATGGGACTACCGGCTTTACTTCCCCTCCGAAGGAAGGCATACTCAGGGATTTTAACGGTCTTAAAAAACCGACGACTTCGGCCGGGTTTGAACCCGCGATCTTGGCCATAGAAGCTCAGCATGCTACCAACTACCCCACCGAAGTCGCTTGGCATAGTTTGGCAGGAGTCATTATGTTCTCGAAAACGAGCTTAGTACTCGATTTAGACACGAGGATTAAAGTGATACGGTATTGTACAAGGTGTATAAAATGTCTCTCCGCAGTGACGTGAGTACGCTAGCATACTCACTCGTCTGCATTCAAGTTCGTAACGGATCCCGCTAGCAGTCACTCCGCTAATGTTGTTATAGGAAATGCATTAACGGACAAATTGAACAACCACATTGTAGCACTGTCCTCACATTCATGCATCAGGGTGAAGAGCGTGCAGACACAGTGAGCAGACAGGCTACAAGGCCAACGCGTGTGGAGTTGCCAACTTAACCAGACCCGCAAGCACCTGACTTCGCTGCAGAGAGAATTTCTATAAACTATCTACCGTATTAATTCGTATCAGAAATATGTAAATACAACATTGAATAAAGTATGGACAGCATTTTATTTTCGTCAGTATTGAACCCCTTATCCTCTGATGGATAAATGATTCGATGTTTTATTTCTACAATTAATAATATTTCCACCAGCGTCATGAAATAGCCAGACGAAGATGAGGAAACTTCAAGCATTTGTTGGAGACAGCGGGGACATACCTGCAGCAGTTTGACAAAAGGCTAAATACTTTAGGATTGTGAAAAGAAAGAGCCTGGCAATGTTTCAGAAGGACAGGTGGTGGCTACCTCAAAATAGAAGGGACACGTGGTGAGACACGCTTATGGCATGTTCATTGTACTATTCGCGCCTAGAAAAAATATAATGCAGTAACGTGAGTGGCTGATGGTACTACTGGACACTCCTACGAGGCCGAGGTCTGATAAAAACCGCGAACATATTGAAAAAGTGGAACCAATGGGAGATGAATGCTTACGAACGCGCCAAGTCTAGCTTGGGCACGCGAGAGCTAGCATTAACGCGGGAGATCGGCTAGACAACATCTCTACGATCGATTCTAGAATTAATGGGCATTGCGCAATTTTACGAGTTCAGTGATATTTGTTTCATTCCTGTACCACTATTATTTTGAGAAATTTTTATATAATCCCCCCCCATCCATACCTAGGGCCAGTTCATTTATAAGTGGCGTGAAGAGCCAAGAACTTACTTATTACATTTTGTGCGTCTGAGGACGTAGGTTATTACATTTTGTGCGTCTGAGGACGTAGGTTATTACATTGTGTGTGTCGGGAGACACAGGTTATTATTATATTTTGCGCGTCTGAGGACGAAGGCACTTGTACTTTGCGTGTCATGAGGACACAGATTTTTATTAATACTAATGTGTGTTAAATTCAGTGTGATAGATAGTCACAGTACTATTTTGTAGGGACAGTATCCTCGACAATTCGCCAACAGACTGTTCTGGGGAAAGAAGTACCTAAAACGGTGAATTTAGTAGTCATATATCGAGTGTGTAATAATCTATAACTTTTTGCATCAGCACGAGAGATGACATCGCTTGTCCTGGAAGAAGTTTGGAACTGTCAACACTCCGTCGAGATGTTTGAGACGAGCTAAGCACCATTAAGTAGGGAGATGGCAGCAGATGTTCGCTGACGGTGACTGGCCGAGGATGAGTACTGAATAATATTCTTATTATCTGACAAGTTAACTTATGGTATATGGGACATATTTTGTGTGTAAATATCTTGCTTGTGTTGATTAACGTAGTGTATTTAGTTTTGGTCTGACACACTTTTTGCATGGAAACAGCTCGCACAAGTTTTCTTAGTCGTAAGTTCTTGTTTTTTTTAACTAACGTGGCTATGTGGACGACCGTGTTCACATATGTTTACGTAATGCGGTTAAGAAGCGTCTCTCGAAGATATATTGTGTTTCAGAAGTAGGACTGAATTAATATAATCATAAAGTAGATTGGATGGTAAATTAATCTTTATAATGTTTATTATTGATCAGATTAAGTGAGTTTATTGCCGTTGGAGCAATGTGAGTTGTGACGAAGAGCAGTCAGCTCTCTCGTAGGTTTTAATATTTTAAATAGATTGTGAGCTTCTGATTCAACCGACCTGTGGGAAAAATGTGTTAAGTCATTCCCAGCAGTGTGTGTGTGTGTATTTTATTGGTCATTACAAGCGGGAATTTCAGCGTAGACTGATTTCTGTCAGCTTGGTGCCGAGTCCATATGGTTACCTTGCGAGGACATATGTGGCTATATCGATTAATGTCTTACCATATGTTTATGTGGTTGAGGTTTGTTGATGTTGATTCTACGAGATAACGAGACAGTTGGTCAAGTTATTTTTACACACTGGAGTTGGACGATGACAAGATTTGTGGTAGGGGGAAGCTGTTTTCACAAGGCGGGCTGAAAGGATTGCATCAAGGTCATTAGTGGAGTGCTTGTTGGCTCCGTAAAATTACTTGAAATACAGAATAAGAACTGATCAATGGTAAAAATTGTTTAAATAAATGGGAGTTTCCTACGAATCACTATAATCTCCGAAGCGTTAGCTTAACGTGCATTTTTGTTCATATAAGGTAATCTCAGCCGGTGAGGCTTTTGTTGTTGTTGGTTCCTTTCCATGTTTATGTTCCGTATTAGTGACCCGTGCAGTCACGTGCGATGCTGTATTTTCCTTGTTTGTGTATTGAGCAATTGGCCGTGTTGGCAGCTCATTTGTCAGATGCGTCATCGCACTGAAGGAGGGTCTCGAGGGAGATTCCTGTAAATATTAGATTTTAGATTGTGTGTCAGCATTAATTTTTAAGGGTTTTTATTAGTGTTGTGTCCCATATCCGTAAACGTTGATTTACGAGATGATTGTTCGTAAGCATAGTGGCTGTTACCCGATGTAAACGAACAGTCATCCAAGTACTCATCCCTCGTAGTTAGTCATTACGCGTACATAAAATCCCAATGCAAGTTAGTGGAACTTGGATCCACATTTTTATGAGGGGGAGATCCGTCTGACTCCTCAACGTTGATAGATATTTCTGTCATGGGAAGATTCAGGGAGGAATATTATTGTTGTTGTTTATATTCATTTCATTTTTGCACAAATAGTCATTAAATTATGTTATTATTTTACGTCTTGTCACTTCCTTTCTTAATTATAGTTTTAATCCTATGACCCTTGCCTCAGTAGAGCATGTTGTTTGGTGAACGTAAACATCACACTATGAACTGAGCGCGACCCCTTGATCAAGATTTCTTGCATATAAACACTGCAATACTAAAGGGTTCATAGGAGGTAAACTGGCGCGGCCAAGCGTGGGGCGATTCACTGTGGTGTAGCGGCAAAGAAATTGCACATGTCAATGTAGGCGTAGTTGGGTTTACAAACTGACGCAACAATGAAGGTGTATTTTTGTTGCCCGTTCGCTGCTGGAACACATTTAGTGGGCGTATTTGAATAAAACTGACAGGCCACAAGTGGAGGCAGATATGACAGTATTTTAATCACCGGAAAGTGATATTTTATTAAAAGTAATTGAGGCGAAGAGGATACCGCCGACTGTGTGAAATATAAATTAAAATCAGGAGTTTGCAATGTAAAATACGGTTCACGTTTTTGTCTATTGAATTAAAGTAAAAATAATATACGTGATACCGGGCGCCTAATGATTAAAGTTAAAACTAGACTTGTTTAGAAAGTCAAACTCATGAAAATGCTAGGAGGCTGGTAACCTCAAATGACAATTAATACTTTGTTAATTAGTCGATGTTAATATCAGATCAGGATAACAATTTAATGACTGAATATGTGTTTGGGTTTAAATTAAATTGAGTAAAATTAGAACCACTCAGAGATGCGATTGACTAGTGGGATTAAATGTAAATTATAAATGAACTGAGTAGGGTAAAGAAATTAAATGTGCATGGGGATTGTATGTGTGTGTCAGGGGGCATTGCTTTATGCCATTTCCCTAATGTCTCATATAAAGTGTATAACATGGCAACTGTAAAACAGATTCAAGAAATCATTGAAAATGCGGCTAGGAGGACACAGGAATTGTTGGACACCAAATTGGCCGAACAGAGTGAAGCATTAAACACTAAACTATCTGAACAGAGTGAATCATTAAACACTAAACTATCAGAACAGAGCAAATCATTAAACGCGAAATTATCTGAAGAAATAAACAATAGTATGTTAGAACAAAGTGAAGCATTAAACGCGAAATTATCTGAGCAAATAAACAATAGTATTGTTACGGCTGTGAGTTTGTGTCATCACTCGCCGCGTGAGTCACAACTGCCCCAGGGCTGGGCTGTGCCCTGCCTCCTGTATTGCGCGCGCCTTATGCAACAGGGCTACTAGGACAAAGGGATAGTCCAGAACATGCGTGACTGGACCAGCGCTGGAAACCTCGAGAAGCCGTGGACTCTGGATGGATCTAGAAGCATTTATTGAGTCACCGGCCGGCTATATAAGAGTGACCCGTGAAGCAGTTGTTGTTGTTGTGTTTTACGAGCTAGTGCGAGCGATTATCTTGTGCGACAGAAGTGTGGTGACGAAGTGCTGTGCGAGTTACGAAATCCTGTGACATTGTTTCTCCCAGCTTGTGAACAGCGTACATCAAGTGCTCGTAAGTAACTGTATTTGTTGTACCTGAGGAAGAGGGGCAGGTAGCTTCTGTCAAGGCCACCGGACTCATTAGGACGGATTAACTTCTGTGGTCTGTTGCAAGTGAAAGGGGCCAAGAGCGCATAAGGAAGAGACTTGAGGAAACTGGAGAAGGCTCCTAATTGCTTGTATTTGCTGATTAGTGTAATTTTCTGGCCACAATAAAGTTAATTATTTCTTTAAGCAGTAATTGGTATTGTGCTTTGTACCCCCACCGTAATCCAGTTAACAAAAGTGCCACTAGGGGGTGGCACGTAACAGTATGTTAGAACAAAGTGAGTCTATAAACAAATTGTCTGAGCAGAGTGAATCACTAAAAACTAAACTATCCGAACGAAGTGAATCACTAAACAATACTATGTTAGAACAAAGTGAGTCTATAAACAAATTGTCTGAGCAGAGTGAATCACTAAAAACTAAACTATCCGAACAGAGTGAATCACTAAAAACTAAACTATCCGAACAAAGTGAATCACTAAACACAAAATTATCTGAACAAAGTGAATCATTGCGGACACAATTAAACAACAGTAGGATTGAACAAAATGAATATCAGGCGGAACAAGCTAGGTTATTAAAAAGTGAAATCAATGACACTATAAATTCGCAGTTAGAGGCGCAGAATGTTAAAAACACGAAACAATTAGCTTCGTTAACCGCAGAGATGAAGGATCACACTAATCAACAGATGGTATTGCTGGCCCTAGATGTTAGTTAAAACAATGAAAAACAATTAGATCAGATTAAGAAAATGGAAATTATATTTGATCAAAAACTTAGCATTCTGGATGAAACGGTGTTAGGTAAATTAGAGCAAATTGAACTAGCATGCACTATGAGTACGAGCGAGGTCAAGGTAGCTCAGGATAAGTTGGAAGGACGATTTAAGGAAATGGAAAAAAGCGGCAAGGTCATTCAACAACAATTATCAGCGGTAGATGAAAATATATCCGGCATAATTAAAGATATGGACCGTCACGAAATAAAATCAGCGGAGCAGTGGAAAAGCCTAGAAGCGGATCAGGATCAATTAAAGAATACCATCGACGAAAGGCTGAGCCAGATAGAAAGCAATCAGGATGACACTAAAAGCCAGATTGAGGAGAAAGTAAGCACGATTAAGGAGCAAATAAGAAAAGATTGGCGAAAAATGAATATCGATTCTAAAGCGGAAAGATCAACCATCCTTAAGACAGTAGGCGAAAATCATACTCGTATTCAAGCATTAGAACAAGAAATTAAGAGTAAACTTAAAGAACAAACAGACAGGATCATTAAAGATGAACTGAGGTCGATAGAACAATCCTCGATATTTAAAACGGGAACAATGGAAGATAAGCAGGACGACTCAAATAGCCCGGACGGGACGAGCACAGCAGGAAGTCAGACTCAGACAGAGAGCCCATTAACGGCAAGCACGGAGGGGTTTCGCAAGAATATTGAAAGGAGTTCCACGCCACAGGACGGTCATTAGCCCACACAATTTATCCAAGTAATTCGCTCGAACGATTATAAACCGCAGAAGTACACGGAGAATTCAGGGGTGACACCTAAAGCCTTTATTAAAGAAATTGAAGATCATTACAATGACACTGGGGTACCTGAAGCACGTAGGTTAAGGATGATGGAGAGATTTTTATCAGGAAATGTCCTTACATGGTTTTTAAGCTTCAAATATACATTTGGAACTATGGCAGATTTCAAAATCGCGTTTCTGCGCAAATACTGGTCGCCGGCATTACAACAGAGTTTAAGACTGGAGCTTTACTCTAGGAAATACCAAACTACCCAGCAAACGAAATACTCAGCTTTCTTTAACATGCAAATGCTAAAATTTCGCGACCTTGATTACCCTTTAAATGAAGCGGATCTGGTGATGACTATAGCGCGGCAATTACCAGTCAACGTGCAACAAGTACTAGTCGCAGCGAACGTTAGTACGGCCTTACATGCAGAACAGATATTACGCCAGATAGATGAGACTACATCTCATAATCATTATAGAGGAGGAAGACAACTTGAGTTAGTAAATACGACAGAGGTCATAAAACCAAAACAGGCGAACACTAAAACGCAGAGTACAAATACAAGCACATCCACACCTAGGCGAAACCCGGAAGAGGTAGAAAACAGACCGTACCAGCGTAACGAGAATAACTATAACAATAGGTCATATCAAGGCAACAATAGATATCAACAGAGAGGGTATCAACAATGGCGTGAAAATCGAAGAAATGAGAGGCCTTATGGAAGATACGGTAATTACAATGGGAATCAAAGATGGAAAGGAAGGAGAGATCAAAATCAAGGAGAGGCACGTAATTATCGAAATGACTGGGATGATAGGCACGCTCAATCACAAAATTACCTAGAGGAATTACACGCTAGTCAAGGTGGAGAGCAAGGACTATGGGAAAAAGCCATTGGGAACATGAATAATCCAGACACACATACTGAGGAAGCTGGAAGTCTACTGAGACAAGAGGAATATCAGGGGCGTGGGCGACAAAATGATGACGGGAGTCGCAGCGGAGCTAAAAGAAAAATGCTAAATTTGGATAAAGGAGACAGTCTACAAACGCAACAGTCGGAAGTTGAAGATGGATGGATAGTAGCGAACATACAAGAATTGATTGCTTTGCCAGAAGATTGCCTGGAGGAGACGGTGAAACCACGGAACGATGAAATTAGGCAGTTACCCATTATTTACGCGAGGATTGGTGGAATTAATATAAGATGTTTATTGGATACGGGGTCGCAGATCAGTCTGGTATCGGAGGCCTTGGTTCGAGAGTTGGGACGGAGTCAGAATATTCCTGTGATTCCCGTACCACAACTCAAAGTGAGGGGTGTTATTCCTGAACGCACCGTCACTTGTAAACGTCAGGCATACTTAGAGCTGAACATATTGGAACACACTTTTGGGCAAACATTCATTATCATGACAAAGATGAATTTCAATATAATTCTTGGTGCAAATTTCATTTGTGACTATCAAGCAGTGATAGATTTGCACAAGAATACAGTCAGTTTTAGAGAGTATGATCAACTGAAGAACGTGGGATTGCATATGGATGAAATCACTACCGGAAGAGATGTAAATTCTTGGGCATTGGAAGCTATATCGGAAGAGACGGAAGAGGAGATACGAAAGGCATAAGATAACATCATAGAAGGAGCTGTTGTGGAACTAGATGAGGAGAGTGAATCCCAGGAGATATGGTCTTTATTAACAGAAGGAGACGACAGTGATGCACAATTTGAAGAGTTACTACAGGAGCGGCTCAATGACATTCAACTTGGGGGTGAACATAGAAAACAATTGGAAGAGATTTTAAGGAAGCACAAAGCAGTATTCGATACAGTACCTGGGAAAATATTAAATTTCAAATATTCTATGCAAGTCGAGGATTGGTCACCTTTCAAAAGCAGATTGTACCCAATTCCGGAAAAATATCGTGGTCAAGTCAAGGTCATTATAGATGAGATGTTACAAGCAGGAGTGATAAGGAAGACACCTACACCTTATCTAAATGCGATTTTGGCAGTCACAAAACCAAATGGATCTATTAGACTTTGTTTAGATGCCAGAAATCTCAACATGAGACTCATTTTTCCTGAGTATGATAGAGCGCCAATTATCAGAGACGTACTAAAAGGCTTTAAGGACAAGAGCATTTATTCATCAGTTGATTTGACGTCCAGTTTCCACCATATTGAATTGGATGAGAAGTCACAGCTTCTAACTGGCTTCTTATTCGATAACCAAACGTTCTGCTTCGTCCGAATGCCCTTTGGAGTCAAAACAGCGGGCTGTGCTTTAATCCGAGCCCTGGATCGGAATCTAACCGAGGAAGTTAAGGAGATGACGGTGCGCTACATTGATGACATTCTGCTGGCATCCGACAACATTGAAATTCACCTGGAAAATTTAGATAAAGTATTAGGCAACCTTAATGCATCAAATTTCAAAGTAAACCTGAAGAAGTCGCATTTCTTCAAGAGCGAGATCTTATATTTGGGTCACATCATTGACAAGGAGGGAGTGAAGCCAAACCCAGCTAAGATCGAAGCGATAAAGAATTTCCCTACACCAACGAGAGTCAAGCACATTCGGGCTTTCTTAGGCGTAACGGGATTCTTTAAAGAAAACTGTCCAGGTTACACGGAGACTGTAGCTCCAATGCAGGAAATGCTAAAAAAGAATAATAAATGGTTGTGGAATGCGGAATGTGAGAAGGCGTTCCAAGTAACAAAACAGCTACTGGAAAACTGCATTAAGTTAGGATATCCAGATTCCAAGCACAAATTTATAATTCAAGCGGATGCTTCACTAATTGGTATAGGTGCCATGCTCTATCAAGAAGATCCAGCTAACCTGCAACATAAAACATATTTGGCATTTGTCAGCCAAAAATTGCGTAAGCACGAGCGCAATTATACTGTAACGGAACTAGAGCTGTTGGCCATCCTTCATGCGCTTCAACAATGGAAACGAATAATTTATGGAAACCCCATTGTTGTCAGGACTGATCACAAGGCACTAACATTCTTGTTTAAGACGTCGATGGCAAGCGAACGTGTGACACGTTGGTCTATATATATTCAGCAGTTTAGCATTGAGATTGAACATTGCCCAGGGAAGATGAACGTGATTCCGAATGCACTCAGCAGGAACCCAGAGCCTGATGTTGAAGAAACAGCGATGGTACAACACTTGGAGTTAACACCGAAGGGCCGGGAATTCCTGGAGGAGTTACGTGAGATACAGCGAGAACAGGAAGCGGAACCATGGATGATGCTATTAATTCAATACTTTAGAAAGCAGTTACCAAAAGGAACACCTGCATTTCGAGAAGCGAAAGCCAAAGAAGGAAGATATGTTTATGTCAACAATTTGCTGCACAAATGGGTTACGCATACTTGTACCTGCATCTTTACAGCGAGGATTGACATGGCATACTCACGAAAGTTACGGACACGTCGGAGTAGACAAGTGCGAAGCGACAATAGGAGAGACATTTACATGGCCACGTATGAGAACAACTATATGTGACGTCATTACGACTTGTGATCCTTGTCAGAGGACAAAGCCAAATAACTATTTAATGAGGCAATATCCTAGACCATTGCTACCTCAGAAACCCTGCGAGCTAGTGGCCCTGGACTGTTTCGGTCCAATCCCGAAAGGTAGGCGAGGTTGCCGTCACTTGCTAGTGTGCATTGATGTGTTTTCTAAGTTTGTCGTATTATGCCCCATTCAGAAAACTACATCGAAACAAGTACTCAGTCGTATTCGAAATAGAGTTATTCCAATCCTTGGAAAACCAGAATTTATATTGTCAGACCCTGGCAGCTATTTTACAAGCGCCGAATTCAAGAAAGGTATGTAGGACATGGGTATAAAACACGTTTTAAGCAATATCTGACATGCCCAAGCTAATCCAAGTGAGCGAGCAATAAAATGTGTAACATCATACTTAAGAATCTTCATTCCCAAAGAACATCATAAGTGGGTGGATAAAATTAAGGATGTAGAGACATGTATGAATTCTACCAGGCACGAGTCAACAGGACAGATTCCTATGGTCTTACACAAAAACGAGTATCCAGTGAGAACGTGGAAAAGCATCATTAACTGCCCACAAGATCCCATGATAGCACCTGACCTGCGAATAGAGAGAACGAGAGCCTACATGAGAAAACAAGCAGATCGCACATTACGGCGATTGAGAAATAAGAGATTTCACCGTGATCTAGAAATCAACCAGCTCGTTTTGGTGAAACGACCCGCTACATCTGATCCAGAGAAGAAGATCTTCAGCAAATTCTGTGAAAAGTTCATAGGACCCTATTCTATTGTAAGAAACCTAGGAAACAATGCATACAGAGTGAAAGAGTTAAGCACAGGAACAATGTCGGTCTACAATGCAGCCAATTTAAAAACGTATCGAAGAAGCGAACCATGGGAGTGCCGAAATAATGATGCAGTTTAGAGACATGGACGTCCTATATCAACCAAGTGGACGGGGGACAGTTGAGTACGGCACGTGAAGGACGAACTGGAGATGGTGTTGACAAACATTAACGAGACAGGCAGAGTGTTGCCTAAGGCATCAGCGCGTCACGCAAGCAGTTGAAAGGGTGAGGTCCAAGCAGGAAATAAAACGAGTAAATGCCATTCAAGACAGGAGCGGCTAGACCAAGTAATAGAAAACGGGTGATACTGAAATAAAACAAATTGGCCTACGGAAGTCTTTTAAAAATTATCGACTTTATCCTAAGTTCGAAATTTTGTGAGTGGAGGAGTTGTGAACCCTTTATCCTCTGATGGATAAATGATTCGATGTTTTATTTCTACAATTAATAATATTTCCACCAGCGTCATGAAATAGCCAGACGAAGATGAGGAAACTTCAAGCATTTGTTGGAGACAGCGGGGACATACCTGCAGCAGTTTGACAAAAGGCTAAATACTTTAGGATTGTGAAAAGAAAGAGCCTGGCAATGTTTCAGAAGGACAGGTGGTGGCTACCTCAAAATAGAAGGGCCACGTGGTGAGACACGCTTATGGCATGTTCATTGTACTATTCGCGCCTAGAAAAAATATAATGCAGTAACGTGAGTGGCTGATGGTACTACTGGACACTCCTATGAGGCCGAGGTCTGATAAAAACCGCGAATATATTGAAAAAGTGGAACCAATGGGAGATGAATGCTTACGAACGCGCCAAGTTTAGCTTGGGCACGCGAGAGCTAGCATTAACGCGGGAGATCGGCTAGACAACATCTCTACGATCGATTCTAGAATTAATGGGCATATTCTTGACCTGCGCAATTTTACGAGTTCAGTGATATTTGTTTCATTCCTGTACCACTATTATTTTGAGAAATTTTTATATAATTTCCCCCCCCCCCCATCGATACCTAGGGACAGTTCATTTATACGTGGCGTGAAGAGCCAAGAACTTACTTATTACAATTTGTGCGTCTGAGGACGTAGGCTATTACATTTTGTGCGTCTGAGGACGTAGGTTATTACATTTTGTGCGTCTGAGGACGTAGGTTATTACATTGTGTGTGTCGGGAGACACAGGTTATTATTATATTTTGCGCGTCTGAGGACGAAGGCACTTGTACTTTGCGTGTCATGAGGACACAGATTTTTATTAATACTAATGTGTGTTAAATTCAGTGTGATAGATAGTCACAGTACTATTTTGTAGGGACAGTATCCTCGACAATTCGCCAACAGACTGTTCTGGGGAAAGAAGTACCTAAAACGGTGAATTTAGTAGTCATATATCGAGTGTGTAATAATCTATAACTTTTTGCATCAGCACGAGAGATGACATCGCTTGTCCTGGAAGAAGTTTGGAACTGTCAACACTCCGTCGAGATGTTTGAGACGAGCTAAGCACCATTAAGTAGGGAGATGGCAGCAGATGTTCGCTGACGGTGACTGGCCGAGGATGAGTACTGAATAATATTCTTATTATCTGACAAGTTAACTTATGGTATATGGGACATATTTTGTGTGTAAATATCTTGCTTGTGTTGATTAACGTAGTGTATTTAGTTTTGGTCTGACACACCTTTTGCATGGAAACAGCTCGCACAAGTTTTCTTAGTCGTAAGTTCTTGTTTTTTTTTTTAACTAACGTGGCTATGTGGACGACCGTGTTCACATATGTTTACGTAATGCGGTTAAGAAGCGTCTCTCGGAGATATATTGTGTTTCAGAAGTAGGACTGAATTAATATAATCATACAGTAGATTGGAGGGTAAATTAATCTTTATAATGTTTATTATTGATCAGATTCAGTGAGTTTATTGCCGTTGGAGCAATGTGAGTTGTGACGAAGAGCAGTCAGCTCTCTCGTAGGTTTTAATATTTTTAAATAGATTGTGAGCTTCCTATTCAACCGACCTGTGTGAAAAATGTGTTAAGTCATTCCCAGCAGTGTGTGTGTGTGTATTTTATTGGTCATAACAAGCGGGAATTTCAGCGTAGACTGATTTCTGTCAGCTTGGTGCGAGTCCATATGGTTACCTTGCGAGGACATATGTGGCAATATCGATTAATGTCTTACCATATGTTTATGTGGCTGAGATTTGTTGATGTTGATTCTACGAGATAACGAGACAGTTGGTCAAGTTATTTTTACACACTGGAGTTGGACGATGACAAGAGTTGTGGTAGGGGGAAGCTGTTTTCACAAGGCGGGCTGAAAGGATTGCATCAAGGTCATTAGTGGAGTGCTTGTTGGCTCCGTAAAATTACTTGAAATACAGAATAAGAACTGATCAATGGTAAAAATTGTTTAAATAAATGGGAGTTTCCTACGAATCACTATAATCTCCGAAGCGTTAGCTTAACGTGCATTTTTGTTCATATAAGGTAATCTCAGCCGGTGAGGCTTTTGTTGTTGTTGGTTCCTTTCCATGTTTATGTTCCGTATTAGTGACCCGTGCAGTCACGTGCGATGCTGTCTTTTCCTTGTTTGTGTATTGAGCAATTGGCCGTGTTGGCAGCTCATTTGTCAGATGCGTCATCGCACTGAAGGAGGGTCTCGAGGGAGATTCCTGTAAATATTAGATTTTAGATTGTGTGTCAGCATTAATTTTTAAGGTTTTTATTAGTGTTGTGTCCCATATCCGTAAACGTTGATTTACGAGATGATTGTTCGTAAGCATCGTGGCTGTTACCCGATGTAAACGAACAGTCATCCAAGTACTCATCCCTCGTAGTTAGTCATTACGCGTACATAAAATCCCAATGCAAGTTAGTGGAACTTGGATCCACATTTTTATGAGGGGGAGATCCGTCTGACTCCTCAACGTTGATAGATATTTCTGTCATGGGAAGATTCATGGAGGAATATTATTGTTGTTGTTTATATTCATTTCATTTTTGCACAAATAGTCATTAAATTATGTTATTATTTTACGTCTTGTCACTTCCTTTCTTAATTATAGTTTTAATCCTATGACCCTTGCCTCAGTAGAGCATGATGTTTGGCGAACGTAAACATCACACTATGAACTGAGCGCGACCCCTTGATCAAGATTTCTTGCATATAAACACTGCAATACTAAAGGGTTCAGTATGTCCATTATATGCATATCCATAGATTTTATTATTTATCATAGACCTTCCTCTTTTAACCGGATACCTATCATTAGCGGAAAAATTAGCGAATCCTGTTCGATTCCGTTGAAGGCAGGTTTTAATGTATTGTTATTATTATTATTATTATTCGTTATGTCCATCCAAAGAGCGCGTATGATCTTGTTAGTTGACTTGGTGGTTTTCCTCCTCTTATCCTCGCACAATCTGCACTGTGTTATTATTATTATTATTATTATTATTATTATTATTATTATTATTATTATTATTATTATTATTATTATTATTATTAGAGGAGTAACGTCTCTCAGTCGGCTAATGGCCAATGTTGGTGGGCCAAAATCTAGTAAGAGGAGATTACTGATGACAGCCATCCATTCAGTTCTGCTGTATGGAGCGGAAATATGGGCAGATGCCCTGTATAAGGAAATTTATAGGAAGTCACTAGCACAGGTGCAGAGGCGGGGTGCTTTACGCGTGGCATCTGCTTATCGCACGGTCTCTGAAGAAGCAGTTCTTGTTATTGCAGGGATAATTCCAATTTTTTTTCTAGCGAAAGAACGCAATTACATTTACTGGAGGAAATCGGAAGTAGGTTTACAAAATGCAAGACGAACAGCAAGAGCACAAACCTTTCACAATTGGCAGATCAAATGGGAGCAAGGACACCAAAGCCAGTGGACTAGGAGAATGATACCCCATGTGCAGGTTTGGACAGAGAGGAAACATGGTGAGGTTGGTTATTATCTCACTCAGTTCTTGACTGGCCATGGGTACTTCTGTTCTTATCTTAAGAAGATGGGGAAAGTGGATTCACCAGATTGTATCTACTGTGTTAATGAGGTAGATAGTGCTAATCACACCTTCTTCTCTTGTGGACGGTGGGTCCAAAGTAGGCAGTCTCTTCAAGATCAAATTGATGTAGAGATATCTCCCGACAATATTGTTGCGGTAATGCTACAAAATGAAGAACATTGGAAACTTGTAGCAAGTTTTGCTGAAGATATCCTCCGAACAAAGAAGACGGATCTGGATCGCCACTGAAGATGATTCATTACGGAAGAGTGCCCTATGGGCAAATATAAAATGACTCTAGCCTGAAGTAATGTGCTAAACGGTTCCAGGCTAGTGTTCAGAAGTAAAGGGGGAGTTTTAGTCGGTAGTCTGCTACTCAGGAGCAGGAGCCCGACACACTGTGCGTAAATGCATTTCTTCCCCTAAAAAAATATATTATTATTATTATTACTAGTATTATCGTACACTACCCTTTAATAAAGCGTGTGAACGTGAACAATTTTTAAGACACCCCAGTCTTACGGCGACGTTCTTCCCCAAATCCACTTCATTCGTACATTACTGTATATTCTTTCTTCCGTTCGTCCGTCCACTTTTTTCCTGGCATCTTTCGTAGCAGTTACTTATCAAATGTATGTTTCATTATGTTCTTCTTCTAAATATAACCCGATCATTCATGTCGTGCATCGTGATGCTTAGCTGCTTGAGGTATTCTTCAGTTTCCTGTATCCATTTGGACTTGTTTTTACTATTGAGGGTCATGTTGAAAATTTGTTTTGTAATTCTCTGCTAGTCCATTTTGCATATGTGACCCAAAAATTTAGCTCGTCTCTTTCTAAAAGTGTTGGCGAATTTTTCTAAGGTTTTATAAATTTCTGATGATGGTCTTTTCATTCATACTCCATCTTTATTCACTGGTCAAAAAAAATGTTCGGAGGATTTTACGTTGAGACAATGATAGGTATGGTCTTTACCCGTTCTAAATGCCATTTTACGTTTTTGTTTTTCAATTTCTTTAATTATTATTATTGTTATTATTATTATTATTTATATAGTACATATAACACATTGGCCGGCCCCGTGGTGTTGGGGATAGCGCGCCTGCCTCTCACCCGGAGGCCCCGGGTTCGATCCCCGGCTCCGTCAGGAATTTTAAAACTGACGTGAGGGTTGGAACGGGGTGCACTCAGCCTCGTGAGGACAATTGAGTAGCTGTCTGACAGTGAGACAGTGCCCCGGTCACGAAAACCAAGATTAACGGCCGAGGGGACCCGACGCGCTGACCATGCATCACCCCTAAATCTGCAGGCCAATTGGCTGGTCAGCGGTCACTTGGTAGGCCTAGGTCCTTCAAGGGCTGTAGTGCCACGGGGTTAGGTTAGTTATATAACACATTGCTGGTACATTACTACATAACTATACGGGCTTCAGGGAACCAAAGTATAGTTATTGAATCAGCAACTTCTAAGCTGGAATGTCGCTACCCATGAACTTCCGATCGATCCTGGTAGAACTGATACAACTACTGCCTTCTGCATTAGTTTGTACAGTTACGTATCCAGATCCAGTTCTTTAAGGCCTTGGAGCAAGGTACTTGGGATCACACCCGTACTTGAGACAATGATAGGTATGGTCTTGACCCGTCCTACATTCCATTGTCTTTTGATAGGGTCGACCAACTCGCTGTATTTGCTGATCTTTTCTATGTGTTTTGACTGGAGATTCTTGTTGATAGGAATCGCAACATCAATCAAGGTAGTTTGCTTGATTTTCTTGCTGACAACCACCAGATCCAACCTGTTGTGTGATACCAATTGATCTGTCGAAATACTTCAGTCCCAATATAAGTTGTATTACTTGATTTCAAGAACACACTCCGGCTGATAATGGTGGTACGGAACTTTCTTTCCTTTTAGAAGCTGCTACTTATCAGCCAACTCCTGATGCAAGATTTTAGCAACTGCATCATGCCTTTGTTTGTGCTCCGTCGCCGGGAAATATCTACATACAGATGTAATATGCTGTATTGTTTCTGACTGTTGACAACCGTAACGGCACTTATCATCTTGTACAGCAGGATCTTTAACATGAACTTGAGGTAGTTCCTTGTAGGAATGACTTGGTCTTGAGTTGCAAGCATAAAACCTTCAGTTTCTGGAAAGATCTTTCCTGAAGTGAGCCAGTAGTTTGACGCAGTTATATCAACATTTGCTTGACTCATCTCATTTGGATGTCTTCCGTGCAAAGGTTCTGTTTTCCATGCTTCCATCTTCTTAAGAGACACTGTGCCAGGTGCCCTAATTTTGTTCTAATGGGGATTGACACGGATCTTGCACATCCAAGCATCCTCAAATGCCAAATAACTGTTACGTTATTCGATCCCACAGCAAGCAAGAGCCTTGCTACTGTGCCCCACAGCCAGTCTATTGTGGAATTAAAGCACAGCAGGGACGGATTAAAGGTTTTGTGAACTTAAATTACTTCGTTCGCTGGTCTTAACAATAATTCAATACAAGTCCCTGTTGGTTAATCCCCAGTCCGAGCAATCGATAACAGCCAACACGCATGACAAGCTTATCGGATTAGCCTCTCCAGACGATACAAGACACAGCCAATAACGCTCTCGCTTTAGAGTGGAGGACAACTGACTTCTTTAATGGACTTGGAGAAATTGTCTTCTCCCAATTATTGTCTGAGGACTGGAACGGGGTACACTCAGCCTCGTGAGGCAAAACTGAAAAGAGGCGAATTCGATTCCAATCTCAGACATCCTGGAAGTGGCGTTGCGTGGTTTCCCGCTTCTGCTTCCGCCGAATGCCCGGTTGGTTCCTAAATGTCTTCTCCCTCAACGGGGAACATCGCAGGCTATCGAAAACCACAGACAAAAGTCATGTCATGCTAGTTTTGAGATACTTTCATTCTGAAGTTCAAAACTAAACTTCATTATTTCAGTTGTTGTTGATTCATTCAGGGGCTTTGCGACTTCGTGGTTATGTATCCCCGTGTACTTGGGTGTGTGTGGAATTTGTCTGATAACCTTTGTTATTGTGATGGCTGTATTAGTGTGTGTATTTGTAATTCAGGTGAGGATTGGGAAGGAGGCGGCGGTGGCCATAATTTAGGAACCAACCGGGCATTCGGCTGGAGCAGAAGCGGGAAACCACGCAACGCCACTTCCAGGATGTTTGAGATTGGAATCGAATTCGCCTCTTCTCAGTTTTGCCTCACGAGGCTGAGTGTACCCCGTTCCAGTCCTCAGAAAATAATTAGATTTCTTGGCAGATATGGGAATGAAAACTGCTCCTCCATGGTGAATGCTAAGAATGCTAGCCACTACGCAATGAAGCGGACTATGGCCCCTTTGAAAAAATATTACATTGATATGAAATTGGAACATTTAGGCTATGTTGTGACTAGCTGGTTACCAGTCCTTTGTAGGGGTACTAGTGTGTGTATCTCACTCTCTTAACGCATTTATTGTTCTAAGTTGAGTAAATATAGGCTGCTCTGAATCGAAAGCAAAAATTTAGCAAAGCAGGCGCTGGGTAAGGGTGAATTTATGCAACCTACATTGGACACCTGTTCGCCGGACGGGACGGAGTTGCACCTGCTACTGAAATGAAACGTGCCTTTTGCCACCATGTTGTAACGGCGAACCATTTCAAAAAGGCAATAGTACTATGCATCTCCCCGGTATATAGAACGTTTTTATGCAAATTTTCAGTTTAACCGGTTGAGTAATTTTAGGGTAAAAGAATAACCGACACACACCACTAGACTAGCGGCTTCGGTGGCGTAGTTGGTAGCATGCTGAACTGCTGTTCCCAAGATCGCGGGTTCAAACCCGGCCGAAGTCGTCGGATTTTTAAGAGCGTTAAATTCCTTCAGTATGCCTTCCTTCGGAGGGGAAGTAAAGCCGGCGGGCTCAAGTCATAGATTTATGGCATGTAAAAGATAATTCCACTAACTTAACTTGTGTGAAGCTAAATTTCTAGGTTAGATTTCGTTGTGACGCTCTATCAAAGTTCGAACGTTCACCACTAGGTGTCAGTAACATCTGGTAGTGAAAGTTGGAACTACAGTACTTGAAATTGAACGGAACTTGTAGCTTACCCCATGGGTGTCCGATTGAGGCAGCTGCAGCCTCTGGCGAGCCGAACATGTCCTCGGACACTCCCGGCACTAAAAGCCACACACTAAGTAAATAAACCACTAGACTTCTATACAGCACAGAATCGGTATGCAAATCAGACAAAATCGCCGTGATCATTTAGGCACTCATCCCACCAATGCACCAGGTTGAAGATACCCTGGTGCTTGAAGACGTCCATAACCACCTGCTGTACTTCCTCGTCAGGAATCGTTTACTCTTCAAGGTCATTCTTAAGGGACCAAAGGCGTGATAAATCTCATGGAGAGAAATCTGGACTATAGGGCGGTTGCTCGAGTGTCTCTCACTTGAGTTGGCGTACCGTCCACGATACGACCTTTGCAGTATGGGGATGTGCGTTATCATGAACCATCAGCACCCATTGTCGCAATTTTCCCGGACGTTTTGCCTTAATTGCACGCCGTCGTTTCTTCAGTGATGCGCAGTACCTTCCTCCAGTGATGGAGACACCAGCTTTCTTGAAATCAATAAGCAAATAGCGGACTCGTTCGAGAACTCTCGCATAATGGGTTGTGTGCAACAATGTGTACAGACTATCCGCCCGGCTCTGGTCCTATGCGGGCTGTATGTGGCACAGTATAAATATATTTCCGTTGACTTTTCAAGAAAGCAAGACTTTTCCTGTACTATTGAAACGATTTGGAAGATTTTGGTACAAACAACATCTTCTAACTTCCTTTGGTTTAGGAGCTTGAGCCTTGTGAAACATACATCTTAGCGTATTGTATAATAAGATGGGGCCCGGCAAACCAAAAACAGGGTGAGCATCACCTTTTCAGTGAATGGCTGTCTCTTGAACTTCTTGGACGAGGGGACGATGGATGACACCACTGCATCGTCGACGCTTTTGATTCTGTTTCCCAGTGGAGCCGCCAGCTTTCATCGCTTGCAACAAAGCGCTCCAGGAGCGTATTTATTGCCTTCAACATTGAACCGCATCAGGTGCTGCAGGCAAACAGCCATCCGGTGTGCTTTTTGTTTGTGTTTCCACGCCCGGGGTTTTAACTGGCTGCAGACCTGGTAGCCCTCAAACGCAAACGTGTTGATCACGCCTTATGCAAGGGGCGTACTATATTACTTTACACTTTATTTTTTAGCCTACTTTCGATTTTTGCAAAAAATGAAAGTAGACTTATGAGATCACTACAGGGCGAAAAAAAGTGTGTCTGTCTGTGTGTGTATGTGTGTGAGTCTGTGTATGTGTGTGTGTGTGTGTGTGTGAGTGAGTGTGTGTACTCTGAATGTCTGTCCCCTCCCCGATCAATTCGAACACGGTGAGCGCAAATTGAAAGAAATTTGGTACAAAGGTAGCACTAGCAAAGGACATCTCAGTGTCATGTTTTATATCGCCGCCATCTTGACGGAAACGTATTGGCGGCCACCCAAATGTTCAAAGCTTAAATCAAATTACGACTAACCTAATCATCCGATCTCTACCAAATTTTGCAACAACATACCTTTATGGGGGTAGCATCCTTTGACCAAACTAATAGGTCATCAGCATAACAGTTTGCGGATGGCGGCCATCTTTGTGTGAAAATCGATTGCCCCTATTAATTCGAACACGGTGAAACCGAATGGAACGAAATTTGGTACAGAGGTAGTACTAGCAAAGGGCACCCCAGTGTTATGTTTAATATCGCCGCCATCTTGACGGAAACGTAATGGCGGCCACCCAAATGTTCAAACCTTAAATCCAATTACGACTAACCTAATCATCCGATCTCCACCAAATTTTGCAACAACATACCTTTATGAAGGGAGCATCCTTTGACCAAACTAATAGGTCATTAGCCTAATAGTATGCGGATGGCGGCCATCTTTGTGTCAAAATCGATTACCCCTATTAATTCGAACACGGTGAAACCGAATGGAATGAAATTTGGTACAGAGGTAGCACTAGCAAAGGGCACCCCAGTGTCATGTTTTATATCACCGCCATCTTGACGGAAACGTAATGGCGGCCACACAAATGTTCAAAGATTAAATCAAATTACGACTAACCTAATCATCCGATCTCTACCAAATTTTGCAACAACATACCTTTATGGAGGAAGCATCCTTTGACAAATCTAATAGGTCATTAGCCTAATAGTTTGCGGATGGCGGCCATCTTTGTGTCAAAATCGATTACCCCTATTAATTCGAACACGGTGAAACCGAATGGAATGAAATTTGGTACAGAGGTAGCACTAGAAAAGGGCACCTCAGTGTCATGTTTTATATCACCGCCATCTTGACGGAAACGTATTGGCGGCCACACAAATGTTCAAAGCTTAAATCAAATTACGACTAACCTAATCATCCGATCACTACCAAATTTTGCAACAACATACCTTTATGGAGGAAGCATCCTTTGACAAATCTAATAGGTCATTAGCCTAATATTTTGCGGATGGCGGCCATCTTTGTGTCAAAATCGATTACCCCTATTAATTCGAACACGGTGAAACTGAATGGAATGAAATTTGGTACAGAGGTAGCACTAGCAAAGGGCACCTCAGTGTCATGTTTTATATCGCCGCCATCTTGACGGAAACGTAATGGCGGCCACACAAATATTCAAAGCTTCAATCAAATTACGATTAACCTAATTATCCGATCTCTACCAAATTTTGCATCAACATACCATTATGGAGGGAGCATCCTTTGACCAAACTAATAGGTCATTAGCCTAATATTTTGCGGATGGCGGCCATCTTTGTGTGAAAATCGATTCCCCCTATTAATCCGAACACGGTGAAACCGAATGGAACGAAATTTGGTACAGAGGTAGCACTAGAAAAGGCCACCTCAGTGTCATGTTTTATATCACCGCCATCTTGACGGAAACGTAATTGCGGCCACCCAAATGTTAAAGGCTAAAATGTAATTACGACCAACCTAATAATCTAGTCTCTACCAAATTTTGCAACAACATATCTTTATGTGGGAAGCATATTCTGACCAAACTGCTAGATCTTCAGCCCAATAGTTTGCAGATGGTGGCCAAGTATGTGTGAAAATCGATTCCCCCTATCAATTCAAACACGGTGAAACCGAATTGAACGAAATTTGGTACAGAGGTAGCACTAGCAAAATGCACCTCAGTGTCATGTTTTATATCGCCGCCATCTTGACGGAAACGGAATGACGGCCACCCAAATATTAAAAGCTTAAATCAAATTTCGACCATCCTAATAATTTGATCTCTACTGGATTTTGCAACAACATGCCTTTTTGTGGAAAGCATCTTATGACTTACTACAAGGTCATCAGCCCAATAGTTTGCAAATAGCGGGCATGTATGTGTGCAAATCCATTCCCCAGATCAATTCAAATACGGTGAAACCGAATTGAATGAATTTTTTTACAGAGGTAGCACTAGCAAAGGGCACCTCATATTCATGTTTAATATCCCTATAGCACGTTGTATTTCAACAAGCTACTACAACCAACATTCAATTATACTCCTTGAAAAGGACAAAGAGTTATAACAATACCCATGCTTTTAGGAGAAAGTAGGCTATATGTTCTTTACTGAACACCTTGTTTCTACCCAAATTAAGTACATTGCACATCAGTTGTTACGTTCACCTTCTTAACATAATCTCCTTATAACTTTATGTACTTTAGCCATCGATGTGTCAGTCTCTCCAGACCTTCCTGAAACCATTCTTTCGGAGTGATGCATACCTATGCCTTGACAGTAGTGTCCAGATGTTTCTTCATGTTCCCGAACTGGTGATAAACACTTGGTGCCAAGTCGGGAGAGTATGGTGGGTATGGCATCACCGTGAGTCCCATTTGATCAATGGCAGCGGTGGTCTCTCGGCTAGTGTGGGGGCGGGCATTGTCATGTCACAGAAGCACACCTTTAGCCCATTTTGCTGGCCACTTGGTTTGAAAGGCACGACGTAAGCGCTTAAGGGTTGCCACATATGCTGCACTGTTAATCGTGGCCTGCAATTCCAGCCAGTTAATGAGGATGATGCCTTTTGTGTCACAATTCGCTTGCTAACTGATGGCACTGCTCGACCTTTCTTTAGCGGTGGACTACCCCTATGCTTCCATTGCATAGTCGCTGTTTTGCGGATTTTGCAGAACTGGACACAGCTGTCAAGGCATGGGTACGCAGCACTCCGAAATATTGGTTTTAGGAAGGTCTGGAGAGACTGACACATCGATGGCTAAAGTACACAAAGTTATATGGAGATTATGTTAAGAAGCTGGACGCAACAACTGATGTGCAATGTACTTCATTTGGGTAGAAAAAAATAAAGTGTAAAGTAATATAGTACGCCCTTCGTACAATATTCTTATAAATAGGTAAATGTCTTGGAACACTCGTAAATTTGTTGAAATTATGCTTGTGGTTTTCTCGCAGAACATTTCTCTTGTTGTAAATAATGTGGTATATTTTCCTTACACCCATACATTTGTTCGTGGTCACGCATTCAATAAACTATCACAATGATTTTAACACTCTGCATTAGCCTCGAGGTATCACGTGTGTCATAGGGGTCATGATTGGTCTTGTGATGTTAATTACATTTCATTATTCATATAATTTGCTCCGTTAACATTTATAATTGTGTATAATTTTAATTAAATATCTCTGTGTGTATTGAAAAAAAAACTATTTGTAGTAGCCTGTTCGTTTTGTATAGCAGTTAGCTCAAATACTGTATATACAGTACAGCAATTAATTATCGCATAGTTAAGCTAATGATTGAGAAGTTGGTTTAACCTGTGGAGTAGAGGTGGGAGTAATTGTTGCATTGAGGGTGAAACATCTAGCTCATATGCCCCTAATGATGAGGATGACTATGTAAATTAATTATTCTACTACCACTAATATCCATCGAACATCCTAGATGTTGGTGCTGTTGTGGTTTGATTTAGTGACTTGGATATCGTAATCATTTCAGTCTAAACACTTTAGGTTCATTTTCGATCTGCAATGCCCCAACCATAGTCGGTTGAGTGATCTCCACACACTTCAGTCTTCATCGTTTCCAGTTGGAAGATATTCACGTGGCTTCGTCCAATGTGAGATTGAGATTTCTGGACTTCCACAGGTCGAATCTGGCTTTATAAGAGGAGAAGAAGGAAGTTTCTTATTTTAAGTGACCGTTAATCTCGCGATTATGAGCAATGGGCGGCTTTGTCTACTTGTTAAGTTCAATATTTTAGATTATAATGTTCTAAGTTAATTTTTCTAGATGATAATAGTACATTATGCAACGAGTCTATAGTGGCAATAATTAAGACACGAGTATGTTTATAAAACGAGCGAAGCGAGTGTCTTAAATACCATTACAGGCGAGTTGCATACGACTGTTTATGTCCGACGATAATTATAACGTTATTATATGTTCTGTTGTTTGAGTCCCCAGTCTTTTGACTGGTTTGAAGCAGCCTTCCATGCCTCCCTGTCCTGAGCTAATCGTTTCATCTCTACATAGCTACCACACCCTACATCTGAGGCAATCTGTTTAACATATTCTAACCTTGGTCTACCCCTACAATTCTTGCCCTCGACCCTTCCTTCCATAACTAAGATTGCTATTCCTGGGTGTCTTAGTATGTGTCCTACCAACCTATCTCTTCTCTTCATTAGCAGTTGCCAGAAACATCTCTCCTCTCCCACTAGTCTTAGTACCCCTTCGTTTGTAACCCTATCTACCCGTCTGATCTTCATCATTCTCCTGTAACACCACATTTCATATGTTCTAACATAAATAATCTGTCGAGATTCTGTCGGTTGAATTCTTCTTCTTGGGAATTGTATGGCTCAGCATTTGATCTCTACCCAATAACGAATCCCAAAGCTTTGAAACATTGTTTAATCAGAAGTAGCACCAACAGATAGCGCACAGGTACTATGTTGGATCATTTTGTTGTTTTGGTCAAATAATACAAAATAGGCTGTTACAAACGCTTTAAAATTAAAATGTATCGTATTATCAACTAGGTATTCTTCAAATTCGATGCGTATAGAATGTCAACGGAAGGCAAATCAATAATTGAGTCCCAAATAGAACAGTTATGACATCTGACGGAAACGTTTCGCGTAAGAAATCCATTTACTGAACAGAGAGCTGGATTATAATTTCCGTGGAACTAATGTCAAACGCCTGCTTCCTCCATGGCGTTCTGGTGTGTTTATGTCAATAAGACCATTCACAAAAATTGTCGGCGAAATCTTACGAATGTGTAGAAATTGGAGTTGCGGATATTAAGGTACAGTGCTATTTCTTTTGCAATATTGCCCAGTTTGTTTATGCATTGTAACTACAATGGTTGATCCAATATAGGCTACATTGTCAACTTTCAAATCATGCAATTCATGTCCGACATGTTGGATTTTGGTCAATGAATGAAAATATTGAGCTCTTGATTGGTTGTAAAGGCAGTGTTATAATGAAAAGTAATACACGGCACAAGCGCTCCGGTGAGACTACGTATACTGCGACATGCACATACTGCCAAGCCAACACGCCACGCAAGGCGAGACCCGCGTAGCTCGTCGCTGCGGAGAGAATTTGCGGACACACTGTAATAAGAGAACTCAATACCGGACAACAAAGCCCTATTCTATTCTCGAAAAAGACTGGAGAAATTAAGAAATACAAGGTGTACCCAAAAGGTGGAATTCCAGGAATAACTTTTCCCGTAAACCAAAGGCTATAGATAAACCTGGCTTAGCATCTAAATTTATCTATAGCCTTTGGAGTACGGAAAAATAATCTTTATAGACTTAGATCATGAACGCGAAAATTGAACATGGACACAGTGAATGGGTTTTACTGTTAACATACTTGAATCTATCACGGCCAATAGGCATACCTGTAGTGGCTTCATGACGAACACAGAGTGGTATGATGCCAGCAAGAACGTTGTTTTTTCAACATGAGTTGGTTTCAGGCATCCGGTGATCTTTCGGCGTGTCCCATTCAAAGAAATATTCACTTCTATGGCATGAGGTGACTTTTGGCACACAAACGATTCACGCTCTTCTGTGGAGTAGCAAAGAGCTGAGGCAGATGACTAAAGTACTTGTGGCAGGACTCCCATTAATTCCTCGAAACTTCTTTAAGATTTTAAAATGACATTTTTACATTCAGGGTTGTTTCAATCTCCTGACTTTAGACTCTTTTGGTACAGCTCCCCATGGCCTTCTTGATTCATCTTTAAATAACAGTTCACCTATTTTAACCATAGCCTACCCCTATAATTATTGTCCTCGACCCTTCCTTCCATAACCTTTCCTCTTCTTGCCGCTTTAGTATGTGCCCTAGCAATCTTTCTCCTCGTTTTATTAGTATTCGCCAGAAACATCTCTCCTTCCTCACTCGTATTAATACCTTCTCAATTGTTACTCTACCTACCCTACATTTAAATTGCTTCTCTTCTCATGTTTATTGCATCACTAGCAGTCCAAGTTTCACTTCCATAGAGCACCATGCTCCTGACACGTGTTGATGACAATTAGAAGCTTACAGCTATTTGATCGTGTATTGTACAGAAAGTACATGACATTTAGATGAACGGTAAAATTAAATAAAAAGTGTGTCTCATATGGAATTAAAACACCTAACCCGCGGCATTGAAAAACATAATTCTGACCACAGTGCTCAAAGAACAGACAGTTTTATTCTCTTTGCTGAAGGTACATTGTGTGAAGGCAGCAAATGTTTGGCACAATCATGCTGTACCAGAAGGCTTTGGATTCCAGATGCGGAATTTCATGACCATATCGATGACAAAATATGCTTACTGCTATATTACTGTAGGTCATGTATCGTAGCATATGGAAAATACAGGCCTTTTAGAATTGTCACCAGGTAGACCAACATATCGTACCGCATTATTTCCTATCTATCGATCTCCAAATGCTACGAGGTCTGTGTGTCATTCTAATATGGTCGGCCACACCGTGACGAATGTGTATCTGATGGTTGGCACTGATGTGGTCCTGACTTTAGGGTTTTATTGTTGTTTTTCTTGTTGATCTGTAACGATCCACATCATCTAAGAGATTGTCACATTAATTCTCAATCACACTGTAGTTACGCACACCTGCAATGTATTGAAGATTCATTTCTCTTCACGCTTCTACACAGGAAAATAAACCTGACATTGTTCCATTGGACAGCATATCCACATGTTGTTGTTGTTGTTTCATTTGAGGGGCTTTGATGTCGTGGTCATCTATCTCTGTGTGTGTATGTAAGTATTTATTTATTTCTTAATTTACTTACTATCTGATAAACTGTGTTATTGTGGTGTCGGTTATAGTGTATGTATTTGTAATTGAGGTGCGGATTGGGAATGAGGCGGCCATGGCCTTACGTTAGTAATCATCAAATCATCTGGCTGGAGTTGAACTGAGAAACCACGGAAAACCACTTCCAGGATGGCGGAGATGGAAATTACACCCAACTCTTCTCAGTTTTGCCTCACGAGGCTGCGTGTGGACCAGAATTAAATTTATTGCCAGAGACGGAAATAGAACCCGAACCTCAGGAGTGACAGCTAAAAACGCTTGCTACTACACCATGTGCATATACACAAAAGACTGAAAGGAGTGACCAGTCCTAAGGTTGATTTTCCTGACTCATTTACGGCCACTGCGATATGACGCTCATGTATCCCCGTATACTTGTATGTGTAGGGAATTAGTCTGATAATCTGTGCCATTGTGAAGGCTGTACTAGGATGTGTATTTGTAATGGGGACTATGAGGTGACCATAACTTAAATTTAGGGACCATCCCAGAAATTGCCTGGAATAGAAGAAATATGAAATCTTGGATGGTCGTTGTTGAGTCTTCAGTCTTTTGACTAGTTTGATGCTGTCTCCCATGTCTCCCTGTCCTGAGCTAGTCGTTTAATATCTACATAGCCACCAAACCCTACATCCGAGGCAATCTGTGTAACATATTCTAACCTTGGTCTATCCATATAGTTCTTATCTTCGACTCTTCCTTCCATAACTAAGCATGCTATTCCTGGGTGTCTTAATACGTTTCCTACCAACCTATCTCTTCCACTCTTCTTAAAACCTCATCATTTGTTACCCTATCTACCCATCTGATCTTCATCATTCTCCTGTAACACCACATTTCAAACGCTTCAATTCTCCTCTATTCTGCAGCACCTTTAGTCCATGTTTCACTTCCATATAGTGCCACGCTCCAGACAAACGCTTTCAAAAATGACTTCCTAATACCTAAATCTATATTCGATTTCAACAGATCTTGTATGACTTAAGAGTAAATAGAACTCACCTCTACTCAGTATTGTCTCACGAGGCTGAGTGAACCCCATTCCAGCTGTCAGACCAGAATTAAATTTCTTGTCAGAACCGGATATCGAAGCCACACGTCCACAAGAACGCTACAACTACGCCACGAAATGCGTGTAGTCTTAAAGAATATAATGGAAATAAAAAGCATTTTCCAAATACGGGGTATTGCAAGTTCAAGGGTGACACTCTGCATGGTATCCCCTTGTTAGAGTTATCACTTACCTTGGGTGACGTTGAGAGTAAATGACTCACAACACGACACGACATATGCTATCGACCAGCAGGTGCATTAGGGAGTGAAGTGAAAATATCCAGACATTGCATGTTGTATGTGAGATAAGCTTACACTATATTTGGAGGGGCTGGCGGTGATTCATGTAGCCACTTTTATAACAGTCTATATTGGGGGAAAATAATGCAGTACACTTATGGGTGTCATGCCTGGAACTCTTCTAGGTTAGAGAATGCAAATACATTTGCAATGATAGCAAAGTATTAATTAGAGATCCGTGTTGATAGAAGAATTAACAGATGTTAAAGAATACGCCAATCAATACTTATAATTATAACTCTTATAGGTGATGTAAATTATATAACAGTGGCGCAATGGCTAGCATTGTTGGCTGTCACCTCCGAGGTTCCGGGTTCAATCCCCGGCTCTGCCAAGAATTTAAAAGTCTTGGTAAGGTCTGATACGGGGTCTCCAGGCCTCGTGATGTGAAATGGGAACCTGCGGGATGCTATGTCTGGAGGAGAAGTGGAAAGGAACTGCCCACCCTACCACACGCAAACCACGGATCGGGACGCCATGTTAGTGATCCCTTGACGAAGCGAAGGGCTCCAATTCAGGTCGCGTACGTCCCTGGAGGGGATATGGCACTCTAGTTTTTTATACTGGCGGAAAATAAATACAGTACACTATATTTGAAGGGACTGTCGGTGATTCATGTAGCCACTTTTATAACAGTCTATACTGGGGAATATAAATAGAATATACTTCTGAGTGTCATGCCTGGAATTCTTATAGGCGATGTGAAGTTTATAACATTGATGCAGTGGCTAGCATTGTTGGCTGTCACCCCCGAGGTGTCATGCCTGGAACTCTTATAGGCGATGTGAAGTTTATAACATTGATGCAGTGGCTAGCATTGTTGGCTGTCACACCCGAGGTGTCATAACAAAAGATGTTTAAAAACAATTTGTAGTTCTTAATTTAGAGGTTTGGACATTGTGATCATCAGCTCCATGAACGTATGTGTGTGTACGGAAATTTTGTCTCATAAGTTGTGTAATTTTATTTTGTTATGTTGAAGGTTTAACGTCCCTTTTAAGTACTGTCGGGTTTGGAGACACCGGGGTGTCGGAACTGTGCCCCAATGAGGATCATATACGTGCAGTAAATCTACTGACACGGCTCTCTCGTATTTGCGCGCGCTCAAATGCCAACTGACGGCGCCAGGATTCAATCCTGCAACTTTTGGAACAGCCGGCAAGAACGTTACCGCTGTGCCACGCCTAGCGTTGTAACTACCATTCTTGGCTGACACTATGTTTCCTATGTACTCACTATTTGATCGATCACATTTCTCACATAT
This sequence comes from Meconema thalassinum, assembly GCA_946902985.2. NCBI lineage: Eukaryota > Metazoa > Arthropoda > Insecta > Orthoptera > Tettigoniidae > Meconema > Meconema thalassinum. The sequence continues at coordinate 544,992,513 of OX336391.1, forward strand.
TATGTCAGTATCGGGAACGTGGTGGCGCAGCGCTCAAGCTGCTTGCCTCTCACCAAGGCGTCTCTAAAACCTACAGTTGTTAAAATGGACGTAAAACGCATAACATAATAAAACAATAACTCAACTTATCTGACACCACCATCAGCGGTAGCTAGGCTCGCAAAAGCGCAGCGCTAGGCCATGAGGCCAAGCTCATTGCGAACTCAGTAGACGTGGGTTCGAGCCTTACCGTCAGCCGTCCTTGAAATGGTTTTCCGTGGTTTCCCATTTTCAACTCCAGGAAAATGCTGGGACGGTACCTTCTGACAGGCCACGGCCGATTCATTCCACATCCTTGCCCAGTTTCATTCATCCTCAATCATTTCATCTCTTATTAACTCCTCTCATGAGGTTGGCGTCAAGAAGGGCATCGGGACGTAAAAACCATCCGCCACATAGAATGTCATCACATCTCATTCCCTACCGCGTTGGAAACGGGAATAATAAGGGGTAGACATGTACACAACCTATCTGACACTGCGGAGATCCGGGCTTTCAGTGGTTTCCCCCATTTTCAACACCAGGCAAATGCTGCGACGGTACCTTCTGACAGTTCAAGGCTGCTTCCTTCCATATCCTTGCCCAGTTTCATTCATCTTCAATCAGTTCATCTCTCATTAACTCCTCTCATGAAGCTTGCGTAAGGAAGGACATCCGACCGTAAAGACCATCTGCCACATATACTTTCATTGTATCTCATCCCCGATCTCGTTGAAAAAGGGAGTAATAAGATGTAGATATACAATTCGTTTTCACACTGGGTCTGAATAAACCAATGAAAGTTGATTAAACTTATCATTCCGTGATGGCTCTTGTTAAATAGAATTGCCAAGTACAGCGGAAATACTGGAATGGAGTAAAATACCTGGAAGAAATTACTCTCAAGCTACAAAAGCGATTGCATTAGAACCGACAATAGCATCTTCCCCTACCAGAGAGCACGCGTGCAATTCAATTTGCTGCAGCAAATGAATATTGGGAGATGGCCTAAAATCTCATCTGGGACTGGAATTTCCTCCAGGAGTTTTGTGTTTCTAAATGTCCTCATTCTCAACACGGGGTGCAATTGAAATAACGAACACATTTAGCTAGGCTATACGACATCTAGGATCTGTGTAGAGAAGCTGTTTTAGTTTCTATCACTGAATTCTTGCAGTTAACTTAAAAACCTTCATCTATGAAACAATCCGCAGAAAATAAGAACAAACAAATCTATAATTGAGTGATTGTACCTTTATGGATACTGAGTACTCTTGACCATGTGAATTGTGTAACATTATCAGGCATCTATTCTGAACTGGATGATAAGTATATGATCGGACTGGCTGCATGGCTCAGCGTTAACGTTCTTGCATGCTGTGCCCAAGGTTGCAGGCTCGAAACCTGTCGCTGCCGGCTGCCATTGAAGGGTGCGCAAATGCAAGGGTGCCGTGTCAGTAGATTTCTGGCACGTTTAAGATCCCCTTCGGAGCAAAATTCCGGTGCCCCAGCGTCTCTAAAAGTCGCAGGAGTTATGAGGGGCGTGAACCCAATACTATTATTATTCTTTAATGGAATTTTGAGTTTGTAAAATATAGAAAATTAATACAAATTATAACAAAAGAAAATTCGGAAGAAGTAACATTGGTTTATTTAGGAACACTTATCTCAATTTTGTTTAAGGGGAGCGTGATGGTGCAGTCGCTTTGCTGCTCGTCTTTTACCTGGACGGCCGGAGTTCGAATCCCAGTGACAGAGGGGTAAAATTTTCACCTGGAAAATCACGTGGCGTCAGGAAGGGCATTCGGTCTTAAATCCCCGGTCAAAATAAGAAAATTAGCCTGGTTGGCTCCGAAAACCCTAATTCATTTCGATACGCCGAAGAAAGTATTTATTTTAATTTTGTTTAAACCAAATGCTCTCTTAAGTTTTTTCATACACTGATATTATCCAACTTCAGAACGTTAACCTATTTAGTTCTTTAATATTCGAATAGCATCCAAGAAAGGCGACTTCGGTGGCGTAGTTGGTAGCATGCTGAGCTTCTATGCCCAAGATAGCGGGTTCAAACCCGGCCGAAGCCGTCGGATTTTTTAAGAGCGTTAAAATCCCTCAGTATGCCTTCCTTCGGAGGGGAAGTAAAGCCGGCGGTCCCATGTCATAGATTTATGGCATGTTAAAGAATTTTCCACTAATTACACATGTGTGAAACTAAATTGTGTTGGTTAAGAACGTAAACAACGCTCTTAGGTTGCTACGTTAGTTGCCAAGAGCCGACTGCGGTGGCGTCTAGTAGCTAAGTTCTGAATTAGTCCTAGTAGTCGTTGATGGTGGCGTTTGGCGGCAAAAGTAGGAACTACTTGAAATTAAATGTCAGCAGTCCTCACTTGAATTGAAAACAGATAACACACACTAATACAGTCATCACAATTAACACCGGTTATCAGACAGATTCTACACACACCCAAAGTACACGGGGCTACATGACCACGTTGTCGCAGCCCCTAAACTAAGGAACCAACCAACCAATCCAAGAAAAATATCCGAATCAACATTCTTATTTTCAAATTATTTTTAATGGCTTGTATTTTTAGCCTACTTTCGATTTTTGCAAAAAATGAAAGTAGACTTATGAGATCAACACAGGGCGAAAAAAGTGTGTCTGTCTGTGTGTGTGTGAGTCTGTGTGTGTGTGTGTATGTGTGTGTGTGAGTCTGTGTGTGTGTGTGTGTGTGCCTGTGTGTGTGTGAGTGTGTGTACTCTGAATGTCTGTCCCCCCCCTATCAATTCGAACACGGTGAATGCGAATTGAACGAAATTTGGTACAAAGGTAGCACTAGCAAAGGACACCTCAGTGTCATGTTTTATATCGCCGCCACCTTTACTAAAACTGAATGGCGGCCACTCAAACGTTCAAAACGTAAAATCAAATAACGACTAACCAAATCATCCGATCTCTACCAAATTTGGTAACAACAAACCTTCGTATAGGATGCGTCTTGTGACCAAACTCAAGGTCGTCCGCCATACCATTTCAGGATGGCGGCCGTGCGAATTATGCAAACTTAATAATCCATATCATGGGACCCACCAGTTCCGATTATCGAGCCGAGAATCGTTTTAACTGTTCTAAAGGAAGAGGCACGTTCGAAATTAAAAGTTTATTTTGTAATACTATAGTGCAGACGTGATTTTAAAAAGCTGAGCCGATTCAGTAATAAGACAAGATGGCAGCGGATATCTTGTGCCTGACTTATATTTCACTAATTTGAGTATTGCATGCAATATAGCGTACTGATACAAAATAAATAAACTTTGTATGAAATGCTTTATATATAAATAATATACTCCAGTGATGAAATCGTTTAGTATAAATCATTATTTGCTAACAAGTTCTATGTAAGTCATTTTATATAGAACGATATTCGTTGACACAATTAGCTCAGTGGTAGAGCGTTAGCCTATCGCTCAAATGCCTATGGTTCAAACCCGATCAGAGCTAGGTTTTTTGCTTGAAATGTTATATGTTTATTGTTGTGTAATGACTCAGATGTTTTAAAATTAAGCGTTATGTTGTGCATATTATGGTGTAAAATGTATATTTAATTAAAACATAATTCGCCAGCAGATTTACTCGAGACATCTAGCTGCCAAAAAGGTAACTGCACTCCGACCTACTTATTAACTTCCAGATTTTATTGAAAAGTTTCTTCTTCTGGCCGCTAGAATGCACTCGCTCTGTTAGGATTATATTGTTCGATATTTCACCACTAGATGTCACGACTAGTCTACGTGGGGCTCCATTGATTACTATACCATTGGCATTCTATGCGCATCGAATTTGAAGAATGACAATATGATACTACGATACATTTTTACTTTTTATTTTAAAGGGTTTGTAACAGCCTATTGTGCGTTATTTGAAAATGTTAATTGAAGTAAAGAACAAAACTATTTCACATAGTATCTGAACTCTACCGTTGGTGCTAGTTCAGGATATTAATTAATACTTTTATTTTAGCCAAATAGCAATCGAAAATATCCACATAAGTTAGTTGGTATTGAACCCTTGCAAAGAAGCATATGAGACTCAGATTCGGGGCGTAACAGGTCATATTCGTAAGTTGCTGTCAGGGCGCTTCATTAACTTGCAGGGTAACATATAACAAAATAACATGCAGGAAAGAGTGAAGCCAGGGTTAAAAAAACAACTGAATTTAATAACAAATCACCATATTTACACATAAACAATTAACAACAAAAACTCCCAACTGACTCCCGCTTAATAAAAATGCCAAAAACTAGGCGATATCTCTGGAGAGATTAATTACCTGGACCAAGTGTCCTTAAATAAAAGATGCAAAAGTGACCATATAAGTGCGTATGCCGTTCTACATGCACCACGATGTGTACTTTGAATGCGTGATTCGTTATCACCCAGAATGACCCTTCAGACAACGAATCCGCATTTCCTAGAGCTAGACCGACACAAGGGAACACAACTACAATACATTAAATTAAACCGACACTTCCTAAATCTACTATAAACAAACACAAAAATTTCCGTGTGAAATTGGACTTGAATTGCCGTAGCAACATTTACTGCCTAAAATCTTAGGACTTCTCACACAAATCAACACAAGTACATTAACACGTGACCAATAGAAAAATACTCAAATGACCGCTGTCAAAATTTACAAATACTCTACCACTACACCAAACGGGTGTGACAAACAAAATTACATGAGATCGAGTCATCAACAAAGCAATAGGCAAACAGCCAACATTTACGTTAATCACAATATTCTTATCCATACAAGGTACAACAATCCGTTACACACATGGCGAACTCCCCAATTAATTATGGCTTAAAATTTAGCCATCACAATGAACAGGTTTGCTGCATGAAAGCTTACAGGGTTCAGTCGGACAAAATAGGACTGCCTATCAAAATAAGTCACAGGCAAAACGGGCGGTTTGTGGAACTCTGCATGTCTGTCAACCCACGTGTCAATAACCTCGACCTCCCAGAGCATGGGGTCGAACCTCGAAGAAATGTGCCCCAAAGCACAATAATACGTGTGTCAGAAAAACATATGGACAAGAATCAGCAGTCTCCCAAGAGCACTCTGTCTTTCCATCTAAAATACAACAGCAGCAAAAATATATAAGGGCGGTAGGACAACTACCCCCTCCTCACGTAGAATCAACACACACTAGACACATCAACACACACTTAATCACACGTATGGGTTGTGACAGACCCTGAAATAAAAGACACAAATAATATCCACATGCTAGCGCCATCGTTCTATGCCGTGACTAGTCACCTGAAAAGGACTCAAGAAAAATCTATCAAATTAGAACGAAGGTGTTCTACAATTACTTTTAAGTTGGTGCACTCGGCTACCCTAACATGAATAATAACCTGTTCAGCGAAATGTTTTACAATCATTTCCTCCCATTCCTATCTCAAATATTAACGTTAATAAAGCACCATTTATCGAATGTAACGGGTTCCGCAATTGCAAGGATAAAAATCACGCACGCACGCCGCGTACATTACACATGACTCAAGAAAAAATCAAAATATCAACAAACACATTGGCCACGCGCCAACGGACATTTAAACATATAGTGTCGGTACAAGGAAAACAGCTATAAAACAAGAAAGAAAAACATGACTATTTACAAAGTTCCCCGGCTAAATCTAACTACATAATTGAAATAATCCAATTTTAGTACATCACCGCTTCTGCATGTAGGACTAAGGACATCCTCCTCAACCCATTGCCCTATGGACAATTTAGCACTCCATAGTAGTCGTCTGCGTTGATTTCTTGAAGCTCATCCCAACTTCAAACCACGTGCTGATCATCTTGGTCTCGACTCCTTGGCAGAAAAGTTCAATGTTAAATATTTGCCTATCTATAATCGCTTGCAGGCTACTCAGTTCACCCACAATTGTCCTACTGCGATTAATAGCGAAGACTGGCCCTAATTATATCGCACATACGCACTATAAACACACATACAATACACACAATTTATACATAAAATATACATCTCGAGTCCGCGCCACTGGCTCGTTAACAAGTTCAAAATCCTGGCTGTACCAGCAGTCGCTATCTCGTCCGGTATTTCCGTCCCGTCTTGGACTTCGGTTCTGGTAAGCGCTAATTAGGGTGATACGATACTTCCCCCTTAAAGTTGAACTCGTCGTCTTTAAAAGAATGTTACAGTTTATCACGCGCTGGCGTGAAATATTTAGATCACACAATTTAGTTGATTTTAGAACAAAATGTATTATAGCTTTTAAAAATTCGATACTGCAAACGCTGCGACTTTAGCTCCCCAGAGCTCAGAAAATAAATTAGCTTCACTGATTTTAGAGCGTAAAAATCACACTTCAAACTGGCGTGGAGTATACCTCTGAAGGCTCCACACAATAAGACTTAGATAAATTCGAGCGTCAAAAATCACACTTCAAACTGGCATGGAGTATGCCTCTGAAGGCTCCACAAGAATAGACTTAGATTGGCGTCAGGCCAAACTATTTATGAGAAACTGACAAGGGCGGCGGAGTGGGGCGGAGTCGGATAAAAACTTCCAGAGTTTTTGTCTCACAAAGATGGGGCTAGTGTCATTCTTCTCCAAATAAATCCAACGTCTCAAATTACTCGAGCGGAGATTAATCCGTTCGGCGGTTCCTTAGATACACACTTCCGCGCGCTTTTTACTACTGACGCCGTCCACCTCGTGGTCACGGCTTGGTCTCTTGCGATTGGCTGATTCAATCGTATGTTCGTTGAGAGGACCTCGTGATTCTTCCTTTATGTCTCCAATTTTGGTACAGTAGTTGCACAATTTGGCCTTGAACTCGACTAATTCTGGCCGTCCCCCAGGAATAGCTACCAACTCAGCTTCTGTTGCAATCATTACGAAATGCTGGCCTCCCTAATATCCAAGTCGACTTCCTTATGTGCTGCCTAGGCCGTAGTAATAATAATAATAAATATGAATACTTATTTATCGAAGATCAATAAGGGTTCATTTATCCTCAGCAAGGTTTTGAAATTCGAAACAATTTATTGGTTTGGATTTCAAAAACAAAATCCACTGTAGTAACAACACATCTCTTTAAATCTCACTCAGCTGCTCGAGTTTATGCCCCTCTGACTCAATTAGTGTGCTCCCTTCTCGCTGGAATGTCATTCACATTTTCTCTAGGTCTCCCCCTTCTCCTCACGTAGTTGCCACTCCCGTCGTCTCAGCTGCTCGTTGTTTACAAACAAAGTGCGTACTCACGCGCTCCCCGTGGATTTGAGTGTTTGCTTTCAAAAAAAAAAACATTTTTTTTTGCAATACAGATTCTGCACATATCATCTTTCCTAATCATCAAATGGTTCCCTTCTGTAGTACGGTTTCAAATTGGCGCTATTAAAAACAGATTTTGCACCAGTGCTCACTTCTTCTAATCTGTAGGCATTGTTACCCAGATTCTTAATTACCCGGAACGGGCCAATGAATTTTGGACAGAACTTGGCGAAGACTTTGTTCTTAGGGTCGGAGATCGGTGGTCTACGAACCAGCACTAATTCTTGTTCTTGTAACTCTCGGTGAAACTTCTTTCCTCGGTACCGTGTCAGCCTTCGGTCCGCTTGGTTCCTCATGTGCTCTCTCGTTCGCTGGATTCGCAAATCATGCGCTAATAATGGATCCCTCGGGCAAGGAATGATCTTGTCCCAAGTTCTTTCCGGCAATCTGTTGTGGTGTACAATCAGTGGGACTTGACCCGTCGACTCGTGCTTAGTAGTGTTCATGCACATCTCAATTTCCCCTACTTTGTCTACCCATTTATTGTGTTCGTTAGGAATCATTACTCTGTAGTATTTAGCGACACAGCGAATTGTTCTTTCGCTCGGATTTCCACAAGGATGACGAATACTTGAAAATATGTGTTTTATTCCTAGGCTCTCCAAACCTTGCCTAAAAACATTGCTTGTGAAATAGGTACCGTGATCTGATAGAATGGATTCCGGCTTCCCAAGCATCGGAATGACTTTGTTCTTAATTCGACTAAGGACTTGTCTTGATGTCGTCTTCTGAATAGGACATAGCACGACCATCTTCGAAAATACATCGACACATACCAAGAGGTGTCGGCATCCACGCTTTCCTTTTACTAAAGGACCAAAGCAATCAATCGCGAGCATCTCGCATGGTTTCTGCGGTAATAGTGGTCTTGGAGGTTGTTTCAGAATAAAGTTGTTCGGCTTTGTGCGCTGACAAGCGTCACACGTTCTAATTACTTCAACAATGGTGAATCTCATCTTGGGCCAAGTAAAGGTCTCCCCTATCGTAGCTTCAGTCTTATCCGTGCCGATATGTGCTAGGCTCTCGTGAACATGCCAAGTTAATCCCCTCTGTAGTGATGCTGGAACTAAGATCCGCAGTTTAGTATGATGCTCATCCACGTACTTATGTAACAAGTTATTCAAGTAGTGAAATCTCGCTTGTTTAGCACTGGCTTCCCGGTACTCCGGTGAATTTGGTTGTAACTCCTTCCTATAGAATTTTATCATCATCATCATCCATGGGTCAGCTTCTTGCTCCTTCCGAATATCCTTCAATCTTGCCAAAAACTCACGAGCCTTAGGTGTCAAGGTAATATTGTGAACTTCCGCTGTTACTTCGTTTCCGTCCTCAGGGTTTCTACTCAAGGCATCTGGTATGACGTTCAATTTCCCAGGACAATGTTCTATTGTAATGTCAAACTGCTGTATGTAGATGGACCAGCGCGTAACTCTCTCACTTGCTATTGTTGTCTTAAATAAAAATGTCAGTGCATGGTGGTCGGTTCTAACAATGATGGAATAACCATAGATCATCTTGCGCCACTGTTGGAGAGAATATAGAATTGCTAGTAGCTCAAGTTCCGTAACTGTGTAGTTCCTCTCATGTTTCCGTAATTTACGACTCGTAAATGCCAAATAGGATTTCTTCTTGGGTTCTTCAGCGTCCTCTTGGTACAGCATAGCACCAATCCCAATTAACGAAGCATCTGCTTGAATGATAAATTGTTTCTCAAAATCCGGATATCCAAGTTTCACACAGTTTTCCAATAAATCCTTCGTTGCTTTAAAAGACCTGTCGCACTCCTCGTTCCACGACCATCGATTCGCTTTCTTCAACATCTCCTGCATAGGCGCTACTGTTTCTGTGTAACCAGGGCAATTTTCTTCGAAGAAACCTGTCACTCCCAAAAATGCTCTAACATGTTTGACTTTGGTAGGTGTGGGAAATTTGTTAATAGCATCAATCTTGGCTGGATTAGGCCGCACGCCCTCGACATCAATTATATGTCCCAAATATAAAATTTCGCTCTGGCAAAAATGTGACTTTTTTAAGTTGATCTTGAAGTTCATGGTTCTCAGGTTGTCCAGCAGTTTATTTAAATTTATCAAGTGTTCTTCCATTGTCTCAGAAGCGATTAATATGTCATCAACATATCTCGTGGTGAAGTTCTTGACCTCCTCAGTCAGATTTCTATCGAGTGCTCTAATGAGTGCACATCCCGCAGTTTTCACGCCAAATGGCATTCGACACCAGATATAACTTTGATTATCGAATAAAAATCCCGTCAACAGTTGGGATTTTTCTTCAAGTTCAAGATGGTGGAAACTATTTGTCAAATCAACACTTGAGTATATCTTCTTCCCGCGGAAGCCTTTCAAAACATTTTTGATCCTCGGTGCTTGGTCGTGCTCAACTAGCAGTTTGCTATTTAAAACTCGCGCGTCTAGGCATAGCCTAATTGATCCGTTTGGCTTGGTCACAGCCAATATTGCGTTCAGATAAGGAGTTGCAGCTTTCCTTATCATGCCAGAATCTAATAAGTTAGTAATAATGTCCTTCACCTGAGAAAAATGCTTCTCTGGGATCGGGTACAATTTACTTTTGAATGGGGTCCAATCTGTTACCTGCATCGCATATTGAAAATTTAAAACTTTCCCAGGTACGGTGTCAAACGCTCCTTTATGTAATCTTAAAATTTCTTCCAATCTTCTTCTATCAGATTCCCCTACGATGGCTTCCTTAAGTCGCTCCTGAAGTAGAATTTCGAATTTGGTTCCACCCATTTCTTCTTCCGCCAAATGCACCCAAAGTTCCTGCGAAATATCTCGGCTGTCCATTTCTAGCACTGCTGTCTGGTTAACTTGCTCTCCCCTCAAGATCTTATCTCCGGCCTCATTAGTGCATTCCTCAACAACCCAAGTATTGGCCTCTCTCTCCAGCGGATTCTCTTCCATATTTAAACCCACATGATCCAATCCTTCTACTTGTTTGAAGCTTACAGTGTTGTTATGTAAATCAATTACAGCATGAAAATCGCAGATGAAGTTGGCTCCTAAAATTATATTGTAGTTCATCTTTGGAATAACAATGAATGTTTGCGAAAAAGTATGGTTCAATATTTCCAGATCTAGAAAGGCTTGCTGTTTACAATTCATAGTTTTGTCAGGAATGACACCTCTGACTTTCATTAGCGGTACCGGCATAATAGGAACAGTCTGTTTTCTTGCTATTTCTTTAATCAAAATTTCAGTGACTAAGCTCACCTGGCTACCTGTATCAATCAAACATCTCACCCTCATACCTCCAATATGCGCGTAAATAATTGGTAGCTGATAACATTTTCACGGTTCTTCGCCACTTCCTCCAGGCAGTCGTCTGGGAATGCTACCCACTCTTCTATATTGGCCACTATCATCTCTTCTTGCTCCCTGGCGATCTCCGTTTTTAGCCTGTCTCCTTTCAGTTCATTTGGGTTTTTTTTTTATCCCGGGCCCCATTAGATGTGTTTCGCCGGTTATCATTCTGTCGCTCCTGTTGCCTCAGTAAACTCTCTGCCCCCTCTCCTTGATGGTTATCTGGGCTCTGTCTGTTCGCCATGGCACGCCCCCACTTCTCCTTCTCCGCTTCTTCATTACTTAATTGATCCAAGTATTTACGGGATTCAATATATCGTTCGTCCCAGTTATTCCTATAATCTCCTCTGTTTTCTTGGCGATAGTCCCTGCCGTAACTCCATCTACCATCTCCATTTCTTTGGTAAGGTCTACCTTGTCTCTGGTTTCCCCTCCAATTCGTGTATTCCCTCTGGTACGTCCACTGATTATTTTGATTTTGGTTATTCTGATGATATCTCCCGCGGTTATTCTGATAATTCTGATTGTTGTTACGGAACTGGTTTCGGCCGTCAAAATCTTGTCTTCTTGGCGTGAACTGTGTCCCTGTGGACTGTGTCTTACTTTGGTTCCCCTGGCCGTGGTTATTTTGGAGTCCCTGAACTACCTCTGCCGTGTTGACACATTCCAAATTCCTTCTTCCTGTCTGTGGGCTTACCATACTCGTCTCATCTAAGTGTCTGAGTAATTCTTCGGCTTGGACTGCGGTCTGAATATTTCCTGCGACTAATAATTGTTGGATATGCATTGGGAGTTGTTTTCCGATGGTTAGAACCATATTCGGCTCGCTAGGCGGGTCATCAAAATCCCTGAATTTTACCAATTGCTGACTGAAGAATTCTGAAAAACGGGTTGGATGTGTACTGTGGTATTTGCGCGTGTACAGGTCCATTCTTAACCCCTGCTGTAACGAAGGACTCCAAAACTTCTTCAAAAACGCCTCGCGGAATTGAGCCATGTCTGTAAACGTGTACTTGAAACTTAAAAACCAGGTCAGGCTAGGTCCTTCTAAAAATTTCTCCACCATTCTTAATTGTTTCTCCGGGCCGATGTGTTGGTCATTAAAGTAGTCAGTTAATTGCCGTAGGAATGCTTTGGGAGTGGTTCCTGAAAGTTCTTTAAACTTATCGGGCTTAAAATCATTACCCCGAATGACTTGGATGACTTGGGCTGGTGCCAAGTTCGGTTGTGGAGTTGAAGTCTCCCCCCTGTACTGCTGGAATGCATTAGTCGTTAGTCTGGGACTTTGACCCCGACTCGTGTCCTCAGCCAACTTCGAACCTGCCGGACTTCCAATACTTGTTTGCTTTTCCGGAATATTTTCGTTTGAAAATAATGTCGCATTCTCTAACGATCTGATCTCGTTTTTTATGATTAATTCTGAATGTTCCTGTAATTTCGACTTCATATTTTCCTCCAGTGCCTGCATTCGCTTTAAAACTGCCAGCCTGTCTTCCTTATTCGCATGAGCCTGCTGGTCCCAATCTCGCCGGATCCTACTTTTTAAGCTATTTATTTTCTCCTCGTTCCTCTCCTGATTTTTCTCTAGCTCTTCACGTATCCGTTCCTGCGTTTTCACTAGTTGTTCCCCCACCTCTTCTCTCATAGCCTCTTGCGTTTTTATTAGCTGACCTTCCAAATTATCCTCAGTTTTGACGAGCTGCTCCCCTACTTCTTGTCTTATGACCTCTTGTGTGTTTATTAGCTGGCCTTCCATCTCTTTTCTTATGATCTCTTGTGTTCTGCCTAATTGCTCCTCTAAGTTTTCCCGCAAGTGTATCCGCTCGGTTTCAGCCTTAACTTCGACTTTATCTATTTCCTTTATTAATTCCAGCACGTTGTTATCTACCGAATTAATTTGCTGCTGTAGTTTCTCTTGGGTTTTCTTCACTCCCGCGGTGTTACTGACACATGCTGCCTCTATCTGCTTGAGTTTATCTGCCACCATCTCGTCAAATTGTACTAATTTGTTATCAAATTTCGCCTCCAATTTCTTCATTTCGCCTAACTGTTTGATGTTGTTTTCCGCAACCTCGCCTGCCAGTTTCTCTACTTTTTGAACGCTCTGATTAATATCATTTGTGATTTTTCCTAACTGTTCGGTTTGTGTTACCGCCTGTTGTGACAATTTGTGGTTTAGTTCATTGAATTGTTTGTCAGTGTCTAATTTCTGGACTTCTAACTGGACCGAAATGTTACCGCTCATATCAAGTAATTGTTTTTCACTATGCTCACGCTGAGCTTCTAATTGTTCTTTTAATTGTTCTTCCGTTTTCGCGGACATTTGTTCTAATTGTTTTTCACTATGCTCACGCTGAGCTTCTAATTGTTCTTTTAATTGTTTTTCCGTCTTCGCGGACATTTGGATCGACATCTGTTCTAACAATGCCTTTATCTCATCAACACTCGCCATATCACACACAAAATATATTCAGAGAAAAACAGGGTTATGGGCTAAGGTTTCAGCCCTATACGCACATACATGTCACACCTTTAAATATTACTGGCTCTAATTTAATGAAAATTTCAGTAACAAAATTTACTGAATACAAAGACACTTATTCCCAAACAACAAAATAACCCCTAGTGATCTGCTTTTAAATTCCTAACCAACAAAATTTACGAAACACCAATTAACCGAAGTCAATTAAATGTCAGATATAAGGCAACATCTTCCTGCTTTGACTGAGTTCATTAATAATGCAAATTTCTAATTTTAATGTGGGCGCCAGAACAAGTTTATAACAAATACCAAATCAAATTCTAACCTTGTTCAATATTTCTAACTTTAGGAACTCAGTGATTTTACTAATGCACATGGCGGTACAACATCGCCTCCATTTACTGAATTTACATGTCCGCTTGACCTGGCATCATTTCTCAACGAAATAAATATGAGATCAGCGAAGCAACAACAACAACAGGCCCCACGTTGGGCGCCATTTTTTGTTTTATGAACCCTTGCAAAGAAGCATATGAGACTCAGATTCGGGGCGTAACAGGTCATATTCGTAAGTTGCTGTCAGGGCGCTTCATTAACTTGCAGGGTAACATATAACAAAATAACATGCAGGAAAGAGTGAAGCCAGGGTTAAAAAAACAACTGAATTTAATAACAAATCACCATATTTACACATAAACAATTAACAACAAAAACTCCCAACTGACTCCCGCTTAATAAAAATGCCAAAAACTAGGCGATATCTCTGGAGAGATTAATTACCTGGACCAAGTGTCCTTAAATAAAAGATGCAAAAGTGACCATATAAGTGCGTATGCCGTTCTACATGCACCACGATGTGTACTTTGAATGCGTGATTCGTTATCACCCAGAATGACCCTTCAGACAACGAATCCGCATTTCCTAGAGCTAGACCGACACAAGGGAACACAACTACAATACATTAAATTAAACCGACACTTCCTAAATCTACTATAAACAAACACAAAAATTTCCGTGTGAAATTGGACTTGAATTGCCGTAGCAACATTTACTGCCTAAAATCTTAGGACTTCTCACACAAATCAACACAAGTACATTAACACGTGACCAATAGAAAAATACTCAAATGACCGCTGTCAAAATTTACAAATACTCTACCACTACACCAAACGGGTGTGACAAACAAAATTACATGAGATCGAGTCATCAACAAAGCAATAGGCAAACAGCCAACATTTACGTTAATCACAATATTCTTATCCATACAAGGTACAACAATCCGTTACACACATGGCGAACTCCCCAATTAATTATGGCTTAAAATTTAGCCATCACAATGAACAGGTTTGCTGCATGAAAGCTTACAGGGTTCAGTCGGACAAAATAGGACTGCCTATCAAAATAAGTCACAGGCAAAACGGGCGGTTTGTGGAACTCTGCATGTCTGTCAACCCACGTGTCAATAACCTCGACCTCCCAGAGCATGGGGTCGAACCTCGAAGAAATGTGCCCCAAAGCACAATAATACGTGTGTCAGAAAAACATATGGACAAGAATCAGCAGTCTCCCAAGAGCACTCTGTCTTTCCATCTAAAATACAACAACAGCAAAAATATATAAGGGCGGTAGGACAACTACCCCCTCCTCACGTAGAATCAACACACACTAGACACATCAACACACACTTAATCACACGTATGGGTTGTGACAGACCCTGAAATAAAAGACACAAATAATATCCACATGCTAGCGCCATCGTTCTATGCCGTGACTAGTCACCTGAAAAGGACTCAAGAAAAATCTATCAAATTAGAACGAAGGTGTTCTACAATTACTTTTAAGTTGGTGCACTCGGCTACCCTAACATGAATAATAACCTGTTCAGCGAAATGTTTTACAATCATTTCCTCCCATTCCTATTTCAAATATTAACGTTAATAAAGCACCATTTATCGAATGTAACGGGTTCCGCAATTGCAAGGATAAAAATCACGCACGCACGCCGCGTACATTACACATGACTCAAGAAAAATCAAAATATCAACAAACACATTGGCCACGCGCCAACGGACATTTAAACATATAGTGTCGGTACAAGGAAAACAGCTATAAAACAAGAAAGAAAAACATGACTATTTACAAAGTTCCCCGGCCAAATCTAACTACATAATTGAAATAATCCAATTTTAGTACATCACCGCTTCTGCATGTAGGACTAAGGACATCCTCCTCAACCCATTGCCCTATGGACAATTTAGCACTCCATAGTAGTCGTCTGCGTTGATTTCTTGAAGCTCATCCCAACTTCAAACCACGTGCTGATCATCTTGGTCTCGACTCCTTGGCAGAAAAGTTCAATGTTAAATATTTGCCTATCTATAATCGCTTGCAGGCTACTCAGTTCACCCACAATTGTCCTACTGCGATTAATAGCGAAGACTGGCCCTAATTATATCGCACATACGCACTATAAACACACATACAATACACACAATTTATACATAAAATATACATCTCGAGTCCGCGCCACTGGCTCGTTAACAAGTTCAAAATCCTGGCTGCACCAGCAGTCGCTATCTCGTCCGGTATTTCCGTCCCGTCTTGGACTTCGGTTCTGGTAAGCGCTAATTAGGGTGATACGATACTTCCCCCTTAAAGTTGAACTCGTCGTCTTTAAAAGAATGTTACAGTTTATCACGCGCTGGCGTGAAATATTTAGATCACACAATTTAGTTGATTTTAGAACAAAATGTATTATAGCTTTTAAAAATTCGATACTGCAAACGCTGCGACTTTAGCTCCCCAGAGCTCAGAAAATAAATTAGCTTCACTGATTTTAGAGCGTAAAAATCACACTTCAAACTGGCGTGGAGTATACCTCTGAAGGCTCCACACAATAAGACTTAGATAAATTCGAGCGTCAAAAATCACACTTCAAACTGGCGTGGAGTATGCCTCTGAAGGCTCCACAAGAATAGACTTAGATTGGCGTCAGGCCAAACTATTTATGAGAAACTGACAAGGGCGGCGGAGTGGGGCGGAGTCGGATAAAAACTTCCAGAGTTTTTGTCTCACAAAGATGGGGCTAGTGTCATTCTTCTCCAAATAAATCCAACGTCTCAAATTACTCGAGCGGAGATTAATCCGTTCGGCGGTTCCTTAGATACACACTTCCGCGCGCTTTTTACTACTGACGCCGTCCACCTCGTGGTCACGGCTTGGTCTCTTGCGATTGGCTGATTCAATCGTATGTTCGTTGAGAGGACCTCGTGATTCTTCCTTTATGTCTCCAATTTTGGTACAGTAGTTGCACAATTTGGCCTTGAACTCGACTAATTCTGGCCGTCCCCCAGGAATAGCTACCAACTCAGCTTCTGTTGCAATCATTACGAAATGCTGGCCTCCCTAATATCCAAGTCGACTTCCTTATGTGCTGCCTAGGCCGTAGTAATAATAATAATAAATATGAATACTTATTTATCGAAGATCAATAAGGGTTCAGTATACACACGTCTCTGTAGGGTCATGGAAAGATTTGTTAATTCAATTAGGGTTGTGAAAGTCATACGCAGCCAGACGTGTAAAGACATGCCTCAACTCAAAGTTGGATGTTGCCCGCGTCAGACCGATTATGTAATAATAATAATAATAATAATAATAATAATAATAATAATAATAATGTTATTGGTTTTACGTCCCTTTTAACTACTGTTGCTTTTAGAGACGCCGGGGTGCCAGAATTTTGTCCCGAAGGGGATCTTTAACGTGCCAGTAAATCTACTAACACGGCTCCCTCGCATTTGTGCACCCTCAAATGCCAGCTGACTGCGCCAGGATACGAACCTGAAACATACGTTCCAGCAAGCGAGAACGTTACCGCTGAGCCACGCCGCCAGTCCGGTCGATTATGTCTCCAGATCCATAACATTCTTTAGATACTTCTTATCTTTCTTTCTTTCTTTCTTTCTTTCTTTCTTCAATGATGGTAGCAGTTTTTATCTAGGTTGTGGCGTTTGGTAGAGGTAAATCGTTTCTAAGGTCTTCAACAAAGAATAGTTCTATTATACTCTTTGATAATAACAACGAGTTATAACTATACTCATACATTTAGGAGAAAGTAGGCTATATGTTCTTTACTGAACATCTTGGTTTTTTTTCTCGGCTTGCAAATATCTGATGAAATATGTTACAGGTTAATATCCTGCATTAGAAGTACAAAACAGAGAAAGTTCACATGTGCAGAATATAGTGTAGGAACTGGGAGTTCCAATGAGGGCTAAACAGGCCATGTTTAAAACTTATCTCCTGGCAATTATGACATACAGCTTGGAGTACTGTCCAATTAATAAAGAAGACCTGAACAAATTACAAGCGTGAGAGATGAAGTTTCTGTGGCCAGGCTTGCAGAAGACTAGAAAAGACAAAATTAGGAATGACGTCGTCAGAGAAGAGATGCAGATGGGTCTGTCGATGGCAGAGAGGATGAGTACTGCACGGCTCAAGTGGTTTGGACATGTGAAGAGGGTGAAGGATACCCGCACGCCAAAGCAATACTTGTATAGAAATGTGCAGGCGGAAAAACCAGTAGAACAACCCTGGAAGTGATGGTTGGACCAGATTAAGGAGTATCTGGAAACTAGAGGAGAAAACTGGGAAACAATAACAAGACAGGAAGTGTGCCAAAATAGAGCAAAATTCAGGCATATCGTTCATAAACATCCTACCCGGTTCACTGGTATGATACCTATATGATGATCATGATGAATATCCTGAAGTTGAATATTCTCAGTACGGTATGTGAAAAGACTTATGGAATATTTGATCGAAAAACAAGAATTCCTTAATAAACCATTGTTACTTTTTCTGAAATTTCTTTTGTTATAATTTGTAATAATTTTCCAGATATTCTATCGTCAAAATATTATCATATGTTTATCATCCAGTTTACAATAAGTTGCTTTTGGCTCGTTGCGAGGACACCAAGCTGGCTCATCGGCGGGCTCATGATGACCGCGCCCGGACCCCTACACGAGTAGCAAACTGTGCACTACCTCCCTATAAAGGCTTTCATAAAGATGGTATATTGGCTTTTATGGTCAGTAAATTAAAACTCAGCTATTATTCTAGGTTTTTGCCGTGTCTTGTGTGGGGTTTCGCCTAGGACACCAAGCTGGCTCATCAGCGGGCTCTTGATGTCCACGCCCGGACCCCCACAGGAGTAGCGAACTGTGTACTACCTCCCTTCCTATGAAGCGCACATGCGCCTCTTAACTGCGAGAGCTAAAAGCTTAAGCAGCCTTTCACCTCCCTATAAAGGCTTCCATAAAGATGGTATATTGGCTTTCACGGCCAGTGAATTAAAACACTCAAGACACGGCAAAAACCTAGAAAATTTGCTGAGTTTTATTCACTGGCCAAGAAAGCCAATATACCATCATAATATTTTCCGCTTTTGTTTTGCGCATTTGACGCTTTAATATTATCTTATTTTCTATTAGACAATAGACATTACGGCCAATCTTTAAGAACGCAAAACGTCTGCTGTCGGAACTTAACCGTCCTAAAATGAAATCTGTCGTCGTATCTTATTTTGTTACTGATAGTGTATAGAAGTGGGGAAACCTGGGAGAACTACCTCTATGATGCCTGAGGTGGAATCAAACTCTTCTCAGATCTACCTCACGAGGCTGAGTGTTCCCCGTCCCAGCCTTGAGACCATAATTAAATTTCTTAGCAGAGCCAGGGATCGAACCTGGGTGTCCTGGGCGACAGCCAAGAATGCTAGCCTCTACAGCAGGAAGTTGGCTCGAGCTGTATAAGCCATATATCATCATCACACTCTCCACCCTTTGTACTTGGATTATATCGTGACCCCTCGCTGATTAAAGGCTACATATAGCATACATGTAGTGCCTCGCCTACATCAGATCCTTCACGTAATACTAGCATTTGTGCTGCAAATTAACCTTTGTGAAATATTCATTTTCGTTCTTTTGACATTCACTAGCCTACAATATTTTCGAGTGTTTTTTATTTTATTTTTTATGAATGATTGTAAGCTAAGATTAAGTTCAGAGAGCCCATTACTCGTCATAATATAAGTAGGTCTCTATTCAAGAAATAGAATTCCGCCTACAAGAGATTACTTTTGTTGCATAGTGCATTGAGTTCTGAATCAATAATAATAATAATAATATCGTATGGTCTCGGGTGCCTGGTGCAAGCTTTGAAATTTGACACCCAGAGGGTAGCTTGTAAGTCGAATTTCGTTGTTCCTTGAATCACTATGAAAGTCAAGGAGGTTAGATATCTAAACTCCTTGAACACTATAGCGCTTTCTAGAAGAGAAATGAGGAACATTGGGTTGGCGGAAACTCACGAGATTAATTTTGCCATTATGAGCACGGCCTACTGAAATCAAATGGGTTATTTGACATGCCAACATCGTATGACATGCGTGTCGTATTTTTGCCACCTTTCAAAAATCACTTACCACGGCCAGGAGCGAACCTGCAATCTCGGGGTTAGTAGACTGACACGCTATCCACTCACCCACCGTGGCAAGCTTTCTGAATCAATTATAGAGATAAATGGTTGCTATATTACTGTTTTACAAAATTGGTTTAGGAAACATCTAAGAATCGTGTCCGTACGTAATTTTAACATTAGATATTGCTTTAAGTTGTGGGTTCAAACTCTCTCTGTAGCAGTGAGTTATTGAAAGTACACAGGGGGGAACCAGAACTCCACCGATTAACTCTCAGAGGATGTTTAGGTACGCTCTCTGAATGTTTAGGTGTGGAGGACCCGTGGTCTTTGGTGGTTCGTTACAGAGTAATAATGTAATTATGGATATTTATAACAAGGCTAGGATTAGGGTTGGGAGGCAGTCGTGGCTTTAATTCCGGTATTCGTTAGGAGTAGATGTCCGCTTCGTTGCGTAGTGGCTAGCACACATGGTTGTCACCATAAAGGCCCGGGTTGGAATCCCTGCTCTGCCAAGTAATGTAATTCTGGTCTGAGGGCTGGAACAGGGTGCACTCATTCTTGTGAGGCAAAACTGAGGATAGGCGCATCCGATTCCCACCTCAGCCATTGTGGAAGAGGTTTTCGGTGGTTTCTCCCTTCTACCTCAGGGAATGCCACGGCCACCTCCTTCCCAATCTTCGTGTGAATTGCAACTAAACACACTAATACAGACGACTGGCTGCGTGGCTCAGCGGTAACGTTCTCACCTGCTGTTCCCAAGGTTTCAGGATTGAATCCTTCCGCAATTAGCTGGTATTTGAGGGTACGCAAATGCAAGTAGATTTTCTGGCACGTTTAAGATCCCCTTCTGGACAGAATTCCGGCACCCTGGCGTCTCAAACAGCCGCAGTAGTTAAAAGGAACGTAAAATCAATAACATTGTAATTATTACTAATGCAGCCAACACTATAACACAGGTTATAAGAAAAAATCTACATATACACATGTACACGGGGTTACATGACCGCAATGACTCAAAGCCCTTAAATGAATCAAAAACAATCAAGGAATACCGCAAAAACCACTTCTAGGATGGCTCAGAGAGGAATCGAGCCCTTACCTCCTCTGTGACAGCCAAGGATGTTGGCCATTACACCACGAGATAGATTCAAGGAACGTACAGGAAAGCAAGTACTATATCACATTATTCTTCTATAAATAGGCTAGAGACGAACCTCCAGGACATAGCGAGAAGTAATGTGATTTGGTGGCTGCTGCTTTGCCGGATGCTCTCCCGGGAGTATACCCCCACCACTCTGTAGGGGCAGAGAGCAAAGCCACAGTGGACATCGTGGTTCCGTACAGCAGGCAGAGAAGCACTGTAGATCTACAGTGAAGTAATTAAACAAAACTTGCCTTCCAATAGCGAAAGTGCACTTGCTCAGCAAATCTCTGTTAATCTCATAAAGAGTATTAGAGTGAACCAACTACGTTTCTAATACTGTATTCTGTAAATTGTTGTTGATTGGTTGGTTCCTTAGCTTAGGGGCTGCGACAACGCGGTCATGTAGCCCCGTGTTCTTTGGTTGTGTGTAGAATCTGTCTGATAACCGGTGTTAATTGGGATGACTGTATTAGTGTGTGTTATCTATTTTTAATTCAAGTAAGGACTGCAGACAATAATTATTTCAAGTAGTTCCTACATTCGCTACCAAATGCTACCGGACACGACACCTGGCTGTGCACGTGACTACTACTAAATGCCATCACAACCGGGCCTTGTGAAAAACGTTGGAAATTGAGAGCATTAATCAAACCTAACCAACAAATTTTGCTTCACACAAGTCTAGTTAGTGGAAGGTTTTATTTACATGCCATAAATCTATGACATGGGCCCACCGTCTTTACTTCCCCTCCAAAGGAAGGCATACTGATGGAGCTTTAACGCTCTAAAAAAATCCAGCAACTTCGGCCGGGTTTGAACCCGAGACCTTGGGCATAGAAGCTCAGCATGCTACCATCTACGCCACCAAAGCCGCCTTGTTGTTGATTCTTTAAGGGCTTTGCGACACCCTATTCTCGTTTCTCCATGTACTTGGGTGTCCTTAGAATTTGTCTGATAACCTGTGGCACTGTGATATCTGTACTAATGTATGTATTTGTAGCTGAGGTAGGGTTGAGGAAGGCAACGGCCGTGGCCTTAAATGGGAAACCACAAAACACAACTTTCAGGACGTCTGAGGTGGGAATCAAACCCACTTCTTGTCAGTTTGCCTCACGACGCTGAGTGTACCCGGTTCCAGCCCCCAAACCAGAATTAAATTTCTTGTCAGTAGATAAACTAGCACATTAAAGATCCTTTTTGGGGCAAAATTCTGGCACCCCGGCGTCTCTAAAAGCCGCAGGAGTTGAAGTATTACACATTATTATTATCAATATTATTATTATTATTATTATTATTATTATTATTATTATTATTATTATTATTATTATTATTATTATTATTAATATTATTGCCGGCCCCGTGGTATTGGGGTAGAGTGTCTGCCTCTCACCCGGAGGCCCTGGGTTCGATTCCCGGCTTCGACAGGGATTTTAGAAACTGACGTGAGGACTGGAATGGGCTGCACTCAGCCTCGTGAGGACAATTGAGTAGCTGCCTGACAGTGAGGCAGCGCCCCTGTCACGAAAACCAAGATTAACGGCCAAGGGGACCATATCCGTTGATCACGCGTCACCCCAATATCTGCAGGCCAAATGGCTGGGCAGCGGTCGCTTGGTATGCCTAGGACAGCGATGAGGTAGGTGCCCTGGACTTGAAACAAGGTACTATCACAGTATTTTATTTTTGGAGAGAGAGTGGAAATACCCGGAAAAAATACACGGCACCGGGATTTGAACCTGCGTACTTGCTTCAGCTGCCCACGCGGCCGTGATGCACGATTTAACGAGCACGGCTAAGTCGCGGGTCTATGTCGATGTACTAGTGTGTGTATTATTTTGTAATTGAGGTAGGATTTGGGCTGGAGGAGACCTTGGCCTTTAGTTAGGTACCATACCAATATTTGCGACAGGTGAAAGTGGGAGACCACGGAAAACTACTTCTAGGACAACTGAGTTTCTGCCTGACGTGGCTGGGTGAACCCCGTATTTTTGGCAGAGCAGCAATCAAACCTGACCCTCCACGGTGACAGCCAAGATTGCGAGTCATTTCACCACAAGGGGGATGTGAAGGACTGACATATCTTTGTGTGTGTTGAACTTTGTGTATATAGTGTAGAGTGTTCCTATCTGTACTGTACCCAATTGTCATCATGTGGAACATGTGTTCGTATCCCAGCTAACTCACGGTCTTTCGAGGTATGGGACGTTCCTGCCCACCATACGACCACATGCTCAGGATTTGAGTCTACCAGGTAACTACTCTACATGAAATACACAACATATTCCTAAAATAAAACATTTACTGGTATAAAATCATGGCTATACAACAAATACAAATAAAGGATAAATTATATTTAACTCCCATAATTAAAATCAGGGTTATTTTGTGAGTCTCTTCTTCATTATTGCAATACTGCACTCAAATCTATTTCTAGCATCCTATCATTGATACTTTCAGACTTCTATGGGTCTCCATAGTGTTCATCATGTGACACAATTTACATAACTGGAGTATCACAACATAAAAATCACATATCACATCTAAATGACATTAAATACTGAAACAATAATACATTACTCCGTTTCTTATGGCATTTACTTTGATTAGCATAAATTCATTATTTTATGTCTTAATTAACAAATATTTGTTGTGTCGTGTGAATCATCTTCCTTCTTTCCATCAATATGAAACGCTTTAAAAAGTGGTACGTCTCCCTTCCAAAATAAACATGGATAGAATTGTTTATAGTTTCACCATACAACGATTTTCTGGGTCTTGTCGGAATTATATCGTTACAAACGTGTCATGTTCTTAGAAATCATATACCCGTCTGCATAAATTAGCGTGAACTGGCAAAAATGCATTCTAAAAAGATGCCTAACACTTTATTTGGTTCAGTGTTCCTCCTCAGAGAATAACTGGGCCAAATATTATCCGATTTCTTTGATCCAACAATGTATGTGTGTTGCAACACATCTTTTAATTCACTTGGCATCATCATAACACTCATATCTTAATTGCATATTGAAATATCAAGATTCTTCAGTGTCCCACTATGACTCTAATTTAAAGGACTGGCGGACCGACGTCCCCTTCCCCCAGCAGGCAATAAAATTAGTTCCAGCAAGCTGCACAAGATGGCCGCTCGTCTCAGTGGGCCAACCCACTTCCCTCATCTGCTGGCAAGGTCAAGTTTGTTTACAATCGCAGTACAGTAGAATTTCACTAGGTGTGGTTCCTAAGTAATTGAGTCATTCTAATTATATTGCACCTATCTTTAAAGTGTATCGGGCACAACTGGCTCCTTATTAACATTCATGGCTGGGGATGGAACCTGTGATAGTCTTGCCGTTCTATGGTGATTACTGGTGGCTTTTGTACACGCATCAAAATGAGAATACAAGATTCCCACCGGCAGCTGTCTCAATTAACATAATAAGGAAATCTGCGTTTCCTAAACGACGAATATGATTCTTACCTCCCAGGGCAGATCATTTTTACACATGCTCACGGAGTCTCGACGGACCTCACTCGTGGCCATAATTCATGCAAGCGATGGATACAGACAGGCTCTGTCCAATTCGCTGCGAATAATAAAAAAGTATGCACAACGGCGATACTAACTCGTAGATTAGCCAACTTCTCACATAACGCGCAAGCTATATTAGTTTGGTCCCCGCAATATATTTACGTAAATCACTGGATTCTACGTTACTTCTGCTCACTTACATGCGGCTCAAACAATACTTCACATAGATGACTCAATTATTAAGGCACCCGCGTTCTCTCTGTAATAACACTTAAGCCAAAGCTTTAAATAGCTCCTAATAACAATGTATAAATTTACTTTAATGGTCCTCAAATACAATCCTAAGAATTGACCATCTCAAATATTCATTCAACACTTCATTGACACTGAAAAACTCTCGTATCTCGCTATATTCCACGTTACTTTCTTACTGTTTACCAAAATACAGTATCTTTATATTAGACATGACACACTCGAACATTATTTAGGCCACAAATGCCTATTACTTTACTGTTGCCGACCCCAGATTATTATTATTATTATCATTTAACGTTATCGTTACCTTCATCACTATTTTCGGCCTGAATGGCCCTAAACAAATCACCTTCCAAGCCATATTCTATTCAAGACGAGTGGTGAAAACTCGTTCAATAAGTGATTGTGACATCTTAGTCTCAAAGTGATGCATCGTTGTATGGTGAACTATTTAGTTAGAATAACATTGTAAATTGGTACTCACTTTTTATTTTCGCTGGATGGTGCCAGCAATCCAACTCCGGACCTACCATGACGCTTGATTTAAGCCATCATGCTATATCTGACACGACACTTGATTTCACATATTTCCCACATGATAAACATACTCTTACCAGTGGCTTCATTCACTTTTACACAATACATATTAATCACTATACACATGAACACTTTTTAAATCACTATAACACAATTTATGTACACTTTCTCACTAATTCACAGGTTGATCCTTAATCGGACTCCTCCTACGCCTGACCTCAGAGATGCGATGCAATTACGCCAACCGCTGGTCTCCGTGAAAGTCTAACTGCGTTTATGGGCGTTCGATCCTCGTCGCCTTCCATATCGTTCAGTTCACTGTCCAGATTAATTGGCGATGCCTCCCAAGGCTCCCATAATTTTAGTGATCCTGATGATAATGTCATATACCACTCTGACGATATCTCCTGGTATATGTTATGTCCAAAAACATTATTATTTACTCTTTCGCTGTAGCGAATTTATATTTGCGTCAGATAATGGATAAATATCTGTATTAAATTTTACTTCGACGCACTTCATGATTATACTTATGGAGCTGTATGATGTGCTTCTATTGTTCTTTAATTGCTGAGCGTCGATACTGTAACATTTCGCGCGCTTACAGGCAGCGTATTAGTTACGTGTATACTGGAGAAGAACTTGAGAACAGACCGAAGACAAGTGAAGACAACTCAAGACGACTGGCTTGGTCTGCACTGCTCTCCCTTATAAAGGCTTCTCGTAAAAACTAGTCCACCGGACATGTGGGTGCGACTCCTTCCTTGAAATAATACCTATTCAGCCGAAATGACATATACACCTTGTTTATTTAGGTGTGGAGGTTTCATAAACATTCGCGTGCCGGCGATCGCTTCGGCCAATTAATCACAATTAATTGCCTTATTCCAACGCGTCAGGACGCCACCATGGTGATTCCCCCCTGGCTGGTCACCAAATCACTCCTCTCGAGCGTAGGCTCGGTGGTAACGCGCTCATTTAGAGATATAAGCTTTAATTAGGTGTAAAATTATTCCTAAATTATCTCTCCTAATATATATTCACCTGGGTGTACATTTCACTCCATTTCAATGCTCCACTTGGCGGTAATTAATTAATTTCCATGGGCAGTCATCCCTACCCGAGGTTCCATCGTTGTCAAGCGGTGAATACCCGAGTCATTAATTTTGAGCTGTCTACTCGGTCCAGACGAAAGTAGTCCGCTCGGCGCCTACGATCTCCACCCATTTTCCAACGGCAATTAGTAAAACGTCAAACTGGCCTCCTCTCGTTCTTGTATGCTTCGAAAACGTATATTTGTTTGCATTTGCTTACAATTCTTCACCTTAAAACTGCTATGATATTCACATACAGGCCGTGAAATCATGCTACATTATTATATGTCATTATTTAACACATTGCTCTTCAGGTTCCCTAAAACTGTTACCCCTCAGAGATCAATGGTTCAATTCTAGTTAGAATCATGTGCCTGGTCTATTCAGATAGGACCTGAGTTCGATGCCAATCTGCCGTGACCGATTGGGCACATCTTTCCCTTGCTAAGCTCGGAAAATTCATTTCACAAGTGAATTTTTCGGGCCCTTCAGATGGCATTGAATCATGCAGTATTTACTTTAAGCGGTCAGTGCTCTCGGCAATGGGCTGTCTCGTTCCCCCATTCCACTCTGTCTGCCGTCGCATACTCTTGTTCTGCCTTCTCAGTTGTTCATTCATCTCCTCCAATTCTATAGCGGCCTCCCTCAACTGGTCGTAAAGTTCCTTCAGTTGACAGCTGCATTCTCCCCTCGTGTCCCTTGGGTCTGCGAACTGGTCACCTCGTTCCGTTTCTTCCTGGGCCTGCAAGCTTTTCTCAAGAGTCTTTGCGTGCATACGTTATGACTCCCCGTCCATTTCGGTGTGCATTGCTTGCTCTTCCCTCGTATCATAATCCTCTGGTGGACTATACAACTTCAAATTAGCGGCGTTCACAACAACCTCTCTACCTGTTGCTTCGTCTTTGATTCGGTATGCATTATTTTGCAAGTCCCTTATAATCAGGTAGGGTCCGTGGTAGCTATGCTGAAATTTTTTATATTTCCTGCTCTCTGGATCTGAACTAGCGGTTTTTTTTCAATAAGACGTACTCCCCCACGAGTAATGGTCTATGATAGCGTTTCCTCCTGTTTCTCCGCTGCCGTCTGTCTGCTTGTTTCTTGAGATACTCGAATGTTCTCTGGATCCTCAACTCACGTCCAGGCTATGCATCGATGGGTGTCCGAATGACTTTATTCCATGACCTCTCTGGTCTTCTATTGAGATGTAGGCTCACTGGCACCTCTCCTGTCGCTTCGTGCACGGTATTGTTGATACAATATTCAATAATCTCAAGTACATCGATCCATTTCCAATTCTCAGTAGAGCAGTATATCTTCATGTACTTTTGCAATTTCCCTCATTACCCTTTCAGCAGAATTCGACTCCGGGTGTCGAACTGTGGACAAAATCTGTCTTATACCCAGATTTTCCAACTCCCTGCGAAATTCCACGCTGGTAAAACAGCTCCCATGATCAGATAATATGTTCTCCGGCTGCCCTAATATAGGAATGATTCTTTCCTTCAGCCTCTTAAGTACCTGTTTTGTACTGGTTTTCTGAATTGGACACAGGACTACCATTTTCGAAAACACGTCTAGTGCAACTAGGATGTGTCTATTTCCTCTTCTAGCTCTAGGAAGCGGCCCAAAGTTGTCCAGTGCCAGCAGCTGACATGGCTTCTCTGGTAAGAGTGGTATAGGTTTTTGCCTCATTAAATACGAGTTAGGCTTTACTCGTTGGCACATATCACATGTCCTGATTGTATTCCTGACTGTATCTCGAAGTTTTGGCCAAATAAATGCTTCTTTAAGCAGGGCAACAGACTTATCTACGCCGGAGTGACCAAACGCTCGGTGTGCTAACCATACTAGCCTTCTCTGCAGTGCTGGTGGTACAACGATCCTGGGTCGAGTGTGGTCTGAGTCGCTCCATTTATGTAACATCTGGTTAAACCATAGATACTCCGTTGATAGTGCTTCGGCTTCCTCATACATCGGGGTTCCTCTATCCAGCTTTCCCTCGAAGTAATTAATCATCAACCGTATCCAGGGATCTTCACGTTGAAAAACGGTGATGTTCCTCAGATCATCTAAAGTCTTCTGGTCTCTATCTTCTATCTCGATAGCTAGAACTTCTTCTTCATCAGTTGTCGGGTATCTGCTTAGCAAGTCAGGTATAATATTGTCCTTCCCCGGGCAATACTCGATTTCCACTTGAAATTGCTGTATGTACAGGGACCACCTCGTCAATCTTTGACTCGACAAGTCAGTTTTCAGCAAGAATGTTAGTGCCTTATGGTCTGTCCTCAATATAATTCTAAAACCATAAATTAGCTTTCGCCAATACTGAAGGCATACAGTATCGCGAGTAATTCGATCTCCGTGACCGTATAATTCTTTTCATTAGGTTTCAACCTTCTACTTATGAATGCAATGTAAGTTTTCTCCTCTGGCCTGTCCACATTTTCCTGGTATAACATTGCTCCAATACCTATGAATGATGCGTCAGTCTGGATAATAAATTTCTGAGTGTAGTCAGGATATCCCAATTTTACATAATCTAACAGCATCTGTTTAGATTTCACGAAGGCTTCCTCGCATTGTTCCGTCCAGCGCCATCTTCCTCCTTTCTTAAGTAAGTCTTGGAGTGGTGCTACGGTCTCGGTATACTTTGGGCAATGGTTTGAAAAGAATCCAATAACGCCTAGATATTGCCTGACGTTCTTTACCTTCGTTGGTCTCGGGAAATGTTTAATGACTTCCAATTTTCCCGGATTAGGTCTAACTCCTTGTGCATCTATTACGTGGCCTAGAAATTTAACTTCTCTCTGACCAAAGTTAGACTTCTTTATATTGACCTTAAACTTAGCCTGACTTAGGTCATACAACAACTTGCGTAGATCTCTGACGTGTTCTTCGACCGTTTCAGATGTCAGTAGTATATCATCTACGTAGCATATGGTTGTTGCTTTTACTTCTTCAGACAGGTTCCGATCTAGCGCTCGTATCAACGCTGAACCTGCTGTTTTCAATCCAAATGGGAGACGCACGTAAGAATACGTGTGCTGGTCAAATAAATACCCAGTTAATAAGCTTGTTTTCTCCTCCAGAGCAAGATAGTGAAAACTTGCCGTCAGTTGGTCAAGATTTGAGAACACAGTCTTAACTTTGAACCTCCTGAGTACCTCCTTAATGGGCGGCACATGGTCAAATTCCGGTATGACCTTGGAATTCAAATTTCGTAGGTCCAGGCATATCCTCACACTTCCGTCCTGTTTAGGTACAACTACCAGTGGGCTGACATAGGTGTGGCTCTCTTCACAATGACGCCTGCCTCTAGCATTTCCTGTATTGCTTCTTTGACCTTTAAATAATGTTTCTCGGCTACAGGATACGGCTTCTGTCTGAATGGTGTCCAATCGCTGACTTGGAACGCATATTGGAAATTCTTGATCCGGCCAGGTCTCGAATCGAAGACTCCTTTATACTCAAACAGCAGTTCCCTTAGCATTTGCTTATGTTCTGGACCAATTTTAGCTTCCTCAATCTTCTCTTCCAGGCATTCTTCAAATTTTGGTTCGAGGTCCTTTTCAATGTCTGCGGCCAGTGTTGCCAACTCTTCCTCGATGTTTCCTGTTGTCAATACTGCATCCCCAGTCATATCTCCGTATGTATGCCATACGTACTCTTCTGGTCTCGTTTCACTGTGCTTTAATGAGAGCTCTAACTCTTCCTTTCCCTCACTTGCGCGAAACATAACAATGTCTTGCGAGAGATCTATAATAACTTTATACTCTCTTATGAAATCCATGCCAACAATAATGTTAAACCATGACGAATAGAAGGATAAAGTGAGAAGTCTCCTGAAGTTCAAGCGCGCCCCACCAGGCAGCGCTAGAGTGGGTACGTTCCACACTGCCGGGGTCAGCTGGTCTTAGGGATGGTGCTAAGGGAAACGAATTACTTTGTAACTAATACTCTTTTAAAAAATAATTAGCGGTTCCAATTAAAATAGCATGGCAGGGCACAATGGAAAATATAATTCATAGAAATAAGAACTACGGTCTTCATTACATGTTACGGAACGCACAGATTCCTGGAGTATACAGACACAGATAAAAAACATAATCCCCAGCATATTAAAACAAGCACACATAAATTATTTAAAGTAACACTCTACTTAACAATTCATTTTGTCGGCTACGGTACTGGACTTTCGAAAGCTTGCGTGAAGACTTGGCGGGTGTTCGAGATTCCAAATCTCGGCGGATTTCCTTCGTTCTGAAGAAGAATCGGCACCCAAAATAAACAAGTCTGGGGATAATATCCATGACACGCTGAAGACAGCAGCCAGCTCCTGAAGGATCAACTGAAATTGTTTCTTTGGAATCGATACAATCATAAATATTTCGCTCCACATCGATTTTGAGTTTAATTTTCCGGTAATTACTTTCTCGGCCTGGAAAAGAATGCCACATACACTTCTCGAAGGACGTGTTAGATACACTTCATTGTTCATCTTAGGGCACCTTTTTTAGTTTCTTTGTTGCTTTCTCTTAGCAATAATGTAGTCGTGTTTCCGTTTATTCCTGATGAAGAAAGGCATGGTTTCTTTCGAAACGCGTCGAGTTTGAATAAATAAAACACGGCATAAGCCCAAAATTCTACATTATGGATAAAATGGTATTAGTGGCGTTTGACATTAACCATACCGTACCGTACATAAAACATCATAATAAATTGGTTGAAAAACTGGATCCAGATAGCTTTAAAACTCATCATTTAGCACCATCTGTTTCCTCTGAATTTGGTTAATTAAAGCTTAATAATTGAGTTTAAATGCCGGTTTGGTGACGCATCGTCCCAGGCAAGCCGGTAACACCTGTAACTACTCAGGCAGATAGGTCACTTAGCCGTAATTTGGAAGTTATTGTGAAGTTATGAATGCATTTGCGGTAGCACTGCCGGAGACGTAATCGGGCAAGGCTATTGCGTTTTAAAATTAGCTCCCGTTTTAGGGTTTTTAGGTTTTGAGTGCGAATAGTTCGTTCAATAGTTGTAAAACAGTAAGGAGAGTATGTTTTGTGTAGGTTTTAAGTTGAATTAAAGTTTATGTCGAGCTGAGAAGTGAACTTGGTGTAGCTTAAAGTGTAGTTTTTTGGTCTGATCTGTTTCCTCTGAATTTGGTTAATTAAAGCTTAATAATTGAGTTTAAATGCCGGTTTGGTGACCCATCGTCCCAGGCAAGCCGGTAACACCTGTAACTACTCAGGCAGATAGGTCACTTAGCCGTAATTTGGAAGTTATTGTGAAGTTATGAATGCATTTGCGGTAGCACTGCCGGAGACGTAATCGGGCTAGGCTATTGCGTTTTTAAATGAGCTCCCGTTTCAGGGTTTTTAGGTTTTGAGTGCGAATAGTTCGCTTAATAGTTGTAAAACAGTAGGGAGAGTATGTTTTGTATAGGTTTTAAGTTGTATTATGGTTATGTCGAGCTGAGAAGTGAATTTGGTTTAGCTTAAAGTGTAGTTTTTTGGTCTGTTCTGTAGCCTGGATTTATTAAGTTTAATGTGCTGCTGGCGTGATTAAAAGCTGTAGGATTTGATGTAGAGTGCTAGGATTGCTTGGGGGAAGTGTTGGTGAGAGGGAGAGAAGTGAGGGGATGGGTTTATGGAGTTGTTGTTGTTGCTTGTTTTTCAACTGCTGTTTTCTGATGGCGTGCTTGTAGTGCCTACAACCCTGGTACACGTTGTTGGACATAATCGCTTGCAGTGCTTGTAGCGGCGGGACCACAAACTACCGTGCTATAATGGCGGAGTCCTCACACTAGGTCCTTCTATTCGTCATGGTTAAACGGCAGCTTATTCACAAGTAGGAAGCTCTGCGAGAATGTAGAGTTCCCTATCTGCAAATCTAAAAATACTTGGTATCTGCATATCATAACTTTATCTGGTATCACACCTTTTATTTTCACGCTTGAAATAGGTATTTTCAATACGTGGATTTTACTTTGGATTTCATTATATAATGCCTGGGTTATCAAGCACACTGTTGAACCTGTATCTATGAGACTTCTTATCTTCATGCCTGCAATGTTTACAATAATAATGGGTAGTTCCCTTCACACATTGACCGTCCCTTCATCTAGGCCTTCGATAAGCTCCTCAGGTTTGGCAATCCAGTTAACTACATTCACTGTATTCCATCTCTTTGGTCATTTAATTTTGGTGTTTTTTTTTTCAATTGCTCCATTCTTTGTGGAGTTCTTCTGTCTGTCTTCATACTGCTGAAGTTCCAGACTCTTGGCACCGTCATCGTTTATATAGATGTCGGGTGACCTTCTATTCCTAATCGCTTCATCCCAATGAACTCGCGATTGTCTCTGGTCATCTCCACGCTCTTCCATGTATCTTAAAGATGCGTGATAGCGTTCTTCCGCCTCTTCATCGAACCCGCGACTCTGTTCTTGGGATCTCCATCCTCGGTTGTTCCCATTTCGGCCGTAATTCCTTCTGTTATCAGGCTGCTGGTCTCTTGTACGGCGCTGATTCCAGGCTTTCCTTCCTCGGTTTCCACGGTTCGATCCTCCTCGATATGCTGGCCTCCAATTTTGGTTTTCCCGTCCTTCACGTTGCCAGTCTGATTTTTCCGTTTCGGTGCTCGTAGACTTACTTTTTGTCTGCACCTTAGTCGGTTCAGTCGGTGTAGTCGTCATGTTGACTTGTTCCATGTTCCGACTTTGCCTTGTGTGCTGCGCTGTGGTGAGATCGAGTTGTCTCAGCACCTCCTCCATATCGATCGCAGTTTTGGCGTTTGCTGAGATTAATAGACGTTGTACTTCATACGGTAGCTGCTTGGCTATCGCTATGCACAAATCTGACTCTCTAATCCCTTCATCAAGTTCGCGGAAACGGCACAATTGACTCACAAAGAATTCTCCGTACTTCGTCGGATTATTAGTACTATAACGCCTGGAATACAAGTCCAATCTGAGGTTCTGTTGTATACTTGCGTTCCAGTACCTGCTTAAAAATGCCTGGCGAAATTCGTCAACGGTATCGAACGTGTACCGAAAACTCCTAAACCATAAGGCACACTCGCCCTCAGTTAGTTTTTCAATCGCTCTCAAACTTCGCTCTGGCCGTACCTTCGCGTCATTCAAGTACTCGGAAACTTCTTTAAGCCAGTACTTGGGTGTCATGTTAGAATTACTCCCAGAATATATCTTTGGTTTCTCATCACTAGCCCTTACAACAGTGACTATTTGATTTTGAACAGCATTTTCATGCGGTGTTGATATGGCAATTGGCATACCAGGTGTGGTATACGGGCTGTCACTTGGCATGGCTGCATTCTTTGGAGTGGGCTGTATTTCTATCTCCGCCCATTTATTTCTCCTATTCTCGTCTATACTTCCTTCGCTAGACCTAGGACTCCGCAACATGGATTCCTCCTGCGCGATCATTCTAGTCTCTATTTGGCTGTGCCTATTTTCTGCCCTTTCCAAACGAGCTAATACCTCTCGTTCTATTTTCTCTAGGCGATCTTGGTTTCTTTCTGCCATAGAAAATACCTTTTCCTTGTCATCCTTAAGGTTTTCCTACAGGTGGGTAATTTCCCCCGCTAGACTTTCTCTTACCTCGGCAAGAGTCTTATCGCTGGCTTCAGTCTTCAAGCCTTCTCGAAGTTCTAATTCTTCTCGTAAGCCTGTAACTTCCTTTTGAATGTGACCCTGCATATGAGAGATTTCAGTCCTTATTTTCGTGATTTCTCCCTGGTCCTCATCCTGTCTTTTATGAATAACTGCTAGGTCGCTCTGAGTTTGTTCCAACTCTTTCTGCACCTTCCCGACCTGCCTCTTCATATTTGACATTATCTCCTTATTCTCTTGATCAGAAGTTTTTATTTCCTGGATTTCCTTACATTGGTCAAGGACATTCTGATCCTGTTTTCTTAAGGCTTCGTCTACCGCCTTGGCGTAGCCTGCCATTCGCTTATTCCATTTTACGTCGCTATCTTCGAGCCTTTGATCCACGGTCTGAGTGAACGTATTAAACTGCTCTAGCTGACGTTTAGTATTCGCTTCATTCTGACTTTGAATGTCTTTAAACTCTATGGACATACTGCTTAAGCTATCGTTAATCTCACGCTGTGACTCTCTGCACGCTTGCAGATTATTCTCTAGTTTTAACTCAATAGACTCAAAGCGTTTATCGTTATCAGCTTGCATCTCTGAGACCACGCTAACAGTATTAGCTCGATTATTCTCTAATTGAATATTTACTGTAGCCAACCTCTGGCTTACCTCAGTTTGATTGGCCTCCAATTTAGTGTTTATTTCAGCATGATTAGCCTCTAATCTAGTGTTGATTTCGGCTTGATTAGCATCCAATCTACCCACTATTTCATCTTTAAATGCTTTAATCTCTTCCTTCCTCTTAGCATTAGTATCATCAAAATGTTCTCTTAACTCAGCAATACACCTGAGTACGTCCTCAGTTCCAGCCATCCTGTATTTCTTAATTTGAGATTCAGGTAGGCCGCAGCTGAACATGCTGGCGCGTTCTATTGGAAAGAAAAGGATTCCGATCCCGCGACAACAACAACAACATATTACAAAGTGCCAAAACCACCTATGGAAAGGGTATAGACCCACGTACCCGTCTGACAACAGTGTCTGACGTCTGAGTATCATCTAGAAAGACTCACAATCGCTCAACCAGAGTTTGAGGAAAAATACTATTATTATGGTTTTCCCCATGAAAACCATGCTATTATTATGGGGTTTTCTGAATCCCATAAGCCATCCACGTCCTGGGCGCCATGATAATGAAGTAGGGATCCCATGCTTTGCCACACACATCTGGGCGACATGATAAATTAAAGGGAGTGGGTATCACTTATGCTATGACAAGTTACATTTACATTTAAGCATGTTTTATGGAGGATTATCAACATTTATTTGACGAGATGGCTTATTAACAAATGGGACGCGGCCTTTTCCTATTATATCCTAATTTCTATGCTGTACTTGCTTCTACCATTAATATCTTGGCCGACATTTAGTAGTACCTGCGACTCAATCCTAGTACAGAGACATCTCCCCCATGTACCCAATTGTCATCATGTGGAACATGTGTTCGTATCCCAGCTAACTCACGGTCTTTCGAGGTATGGGACGTTCCTGCCCACCATACGACCACATGCTCAGGAAACTACTCCATGAAATACACAACATATTCCTAAAATAAAACATTTACTGGTATAAAATCATGGCTATACAACAAATACAAGTAAAGGATAAATTATATTTAACTCCCATAATTAAAATCAGGGTTATTTTGTGAGTCTCTTCTTCATTATTGCAATACTGCACTCAAATCTATTTCTAGCATCCTATCATTGATACTTTCAGACTTCTATGGGTCTCCATAGTGTTCATCATGTGACACAATTTACATAACTGGAGTATCACAACATAAATATCACATATCACATCTAAATGACATTAAAAACTGAAACAATAAAACATTACTCCGTTTCTTATGGCATTTACTTTGATTAGCATAAATTCATTATTTTATGTCTTGATTAACAAATATTTGTTGTGTCGTGTGAATCATCTTCCTTCTTTCCATCAATATGAAACGCTTTAAAAAGTGGTACGTCTCCCTTCCAAAATAAACATGGATAGAATTGTTTATAGTTTCACCATACAACGATTTTCTGGGTCTTGTCGGAATTATATCGTTACAAACGTGTCATGTTCTTAGAAATCACATACCCGTCTGCATAAATTAGCGTGAACTGGCAAAAATGCATTCTAAAAAGATGCCTAACACTTTATTTGGTTCAGTGTTCCTCCTCAGAGAATAACTGGGCCAAATATTATCCGATTTCTTTGATCCAACAATGTATGTGTGTTGCAACATATCTTTTAATTCACTTGGCATCATCATAACACTCATATCTTAATTGCATATCGAAATATCGAGATTCTTCAGTGTCCCACTATGACTCTAATTTAAAGGACTGGCGGACCGACGTTCCCTTCCCCCAGCAGGCAATAAAATTAGTTCCGGCAGGCTGCACAAGATGGCCGCTCGTCTCAGTGGGCCAACCCACTTCCCTCATCTGCTGGCAAGGTCAAGTTTGTTTACAATCGCAGTACAGTAGAATTTCACTAGGTGTGGTTCCTAAGTAATTGAGTCATTCTAATTATATTACACCTATCTTTAAAGTGTATCGGGCACAACTGGCTCCTTATTAACATTCATGGCTGGGGATGGATCCTGTGATAGTCTTGCCGTTCTATGGTGACTACTGGTGGCTTTTGGACGCGCATCAAAATGAGAATACAAGATTCCCACCGGCAGCTGTCTCAATTAACATAATAAGGAAATCTGCGTTTCCTAAACGACGAATATGATTCTTACCTCCCAGGGCAGATCATTTTTACACATGCTCACGGAGTCTCGACGGACCTCACTCGTGGCCATAATTCATGCAAGCGATTGATACAGATAGGCTCTGTCCAATTTGCTGCGAATAATAAAAAAGTATGCACAACGGCGATACTAACTCGTAGATTAGCCAACTTCTCACATAACGCGCAAGCTATATTAGTTTGGTCCCCGCAATATATTTACGTAAATCACTGGATTCTACGTTACTTCTGCTCACTTACATGCGGCTCAAACAATACTTCACATAGATGACTCAATTATTAAGGCACCCGCGTTCTCTCTGTAATAACACTTAAGCCAAAGCTTTAAATAGCTCCTAATAACAATGTATAAATTTACTTTAATGGTCCTCAAATACAATCCTAAGAATTGACCATCTCAAATATTCATTCAACACTTCATTGACACTGAAAAACTCTCGTATCTCGCTATATTCCACGTTACTTTCTTACTGTTTACCAAAATACAGTATCTTTATATTAGACATGACACACTCGAACATTATTTAGGACACAAATGCCTATTACTTTACTGTTGCCGACCCCAGATTATTATTATTATTATCATTTAACGTTATCGTTACCTTCATCACTATTTTCGGTCTGAATGGCCCTAAACAAATCACCTTCCAAGCCATATTCTATTCAAGACGAGTGGTGAAAACTCGTTCTATAAGTGATTGTGACATCTTAGTCTCAAAGTGATGCATCGTTGTATGGTGAACTATTTAGTTAGAATAACATTGTAAATTGGTACTCACTTTTTATTTTCGCTGGATGGTGCCAGCATTCCAACTCCGGACCTACCATGACGCTTGATTTAAGCCATCATGCTATATCTGACACGACACTTGATTTCACATATTTCCCACATGATAAACATACTCTTACCAGTGGCTTCATTCACTTTTACACAATACATATTAATCACTATACACATGAACACTTTTTAAATCACTATAACACAATTTATGTACACTTTCTCACTAATTCACAGGTTGATCCTTAATCGGACTCCTCCTACGCCTGACCTCAGAGATGCGATGCAATTACGCCAACCGCTGGTCTCCGTGAAAGTCTAACTGCGTTTATGGGCGTTCGATCCTCGTCACCTTCCATATCGTTCAGTTCACAGTCCAGATTAATTGGCGATGCCTCCCAAGGCTCCCATAATTTTAGTGATCCTGATGATAATGTCATATACCACTCTGACGATATCTCCTGGTATATGTTATGTCCAAAAACATTATTATTTACTCTTTCGCTGTAGCGAACTTATATTTGCGTCAGATAATGGATACATATCTGTATTAAATTTTACTTCGACGCACTTCATGATTATACTTATGAAGCTGTATGATGTGCTTCTATTGTTCTTTAATTGCTGAGCGTTGATACTGTAACATTTCGCGCGCTTACTGGCAGCGTATTAGTTACGTGTATACTGGAGAAGAACTTGAGAACAGACTGAAGACAAGTGAAGACAACTCAAGACGACTGGCTTGGTCTGCACTGCTCTCCCTTATAAAGGCTTCTCGTAAAAACTAGTCCACCGGACATGTGGGTGCGACTCCTTCCTTGAAATAATACCTTTTCAGCCGAAATAACATATACACCTTGTTTATTTAGGTGTGGAGGTTTCATAAACATTCGCGTGCCGGCGATCGCTTCGGCCAATTAATCACAATTAATTGCCTTATTCCAACGCGTCAGGACGCCACCATGGTGATTCCCCCCTGGCTGGTCACCAAATCACTCCTCTCGAGCGTAGGCTCGGTGGTAACGCGCTCATTTAGAGATATAGGCTTTAATTAGGTGTAAAATTATTCCTAAATTATCTCTCCTAAAATATATTCACCTGGGTGTACATTTCACTCCATTTCAATGCTCCACTTGGCGGTAATTAATTAATTTCCGTGGGCAGTCATCCCTACCCGAGGTTCCATCGTTGTCAAGCGGTGAATACCCGAGTCATTAATTTTGAGCTGTCTACTCGGTCCAGACGAAAGTAGTCCGCTCGGCGCCTACGATCTCCACCCATTTTCCAACGGCAATTAGTAAAACGTCAAACTGGCCTCCTCTCGTTCTTGTATGCTTCGAAAACGTATATTTGTTTGCATTTGCTTACAATTCTTCACCTTAAAACTGCTATGATATTCACATACAGGCCGTGAAATCATGCTACATTATTATATGTCATTATTTAACACATTGCTCTTCAGGTTCCCTAAAACTGTTACCCCTCAGAGATCAATGGTTCAATTCTAGTTAGAATCATGTGCATGGTCTTCTCAGATTGGACCTGAGTTCGATGCCAATCTGCCGTGACCGATTGGGCACAGTACATAAGTTCTTTGGAGTTAAATAAGATGGCGTTATGTTAGCAAGCTGTGTGTTTCCCTGTGCTCCTTTTCACTCATTCTCCACATTATGTTGCCGAAAACTCGTACAAAAGCAGTGACACGTGTATTTACTAGTGTTAGTGAACAGTGCTAATGCTTCTTTGTCGCCTTCTACACTACGGAAGGACACTCGACGCCGAGAACATTATACACTACTGAAAAGACATCACGTCAGCTTAAAGCACGCCACGCCCTCTACGACAAGACGCTACAAGAGTTCTCGCTGCCAACTAATCCACTTCAGTTAAGTCAAACCATCACAGACATCCTTTTAGTAATGCATGCCGTTCATTAGCTGGAAAATACTTTGGAGACCTACAGATAGGATAATTTCATTAAATGCGATCCCAGATGTGACGCATCCGCCATCTATCGGAGCAACAGGGTACTGCGTATTGTAAACCACGGCCGGTGTATACAATTAAGCTTGCACCCTGCTATGTCGATTTGTCAGCGAGAAAAAGACATCACTAGTCCTCGCTCAACTCTCAAAATGGCGGAATAGTTGCAACGTGAGTTAGCCACTCCAGTGTTACCTTGACTGTGTAGGTGTTCAAAGAAGGTGAAGAGTGAAGAATTTGTGCTGATCCATCTTGTATAACAACAGTTAACGTGAGTTACCTTCGATATACGTAGATAGTTTGTGCACCTTTAAGTTTTTAGGTCGTAAAAATACAAAGCATTCTACAAGATCATGGATAGGAAACAGAAACAAATGAAGGCCGCCAAGCGAAATGCAGACTCTGTGCGCAGTGCTACCAACAAAGACAATGGTTCAGATGGTGAGCAGGAGCGCAGCCCAGGCGAAAAAGCAGGAACTACCCCGACTGCTCGTAGTACAAGGTCGGCCGTCGCGAAGAGCTCAAGGCCCGAGTGTGGTGAAATGCGATGCTCCCCGGTAGATAGCCCCACTGCACCCTTCAGAAAGGAAATTGTCCAACCTAGTCATGCTACAGACGTTGACCCCAGTGGAAGCTCATCAAGCGCTAGTGTTGCAGGACAGACTGACCCGCAACGTGATCTATTAGAGTGTACGACAACTACCCCGAGCACTCAACTTGGTGCATATAATCTGGACTCCACAGTGTCGCGATCACTAGTCAATATGTTAAGTAACAACGATCTCCTAAACGACCTTGTAGAACGTGTAGCAACCAAGGTCATTGAAAAGCTGAAGGAGAGCATTGACTTTAATACGGACATCATAAGGGAACTAAAAACCGAACTCGCACAACGGGATGAGGCAATAGCTGACCTCGAGCAGCAATTACACGGAAAAACGGATAGTATTGAAATGTACCAAAGACGGAACAGCTTGAGGATTTTCGGGATACCAGAAATTCCCGGCGAGGATACAGATCAATGTGTTCTAGATGTCGCCAGGAAAATTAACGTCCCGCTCGAGCTATCCAAGATTGATAGGTCCCATCGCGTAGGCTTCCGAGGAAGTAATAAAAGGAGACCTATTATTGTAAAATTCGTGTCCTATGCTGATCGTAATGCTTTCTTCAAATCGAAGAAATTTCTGAAGAACACCGGCATAACGGTGCGGGAAGATTTAACGAAGACCCGCACTGACCTACTTAAACAGACTGTCGGTCATTTTGGCCTAAATTACACGTGGAGCATTGATGGTGTTATCATGGTACGTGTGGGTGATACAAAACACAGACTGACAACAGCTCGAGACCTAGAGGCGTTGAAGAAGCGGTACCCAACACCCTTGAAGTAAGGGCCCCTTGGAGAACCGTGCAGCTGATGGTAACTCAACTCTTCAACTCTTCAGCATAAATATGGAACCTGGAGAGGCTATTTGGAAATAAGGAAGATCAAAATACTTTTCTTTCTTCCTTACTGAAATTTATGTTATTAATTAATTAATTAGAATTAGATTCATTGCTCTAGCATAGAATTAATTATTTTCTTTCTCTTTTCTCTTTGTCTAGCATTGTAGGTATTAATATCAACTTCAAAATTAATCTAGTACTGTATACTCGATATCTCACTAGACTTTCTTTTATTTTTAGCGTATATTAGGCTATTCATTGTTTTTGATAGGTCATTTTATCGTTTGTTTTATTATTTTTACAATAGTGATCTCAGGTTTGCAAAACAGTTTATAGTATATATTGTATCTATATGTTCTTAATTCTGTAATTAAGAGTGTATTCGTTGCTTTTATGTCTCATGATGAACATGTATTGGCTGAACTACTATCAAACATTAGCTTGAGAAACTCAAACAGGCTTAAAGTGGCACACATCAACGCACAATCTCTAGTTGACTCCTCCCACATTTCTGAATTCCGTCATACTTTTGGTAACAGTTCCTTTGACATAATAGCAGTCAGTGAAACATTTCTTAAGCCCTCAATAGGGGATGCTTCAATTTATCTCAGTGGATACAACGTCTTTCGTAATGATAGACTTGGCAAAGGTTCAGGTGGCGTTGCCGTTTATGTCAAGGACACTATAAAATGCAACATCCTTAGCAAATCTCCGGGTGAATACAGTAAGAAACCGGAATATTTGATACTTGAAATGATCCTGCCAGACTTAAAGATACTCTTTTCTTGTGTATACCGTCCACCAAAAGCTGGCTATTTAGACTCATTCTTGAACGATGTGTACACGCATTTACTGAATTACAAATATATTTTCGTTGTTGGAGACATAAATGCTAGATTTGGCAGTGGTACGTTTGAAACAGAAAGTATTCGTGAGATGTTGAACGCCTGCAACCTTGAATGTTTGCCATTCACTGAAACCTTCCACACTGCTACCTGCGATAGCATTCTCGATATAATATCTTCCAGCTGCAATGATCTTGTTATAGAATATGGACAGGAGCCTGCTCCTGGATTCTCAGCTCATGACCTCTTGTACGCTGTATTTTCCTTATCTGCTCCTAAAGCAAAACCCAAGACATACCTAGTGCGTGACTTTAGTAAATTTAATTCAAGTGATTTTAGTGCGGATGCAGAATTACTCCCTTGGGAGCAGTTTTATAAAACAAACAACGTAGACGAAAAGCTCAGTCTCTTTAACCAAAACATCTACTTTCTGTATGACAAACATGCCCCTCAAAAGATAGTAAACGTTAAACACCATTCAACTCCATGGTTTAACAGAACAATTAAAGACTTGATAAAGATTCGCGACAGAGCCCGCAAGGAATTTTTAAAGACAAAACTTCCGGATGACTATGAAAAATTCAGAATTCTACGGAATAACACAAAACAAGCGATTAGAAATGCTAAAGTTAAGTACACATATAACCTCTTCAGACACTGTGAGAATTCTGCAGCATCCTGGAGAGCTGCAAAATCCCTTGGAATAGGTGCCAGCCCCCCACCTGATATCCAAATGCCAGTTTCCCCCTCCGAGCTGAGCGATCATTACTTAAACGTAGTTCCCAACAGTAACACAACAAGAATATCCCAGACCGCAGAGCATTATAGACTTCTTCCGCCGCCAAACCATGAAAAATTCTACTTCAAATACGTATACCCAGAACAAATAGTGAAAGCGATTAGGTCTATTCGTACTAAAGCTAAAGGTCCGGATAACATTCCAATCTCCCTTCTCTCAAATTGTCTCGATATATTCCTGCCGGCCATTTTACACTTGTTCAATTTCTGTTTACAAAACGGAGTATACCCGATGCTCTGGAAGTGTGCGAATATACGCCCAGTGCCTAAGAAGAGAATACCTGCGTCTTGCAGTGATTTCAGGCCCATCAGCATACTTTGTGCTCTAAGCAAAGTTCTAGAAAGAATAGTTCATGAACAAATGTGTGAATATTTGACCGAGTTCCACATCCTAAATCCTCATCAATCCGGATTTAAGAAAGGTCATAGCACAACTACCACGCTCTTAAAAATAACGGACGACATACGCTCAGCAATTGACCAAAGACAGCTTACAATTCTATGCCTCTTTGATCTCAGTAAGGCCTTCGATTGCGTAAGCCATGAGTTGCTCCTTGCGAAGCTACACTCCATTGGCTTATCGCGGAATGCATTGTCTTGGTTTGAATCGTATCTAGCAGGTCGGCAACAGAGAGTGGTCTTCTTTGATGGCTCCTCATCGAATTGGCAATCAGTAAAAAGTGGTGTACCCCAAGGGTCAGTTCTTGGGCCACTGTGCTTCTCGCTTTATATAAATGATATGTCCAGTGTATTCAAAAACAGTCTCTGTCATATGTACGCTGATGACGTACAGGCCTACTTCCATTTCAGTCCCTCTGATGCGCCTCACAATATAGAACTTTTCAACGAAGATATCGCTCACCTCCATCAGTGGACCCTAAACCATAACCTCCAGTTAAACATTTCTAAGACTCAACTTATATGCATTGGCTATACTAAACTTCTTAACTCTGTTGATCTTAACTCACTACCACCAATAAAATTACTAGACAATG
Organism: Meconema thalassinum; assembly: GCA_946902985.2. Lineage (NCBI taxonomy): Eukaryota > Metazoa > Arthropoda > Insecta > Orthoptera > Tettigoniidae > Meconema > Meconema thalassinum. Next base: position 545,036,044 of record OX336391.1, read on the forward strand.
ATATCCCCTACAGCAACTCGGTGAACAACCTAGGAGTAATTTTTGATAGAACCTTATCTTGGGGAGAGCATACCGCTGCTGTAATAAAGAAAGCTATATCATCAATGCATATCTTGAAGCGGAATATCCCTTACACGCCGTCAAAAATGCGCAAGCTTCTAATCCAAACTTTGATACTTCCTATCATCGAATATGGATCAGTAGTGTATAACGACTTATCAGAAACACTTAACATAAAATTACAGAGAGTTCAAAATGCATGCGTTCGTTACATTTTAGACGTCAGGCGTGATGTACACATTACACCTTATTATGTGCAAATGCAGTGGTTGAAACTTCGTGAACGTAGGCAGCTGTCAATTGCGATCCTAACCCAGAAAATATTGTGTACAAAAACTCCTGGTTATCTCTATAATGTGTTTAAACCAATGAACTCCGTCCACCACAGAGAAAATAGATTTACTGATTCCACTCTACAGATTCCTGTCCACCGTACAACTAAATACAATAAATCATTCCTTTGCACAGCTTCACGGCTCTTTAATACATTCCACCTTCACTCATTTACAAACTCTGTTAACACTATACAACTCAAGAAATACCTAATATCAAGATTCCTGAAGGAATACGAATCAAAAATATAAATATTCCATACAAAATTTTTGAAATATATCCGTGCCATACAGCTTTCTATAATATTTTTAGTATCCAAGATACAACTTCCGTGGAATTGATAGTAGTTCTAGTAATCATGTCACTCATGTAATTGTCTTAATAATAGATCATATTATACTTACATAAAAATTGTACCCTATGTTATCGTACTATAATTTGTTTTCTTTTAATAGATATATTACATTATTAGGTAGGTTCTTTATTTAATTATTCTATATTCTAATTTGTATAATTCATTTTGTATGAAGTGTTTAGTTTAGTTAGTTTGTGTTTAGTTATAAGTATATTTTATATTTAGTTTTTCTTAGTTGTAAAGCTAGGTTTATTTTGTATTATTTTTATTTTTATTACATAACTTCAAGCCAGAACATTGTATACGCTACATAAAGGGGCTCTTTAGCCTCAGTGGCAGTTATTTATGAATAAATTCAAATTCAAATTCAAATTCAAATTCAACGCCACCAGAAAAATCTGTCATCTGAGTAATTTCCAGTACACATGAGTATTACCTCCATGAGATCTACTTGAATTACTTCAAGAAATACCAATATTTTTACAGTACGTTACTGACACATAACTAGTAGCGTGATCTATCTGCAATCATTGGAACTGCATGCACCTCTGCACAGCGCATGCGCACCTGTCAGTTACTTCCCGAACTATAAAATTGTCACGTTCAACTACCCCACTAGCGCATTCTGTTAGCCAACTTTGGAGTCCTGACTAAACACGCACTCTGCCAAAGAAACTATTATCTTCACTGAAAGACGTTCCTACACACCTAGACGGGAGGCTACCTGACTGTCAGCTAATCCTAAAATTTATTGCCCCCTCATTATGGCAACCAAAGAGGACCTTTCAGCCCGACTACACAAATTGAAAAGAAGTCGAACAAGAGAGAGAAACAATGCGACACGGTTTCTAAACACTATTGAAAGTTTTACTGAAAACACTAGTATTGAAGACTACAAGTATTATGGAGACCGACTTCAGGAAACATTAACTAGACTAATCCAATTAGATGACTCAATTCACGATCTTCTTCCAGGCACAGAATACAACACCGATATTCAAAGTTGCGAAGAATACATAGATAAAAGGAAAACGTGGTTTACAGAAAGCCACACGAGGGGCAGAAATTAAACTTTCTTCTGTTACCTCAAACATTATCATAAACGAGAGTCCCATCACTCCCATTTCAACGTTCACCCATTCTGTTAAATTACCGCCAGTGAAACTGGAACCATTCTCCGGCAATATCGAAAGCTGGATGAGATTTCAATTTGAAGCATCCATTGACAAAGACAAGTCACTATCGACAATACATAAACATGTCTTTTTACGCGGGTATCTCGAAGGTGAACCGAAACATCTGGTTGACGGAATTGCCGTGACTGCTTCTACCTACGAGGACACTAAGAACATTTTAAAGGCCAAATACGGAGATCGGAAACGGATAATACAGGCGCATATCGATTATCTAGAAGATATCCGACCTATCAACACTGTTTGTCCGGAATCGCTACACACGACATACATTGAATGCAACCGCCGTATCCAGGCATTACAGGCCCTAGGCGAAGATGTAAACGCATATGGGCGGGTACTTGCTCCCAAGATACTCCGAACCTTCCCTGACGATATCTGTAGACGCTGGATAATACACACCAAACGGAATAATATATCGGAAGGTGACATTCTGAAACTGATGGAATTTCTTGGTGAAGAAGTCGATGGAGCGCTAGTCACCCAGAAGATCAGAGGTGACCCAGTGTTTTCAACCAGTCTCGTCCCCACGACAGCCGCATTTCAATTAAACGCTAAGTTTAAGAAACCATTGCAGCAAACAAAGAAGCAAACAGAACCATTCTGTGCATTTTGCGACCAACGAGGCCACTGGGCGCAAGATTGTAGGAAGGAGAAAACTGTTCATGACCGAATTGAGAAGCTAAAGACGAATAATCGCTGTTTCCTCTGCCTGAATTGAGGGCATAATTCGAAGAATTGCAGTAGACGGGGGAGAGCATCTTGTTCAAAATGTAAGCAGTCCCATCACTACTCCATTTGCTCAAGCAATGATGTAACCTCCACTTCGGTCAACAAAATCCACTCTCAGACTCCTGACTATACTCACTTACAAACTGCGCGTATTCGAATTGTTGGAACAACTGGCTGAAGTAAAACGACACGTTGCATCTTCGATGGAGGCAGCCAGTCTACATTCATAAGCAAGTCTCTTGTAGACATATTGAAGCTTCCTACTGTCACGGAACGAGACATATCTATAGCAGCGTTCGAATCTGGCACAACTATCCCTCAAAAGCGTCGTCTGGTTAGTTTCCAGTTACAGGGCACCCAGACCAACGCGTCAATAGGCATCACCGCACTCGAAAGTTCAAACACTTACTCAATGCACCCTACAGTGCCACAAGACGTCTCTTCCCTGACGTCAGTACGCAAGTTAATACTAGCTGACCCTAAGGATGACTTACACGATCTCCCAATTGAACTTCTAGTTGGAGGAGATCACTACTGGAAGTTGATCAAGGACACACAACCTGTTCGCATATCTCCGTCTTTGGTACTCATTCCTTCACTTTTCGGATGGGTACTCAGTGGCAATAGATCCGGAGTCACCGTCAACCAGCTAACCGTTAACAAAATAACACTGCAGGATGACCCTTCACTTCTCGAGCACCAAGTCCGTAACTTCTGGAACCTTGAAGCAATTGGAATCAAGGAAGAAGAATCAAGATTCCACACGATGAGCTCCTAGGATCTCGATATCCTCAAAAACTTTCATGAATCTCACTGCAATCAAGATGGACGGAGAGTTGTTTCTTTGCCAAAGAAAAAACAGGAATTTGCATCGGATAACCGCACTAACGCTGAGAGACGATTCCAAGCCTTGACGAAGAAACTGCAACGAAATAGAGACTATAACGCCATATACAACGAAAGAATGCTCGACTACATCATCCAAGGCCAAGTAGAGATGTTGAACCCAGACAACCGAGCAACTTCTGTGTACTATCTACCACATCATGCAGTCAAGAAGACGAAACAGAACGTAACTAAGTGGCGCGTTGTATTCGACGCTTCGTCTCATGAAAATGGATCTCTATCGCTGAATGACGTCCTAGAAATCGGACCTAATCTTTTCCCCGACGTAATGAGTATCCTGCTTCGGCTTAGATTGTACCAATATGCTATTCTTGGAGATATAAAGCAAGCCTTTCTGCAGCTCTCACTTGACTCCAGCGACAGGGATCTAACACGGTTCTTTGGTTTCGAGTAATCAAGGACGAAAAACACCCAACATTTTTAGACGGCGGGCATCCCTTCACTTGTCTTCTAATCCGCCATACCCATATCAGACTGCACCAATTGGGATCACGGATTGTGCTCTCCGAGCTGCGAAGCCAATTTTGGATTCTACGAGCAAGGCAAAGCATTGGGAAGGTATTGAATTCGTGTCTGCCTTGCAAGTTATCACGAAACCCTCCTGAACAGGAGAACGAAGCTCCATTACCGACTGATCGTGTACGATGCTCCACACCGTTCACTGTAACAGGACTTTATTTTGCGGGCCCACTATACGTCCGCCACGATAACACCGTTCGCAAAAGTTACATCATTTTGCTTACATGCGCTAGTACCAGAGCTGTCCACTTGGAGCTAGCGTCGGATATGACAGTAAATACGTTTCTGATGGCCTTCCAAAGATTCGTCAGCCGCCGAGGCCTACCTCATACCATATATTCCGACAATGCCACCACTTTTCACGCAGCTCATAGAGAACTTAGAGAGCTTTCTGTGATCTTCCACGACCACGACGCATCGAGCTACCTTTCCACAAATGGCATCTGCTGGAAATTCATCGCACCACGGGCGTCTTGGTGGGGAGGATGGTGGGAACGAATGGTTGGTACTACGAAACGCTGCTTGCGCAAAGTTTTAGGCCGGCGGCGAGTGAATTAGGAAACCCTGTACACCATTCTCGTTAGCATTGAAGCCGCCATAAATTCCCGTCCTCTCCTTCAGGATGAAGGAACTACAGCCTTGACTCCAAGCCATTTCATCCACGGCGACAAGCTGACGACAATCCTTACAGGACCTGAGCCTGCTATTAAGAAGGACTTGAAAAGGGAATACAGGCTCCAGCAACAAGCGGCAGAAGATTTCCGGAAACGCTGGATGAAGGAATATCTTCTGGAACTACGCAACCACCACCACGTACGACAGACATGCGGCAAAACCCCGAACTTCTGGGTAGGTGACCTAGTCCTGCTGCAAGAAGACTACCGTCCTCGCCACGTATGGGGCAGAGGCGTAATCGAGGAACTACGACCTGGACGAGACGGAATACTCAGGACCGTCTTCCATCGCACGCCAGACAGGAACCGGATAACGCGTCCAATTCAGCTGGTCATACCTCTAGAGGTCGACCAGGTTGGGGTGGATGTGAAGGACTGACATATCTTTCTGTGTGTTGAATTTTGTGTATATAGTGTAGAGTGTTCCTGTCTGTACATAAGTTCTTTGGAGTTAAATAAGATGGCGTTATGTTAGCAAGCTGTGTGTTACCCTGTACTCCTTTTCACTCATTCTCCACAGGGGATAATGGTCTACACGATCTGAACTTCAAACATGTTCGTGACACGCACACCCGTATCTCCAGTAGCCACACACATCCGCTGCGTTGCATTCCATAAAACATAGCTTTCCTACATACGGTGCATATTGACATTATAATTCACTAACCAAGATCTATTTTATCAGTCGTATCGGATAAATGCCAGGACGGTATAAGCCTTTCAGGATACGAGTGCCGCGCTGAACTTGCGTGCGCCAGCGTTTGTTGTTTATTGCAGCAGGAGCCTTGCGGGACACAGCATTGACGCAGTGCAGTCTACACAAGTCAAGCAGCATTGCGCGCGCTAATTGAGTTAGAAGTTATAATGTGAATTGTGAACATAATAATTAATAATAATGGGCGAATTAAGATCGGTGGATTCCGAATTGTTTCGCAACAGCACAGCTAGACTTAATAGGAGTGCATGTCACCACGGAATGAAATCGTCCCTGGTGGTGGAAGGTTCTGCCGTTAGGATTCCTAACGTTGCCCAGGGTACGCCCGATTGTTTGAACATTCATTCTTAATGAGATTATTATATTATGCACGTTCTACTGGGATGCACCTTCATTGTATGGACTGGACGTATCGTGACAGGTTGCCTGCGACCAACTCCTGTTAACAAATTGAACCAAATCTTGGGTATAGCACCACCAAATTTTCGCGGAAGAACAGTTGCAGAAGTAGAGGAGAAGAAGCAGGAAACTGATCCTAGACACCCATTATTTGGACATATGCATAAACCCACAAGGCTTAGGTCAAGAAAGAGCGTCCTACAGTCAACTGTAGCGATCCCATCATCACCTGGAATTCCCCAATTACAGTTATGGTGGGATTCACTACCCAAAGCTCATTGGAACAATGTTAAGGAAGAACCCGATGCGGGGTGTTTTCAGCCGGATGTCATCTGGAAGGCAATCAACAGACTGAGAACCGGAGTATCTCGATGAGGAGGTAGTCTCAAGACATGGAGCTACACTGAAGACGGACTTTGTGAATGTGGGGAATTGCAGGACCCACAACATCTTCTGGTTTGCAGAAACCTACCTGAGACTTGCGCCACCGACGATCTTTGCAGAGTAAATGACAGAGCTATCAAGACTGCCAAATTCTGGTCTTTGCATTCCATTTGTTGTTGTTGTAGTCTGTAGGTTTGTTTTTATTGTTCCCTTTATTTTGTATTTATTTCCTAGACACGTAAAATAAATTAATAAATAAATGTCACCACGGAGAGGAGAACGATGACAGACTACTGAAGCTGAGTCACACGATTGTATTTGTCAACCAAGCAGGCTGACAGCGTGACACAAGTAAATAAAGAATAATTCCCACCCCGACCACTGGCACCAGTATCTAATTGGGCATGGCTGCTTCCGTAAATCTTCTAGGGGCCGATAACCTACATGTTAAGCTCTTTATGCCAACAATAATTATTGTCATTATTATCATCTTACCCAGTTTCATTCATCTTTTCATTCAACGTTTCTTGTTAGGTTGGATTCAGGAACGGCATCCATGTAAAAGCTAAACGCCAAAGTAATATTCATAGGATCTCATCTCTGATCCCATTGAAACGGGTATTATACGCGATAGATATAAATATATATGAACTTCATTATCTGTGATTTGTATTTTAGACCAGATCTTTGTACTTGTATTCTCTCCGCCCATATTTCGCACATGGAGAAGATGCAGACGGATCATGCTCGGAGCTATTGTGTAGACTAGAGTAAAGAAAGTGAAGAAAAGTCCTGGGAAGAAACTAACTCGTGGGTCTCCAACTTCCAGAACTGCGATGAGGCTATTCACGGAGAACACTGTCTCTAAACTTCCGCTGCTCTTTCTTTCCTTCTTTCTTTCCCTGTCGATAAATACATTTCCATCGCCGCCTAGAGGCTCTCTCCAGTCTGGATGCCGGAAAGAAGGAGAGTTGTACCTTTTAGAAACTTAATGGGGAAAATAACAACCAACGTCTTTGTTTGCTGTATATTATAATAATTAAAATGTGATATGGAAGCACAGCAGTAGCTATACAGCGCTAGGCCTTGGGGCAAAGATACTTGCGGCCTCGGTAGCTGTGAGTTCGAACTCCACTGTCGGACATCCTTGATATGGATTTCCTGTTTTCCCATTTTCAATTCCAGGCGAATTCCTGGAAGGTAGGCCTACCTTCTAATAGACCACGAACGCTTACTTCCATCTCCAGTTTCATTCATCTGACTGTAAAGACCATCCACCACATAGCCTTTCATCGCATATTATTCCCGACCCCGTTGCAAACAGGAATAATAAGACCTTATTAAAGTGAAATGCCATGATTCGGGTGTGTGGCCATAGGTTCTAGTATTGCTTCCACAATAGTAGCATGTTTCTCCCTGGCATCTCCCAGCTTTCTTTCCAGAGGTGATAGGACATTGACAGTGAACAATGAAGAAAATTGTGAGGTCTTAATTATTTATTTTGTTTTGTTATAAGACGGAAATCCAACTATCATTTACTAGTGCATTCTGGCATAACTACATCATATTTTATCCTGAGATATCCTTATCCATGAATTCAAAACATGATCGCACTGATGATTTTTTTCTCTTTACAGGTAATGTACAAATACCAGGTGAATAATCAGCTGAAGATCATTCAAGAAAAGTATGTAAAATATTTCCTTAAATATTTTATTTTATATACAAGTCTTATTATTCTGTACGTATCAAATTGAATTCAACTTAATTATTTTTTTAAATCAAATAAAGTGTATTGAATTAAATTGGCGTTATTAATCAAGGTGTTCCGAAACTCATAAAAAAGGTTTAAGGAACTGATATATTGTACACAAACTAGACGAGAAGGCTACTCCTAGATGTGATCGCGCACATGAAAAGGGCGCAAATAATTGTCGGGTACTTAGTTAAGGATTGTATTCAAAAAGCAAATGGCGCCTTTGTTCAGCTCTATCCGGTGCGGAAGAACAACAGAATATCTATAAGGATCAAACACCGCAATTTCCGAAATGATGTCAAATCCGTTCTATTATATGGGTCTGAGACTTGGAAAGTGACTAAAGTAATTACCTCCAGGTTGCAAACCTTTGACAACCGCTGTTTACGGAAGATTCTCAACATCTACTGGCCAGAAGTAATCTCCAAACATGAACATTGGACAAGGACGGGGGAAATGAGATGGACAAACAAATCAAAAGGCGAAAAATGGAAATGGATCGGGCATAGACTGAGATAGGGAAATTAAGCCATTGAATGAGAGGCATTGGATTGGAACCCACAGGGTACAAGGAAGAGAGGGAGACCCAAACAAACGTGGCGAAGATGAGTACATATGGAAACAATGGAAGAGGGCATCGTGAAGGAGTTGGCTGTCAATAGGACCTGATGGAGATGCATCTTTGATGCCCTGTGTTCCACGAGGGACGACAGGAGTTAAGTCAAGTAGGTAAAGTAAGTCACTTACTTAACAGTAAAATAAAGCTGGCGGTCACATGCCATAGATTTATGGCATGTAAAAGATCCTTCCACTAACTAAACATTAGTGAAGCCAAATTACTAGGTTAGATTTCGTTGAAATGCTCTAACATACTTCCAACGTTCACCACTAGGTGTCAGTGACATTGATATGTTTCTAGAAACCATGAAGGTTATGATACAACAGTCTGCGGTATACTTTATATACCTTGGAAGTGGTGTAAAGGTGAACTAAAATTACTATGTAAGGAAAACAACCAAGATGGCTAACGCGGCCAAAAGGACGCTTAAATGGAAATACCTTGAACTAATCGGACAAGAGTGTCAACTCTAGAGATTACAGAAGTGAGAGACAATAGAAAAAAAGAGTGTGTGAGGTGGATTATAACAAGTAGTTCCATGAAGAACTATACAGCCTATTTTCATATATCCTACTTATGTTAATTGCCACTATCAACATACAAAATTTCAGTTTGATTGCTGTGATAGATTCGTAGATATTGAGAAACGACTAAATATTTCGGATGGTTGCCATGTTGGATTTTATATACATGTATGTATATGTATGTAGGTCCTTGAGTTATGTACTGTTACATGAAGATTATTGTGTACGTGTAGCATTCAAAGTTCAATCGATTGATTAGGACACAAGAAGTAACAACGAGATTTTAAAATTTCACACAGCTGCCATCTTGTGGTTATGGAAACAATATTGAAATAAATTAGACGCCAGTGGATTAACTCGTATTTCACCAGCATTCAATATCTCCGAAACTATTACCGATATCACCCTGGAATATTTTACGGTGATAAAGGGAGCTACTAGAAGTTCACGTATGTGCCGTTTGAAAACCTGCTGACTACAAAACCAACATGGCGGCCAAGCGAAGTTATGACATTTAAATAGACGTTTCTCGCGATTTAACAAACCAAACGCAATAAAACTTGGTACAGTATATGTTTATATACATTGTAATGCACCGGCATCTAACTTCGTTCAATTGTTTAAATAACCTCAAGATGGCGGCTGTGCGAAATATTTCACCGGCATTCTATATCTCTGAAACTATTAGCGCTATCACACTGAAATTTTGTACGGAGATAAAGGGCACTAATCGAAGTTCATCTATAAGACTTTCAAAACCGGTTAACTACAAAACAAATATGGCGACCAAGCGAAGTTGAAAATTTTATATAGACCTTTCTCGCAATTTAATGTTCCAAACGCAATGAAACTTGGTACAACAAATGTTTATACACATTGTAATTCACTGGTATCTAATTTAGTTCAATAGCTTACATAACCTCAAGATGGCGGCTGTGCGAATTTTAAAATTAAGTTTTTATTTCTTCTGTCGTAATCATGCGATTGAAGTGAAAGTTTGAATAATCAACCTACGCAATAATTTTTCTTTAATGGTACATGACTCTATGGCCTATACATATAACAATCCTACATGGCGACCATCCGAATATTTAGATGGCTCTCAATATCTACGAATCTATTACAGCAATCAAACTGAATTTTTAAATGTTCATAGGGGCTATGGACATAAGTTCACCTATAGGACTTCCAATAACCTGGTGATCACAAATCCGACGTGGCGGCGACGCGAAATATAAATATTCACATGGTCGTTTCCCGCAATTTAACCTTCCGAGTGCAGTGATACTTGGTACAGTAAATCCCTATACAAATGTTAATCCACTGGCATCTAATTTTTTTCAATTGTTTCCATAACAAGAAGATGGCAGCTGTGCGAAATTTTAAAATCTCGTTTTTACTTCTTGTGTCCTAATCATGCGATTGAAGTTACACAATAATCTTCATGTAACAGTACATAACTTTAAGATCTATATATATAACAAGTAGTTCCGTGAGGAACTATACAGCCTATTTTCATATATCCTACTTATGTTAATTACCACTATCTACATACAAAATTTCACTTTGATTGCTGTAATAGATTCGTAGATATTGAGAACCGACTAAATATTTCGGATGGTCACCATGTTGGATTTTATATATGTAGGTCCTAGAGTTATGTACTGTTACATGAAGATTATTGTGTACGTGTAGCATTCAAACTTCAATCGCATGATTAAGACACGAGAAGTAAAAAAGAGATTTTAAAATTTCGCACAGCTGGCATCTTTTGGTTATGGAAACAATTGAAATAAATTAGATGCCAGTGGATTAACATTCGTATAAGGATTTACAGTACCAAGTTTCACTGCACTCGGATGTTAAAATTGCGAGAAACGTCCATGTGAATATTTATACTTCGCGTCGCCGCCATGTTGGATTTGTGATCACCAGGTTATTTGAAGTCCTATAGGTGATCTTAAGTTCATAGCCCCTATGAACATAAAAAATTCAGTTTGATTGCTATAATAGATTCGTAGATATTCAGAGCCGTCTAAATATTTCGGATGGTTGCCATGTTTGATTGTTAAATGAATAGGCCATAGTCATGTACCATTAAAGGAAAATTATTGCGTAGGTTCATTATTCAAACTTTCACATCTATCGCATAATTTACGACACAAGAAATAAAAACCTTAATTTTAAAATTCGCAAAGCCGCCATCTTGAGGTTATGTAAACAATTGAACTAAATTAGATACCAGTGTATTACAATCTGTATAAACATTTCCTGTACCAGATTTCATTGCGGTTGGAACGTTAAATCGCGAGAAAGGTCTATTTAAAATTTTCAAATTCGCTTGGCCGCCATGTTCGTTTTGTAGTTAACCAGTTTTTAAAAGTCTTATAGATGAACTTCCAGTAGTGCCCTTTATCTCCGTACAAAATTTCAGGGTGATACCCCTAATAATTTCAGAGATATAGAATGCCGGGTACAATGTGTATAAACATATACTGTACCAAGTTTTATTGCGTTGGGTTGGTTAAATCGCGAGCAACGTCTATTTAAAAATCGCAATTCGCGTGGCCGCCATGTTGGTTTTGTAGTTACCAGTTTTTCAAAAGTCACATAGGTGAACTTCTAGTAGTACCCTTTATCATCGTAAACAATTCCAGGGTGATATCGGGAATAGTTTCAGAGATATTGAATGCTGGTAAAATATTACGCACAGCTGCCATGTTGGATTGGTGAGACGTAACAAAATTTGAAGGGCACGGTCGGGGTCGTCCGGAATAGTGCTATGAACTTACCGAGTTTCATTGAAATCGCTCCAGACGTTTAGAAGTTATTAGGTACACACACACACACACACACACACACGGACAAAAGGTGATCTCATAAGCCTTTTTTTTTTTTTTTTTCAAAATTAAAAATAGGCTAAAAATCCAACATGGTGACCATCCGCAATATTTAGTCGGTTCTCAATATCTACGAATCTATTACAGCAATCAAACTGAAATTTTGTACATTGATAGAGGTAATTAACATAAGTAGGATATATGAAAATAGACTGTATAGTTCTTCACGGAACTACTTGTTTGAAATTAAATCAGCTTCTTAAGAATATGTATGATGTTTCCAGCAAAAATACTTTGCAAAAATGATATTTAATGCTTAAGGTTATCTAAATTTCTTATAAAATAAACGAAATTGTAAAATATTTCACTTTTTATAGCAATGGGAGAGGAGCGAAAGAGCGTGGTATTTCAGCTGTAATTTTAAAAGCAATACACGTCGGCACGGCTTTTTATTCTTCTCTCTTTTGTTCTTTTTCTGGCTGAGGAGAAGGCACTGGTAATGCCATGCCCAATAAAGTGCGAGCCGTGGATGGTGTAGAGATGAGAAACGAGCAGTTACTCGGCTGAACTATGAGGAAAGGAATTAAACGATTTCCAATCACTGAGCGTATAATATGAGAAGTTATCCGTTCCTAGTGTCAGCACTTCTACCAGCCTTAACACACACAATGCAGAAACCTCGCCAACGTACGATAGAATACACTTGTTTATTGACAGTTCATCACACACGTAATTAAATTTATCCAGTCTGAATATGGATGATAATTCATATCATTCACTTTCTGACGCATTGTTGGATGGCTGAAAGTGATAATTAGAGTCTGGATGTTCAGCCATTAATAGGATGGACTGCAACTTAATGTCGACAGTTTAGGGTGAGTTTGAGTCGTCGGATTTTTTAAGAGCGTTAAAAATTCCTCAGTAGGCCTTCTTTCGGAGGGGAAGTAAAGCCGGCGGGCCCATGTCATACAGTAGATTTATGGCATGCAAAAGAACCTTCACTAACTACAATATTGTGTGAAGTTAAACTTTGTAGTTTAGATTTGATGAACGGAGCCTCCGTGGCTTAGGCGGCAGCACGCCGGCCTCTCACCGCTGGGTCCGTGGTTCAAATCCCGGCCACTCCATGTGAGATCTGTGCTGGACAAAACGGAGGCAGACAGGTTTTTCTCCGGGTACTCCGGATTTCCCTGTCAAACTTTCATTCCAGCAACACTCTCCACTATCATTTCATTTCATCTGTCATTCCTTTAATCATTGCCCCAGAGCAGTGCGAGAGGCTTCGGCAGCCGGCACAGTTCATATCCTTGCCGCTGGCTGGGGGCTTCATTCATACCATTCCTGACCCGGTCGTTTGACTGGAAGCAGGCTGTGGATTTTCATTTTCATTTGATGAACGCTCTATTAGTTTCAACGTTCACCGCCAGGGGCCAGTGGCGGTGGAATTTAGTAGCCATGTTCTCGGCTAGGTGTCGTTGACGGTAGCACTTGTAAATTTAGCAAATTTAGTAACTACTTGAAATTGATCGTCTGCAGTCCTTACATGAATTACAGGTAACACACAGTAATACAGCCATCACAATTAACACCAGTTATCAGACAGATTCTACACACACCCAAAGTACATGGTGCTACAGTACATAACCGCGTTGTAGCAGTCCCAAAACTGAGGAACCAACCAAGGGTGAGTACGATGCTGAAGGTCCATGTATATATTGAAATTTTATTTCTATTTGACTGTTAAACAGGCATTAAGGCAATCTTAGAATTGAAAAAAAAAAAGTTAAAATTCCTCCTCTAGTTTTAAAAACAACGAATTTTGGATATCGTATTATTATGATCAGTATTATCTTCTTATTCCTTTTCTTCTTCCTTCGTTACGGCCAACTAAGGACCACGTCATGCCAGCTGTTTCTTCTGCATTTTAATGTTGGCCCAGAACTCTTTCATTCGCAATCGATGTTGCACCTTTCTCTCCGTCGCGTCGTCCTCGGCTTCCCGGTTTTTAGTTTCGGCGTAAGTTGAAAACTCCGATGTTTTTGAAGTTTTTATCATTTCAAATGATCTTGTCGACTTCTTCGTTATGCTTGGGTCCAACGTTATGCGTTACGGAAACGGAGACGGAGACGGAGACAGAAGTGACGTCATGCAGCCGCGCGGGAAGTGACGTCATGCAGCCACGCGGGAACTGAGTGCGTGACGACATGCCGCCACGCGGGAAGCAGAAGCTAATGGTTATTAGAGTCTGTTGAAAGAGTCCTGGGGCGTCGAGCAACCTGGGGCTTTGAGCGAAGCGAACACAAGAATACAGGGTGACTTCTAAAGAGATATACTAGATGCCATATAAGAATACAGGGTGCCTCCTAAAGAGGTGTGCAGGATGTCAGAGCAAAATACAGTACAAGATGCCAGTTAAGAATACAGGGTGACTCATAAAGAGGTGTGCAGGATGTAAGAGCAATATACAGTACAAGATGCCAGTTAAGAACACAGGGTGACTCATAAAGAGATATACAAGATGCCAGATAAGAATACAAGGTGACTCTTAAGGAGGTGTACAAGATGGCACAGAAGAATACAGGGTGACCCCTAAAGAGGTGCACAAGATGTCAGACAAGATTACAGGGTGACTCCTAAAGAGGTGTGCAAGATGTCACACAAGAATACAGGGTGACTCCTAAATAGATATACAAGATGCCAGATAAGAATACAAGGTGACTCTTAAATAGGTGTACAAGATGGCAGAGAAGAATACAGGGTGACTCCTAAAGAGGTGCACAATATGTTAAACAAGAAGACAGGGTGACTCCTAAAGAGGTGTACAAGATGTCACACAAGAATACAGGGTGACTTTTAAAGAGATATACAAGATGTCAGATATGAATACAGGGTGCCTCCTAAAGAGGTGTGCAGGATGTCAGAGCAAATTACAGGGTGACACTTAACGAGGTGCCCGCGCGGGAAGCCTAAGTTAATGGGTAATGGAATCTGTTGAAAGAGTCCTGGGGCTTCGAGCGAAGCGAGAAGCCCTCCTGAGCCTTGCTAACATGTGTAGCATTTGTAGCATGCGTCATTTGAAATGATATAACGTCTAGTCTTTCAGTCTGACTGTAATTTTTTCCCTAAGTGGGCGACGCTCCTGGATATCTTCACATGTTATCCCAGTCTCCAACAGATCATTCTCTACTTCACTGAACCAGGCCCCCTTTGTCTTTTCCTCATGGAGAAATATCAAGATAAATATTTTTATCAATGTTACGCGCTCGAATTCGAAGATCTATGATTATATTTGAAGAGTTGTATTTGCATTTTATCCAGCCCTGTGGTGTTGGGGTAGCGCGCCTGCTCCTCACCCGGAGACCCCGAGTTCGATTCCACGGCTCCGTCATTAAATTTCGATTTCCAAGGCAACACTGAAAAATGGCTCCCAACACGATAATAAATGAAAGTATGAATGAAAGTAAATTCATTTATTAAATAATTACTTAATTAATTATGTGGCTTGTATTTGTTGTACTTTTAATGGAAATAATTAGCAGCTATTACTTTGCGAATGACTCTCGTATATTCAGTGTGGTCTCGGGTTGCGGCATTGTAAAGGAATCCCACAAAGTGAATTTCCAGTATGTTTCAGCTTTGTCGCACTCGTGGCTCGCCGCGATCGATACCGTCCTTGCTGTGAAGTGACGCAACAAGCGTGATAAATCCCTTTATAACCAAGTTACATTTTATGACATTTCATGAACAAAATGCAAAATGATGTGGCAGAAATGTTTGTGACATTTTCTTTATACATAGTTAGTTATAGCTGATACAATAATGTCGCCATTTATTCATTGAAGATCTAGTCATCCTGTAATATAATAATAATATCGTATGGCCTTAGGTGCCGGGTGCAAGCTTTGTTATTTGACGCTCAGAGGGCAGATTGCATGTCGAATTTTGTTGTTTCTTGGAGCGCTATGAAAGTCAAGGAGGTTAGATATCTAAGCTCCTTGACACTATAGCGCTTTCTAGTAGAGAAATGAGGAACGTTTTGTGTTGGCGGAAAATCCCGAGATTAATTTTGCCACTATGAACACGACCTGCTGAATTCAAATGGGTTCTTTAACATTCCAACAACGTATGACATGCGTGTCGTGAATTTTGTAGCCTTTCAAAAGACACTTACCATGGCCAGGAGCGAACCTGCAAGCTTGGGGTTGGTAGACCACTGACCCGCCGTGGCAAACATGCTTTAATGAACAATAAGCCTACGCTGGAATGGGTTAATGCAATTTTAAATAGGCTGTATATACGTTTGTATACGGCTGGGCAGAATGAATAGTGCCGTATAAGAAATAAATTAAAATAGTCTGAAAATAGGTAGCGAAATGTTCTTTACAACTATAATATCATCAACATGACGCCAGTCTCTTTTCAAAACAATCCTTCAAGCAGCTAATTAAAGTTTGTCCAAGGGGAGTTTCTGTACGGTTTCTCTTATTGAGTCATTATGATCGGCCAGTGTTAGAAGGCGTGAAGTGAACATTTGACTAGAACAGGGTACAATCAGCCTCTTCAAAATAACTGAGGATTTGTTTCCCACCGCAAACATTGTGTAGTGTTTCGTAGTGGTGTTTACCATTTCCACGTTAGGCAAGTTGCTGTAATGATACTTGACGTAAACCCACGGCTGCTACCTTCAAAATCTTATCTCCAGCTACCAGTACACACACGTGTACAGAGAGTACAATAACACAGGTTATCAGACAGATTGTACCCAGGTAGACACATCCAAGAGCTCGACGCAGATTATCATGGTGTCATAATCCCCTAGATGAAATACCAAAGCAATTCTGATATATAAACAAACGCCACAACTACATGAGTTGCAGACGAACTCCAGATGTAGAAAGTATACAGGATTGATGTTTGTGGTGTCTCAGGCATCAACACGAACAAGCAGTACATTGAACTGTATCTGAAAATTTGCTGAACCTTGTCTTATAGATAAAACTGTGAGCTATGATCTTCGAGACCCAAAGGTGCTGGGTTCAATTTTTGAATCGGACAAGCGCAAGCAGTCCTTCGTCATGCGAGACTGTAGTAGGAAACTAGACACTAAGCGTCTGGTAACTTCGTTCTGCTTGCTTGATTTTGGTTTGTAGTAGAATTGTACTGTTCAGTGTTCGGTTTGTGCAGTGGGATCTTGTGTCAGGAATGGGTTTGGGCTAGCTAGGTCCACATGTGCTGCGCTGACCATTCTCGGCAGACTGGTGTCTCTACACATGAGCTAGTCCACTTGAGAGATGGGCTGACCAAACAAGTCCCAATTGACAGCTCTACCAACTGTGGTGTCAGTTTTATACGTACAGGGGGTTTGAAAAAGAACACCCTAGTTCTAATGTGTCCTAGAATCTGTATGAAGTGGCATATACTATTCTAGTTTGTGGTGTGTGATTTATCAACTCTCCCAAGTTTTGATTATATCAGCAGGTTTCATTTCATGTAACAGTTGCAATTTTTAGGGGCGCAACTTAAGTCTTTTACGTACAACATCATACACAGTACCTTTAGGCACTCCTAATTGTAGACTACACACGAAACACGGATATGTTCAACAACATCTTAAGAAGTTCTCTATCTGAAAGATTTTAGCCAATGGTGGATAGTTTTTCTGTAGGTGGTTCACTACCATACTGACGTCTAAAATTACGTTGCACTGTTATAACTGACTCAGTTTGCACAAGCCAAATAACACACTGCGCTTTCTGTTGCGGAGTACACATTGCTAATGAGTTGCTCTGCACTGCACTGCATGCACGCCTGGACTGAACTGAGGGAGCAGAGGAAACAAACAGCACTGGGGCCGTCTCAAGGTCAGGCAGACCTGCCAACTGCAGGGGAGCCAAACTTGGAGATTTCACGAATCACACACTACAAACTAGAATAGTATATGTCTCTTTGTACAGATTCTAGGACACACTAAAACTAGGGAGTTCTTTTTCAAACACCCCGTATATAACTCAAAACATGTGGTTCATCTACGTGTATTACGTGTATTATCAATCAAATGGAGTCGTTAGTTAATAAGACGTTAGCCACCTCAATAATACGTTAACCAACAACTTAAAACACTATGATATGAGAGATGATCCCATATGACGACAATTCACGTGTTTCATTATTATTTATTTTGGCTTTCCCAGAGATTTGCCCATCAAAGGGTTAAAATAGACATTTAATTGAATTCCTCGTCCTAGTGATTAGCCCTTCTTGCAGCGATTGTTCATAAGATGGTTTCTGCAGCTTAAAGGAATATCAGTAAGCATGCCGCTCAACTATTAAATCTTATTTTCTTGGTTACTACATTCAATATTCATGGTAAGCCAAATAACACAAGAGATTACTTATAGTCATACATGTGATATACTGAAATTAGTTCTTAAATTTTGGAAATAATTTAAATTAATTACAGAACTCTATATTTTCGACCTGCTTCATAAGAATTAAACCCACCGTGTGTGAAATATAATGATTGGCTGTCTCAGTCAAGTAGCTATTTGCCTCCCTCAATAAGCATCTTCTTTACTAACACTATGTTACTTAGTATATAAAGCATGATGTGGTGCAGGCTATGTGCTTATTTTAGACCCAACAAATTGCAATGGGAGTAGTTACCTTACTAGCCTTTTAGGTAGATTTCATTAGAAAGCTATCTATTTCGACATATCTTCGCGTTTCACATCCCCCAGACCCCAAAACCACCGTCAGTTCAAAAGTTTATATATAATTTATGTATGTATATATATATATATATATATCAGTTTCTTGTGGACACGATAACTGCCGTAATTTTGCACCAATCAATTTGAATTTTTTACCGAATATGTTTACCTATAAAATCTCGGTCGAGTTCGTTACTGGGATAAATCGGTCGGGGGGGGGGGTGAAAATGGGGGGCTTTTTTCGAAAAAGTGAAATATTGCTATAACTCTCTTAATATGTGAAATAACGAATCCGTTCAACGTTCTTACTATGTGTCGGATAAAGCCCAAAAATTTATGTTTGAAGAGTTTTTTCATAGCACCAACCATTGACCAAAGGGGTGGGAAAAAGTGTTTTTTCTTCGGGAAACATTAATCATATCTCTCTTAATAGGCACAATATCAAAACCGTACAAAATGGACAATATTCCCCTAATAATTACCTAAAACTTTTGTCTGAAAGAATTTTTGATATGACCCACCATTACGCCAAGGGATGAGAAAAATGATTTCGGAATTATAAGAAAATGCCAAGAGCTATCAGAGGTTGCCATGGCAACACTACTAAATTGATGAGGGATGTGCCATCAGACGTTGCCATGACAACGCACTTGCACGAGATCAGATTCAGTATTTCCATCTGACTAAGTAGGAAGCGGCTTCGGTGACGTAACTGGTAGCATGCTGAATGTCTATGCCCAAGGTCGCGGTTTCAAAGCCGGCCGAAGTCTTCGGATTTTCTAAGAGCGCTAAAATCCCTCAGTATGCTTTCCTTTGGAGGGGAAGTTCCAACGTTCGTTGCGAGTTGCTGGTTGGGGTGGCATCTTGTAGCCAAGTTCACAGCTAGGTGTCGTTGACGGTAGTACCTGGTAGCAACATTAGGAACTACTGCTTGAAATTGACCGTCTGCAGTCCTTACCTGAATTAAGACTAATACAGCCATTACAATTCACACCGTTTATCAGACAGATTCTACACTCACCAAACCGGGTGAGTTAGCCGAGGTCGTTACGGCATGACTGTTGGCAGTCGCTCACATCCGGGAGGCGAGGAGGTTCGAATCCCCCCGCCGGCAACCTTGAAGATGGTCTTCTGTGGTTTCCCATCTTCCTTCCAGGCAAATGCCGGGGTTGGTCCCTAACTATAGGCCACAGCCGCTACCTCCCAACTCCTCGTCCTTACCTTCCTTCCAACTTCCCTCCCCAACGGTACTTGTAGCTCACCCATTGGGTGTCCGTCTCGAAGCAGCTACAACACTGGCGAGCCGAACATGTCCTCGGACACTCCCGGCACTAAGAGCCATACGCTAAAAAAAAAAAACACTCACCAAAAGTACACGGGGTTAGATGACCGCGTTTTCGCAGCCCCTAAACTGAGGAACCAACCAGAGGTAGATTTCATTAGAAAGCTAACTATTGCAATGGGTACCATATTTCGACTTCCGGCAAATTTCGACATATCTTCGCGTTTCACATCCCCCAGACCCCAAAACCACCGTCAGTTTAAAAGTTTATACATAATTTATGTATGTTTATGTATATATATATGTATATGTATATCAGTTTCTTGTGGACACGATAACTGCCGTAATTTAGCACCAATCACTTTGAATTTTTTACCGAATAGGTATACCTATAAAATCTCGGTCGAGGTCGTTACTGGGCTAAATCGGTCGAAGGGGGTGAAAATTGGGGGCTTTTTTTTCGAAAAAGTGAAATATTGCTATAACTCTCTTAATGTGTGAAATATCGAATCCGTTCAACGTTCATACTATGTGTCAGATAAAGCCCAAAAATGTATGTTTGAAGAGTTTTTTTATAGCACCAACCATTGACCAAAGGGGTGGGAAAAAGTGGGTTTTTCGGGAAACATTAATCATATCTCTCTTAATAGGCACAATATCAAAACCGTACAAAATGGACAATATTCCCCTAATAATTACCTAAAACTTTTGTCTGAAAGAATTTTTGATATGTCCCACCATTATGCCAAGGGATGAGAAAAATGATTTCGGAATCATAAGAAAATGCCAAGAGCTATCAGTGGATGCCATGGCAACACTACTAAATTGATGAGGGATGAGCCATCAGACGTTGCCAAGATAACGCACTTGCACGAGATCAGATTCAGATTTCCATCTGACTAAGTGTGAAGCGGCTTCGGTGACGTAACTGGTAGCATGCTGAATGAATGAATGTCTATGCCCAAGGTCGCGAGTTCAAAGCCGGCCGAAGTCGTCGGAATTTCAAGAGCGCTAAAAATCCCTCAGTATGCTTTCCTTTTGGAGAGGAAGTTCCAACGTTCGTTGCGAGTTGCTGGTTGCGGTGGCATATAGTAGCCAAGTTCACAGCTAGGTGTCGTTGACGGTAGTACCTGGTAGCAACATTAGGAACTACTGCTTGAAATTGACGCGTCTGCAGTCCTTACCTGAATTACAGACTAATACAGCCATCCCTAAGTACACGGGGTTACATGAGCGCGTTGTCGCAGCCCCTAAACTGAGGAACGAACCAAAATCTCTGCGGGAGATAGAATTTTGCGTGAAGAAGTAACAGACCGTTACATAGTTACACATCAGTGTCGAAACCTTGCATAAGGACAGTGTGACCACAAGTATAAAAATGGACCCCAAATGACAAGAAGGTAACCGTTCCCATAAGACAATAACATGTTTAAAATAAGCATAAAATGACGAAAAACAAAGTTAATTAAGTTCCAATTATAAAATACCTTCTCGCAATAAATGAGGTCTGATCCTTCTACGAAAACCTGCATATTCTGCCTATTTTCGCCTATCCCCAAGTTTGTCCGGTGAAATCTACCTCCGCCTTCCGGCGTGCCGAGAGGACTTTTTTATGAACTAAGTGTGAAAATCCAGAAAATATAACACTTACTTAGAATGGATGGTGTATGCGTCTTGAGTGTACGTTTAGCTACAGTGGAGTATTTCTTATTTCCAGGTAACTTGGTTTAGGATTAGCCCTACAGAAGCTACATGATAGATCTACAAATATACTTAATGACTCCAATACACCCTAGAAGTGCTATTTTATTATGAAAAAAAAAAAAGGCTCATGAGATCACATTTTGTCCGTGTGTGTGTATGGGAGTGTGTGTGTGTGTGTGCATATGTGAGTCTGTGTCCCCTGATAAAATCCAAACTGCTGGAGTGATTTCAATTAAACTCGGTAAGGACATAGAACTGTTTTGACCGACCCGAACCGTGACCTTCGAATTTTATTACGTTGCACCAATCCGACATGGCAGCTGTGTGAAATATTTCACTGGCATACTATATCTCCGAAACTATTACCGATATCACCCTTAAATTCTGAACGGTCATAAAGAGCACTGTTAGAAGTTTACATATATAACTTTAAACAACTCTTTTGCACAAAACGAACATGGCGCCGAGCGAATTTGAAACATTTAATTAGACTTTTCTCGCGATTTAACCATCCGAGTGCCGTAAAACATGGTACAGCAAATGTTTATACACATTGAAACGCACTGACATATTATTAACTCATTTGTTTACATAACCTCATGATGGCGGCCGTGCAAATTTTAAAATTAAGTTTTTATATCTTGTGTCCTAATCATGTAATGGAAGTCAACGTATGAATAATGATCCTACGCAATAATCGTCAACTAATAGTACATAACTCTATGGTCTACACATAAAAAAATGGCAACCATCCGAAATATTTAGATGGTTTTCAATATCTACGAATCTATTGCAGCAATCAAATTGAAATTCTTTTGTTGATAGAGGCAATTAACATAAGTAGAATATATGAAAATAGGCTAATTAGTTCCTCACAGATGTGATGTCCCCGCTCGTTCTATTTGACTGTTCATATAGAACTGAAGATGAATGTTAGCTGCACGGAATGAAGCACCCTGTGAATTTCACTTTGTATCAAACTAACGTCGTTGTTTCTACAAGTTGGTGTTCTGTATTGGCTGAATGGATTTGCATTCTCCATTAGCCTGCGCCCTTGTTTTACTGCTAGCCGAAACTCCGCGCTCACACAAGAACGTTGTCAGATAGGCTTAATACACTTTAAACTCAAAGTAATGAATCAAATCCAATATCACAGCCCGATATTGTATGTAGAACCACAGATGTATGATTTCAAAAAAATTACTTTTCGAACCGCGTGTATGATCAAGGGAACTTTGTGCTTTGAGATCGTGTAAGTTAATTTTGTTGTGGTTTTTGTTGTTGATTCATTTAGGTGAATTGAGTCTTTGCGTGCACTAAGGAGGGTGCGGAATCTGTCTGATAACCTGTATTAAGTAAATACAACACCTGACATAATATACTACATACTGTGCCCAATCGGTCACGGCAGACCGGCATCGAACTCGGGTCTTATCAGAGAAGACCAGGCACATGATTCTGCCTAGAGTCGAACCATTGATCTCTGAGGGGGAACAGTGATAGGGAACCCGAAGAGCAATGCGTTAAATAATGACATATAATAAGATAGCATGATTTCACGGCCAGTATGTGAATATCATAGCAGTTTAAGGTGAAGAATTGTAAGCAAATGCAAGCAAATATACGTTTTCGAAGCATACAAGAACGAAAGCAGGCCAGTTTGTCATTTTACTAATTGCACCCGGCGAGTGGGAGGAGATATAAAGTGCCGAGGGAACTTCTTTCGTCTGGACCGAGGAAACAGCTCAAAATTAATGACTCGGGTATTCACCGCTTGACAACGATGGAGGCTGTAGTGGGGATGATTGCCCACGGGAATTAATTGATTACAGCCAAGTGGAGCATTGAAATGGAGTGAAATGTACACCCAGGTGAATATATTTTAGGAGAGATAATTTAGAAGGGGTCTGACACCGAAATTAAAGCCTATATCTCTATATGAGCGTGTTAACACCGAGCCTACGCTCGAGAGGAGTGATTTGGTGACCAGCCAGAGGGGAATCACCATGTTGGCGTCCTGACGCGATGGAATAAGGCAATTAATTGTAATTAATTGGCCGAAGCGATCGCCGGCACGCGAACGGTTATGAAACCTCCACGCCTAAATAAACAAGGTGTATATGTCATTTCGGCTGAAAAAGAATTATTTCAAGAAAAGAGTCGCACCCGTGTGTCCTGTGGACTACTTTTTACGAGAAACCTTTGAAAGGAGGAGCAGTGCAGACCAAGCCAGTTGTCTTCAGTCTTTTCTCCAGTTTTTCTCCAGTCTACACGTAACTAATTCGCTGCCAGTAAGCGCGCGAAATGTTACAGTATCGACGCTCAGCAGTTGGAGAACAATGAAAGCACATCATACAGCTTCATAAGTATAATCATGAAGTGCGTCAGAGTTAATCAAATACAGATATTTATCCATTATCTGACGCAAATATAAATTCGCTACAGCGAAAGAGTGATTTATAATGTTTTTGGACATTACATATACCAGGAGGTATTGTCAGAGTTGTATATGACATTATCATCAGGATCACTTCAATTATGGGGGCCTGGAAGGCATCGCCAATTAAATCTTGACAGTGAACTGAACGGTATTGAAGGTGACGAGGATCGAACGCACGTAAACGCAGTTAGACTTTCACGGAGACCAGCGGATGTCGTAGCTTCATCGCATCTCTGAGGTCAGGCGTTAGGAGGAGTCCGATTAAGGATCAACCTGTGAAATAGTGAAAAAGTGTACATAAATTTTGTTATAGTGATTTAAAAAGTGTTTATGTGTATTGTGATTAATATGTATTGTGTAAAAGTGAGAGAAGCCACTGATAAGAGAATGATTATCATGTGGGAAATATGTGAAATCAAGTGTCGTGTGAGATATAGCATGATGGCTTAAATCAAGCGTCATGGTAGGCCCGGAGCTGGGATGCTGGTATCCTCCAGCGAAAATGAAAAAGTGAGTACCAATTTACAATGTTGTTCTAACTGAATAGCTCACCATACAACGATGCATCACTTTGAGACTAAGATGTAACAGTCACTTACGAACGAGTTTTCACCACTCGTCTTGAATAGAATATGTCTTGGAAGGTGATTTGTTTAGGGCCATTCAGGCCTAAAATAGTGATGAATGTAACGGTAACGTTAAATGATAAATAATAATAATCTGGGGTCGGTAACAATAAAGTAATGTAATAGGCATTTTGGCCTAAATAACGTTCTAAATGTGTCATGTCTAATATAAAGATACTGTATTTTGGTAAACAGTAAGAAAGTAACGTGTAATATAGCGAGATACGGGAGTTTTTCAGTGTCAATGAAGTGTTGAATGAATATTTGATATGGTCAATTCTTAGGATTGTATTTGAGAACCATTAAAGTAATGTAAGCCAGTAAATTTATACTTGTTTTTAGGAGCTATTTAAAGCTTTGGCGTAAGTGTAATTGCAGAGAGAACGCGGGTGCCTTAATAATTGAGTCATCTATGAGAAGTATTGTTTGAGCCGCATATAGCGTGCAGAAGTAACGTAGAATCCAGTGATTTACGTAATTAAAGTCGCGGGGACCAAACTAGCATAGCTTGCACGTTAGGTGAAAAGTTGGCTAATCTACGAGTTAGTATCGCCGTTGTGCATAATTTTATTATTCGCAGCGAATTGGACAGAGCCTGTCTGTATCCATCGCGTGCAGGAATAGTTGCCACGAGGGATGTCCTTCGAGACTCCGTGAGCACATGTATAATATGATCTGCCCTGAGAGGTAAGAATCAAGTTCGTCGTTTAGGAAACGCAGATTTCCTTATATTATTGAGACAGCTGCTGGTGAGAATCTTGTATTCTCATTGTGATGCGCGTCCAAAGCCACTAGCATTCACCATAGAACGGCAAGGCTATTACAGAATCCATCCCCAGCCATGAATGTTAATAGGAGCCGAGTTGAGCCCAATACACTATAAATATAGGTGTTAAATAATTAGAATGACTCAATTACTTGAGAACAACACTTAGCGTAACTCTATTGTACTGCAATTGTAAACAAAGTTGACCTTGCCAGCATATGAGAGGTAGTGGGAGTAGCCCACTGAGACGAGCGGCCATCTTGCGCGACCAGCTGGAACTAATTTTAATGCCTGCTAGGGGAAGGGAAGGTCGGTCGGCCGTCCTTTTAAATTAGAGTCATAGTGGGACACTGAAGAATCTCGATATTTCGATATGTAATTAAGATATGATTGTTATGATAATGCCAATTGAATTAAATGATGTGTTTCAACACACATACATTGTCGGATCAATGAAATCGGATAATATTTGGCCCAGTTATTCTCTGAGGAGGATATCCTCCGTGGCTTAGGCGGCAGCACGCCGGCCTCTCACCGCTGGGTCCGTGGTTCAAATCCCGGTCACTCCATGTGAGATCTGTGCTGGAAAAAACGGAGGCAGACAGGTTTTTCTCCGGGTACTCCGGTTTTCCCTGTCAAAATTTCATTCCAGCAACACTCTCCACTATCATTTCATTTCATCTGTCATTCATTTAATCATTGCCCCAGAGGAGTGCGTCAGGCCTCGGCAGCCGGCACAGTTCATATCCTCGCCGCTAGATAGGGGCTTCATTCATTCCATTCCTGACCCGGTCGGAGACTGGAAGCAGGCTGTGGATTTTCATATATTTAACATATATTCCAACACTATTACTGTACGTGTGAATTTGTCTTGAATGGGATTTAAGGTGCCGTACGTCAGTAGTCGTTGCTCTTTGAATCTAGCGTATCAAGATAAAAGTACTCACTGTTTTATTATTCCGTATTTGAATTTTACATTATCCTTTTAGATTTATTCGGGGATCAAACATTTGTTGTGAAGCTACGTTAATGACAACAACAGAAACCAAACCAAACCCAAACCCCCGTGATCGAAACACTGAGGATCGCGTGTACTCAAGGAAGTTTGTCACCTGCGCATAGTTAACAGGTTATGAGGAACGAGTAAGCAATGCGACAATTCAATCACATTACTCTTACTTTTTTAGCTTATGGAGCGCTAGTTCTGTTACCAAACAGAATAATTGTTGTCGAGACTGATTGCACCTCGTTCAAAATCTCTCGATGGGTTTATATTCTCTTGTGGAGATGGGAATAGAACCTTTGACATCATAGAGAAGAGACATCGTGCTACGCTTACAGCAATAATAATAATAATAATAGTAACATAAATAATAATAATAATAATAATAGTAATAATAATAAACTTATAGATTCAGCTATCGATTAGATCTCTTCACTAGCTGCGTGGCTCAGCAGCAACGTTCTCGCCTCCTGTCCCTAAGGTTGCAGGATCGAAATATGCTGCAGTCATCTGGAATTTTAGGGTCATGTCAAAGATCTTGCATGTCAAAGAACCCTTTCGGGGAAAAATTCCAGCACCATGGCATATCTAAAAGCCGCAATAGTTAAAAGGGACGTAAAACCATTGACATTATTATTATTAGATCTATTGAATTCATAACTGCTCTCACCCTGGAGGTTCGGGTTGGATTCTCGGCTCTGCCAAATAAATATAATTCTGATCTGAGAGCTGGAACGGGGTCCACTGCGGGTAGATGGGTTTCATTCCCACCTCAGCTATCTTGGAATTGTTTTTCGTGATTTCCCACTTCTACAGGGTCTTTCACTCAAAGTGGGGCCGGCCTCACGGCTGGCGCAGCGCTACAGGTAGAAGGTCGAGCCGAGTGTCAGACGAGCACATTGCAACATGGAGCTGAGACAGTTGTGACGCGGGATTTAATAAATAATAATGTTATTGGTTTTACGTCCCTTTTAACTACACTGGCTTTTAGAGAGGCCGGAGTGCCGGAATTTCGCCCCGAAGGGGATCTTTAACGTGCCAGTAAATCTACTGACACGGCTCCCTCGCAATTGCGCACCCTCAAATGCCAGCTGACTGCGCCAGGTTTCGAACCTGCAACCTTGGGCTCAGCAAGCGAGAACGTTACCCCTGAGCCACTGACGCGGGATTTGACGAGTAAAGTTTCCTTGGCTATTTCGTTTATAGCCTATTTTACGTTACACGTGTTATATGTTTATAACGTGTGTACGTGGTTAGTGTTTAATTGTTATGGTGTTTAAGAAAATAATATCGTGTTTTGCTAAGTGTTAAAGCCTATTGCTTCAATTTTTATTTATGGGGAAAATACGACACGCATGTCATACGGTGTTGGCATGTCAAAGAACCCATTTGAATTCAGTAGGCCGTGTTCTTAATGGAGTAGTTAATCTCGGGAGTTCCCACCAACACAAAGTTCCTCATTTCTCTACTAGAAAGCGCTATAGTGTTCAAGGAGCTTAGATATCTAACGTCCTTGACTTTCATAGTGATTCAAGGAACAACGAAATTCGATATGCAAGCTACCCTCTGGGTGTCAAATTACATAGCTTGCACCCGGCACCGAGGCCATATGATAATATTATTATTATTATTGTGGAGAAAATTGAAAAATAAGGTTTATGCAACATACCCTCACACTCTAGATGATTTCAAACAAAATATCACGTTAGATGAACTAATGCGTGTGCATAAAAATTTTCTTAGAAGATGCCGGAAATGTGTAGATGCAGGTGGAGGACATTCTCAACATCTTCTGTGACAATGATTTTATTTTGATTATGTGTGCTTGTTATTTACATGTGATTCGTACGGGCGCTCTCCCGACCCCAAGCTCAGTGAGTTGCCATGTGCTCGTCTGACTCTCCATGCGCTGCGCCGCGCGGCCGGCTGGCCCCACTTTGAGTGAAACACCCTGTACTACTAATACAGCATTCACAATGACGGAGGTTATCAGACGAAATTCCACCCTCATGTACACGAGCTAAATGGCCACGATGTCCAAGTCTCTCAAATGAAACAAACAAGAAGATTATGTATAGGCCTATTCATATTTTGCATTCATAGTCCCCTATTGTTTACGAAAAATTAGCTATTGGTACTTCTAAATTGGTTTGGGATAACCAGACCCTTAAAAACAATTATCATGACATCATTAGTACAATTTGGCATACAATATGCAGTTTTAGTTATTTTGTTCAATATGTGTCTTTCTTTCTATACAAGAACTCTTTTTATTTATGACAGACACATTTATTAGATAATATTCTCTTCTACCCTGATTCCATTACCACCAGTGGTGGCTAGTAATCGTTCTATTAGTGGTGCCAGAAAATCGAACATTTGCAAACAAATCGTTTGATGTAGCAAGTACAGTTCGTACAGTGCACATTTATGCCGTACCTTACGTGAAAACAAATCGTATATTGTGAAATTTTACAGGACGGTATTTAAATGATGTTGCGGCAGGTAAGTAAGATGCCAATTTAACGAAAAAAAAGTCCTCTCGGCACGCCGGAAGGCGGAGGTAGATTTCACCGGACAAACTTGGGGATAGGCGAAAATAGGCAGAATATGCAGATTTTCGTAGAAGGATCAGACCTCATTTAATGCGAGAAGGTATTTTATAATTGGAGCTTAATTAACTTTGTTTTTCGTCATTTTATGCTTATTTTAAACATTTTATTGTCTTATGGGAACGGTAACCTTCTTGTCATTTGGGGTCCATTTTTATACTTGTGGTCACACTGTCCTTATGCTAGGTTTCGACACTGATGTGCAACTATGTAACGGTCTGTTACTTCTTCACGCAAAATTATATCTACCGCAGAGATTTTGGTTGGTTCCTCAGTTTAGGGGCTGCGACAACGCGGTCATGTAACCCCGTGTACTTTGGGATGGCTGTATTAGTCTGTAATTCAGGTAAGGACTGCAGACGGTCAATTTCAAGCAGTAGTTACTAATGTTGCTACCAGGTACTACCGTCAACGACACCTAGCTGTGAACTTGGCTACTAGATGCCACCGCAACCAGCAACTCGCAACGAACGTTGGAACTTCCCCTCCAAAGGAAAGCATACTGAGGGATTTTTGGCGCTCTTAGAAAATCCGACGACTTCGGCCGGCTTTGAACTCGCGACCTTGGGCATAAACATTCAGCATGCTACCAGTTACGTCACCGAAGCCGCTTCACACTTAGATGGAAATCTGAATCTGATCTCGTGCAAGTGCGTTATCTTGGCAACGTCTGATGGCTCATCCCTCATCAATTTAGTAGTGTTGCCATGGCAACCACTGATAGGTCTTGGCATTTTCTTATAATTCCGAAATTATTTTTCTCATCCCTTGGCATAATGGTGGGTTATATCAAAAATTCTTTCAGACAAAAGTTTTAGGTAATTATTATGGGAATATTGTCCATTTTGTACGGTTTTGATATTGTGCCTATTAAGAGAGATATGATTAATGTTTCCCGAAAAACCCACTTTTTCCCACCTCTTTGGTCAATGGTTGGTGCTATAAAAAAAACTCTTCAAACATACATTTTTGGGCTTTATCCGACACATAGTATGAATGTTGAACGGATTCGATATTTCACATATTAAGAGAGTTATAGCAATATTTCACTTTTTCGAAAAAAAAAAGCCCCCCATTTTCACCCCCCAACGACCGATTTAGCCCAGTAACGAACTCGACCGAGATTTTATAGGTATACGTATTCGGTAAAAAATTCAAAGTGATTGGTACAAAATTACGGCAGTTATCGTGTCCACAATAAACTGATATACATATACATATATAAATTATATATAACTTTTGAACTGACGGTGGTTTTGGGGCCTGGGGATGTGAAACGCGAAGATATGTCGAAATTTTCCGGAAGTCGAAACATGGTACCCATTGCAATAGTTAGCTTTCTAACGAAATCTACCTCTGGTTGGTTCCTCAGTTTAGGGGCTGCGACAACGCGGTCATCTAACCCCGTGTACTTTGGGTGAGTGTAGAATCTGTCTGATACACGGTGTGAATTGTAATGGCTGTATTAGTCTTAATTCATGTAAGTACTGCAGACGGTCAATTTCAAGCAGTAGTTCCTAATGTTGCTACCAGGTACAACCGTCAACGACACCTAGCTGTGAACTTGGCTACTAGATGCCACCCCAACCATCAACTCGCAACGAACGTTGGAACTTCCCCTCCAAAGGAAAGCATACTGAGGGATTCTAGTGCTCTTAGAAAATCCGACGACTTCGGCCGGCTTTGAAACCGCGACATTGGGCATAGACATTCAGCATGCTACCAGTTACGTCACCGAAGCCGCTTCCCACTTTATCAGGCGGCTTTGGTGGCGTAGTCGGTAACATGCTGAGCTTCTATGCCCAAGATACCGGGTTCAAACCCGGCCGAAGCCGTCGGATTTTTTAAGAGCGTTAAATATCCCTCAGTATGCCTTCCTTCGGAGGGGAAGTAAAGCCGGCGGTCCCATGTCATAGATTTATGGCATGTTAAAGATCCTTCCACTAATTGCACCTGTGTGAAGCTAAATTGGATAGGTTAAGAATGTATACAACACTCTTAGGTTTCTATGTTCGTTGCCAAGAGCCGACTGCGGCGGCGTCTAGTAGCTCAGTTCTGAACTTGGCCTCGTAGTCGTTGACAGTGGCGCTTGGCGGCAAAAGTAGGAACTATCTGAAAAATTGTTAGTTGCAGTACTTAAATTAACAAACAGATAACACACACTAATACAGTCATCACAATTAACACCGGTTATCAGACAGATTCTACACACACCCAAAGTACACGGGGCTACATGACCGCGTTGTCGCAGCCCCTAAACTTAAGAACCAACCAACCAACCACTTAATCAGATGGAAATACTGAATCTGATCTCGTGCAAGTGCGTTGTCATGGCAACGTCTGATGGTCCATGCCTCATCAATTTAGTAGTGTTGCCATGGCAACCACTGATAGCTCTTGGCATTTTCTTATAATTCCGAAATCATTTTTCTCGTCCCTTGGCGTAATGGTGGGTCATATCAAAAATTCTTTCAGACAAAAGTTTTAGGTAATTATTAGGGGAATATTGTCCATTTTGTACGGTTTTGATATTGTGCCTATTAAGAGAGATATGATTAATGTTTCCCGAAAAACCCACTTTTTTCCACCCTTTTGGTCAATGGTTGGTGCTATCAAAAATCTTATTTGACATAAATTTTTGGCACTTATCCGACACATATTATGAACTTTGAATGGATTCGATATTGCACGTATTAAGAGAGTTATAGCGAAATTTCACTTTTTCGAAAAAAGCCCCCCATTTTCACCCCCTTTGACCGATTTAGCCCAGTAACGAACTCGACCGAGATTTTATAGGTATACATCTTCGGTAAAAAATTCGAAGTAATTGGTGCAAAATTACGGCAGTTATCGTGTCCACAAGAAACTGATATACATATATATATATATACATATATATATATATATACATAAATTATATATAAACTTTTGAACTGACGGTGGTTTTGGGGTCTGGGGGATGTGAAACGCGAAGATATGTCGAAATTTTCCGGAAGTCGAAACATGGGACCCATTGCAATAGTTAGCTTTCTAATGAAATCTACCTAATACTGAAATGAATTGAGAAAGTTTCAGATTATTACCCTACATTACGAAAAGAGAATATGGCAAATTCAAGTTTCCAAACTTGTTGAATATTTATTTTATTTTATTCCATTTTTAGCCTATTTTCAATTTTGAAAAAATAGGCTTATGAGATCACCTTTTGTCCGTGTGTGTGTGCGTGTGTGTGTGTGTGTGTGTGTGTGTGTGATTCGTGTGTGTGTCCCCCCCCCCCCCCTAATAAAATCTAAACGACAGGAGCGATTTCAATGAAACTCGGAAAGTTCATAGCACTATTCCCGGCGACCTCGACCGTGCCCTTCAAATTTTGTTACGTCTCACCAATTCAACATGGCGGCTGTGCGAAATATTTCACCAGCATTCAATATCTCAGAAACTATTACCGATATTACCCTGACATTTTCTATGGTGATAGAGGGAACTACTATAAGTTCAATTATGTGACCTTTGAAAACCTGGTAACTACAAAACCAACATGGAGGCCAAGCGAATTTGCGGCTTTTGAATAGACGTTTCTCGTGATTTGACCAACCAAACGCAATGAAACTTGGTACAGTATATGTTTATATACATTGTAATGCACCGACATCTAACTTCGTTCAATTGTTTACATAATCACAAGATGGCGGATGTGCGAAATATTTCACTGGCATTCTATATCTCTGAAACTATTAGCGGTATCGCCCTAAAATTTTGTACGGAGATAAAGGGCACTACTGGAAGTCCATCTATAAGACTTTCGAAAACCGGTTAACTACAAAACGAACATGGCGGCCAAGCGAATTTGAAAATTTTAAATAGACCTTTCTCGCGATTTAATGTTCCTAGCGCACTGAAACCTGGTACAGGAAATATTTATACACATTGTAATCCACTGGTATCTAATTTAGTTCAATTGTTTACATAACCTCAAGATGGCGGCAGTGCGAATTTTAAAATTAAGTTTTTATTTCTTGTGATGTAGTCATGCGATCGAAGTGAAAGTTTG
Organism: Meconema thalassinum; assembly: GCA_946902985.2. Classification (NCBI taxonomy): domain Eukaryota; kingdom Metazoa; phylum Arthropoda; class Insecta; order Orthoptera; family Tettigoniidae; genus Meconema; species Meconema thalassinum. The sequence continues at coordinate 545,069,247 of OX336391.1, forward strand.
AATAATGAACCTACGCAATAATTTTCCTTTAATGCTACATGACTCTATGGGCTACACATTTAACAATCCAACATGGCGACCATCCGAAATATTTAGACGATACTGAATATCTACGAATCTATTTTAGCAATCAAACTGCATTTTTTAATGTTCATAGGGGCTATGAACTTAAGTTCACCTATAGGACTTTAAATAACCTGGTGATCACAAATCCAACATGGCGGTGACGCGAATTATAAATATTCACATGGACGTTTCTCGCAATTTAACCATCTGAGTGCAGTGAAACTTGGTACAGTAAATCCTTATACGAATGTTAATCCACTGGCATCTAATTTATTTCAGTTGTTTCCATAACCTCAAGATGGCAGCTGTGAAAAATTTTAAAATCTCCTTGTTTTTTCTTGTGTTCTAATTATGCGATTGAAGTTTGAATACTACACGTTCACAATAATCTGAATGTAACAGTACATAACTCTAGGACCTACATATATAAAATCCAACATGGCGACCATCCGAAATATTTAGTCGGTTTTTAATATCTACAAATCTATTACAGCAATCAAATAGAAATTGTGTATGTTGATAGTGGCAATTAACATAAGTAGGATATATGAAAATAGGCTGTATAGTTCTTCACGGAACTACTTGTTCCTATTGAGGATTAGATCATTTCACCATCAATGCATATGTAGTAGTCGGAAGACATAGGCCTGGTGATCAAGTCTTTAAATTGGCAATACTGACAGATGTGTGTTCTATGTGCTTGTCACAGGCTTACTCTGGAACTTATAAAGTAACATTCGCTTGCTATATGCAGCACTCTAGTGGAGGAAATTTGACGTTGCGTCAAGCGACCACTCGTTCGCTCTCATCCCTACACAAGGCATGCAAACCCAAGCCAAACATTTTCTGTACAGTGCCTTATATTCGGAGGTGGTGCCATTCAGTCTGGTGCACACATTTAGAAGAACGCCACCAGAGCACATGTTGGATTGAGCGCTCGTTCAAATGGAAGAGAAATAAGACACGCATTATTGAATTATAAGTTAAGTAGAAACTATTTTTGAGAGGAAAAAATAATTTTCTTTATGTGACTGATGATGCCATGGCACGCCGGCATGACTTCTCGGGTCACCCCTGCCTACAATCACCACAGGAACACAAACTCAAGTAAACGGAGCGGTTGATGAAGACAAACGAAAAAGGAAATTAACAACACCAATAACAAGAAATGTTTCTTTATCCCAGTTTTCTCACGCTCGGCGTGCCAGCTATGCTGTGTCGGACACCGACAGGCTGGTTTCTGCCTGTTTTGGTTGGGCTGGCTACCCTGACCGAGTCGAGTTGGTATCGCTAGCGCATCGGACGTAATGTAAACAAGCAAAAAAACAAACAAACTGTTCTTCCAATGTGTTGGTTGTCCGAAACATCTACATTTGGTTCGCGTGTTTCTCCGCGTACCGGCACTCGAAGAATACGTGCTTAACATTAAAACATTTTGTTTTTGTTGATTGATTTAGGTGCATTTTGACATTGTGGTCATGTAGCCCCGTGTACGTGGGTGCGTGTGTGTATATATATAGAGTTTGTCTGGTAACCTGTGCAATTGTGGTGGCTGTATTAGTGTGTGTATTTGTAATGCAGATGAGAACTGGGAAGGAGCCGGCCGTGGCGTTAATTTAGGAGCCATCCCAACATTTGCCTGTAGTAGAAGTGAAAAACCACGGAAAACTACTTCCAAGATGGCTGAGATGGGAATCGAACCAACTTCTTTTCAGTTTTTTTTTTGCCTGACGAGTACCCAGTTCCAGCCCTCAGACCAGAATTAAATTTCTTGGGTGAGCCGGGATTCAAATCCGGACCTCCGGGGCAACAGCCGCGAATGCTAGCCACTACACCATGTAAGAGAGGGCCACGAGCCCTAACTTCGCCACTGCAAAAGACATAAATAAATAAAATAAATAAATGAGTTGGTCAGAATTGAAACAATTCGAAATATTGATCAGGTATCATAGGACTCATTTAAGACAATGCATTTTTGGTCACATTTGTATTTTCCTTGTTAGCCTACTTTTCACATTTGGCAAAAATGAGGAAAAAGTAGTCTTATGAGATCGGGCAAATGTGTGTCTGTCTGTCTGTCTGTCTGGCTGTGTGTGTGTGTCCCCCCTATCAACTCCTAAACGGCTGGAGCAATCGAAACAAAATTAGGTAGGAGTAAAGATCTATACCTGAATATCTCACGGCCATATTTGAAAATGATGTCAGTGCTACCAACTGCTAAAAAATCGCAATTGAAATTTGAGCTCCATGTTGGATATCTTGGAAGTTATGAATGGGAGCTATTTCAAAATTGGCACACGTATAGATAATAATATTGCAGTTTAATTTCCAGGAGGTCATACATGGCAGTGTTGCCGAAATGATTATAAGCCTGCTGATAGGTCCAATTTTTAAATGCATATAACTTCTACACTATCAATTGGATTTCAACCACATTTCGTATATTGTATGTATACATAACCAGATATGACTGAGCGTATTCTTAAGACCCACCAGGGCTGCCAACTGTTAATAAATGCTCTTAATTAGTTTTGTCCAAAATACCAATATATCAGAAAGTATGCAACCCGACAGCTTTAAACTATGCACACGTATGCACACCTGACATTCTATATTAATTTGGAGTAACATATATACCTCAGTGCTACCAACATGATTCTAAGCCTGCTGAGAGGTCCAACTTTAAATACATGTAACTTCCATACTATCATTTGGATTTCAACCAAACTTCGTATGTGCTATGTGTACCATAACAGATATGACTATGCGTATTCTTAAGAGCAACCAGGTTTGCCAACTGTTAATATGTGTTGTCTCTATTTTTGTTACCCTAATAGCAATATATCAGAATGTATGCAAGCCAATAGCTCTAAACTTTGCACACGTATAGTACCTGGCATTCTAGATGAATTTGGAGTAAATAATATACGTCAGTGCTGTCAACATGATTCTAAGCCTGCTGATAGGTCCTATTTTAAAATGCATGTAACTTCTATACTAAGTAATGGATTTCATTCAAAATTGGCACAACAATAGATCATATTATTTCAGATTATTTCTGACCATTACATGCATAACATTGTTGCCAACATGAATTTACGCGCGCTGTTAGATACAATGTTTAACTGCATGTAACGTCCATGCTATTCATTGGACTTCAACCAAATTTTGTATTCTGTACGGTACCTTACGAGATGGAAATAAGAATATATTCAGTCACCAGGGCTACCAACTGTAGTGCTCTATTAGGCTACATTATGCCAGGTATACAGTATTTCGAACTAATTAGAAATTTCGATATTAGCAACTTAATTTCGTCATTATTCTAGATAAATCCATATAGATTAATCATTGGTATGAATCTTAAATTTTAAGAAAAGTAGGCTCTTTAGTTCGTCACGGAACTTCTTGTTTTTAATTTGTTATCATATTTACAAAATGCTCAATGTTCGGTACGAATGTTAGTGAGACAATCAACCGGAGTCTATTTCGCAGGCTATCGTCAGACATCAGAGCGCGATGCCGTGATTCTGTTAGTTTCGAAGCAGAAAAAAACTATTGTTCCCATTCTTACTTAAAAGACGTAGCTCTACCACACTTTCTTTTCTTTCCAGTACTAGCCATAGTCAAACGTTACTTACCCCTGCGATCAAATAATGTCAAGCGATACCACAGCTAGCACGATAAGGGACACCGCACCGCGACCGTTTGATCTTCGTCACAGTGAAGGCAGTACGGGAGGGAGTAAGACGGGGAAAGTGAACGACAGAGAGACGGACATATTATTGTCTTCCCCCACCATCACTACAAGGCCGTCTGCGCCAGAAGCACGCCCGGTGTGATGTACGTCCCCTTCAGCTTTCCTCGGTAAAATCAACTATTAATGCATCGAAGATTGTAGCCATAGCTGGAGCCCTGCATGGATAAACCAAATGTCATCTGCATCCTCCCTAAATCCACACGACTGTTGTCTGCATTCATCCAGCATCCGCATAACTGTTATCCGCATCCGCACGACGCACGTTTTTTTTATCCGAATCTACTTGTATTACAATAATATTTCTAATTAGATAAATCATAAATTACTAAATCAACATATTTAGACATTTGAGGAAAAGGTCGTTCCCTTAGGCTATGTATATCATGTGCTATGTTTTAAATGAATGTTATACAGCCATAATTACAACCCTCTTCATTTCGGAGCATTAATTATGCTTAAAGTCATAATTTGAGTGCGATTAGCTTAAATCATCATCTTACATTTGTCATGAAAAATACACAACGGAAAAATATGATATGTCGTAAATATCCGGGTCCTTAAAAGGATATTAAACAGATTCGGATTGTATTCTAAAAACTAGGCTATCCACAAATTTTCTCCAAACATTAACTGCAGCTTATCCGCTATCCGCACAGCCATGCAAATTATATCCGCGTGGCGAAAATATTTGCGGATATCCGCACAGGGCATTAGCCATAGCTTCCCACAACAAAATGTTGACCTGGCGCATTCTACTGTGCATTCATCTAGATGATTGCATAGTATCGACAGCGACGGTAGACTTCATGAGTGATGCGATCTGCTGTACACTACAGTCTCCAAGTGAAGGAGCTGCTGATACAGGCTTTAGCCACAGCAAGAGCCTTTCTACATCGAGCTGCTTTTGGAGAAACATTTTTCATATTAATCAAAGTCTCTAACAGACATGATTTTTTTTTAATTATTTTTAAATAATTTAGACAAAATACATTTTAGAAATTGTATTGATTAATTCTTGACAACAACTACTAGGGCAGATCAAAAAATAAGTTGCACTTCCTAGTTATGGCCATTTATTACACCACCTATACAACTGCAACACGCCTATAACGACATACAATGTAACATCATTTTCTACATAGTTCCCAAGAGACTCCAAACATTTCTGCGAACGCACAACCAACTTGTCGATGCCGGATGCATAGAAAGTTCCTCCAGCGTTCTGCAACCACACGGAGACAGCGACCTTCACCTCCTCATCGGTCTGGAAACGTCGACCGCCTGTCTAATGATAGCATTCACACTGTTGACATTATTGGCACGGGTCCTGAACGTTGTAGGCCTGCCCTCGCGATATCTGTGCGTCCGGCTTCGAATTGCTGACACCACTTTACGATCCCTTGCCGGGAAATGGCTCGCTCTCCATACACGGCAGTAATTTCAAGATTTCTGGGAGTCATTAGAAGCTTATTACAAATTGAATTGTCACTGCTGCACCGGAAATATTTGTTTTATTACGCAAACAAATTATTTTACTTCTTGCTCATTCGACGACGACTGCCATGACACATTGACGTCTTACACGACGTCATACCTGTTGCCAACATGTCCGACACAAAATACACCACACAACACACGTAACTTTGTAATTATGTGAAAAATGAAATAAAATGGCAAAACCATTGGCCTGGTTAAAGAATATTGAAGCGTGACTACCCCCACTGTGAGTGACAAAAATCCAGGGGTGTTTATGTTAGCTAACGCGCTACCTAACCATTTTTGGTCTTGGCAAAACCATTGAAACTGGTGATAGTTATCTCGCAACTTCCACAATCCATGTTTAGCTTAAGATGGACGGTTGAAACTTGGCGCTTAGGGGCAGATGACCTCGTAGTTCCGCCCCTTATAACAATAACTAACTAACTAACTAAACTTGGTGCACTTTCGCAGTAACTTGACGGCGCTCTTTTGTATTTCTATACCGGATGTGAAATAGTACCAAATGCGTGGGGTTGGCAATACTGTACACGTTGCCAAAAATGGCTGAGTCAGCTGGAATTTCCCATATATAAGTCATGTTCATATTTTGGATGGCTGGGTGGGTCTCAGACAGCGGAGGAGTAAACATTTATTACTACATCGTCTACAGATATGTTCCCGACTATTCATTCATATATTTTGTTTAATTGCAGTACATTAAGAATTTTCTCCCAAAATGTAGCTCTAGTCAATTTTACTTATTATTAAATCTCACCTCTTTTATAAATTTAATTTTTACTTGTACCATTTCTCTCTACAACACTTACAAACGTATATTTTTACCTCTTTCATATAATTTCAAGAACTTGCAACTTCATACTGTACCCGATACCTAGTTGAGGCTATCGGCTACGCCAGCTGACATTGAGCCGTAGTTGAGATTTATGGGAAGAATTGTAAAGATAGCGCTCACATCGAGTCGAGAAGAATGTCAGGAAATGACGTAGAAGGCCAAGGATCAAGAAGGCACTGCCAGTCAAGCAGATGGAATTATGGGAGGAATATTAAAGTTTTATTAAGATCTAAATGGAACATGGTTTTATATCATCTCAGAGGAGAAGAAATGTCAAGCATTATATATGATAATAACTTGAAGAAATACAGATAATCCCTTAGGTTATTGTATAACTTAATAGCCGAGATGATGGTGGTCGAGATTATATTTGTGACGCACAACCACAGAAGGTGGGAGAGCATCACGTGACAGCGCCAGGTAGGAGCTTCTTAACGCAGTCCAGACACATCAGTCGAGTTCAGCCAGCGAGCTGAGTAGGACACATGCGCAGAGCGTACGGCAAAGTTGAGCGGTGCACAGCACTTGTTGCGTGGCGTGAAAACGAACAGTATTACTTAACCAAGCAGAGAGCGGAAGTAGGTCAGTGAGCCAAGGCGAGCAACGTACGGTAGACGGCAAGGACCGGTTACGAGGCAAGTTGTACGGGCCGTGTAGGCAGGAGAAAAGCCGGGGTCAGAACAGCATTGTAATACGAGATTGAGAACTGTATTTCGAGCTGCATTTTGTAACGCAGAACAGCACAGCGAAGCGGCAGGGCGAGGCCGGCTTTAAGCGTAGATCATTCTGGAACAGTGCAGTAGATCCGAGCGCGCTGTTTCCGACTTTTATACGCAGGCAATATTAAAGAAGCTGAACTTCATTTCAACATTCAGTTACAACATTGAGTTGGGACTTGTATTCAGTAATAGAATTGTGCAGGCGGATGGTTGTAATATACTGCAATTATGAACTTAGATATTCAAACGACATTACGACTATGCATTTCATAACGGAACATGTAGAGCGACCATGGGGTCAAGCTAACATTAACGCTTTTAATGCAAACGAAATGTTACTATTATATGCACTTATGAACATTGGCATGTGCATTAATACAATTCCTTTTTATGAATTATTATAAAATATCGAGTGCGAACACAGCTACAGGGTGTTTCAAAAACTTATACACTCTCATAAATAAAATTTATTTTCTGCAAGTGAGACTTAACCGCTGTGGAGATTGAACTTTTAACAAGCGAACCGAACATTGTATGGGACAGTGGCGTAACATAGAAGAGGAATATGGGGTACGCTGCTTTTATGAACATTTACGTAAGGATTTGGACAGTATCCGCTATGGATAACATGCAGTTCATCATGTCGGAGTAAACGAAGACAGAGACGCGATGGCACCACGGAGCGATGGATTCGATTCCTGAAGAAGAGGAGGTCTAACAGCTGATTCACTTGGGATATGAAGGCGATCGTTTTTGCGTGGGTGATACGATATTCACGTCGATCTTTCGAGAAATTTACTACACACAAAGATAATTGACGATCTTTGAAATATATTAACAGCTGATATGAGAAGGTACTGTAAGAGTTATGACTTTCTGATATGATTTTTCCATGAACACTGGGCATATTTGTATATATTTTTCTAGTCGGAGTTCTACGATTATTTAGGCATGACTTAGACATTATTTGCTCCAAATTTGCTAGAATATGGCGTTACCATATGATATGGCAGGCACCATTATAACGAGATTCTCACCATTGGTTGGCTTTATTAAGCAGATGTTTGGTCTTTTAGACATTTTCCAGTAAGGATAGTTTTCTTGGATAGTTATTTATTTTGTGGCGAGTATTTCGAACTCGTGATCTGCAATTGGATTATTTAAATCACTTCGTCAGTTCATTGCATACTAGCGAGTGTGTATTATTCATCAGTAGGGATTTTTTCCATTGGATTGTTTGGAGATATTAAGATGTTATTCACTCAAGTGAATGAATATCGCTTTTATGTGACAACTAGAGACTTGTTGATTCCAATCTGGTACATTCACTCATCAGACAACGAGATGGGGCCTTTCGTATTTATACGATTGCTTGGTGGTACACATCTTTACCCATCGTTCAGGGCATTATCATGTTAGCCATCGGGGCGAGGCCTTTCGTATTTATACGATCGTGTGGTGGATACTCATCTTACTCGCCATTGAGGAACTCATTTTTATCATCCGAGTGTACTTGAGATTGTAAGAGGATCAAACAAGAAACTACTAGTCCCATATCAGTCGAATTTTGTTAAATAAATTAGAAATAAATGTCAGCAGGGTTACATTTTGTAATTCTTGTTTGCCAATCCAATATTTTGTTGCTATACTCTTTTGAGAGTACTTTCAGTTAACAGCTGATACAGCTGATGCTTTTGATAATTTTTATGATTGAATTTGATACGTTTGAGAAGGATTTAAAGTAATTGAATCTTGTAAGATGAATCATTAATGGTCAGATTTATTTTGAGGCAGATCAGTATTGCATATTTTGATGTGAGAGATTATAGCACATTAGTGTTTTTCTGTGAAGTGAATTATGAGAATTTTAAGAGAGTTTATGCTATTTTAAAGCAGATTTTGAATTTGATTACGATTACTAAGGTAATATTTTTCCTAATTGTTTAAGAAGTTGTCTAGATGTGATCAGATTAATTACAGTTATTGGAGATTGTGTGCGTTGATAATTTGAAGCCAGTTATATAATTTGTAGATCATGCAACGTGAGTAAGTGAAGTTTGTGATAGGCATTTTGTGGAAGTTGCCAAGTGGAAGTTGTAATATTGCTAATGTATTTTGAAGCAGACATGAGGTTGTCGAACCCAGTCTAGCATATTTTTTGAGATTCATGCTGTGCGCTGAATATTTATGGAGTTTTGTGGAATAATTGTTGTATTCAAATGTGATATTTGATAAAGTGAGAATATAATGTAGTTGTGGATAGTGAGATCCAACGTGAATTTGTGAAGGCAATAATATTTGTTGGCATGTTAATTAAATACGAGATATAACTTGGAATTGATAAAACTGTAAGACAACGTTCTATAACCCATATTAAACAATTTGTTAGGAAATTAAACAAATAAATAAAGTTGATAATACAAGATTTTCTGATAATAATTAATGAAATAATAATCTGAAATTTAAGCATATTAATGATCTGACCTAATGAAATAAAAATCAGAATGACTAGATGAAATAATAAAAATCTAAATAACCAGATGATTAAAATTTAAATAAATTGATAAATTAAATTTTGGAATAAATCAATGAATTAAATAAATGGATTAATTAAAGATTGAATAAATAAGCTGATTTAGATAAATTAATAGATGATTAAATAGGTGATGAATAACTGAATTAGAAGGTGATAATTAATTAAAGAAGCTGATGATTAATAAATTTAAATGGATTTAAATAAATTTAATTGAGATATGATTTGAAGAATTGCAATTTGAGGTGATGAATTAAACAATTTATATTGATGATTTAAGGTCATTTAATCTGAAGGAGGTAATGAAAGGAGAGTGTGTGAATAATTAGAGAGCATAAAGAATTGATGATTATAATATTCATTTGAATGATTTGATGATAATGAATTAATTATTCTGACTTGAATATATTGAATTTTGAAATGAGAACTAATGTGAGAAATATTTAATTTTGATGACGATGATGATTATAACCAATGAGTAGTGGATTTTCTGTGATTCACGAACAAGCAATTATTAATGACAGTGTAAATAGTGTAAATTAATTATTCGATGTTTAGGAGCATTTTACTAAAATATTCTGCATTTGAATAATGCCATGCAAGCCATAAATTATGTGATATTTAAATATGTGATTAGAATATATGTGTTTAGACAGATTAATTAATATTTTTACATCCACATTCATGATGTTAATTTAAAGGGAAGTTAGGTCTCAGTTATCACGAATGTCAGTGACGCAAAGACATAGTGCTACGGTGATCCTGAGAACCCAAGAGAACTTTAGAAATTTTTCCTATTTTATGTGGATTAAATACACTTTGAGTAGAATGGAGATGGTTCGATTTTCTGGACAATGACAATTTGACGTTGGCATTCGACCATGCTCTCAGGTAGGATGAGTGTTTAATATGTCTGTCTGACTATCAAAGTTGAATAAATTTGTTTTTATCTTAGTTGTGATCTGATGATGATGTGATTTTCCTTTTCCTTTCCTTGTCTTAATTAAGGCTTAACCAGGAAGGATGTGGTTTGCTAGGGATTCAGTTGATGGCGCCCATTTATATTTGCATTTTTTAAATTAAATTTAAACCCGTAACGACCCTGGAGATACTTTATGTCGTGTTACCCTCTGCTTTTGTGATATTTCAACTGAATTTCCGACACATTCCTTATTTGACTTCATGTTCATTTAACTCCGCTCTGTCCTGGAAATCCAGGAATGCGATGTAATAACAGATGGGTCATCGCATCCCCAGGACGAACGGGTACAATACTTGTTACTATTTATACATATTTATTAAACATTGCTGATAATAATAATAATACTAATATTAATAATAATAATATTAATAATAATAGTATAATAATGTTGTATGGCCTCGGTTGCCAGGTGCAAACTTTGTTATTTGACACCCACAGGGCAGCTTGCATGTCGAATCTTTGTTGTTCCTTGAAGCACTATGAAAGTCAAGGAGGTTAGATTTCTAAGCTCCTTGACACTATAGCACTTTCTAGTAGAGAAATGAGGAACTTTGTGTTGGCGGAAAATCCCGAGGTTAATTTTGCCATTATGAAAACTGCCTACTGAATTCAAATGGGTTCATTAACATGCCAACATCGTATGACATACGTATCGTGTTTCTTGCCGCCTTTCAAAAAAATCAAGAAATCAATTACCACGGCCAGGAGCGAACCTGCAAGCTTGGGGTTGGTAGTCCGACACGATAACCACTCACCCACCGTGGCAAGCAAATTGCTGATGGTCATAATGTGTCTGAACCCGGTATTTTAGAACAAAAATAATAATTTTATTGACTGAAGGTATATTTTCGTTGCCTCTCAAACTTTGTCATCAACTTTCAAAGGCAATGCCTTGTCTGGGCAGCCATTGTTTCCTGTTTTCAGCACCTCGTTTCATTTCATAGTAGGAACCATAATGTGATGTCGGCCTTTCTTCCCAGTGATTTTTTGTCAACAAGGGTGATTTTCTTGACATGGATAGACATGGAGATAGGGAGATGTTTCTGGCGGCTGCTAATGAAGAGATGAGATAAGTTGGCAGTCACATACTAAGACACCCAGGAATAGCAAACTAAGTTATGGAAGGAAGGATTAAGACAGGAACTGCAGAGATAGACCAAAATTAGAATACGTCACCCAGGATGTAAGGTGTGGCATATTTGTAGAGATTATTCTCAGGGCAGGGAGCCATGGAATGCTGCATTGAGCCAGCCAAAGGACCGAAAACTCAAACAACAACAACAGTGTTGCATTTTCTCCCATATTTATGAAGATAATTTTAATTTGGTTGTTTTAATTCTTTGGTAGAATCAGTCCAAATAATAATTATTGTTCATCAGCTACGTCATAGAACATCTATTTTAAGCAATAGATCTCACGGTACCTGTGTTTGCCATTAAAACAAAATGTCGTGCTAAGTTTAGTTTTATTTGACCAATCAATAGAGAGTCTTCAGATTTGTCTCGAGGTTTCTAAACCGTGTACCAAGCGACGTAGCCGCAAGCATTAAATGTCGCAAGCCCTTTAAATGCAAAAAAAAAATTCATTATTTACGTACTATGCGACATCGTGGCCATGTATCGCCGTGTACTCGGGTGTGTGTAGAATTTTTCTGGTAACCTGACTTGCTGAGATGTCTGTTCAAGTGTGTGTATTTGTAAGCAAGGTAGGATTTGCACTCTAAGCGGCCATGATCTTGAGTTTGGTACTATCCCGGCATTTGCCTGGAGTGGAAGTGGGAAACCACGGAATTCCACTTTCACGATGGCTGAAGGAGAAATTGAACTCACTTTTTCTCAGTTTTTTACCTTACGAGGCTGAGTGTACACCGTTCCTGCCCTCTGAGCAGAGTAAAATGTCATAGCATAGACAAGAATCGAACCTAGGCCTCCGCGGTGACAGCCAAGAATGCTAGTCACTGCACATTTTGTAAAGTGCATTAATAACAACAAGAACAATGTAATGTCCTGCTTATGTCCAATATGTAAAGAATAGTCTCTGTTGAGTTGTAAGTATTGAGACTCCGGATCCAGAGAGCTTTGGTTCAATGATCGACTCTGCCAGCGAATATAATTCTGGTCGGAGGGCTGGATTGGGACACACTGCTTCGTGAAACAAATTTGAGTAGACATATAGTACATAAAACTGTTTCTCCCTAATTTCTAAACGCCGGGAGTTTTCCTAACCTAAACTCCTCCCAAATCCTGGCCTCAATTGCAAATACACCCACTTCTAGACATCACAATGACCTGCGTTATCATACATTTTCCTCACTCAATGACATGGGGTACATAACCACGATGTTGCAAATGAATCCACAGGAACCACTCATGGGTTGTGATGGCCCCTTCCAGTCCTCATTGCTTTGGTAGACTCTCTATTACTCTTAACAACTCCCAGAGGGACTGGCTTGATTAAGATTTTACATGATTCCGTTAATCGATACTGGGCTTCGTCGTTATTAGCTCATCGCGGATACTGAAGTCACTCAAGTGAGTTGGACACCAGCCAATGTACTGCCAGATAATTTGCATGTAAAAGAGAAGCGGAGTCTTTTAATTGTCCTAGTCCCTAGCTGCTGCCGACCAGAGGAAAACTTTCTTCTCGCTCCAAGATCTAATTTTTAAACTGTTTTCAGAAGAAAATACTTTTTATCTAGAACTCGGGAAATAAATTAAAACTTGTGAAGAATTGTACTTGGCGTTTCACATTGCGGTATAAGTTTAGTTATAATGAAAAACGAGGCACAATTTTGTCACTATGGTAAAAGTGTTGTTGTTGTTGTTGTTTCATTCAAGATCCTGTGACGTCACTATTATTAACCTGATGTTTAGAATATGACTGACAACATGTATTGGCCATTGAATGATGGTTTTCAGTCGGTCAATACGAATTTATGCCTAAATACGAGGGGAGTACTATATTGTTTAAGTAAATTACACATCAGTTGTTACGTCCAATCTCCTTGAAACATTTTGCACTTTTGTAATCGATTTGTCAGTCTCTCCAGACCTTCCTGAAACCATCCATTCGGAGTGCTGCGAACCCATGCCTTGACAGCGACCACGGAGATGTTTCTTGTTGTTCCCGAACAGGTGCCATTTCGGGAGGGCATGGCAGCACCGTGACTCCCATTTGACCAATGGCAGTGGTGGTCTCTCGTTTAGTGTGGGGGTGGGCATTGTCATGTTACAGAAGCACACCTTTAGCCCATTTTCCTGGCCGCTTAGTTTGAATAGCATGACGTAAGGGCTTAAGGGTTGCCACATATGCTACACTGTTAATCGTGGCCCCCAATTTCAGCTAGTCAATGGGAATGATGCCCTTTGTGTCCCAGAACACTGTCGCCCTTCGCTTGCCAGCTGATGGCACTGTTTGACATTTCTTCAGCGGTGGACTGCCCCTATGCTTCCATTGCATCGATTGTTGTTTCGTTTGTGGCTCGTGGTAATGGAGTCATGACTCATCACCAGTCACAAGCCTAGCCATGAAGTCGGCTGGAGCTTGTCTGAAGAGACCGACCCATCGAGGGCAAAAGTGCATAAAGTTACAAGGAGATTATGTTGAGAAGGTGGACGTAACAACTGATGTGTAATGTACTTCATTTGGGTAGAAAAAAATAAAGCGTAAAACAATTAAGTACGCCCTTCGTATATTAGGTGAGAAATATCAGATTCCAACGGAAATATGTTTAAGTTTCTCGGTACTTTGGGAAACTTGGATATATTATTATGTTTACTATCAGATTTATTATTATTATTATTATTATTATTAATATAATTTGGGTTCGTTACGTCCAAATAAGGAGTGCATTAACGCTTATCACAATGTTTCCTCATCTCTTCCCAATATCTCTTCATGTGTTCACTGTGCTCTCTTTTGAGTTCTTCTGTCCATCCTGTATTCTTCCGCTTAGGTTCATGGCAAATTTGTGTCTGTTAATTAGGGTTCTAAATTTTAGCTTATTGTGAATAATAATGTTATTGATTGTTCGTCCCTTTTTATATATAAATAACCCCTGGCACTACAGCCCATGAAGGGCCTAGGCCTGCCAAGTGACCACTGTCCAGCCATTTGGCCTGCAGATATTGGGGTGATGCATGGTCAGTGCATCGGGTCCCCTTTGTTTTCGTGATCGGGGCGCTGCCACACTGTCAGACAGCTACTCAATTGTTCTCACGAGGCTGAGTGCGCCCCGTTCCAGCCCTCACATTAGTTTCTAATATCCCTGATGGAGACGGGAATCGAACCCAGGGCCACAGGGCGAGAGACAGGTGCGCTACCCCAACACCACGGGGACGGTGTCCCTTTTAACTACTGTGGCTATTTGAGACGCCGGGATGCCGGAATTTTGCCCCGAAGGGGATCATTAACGGGCCAGTAAATCAACTGACACGGCTCTCTCGCATTTGCGCACCCTCAAATGCCAGCTGACTGCGCCAGGTTTCGAGCCTGCAACCTTGGGCCTAGCAAGCGAGAACGTTACTGCTTAGCCAAGCACCCAGCCTAGACTATTGTAAATGATTTATTCGTTGATACTAATCTCTTTTAGGTCATGTTTTACTTCTACCTGTCAATCTTCGTGGTTTTTCAGAGTGCTAGCTTTAAAATTTCATTTTTTGGCCGATTGTAATCCATTCTGTATGTGACCATAACATCTCAGTCTCTTATTAGCCTACTTTTCACATTTTGCAAAAATGAGGAAAAAGTAGTCTTATGAGATCGATCCGGGAAAATGTGTGTCTGTCTGTCTGTCTGTCTGTCTGTCTGTCCTTCTGTCTGTCTGGCTGTGTGTGTGTCCCCCCCCCCCCCATCAACTCCTAAACGGCTGGAGCAATCGAAATAAAATTTGGTAGGAGTAAAGATCTATACCTGAATATCTCACGGCCATATTTGAAAATGATATCAGTGCTACCAACTGCTGAAAAATCGCAATTGAAATTTGAGCTCCATGTTGGATATCTTGGAAGGTATGAATGGGAGCTATTTCAAAATCGGCACACATATAGATAATAATATTGCAGTTTAATTTCCAGAAGGCCATATATGGCAGTGTTGCCAAAATGATTATAAGCCTACTGATAGGTCCAATATTTAAATGCATATAACTTCTACACTATCAATTGGAATTCAACCAAATTTCGTATGTTGTATGTGTACATAACCAGATAAGACTGGACGTATTCTTATGAACCAGCAGTGCTGCCAACTGTTAAAAAATGCTCTTAATTTCTTTTATCCAAATACCAATATATATGAGAAAGTATGCAAGCCGACAGCTTTAAACTATGCACACGTATAGTACATGACATTCTATATTAATTTGGAGTAACTTATATACGTCAGTGCTACCAACATGATTCTAAGCCTGCTGAGAGGTCCAACTTTAAATACATGTAACTTCCATACTATCATTTGGATTTCAACCAAATTTCGTATGTGCTATGTGTACCACAACAGCTATGACTATGCATAGTCTTATGAGCAACCAGGGCTGCCAACTGTTAATAAACGCTGTCTCTATTTTTTTTACCCTATTATCAATATATCATAAAGAATGCAAGCCAATAGCTCTAACCTTTGCACACGTATAGTACCTGGCATTCTAGATTACTTTGGAGTAATTTATATACGTCAGTGCTGCCAACATGATTCTAAGCCTGCTGATAGGTCCAATTTTAAAATGCATGTAACTTCTATACTAACTAATGGATTTCATTAAAAATTGGCACAACAATAGATCATATTATTTCAGATTATTTCTGACCAATACATGCATGACACTGTTGCCAACATGATTTTACGCGCACTGTTAGATCCAATGTTTAGCTGCATGTAACGTCCATGCTATTCATTGGACTCCAACCAAATTTTGTATTCTGTACCTTAAGAGATGGAACTAAGAATATATTCAGTCACCAGGGCTGCCAACTGTAGTTCTCTATTAGGCTACATTATGCCAGGTATACAGTATTTCGAACTAATTAGAAATTTCGATATTACCAACTTAATTTCGTCATTATTCTAGATAGATCCATATCGATTAATCATTGGCATGAATCTTAAATTTTAAGAAAAGTAGGCTCTTTAGTTCGTCACGGAACTTCTTGTTTCTGATGGAACCTGTGATTATTATTTCTTTATTATTTATTATTAAGAAGCAATGTGATCTACGGTAATCCATAGTTGGTTGGTTCCTCAGTTTAAGGACTGCGACAACGTGGTCATGTAGCCCCGTGTACTTTGGGTGTATGTAGAGTCTTTCTGATAACCGGTGTTAATTGTGATGGCTGCATCAGTGTGTGTTATCTGTAATTACGATAGTTCAAGTAGTTCCTACTTTTGCTACCAAATGCTACCGTCAACGACATCTAGCTGTGAAATTGGCTACTAGATGCCACCGCAACTGGCAACTGGCGGTGAACGTTGGAACTTAAATAGCGTTAATCAAATCTAACCTACCAATTTCGCTTCACACAGTTGTAGTTAGTGATGGTTGTTTTACTTGCCATAAATCTATGACATGGACCTGCCGGCTTTACTTCCCCTCCGAAGGAAGGCATACTGAGGGATTTTAACGCTCCCATAAAATCCGACGAGTTCGGCCGGGTTTGAACCTTCATTCTCGGGCATAGAAGCGCAGCATGCTACCAACTACGCCACCGAAGCCGCGTAATCCATAGTAATGGGCCATGTTGATAGCCTTTTTGCCTTGCAAACCATACAGGCCTAGATAAATCAGGTATTTAAAATAACACTGAGGCAGATTACCTCGCTTTCCTCCCCTTAAAACCACAATAACTAACTTACGAACTGAATACTTTGAAGAAACTTGAATTTAGTAACCTTTTAGGGATCGTTTGTTGACCCTAAAATTTGATGTTGGTTACACTGAATTTTTAGCCTACTTTTCACATTTTGCAAACATGGGGAAAAAGTAGACTTATGAGATCGATCCGGGAAAATGTGTGTATGTCTGTCTGTCTGTCTGTCTGTCTGTCCTTCTGTCTGTCTGTCTGTCTGTCTGTCTGTCCTTCTGTCTGTCTGGCTGTGTGTGTGTCCCCCCTATCAACTCCTAAACGGCTGCAGCTATCAAAACCAAATTTAGTATGAGTAAAGATGTGCACCGGAATATCTCACGTCCATATTTGAAAATGATGTCAGTGCTACCAACTGCTGAAAAATCGCAGTTGAAATTTGAGCTCCATGTTGGATATCTTGGAAGGTATGAACGGGAGCTATTTTAAAATTGGTACACGTATAGATAATGATATTGCAGTTTAATTTCCAGGAGGCCATACATGGCACTGTTGCCAAAATGATTATAAGCCTGCTGATAAGTCCACATTTTATATGCATATTACTTCTACACTATCAATTGGATTTCAACCAAATTTTGTATGTAATATGTGTACATAAACAGATATGACTGAGCGTATTCTTAAGAGCCACCAGGGCTGCCAACTGTTAATAATTGCTCTCTCTACTTTTATAAAACCAAATACCAATATATCAGAAAGTATGCAAGCCAATAGCTGTTTGTTTTCGTGATCGGGGCGCTGCCACACTGTCAGACAGCTACTCAATTGTTCTCATGAGGCTGAGTGTACCCCGTTCCAGCCCTCACATTAGTTTCTAATATCCCTGATGGAGACGGGAATCGAACCCAGGGCCACAGGGCGAGAGACAGGCGCGCTACCCCAACACCACGGGGACGGTGTCCCTTTTAACTACTGTGGCTATTTGAGACGCCGGGATGCCGGAATTTTGCCCCAAAGGGGATCATTAACGTGCCAGTAAATCAACTGACACGGCTCCCTCGCATTTGCGCACCCTCAAATGCCAGCTGACTGCGCCAGGTTTCGAGCCTGCAACCTTGGGCCTAGCAAGCGAGAACGTTACTGCTTAGCCACGCACCCAGCCTAGACTATTGTAAATGATTTATTCGTTGATACTAATCTCTTTTAGGTCATGTTTTACTTCTACCTGTCAATCTTCGTGGTTTTTCAGAGTGCTAGCTTTAAAATTTCATTTTTTGGCCGATTGTAATCCATTCTGTATGTGACCATAACATCTCAGTCTCTTATTAGCCTACTTTTCACATTTTGCAAAAATGAGGAAAAAGTAGTCTTATGAGATCGATCCGGGAAAATGTGTGTCTGTCTGTCTGTCTGTCTGTCTGTCTGTCTGTCTGTCCTTCTGTCTGTCTGGCTGTGTGTGTGTCCCCCCCCCCCCCCCATCAACTCCTAAACGGCTGGAGCAATCGAAATAAAATTTGGTAGGAGTAAAGATCTATACCTGAATATCTCACGGCCATATTTGAAAATGATGTCAGTGCTACCAACTGCTGAAAAATCGCAATTGAAATTTGAGCTCCATGTTGGATATCTTGGAAGGTATGAATGGGAGCTATTTCAAAATCGGCACACATATAGATAATAATATTGCAGTTTAATTTCCAGAAGGCCATATATGGCAGTGTTGCCAAAATGATTATAAGCCTACTGATAGGTCCAATATTTAAATGCATATAACTTCTACACTATCAATTGGAATTCAACCAAATTTCGTATGTTGTATGTGTACATAACCAGATAAGACTGGACGTATTCTTATGAACCAGCAGTGCTGCCAACTGTTAAAAAATGCTCTTAATTTATTTTATCCAAATACCAATATATATGAGAAAGTATGCAAGCCGACAGCTTTAAACTATGCACACGTATAGTACATGACATTCTATATTAATTTGGAGTAACTTATATACGTCAGTGCTACCAACATGATTCTAAGCCTGCTGAGAGGTCCAACTTTAAATACATGTAACTTCCATACTATCATTTGGATTTCAACCAAATTTCGTATGTGCTATGTGTACCACAACAGCTATGACTATGCATAGTCTTATGAGCAACCAGGGCTGCCAACTGTTAATAAACGCTGTCTCTATTTTTTTACCCTATTATCAATATATCATAAAGAATGCAAGCCAATAGCTCTAACCTTTGCACACGTATAGTACCTGGCATTCTAGATTACTTTGGAGTAATTTATATACGTCAGTGCTGCCAACATGATTCTAAGCCTGCTGATAGGTCCAATTTTAAAATGCATGTAACTTCTATACTAACTAATGGATTTCATTAAAAATTGGCACAACAATAGATCATATTATTTCAGATTATTTCTGACCAATACATGCATGACACTGTTGCCAACATGATTTTACGCGCACTGTTAGATCCAATGTTTAGCTGCATGTAACGTCCATGCTATTCATTGGACTCCAGCCAAATTTTGTATTCTGTACCTTAAGAGATGGAACTAAGAATATATTCAGTCACCAGGGCTGCCAACTGTAGTTCTCTATTAGGCTACATTATGCCAGGTATACAGTATTTCGAACTAATTAGAAATTTCGATATTACCAACTTAATTTCGTCATTATTCTAGATAGATCCATATCGATTAATCATTGGCATGAATCTTAAATTTTAAGAAAAGTAGGCTCTTTAGTTCGTCACGGAACTTCTTGTTTCTGATGGAACCTGTGATTATTATTTCTTTATTATTTATTATTAAGAAGCAATGTGATCTACGGTAATCCATAGTTGGTTGGTTCCTCAGTTTAAGGATTGCGACAACGTGGTCATGTAGCCCCGTGTACTTTGGGTGTATGTAGAGTCTTTCTGATAACCGGTGTTAATTGTGATGGCTGCATCAGTGTGTGTTATCTGTAATTACGATAGTTCAAGTAGTTCCTACTTTTGCTACCAAATGCTACCGTCAACGACATCTAGCTGTGAAATTGGCTACTAGATGCCACCGCAACTGGCAACTGGCGGTGAACGTTGGAACTTAAATAGCGTTAATCAAATCTAACCTACCAATTTCGCTTCACACAGTTGTAGTTAGTGATGGTTGTTTTACTTGCCATAAATCTATGACATGGACCTGCCGGCTTTACTTCCCCTCCGAAGGAAGGCATACTGAGGGATTTTAACGCTCCCATAAAATCCGACGAGTTCGGCCGGGTTTGAACCTTCATTCTCGGGCATAGAAGCGCAGCATGCTACCAACTACGCCACCGAAGCCGCGTAATCCATAGTAATGGGCCATGTCGATAGCCTTTTTGCCTTGCAAACCATACAGGCCTAGATAAATCAGGTATTTAAAATAACACTGAGGCAGATTACCTCGCTTTCCTCCCCTTAAAACCACAATAACTAACTTACGAACTGAATACTTTGAAGAAACTTGAATTTAGTAACCTTTTAGGGATCGTTTGTTGACCCTAAAATTTGATGTTGGTTACACTGAATTTTTAGCCTACTTTTCACATTTTGCAAACATGGGGAAAAAGTAGACTTATGAGATCGATCCGGGAAAATGTGTGTATGTCTGTCTGTCTGTCTGTCTGTCTGTCCTTCTGTCTGTCTGTCTGTCTGTCTGTCTGTCCTTCTGTCTGTCTGGCTGTGTGTGTGTCCCCCCTATCAACTCCTAAACGGCTGCAGCTATCAAAACCAAATTTAGTATGAGTAAAGATGTGCACCGGAATATCTCACGTCCATATTTGAAAATGATGTCAGTGCTACCAACTGCTGAAAAATCGCAGTTGAAATTTGAGCTCCATGTTGGATATCTTGGAAGGTATGAACGGGAGCTATTTCAAAATTGGTACACGTATAGATAATGATATTGCAGTTTAATTTCCAGGAGGCCATACATGGCAGTGTTGCCAAAATGATTATAAGCCTGCTGATAAGTCCACATTTTATATGCATATTACTTCTACACTATCAATTGGATTTCAACCAAATTTTGTATGTAATATGTGTACATAAACAGATATGACTGAGCGTATTCTTAAGAGCCACCAGGGCTGCCAACTGTTAATAATTGCTCTCTCTACTTTTATAAAACCAAATACCAATATATCAGAAAGTATGCAAGCCAATAGCTGTAAACTATGCACACGTATATTCTGAAAATTTAGATTAATTTGGAGTAACTTATATACGTCAGTTCTACCAACATGATTATAAGCCTGCTGATAGTACCAATTTTTAAATACATGTAACTTCTATACTATCAGTTGGATTTCAACCAAATTTCGTATGTGCTATGTGTACCATAACAGATATGACTATAGGTATTGTTAGGAGCAATCAGGGCTGCCAATTGTTAATAAATGCTGTCTATATGTTTTTACCCTAATATCAATATATCAGAAAGTATGCAAGCCAACAGCTCTATACTTTCCACACGTATAGCACCTGACATTCTAGATTGATTTGGAGTAATTAATACTAGGCAGTGCTGCCAACATGATTCTATGCCTGCTGATATGTCCAATTTTAAAATACATGTAACTTCTATACTAACAAATGGATTTCATCCAAAATTGGCACAACAAGATATCATAATATTTCAGATTATTTCTGACCAGCACACGCATGACATTGTTGGCAACATTGCTTTTAGTTGGTAGCATGCTGAGCTTCTATGACCAAGATAGCGGGTTCAAACCCGGCCGAAGCCGTCGGATTTTTTAAGAGCGTTAAAAATCCCTCAGTATGCCTTCCTTCGGAGGGGAAGTAAAGCCGGCGGTCCCATGTCATAGATTTATGGCATGTTAAAGATCTTTCCACTAATTACACCTGTGTGAAACTAAATTGGATAGGTTAAGAATGTAAACAACGCTCTTAGGTTGCTACGTTCGTTGCCAAGAGCCGACTGCGGTGGCGTCTAGTAGCTAAGTTCTGAACTAGGCCTAGTAGTCGTTGACGGTGGCGTTTGGCGGCAAAAGTAGGAACTATTTGAAAATTCAAAGTTGCAGTCCCTACTTGAATTAAAAAAACAGATACACACACTAATACAGTCATCACAATTAACACCGGTTATCAGACAAATTCTACACACACCCAAAGTACACGGGGCTACATGACCGCGTTGTCGCAGCCCCTAAACTAAGGAACCAACCAACCAACCATTGCTTTTACGCGTGCTGATAGATCCAGTGTCTAACTGCATGTAACGTCAATTGGACTTCAACCAAATTTTGTTTTCTGTACCTTAAGAGATGGAACTAAGAATATATTCAGTCACCAGGGCTGCCAACTGTAGTGCTCTATTAGGCTACATTATACCAGGTATATTTTGAACTAATTAGATTTTTCGATATTACCAACTTAATTTCGTCATTATTCTAGATAGGTTCATATTCTGTAGAATAATCATTGGCATGAAAAGTAGGCTGTATAGTTCTTAACGGAACTTCTTGTTAAAATATTAAATAACACTCGGAAATGCTCAAAGAAAAAGAAACAAATTTTGTACAAATTTTAGTAATTATAGGGACGTTTTGTCCAACACTATGAGTTCCTACTGTCTCACTGACCAATAGGCATAGTAACATTCTGTAATAGTAAGTAATGTGATCTTATAGCAACGTAAAGATGTCGTTGGTTGGTTGGTTGGTTCCTAAGTTTAGGGGCTGCGACAACGCGGTCATTTAGCCCCCTCTACTTTGGGTGTGTGTAGAATCAGTCTGATAACCGGTGTTAATTTTGTTGACTGTATTAGTGTGTGTTATCTGTTTTTAATTCAAGTGAGGACTGCAGACTTTGAATTTTTCAAATAGTTTCTACCTTTGCCGCCAAACGCCACCGTCAACGACTACTAGTTCGGCTACCAGACGCCACCGCAGTCGGGTCTTGGCAACGAACGTAGGAACCTAAGAGCGTTGTTTACAATCTTAACCTATACCATTTAGCTTCACACAGGTGTAATTAGTGGAAGGTTCTTTAACATGCCATAAATCTATGACTTGGGACTACCAGCTTTAATTCCCCTCCGAAGGAAGGCATACTGAGTTATTTTTAACGCTCTTAAAAATCCAACGACTTCGGCCGGGTTTGAACCCGCGATCTTGGGCATAGAAGCTCAGCATGCTACCAACTACGCTACCGAAGCCGCCGTATACATGTCTATACTGAACTAATGCAGGGGCCTGGATGACGAACAGTTGTTGCCATGGTAACTATTGGATACCCAAGTCGAGTTTTCGTCCATGCTAGTCACTGATAGACTCCAACAACAAAAACGTTTCAATGTTAAAATCTGCTCAAACGAACCGTGATAATTTCTAGTCAGTGATCTGTAACTCATTTTCGATAGCAAGTTCAGATATGGGGTTTGACCGACTGTTGGTTGACTACTACAGTTGAGTGTCGATAATCCGTGGTGAACGAGACCGCTACCACCACCTCGAAGTAATGAAAACTCGGACTATCGAAAATTAAAAAAATATTGTACTCTAAAACAATGTTGAAAAGAAAACGGGCGTCAAAAATGTGCTTTCTCTTTTAATGTTTAAAGTAGACATTTACATTGGAAAATAAAAGTTTTGATTTAACAATTTATACATCGTGAATAGATTGTGGATGGCCATTTGTTTGGTGAAACCGCATCGCTTCCTCGCGGGGATTTGATGCCACCGTCTGAAGAGCAGAATGTTGGTTGGTGTCACCTCTGGGCGTATTGATATCGCGCTAGGAGATGGAAGTTGGGTTTGAACTACAGATGTCTTCCCGCTCACTGCGTATCGCGCATTCCAAAAACATTCAGTTGGTCACTACTTGCTTCACTCACTCAGCACAGTCCTTCTTTCACTGGCTGGGTGTCGTCTGCTGCGATAACAACCATTGACATGCGGGAAGCCGATATATTTAGGTTTGGAGTAGGCGGGCCACGCATGCGTATCCGCACCCCGTCGCAGCGAGTTGAACTGCCATCTCCTGGCGCGATGACAATAGTTCCGCTTAGCGTAAGGCGGTCTCAAGTGCAGTGTAGACATCGGTGTTAATCATCAGTGGTACAGGTTCGGTCTCGTCATCCTCATCACTCTCACACTACGTTGGGGATGTTGATCATGTCAATTATAGAAGAGTCTGTAACTTCCAGGTGGCGTGTTTTACTGTGAGCGGGTGGTGGGGAACGGATCACCCCACCAAAAACACTCACACATGTGTTTTGCCTTTTAGACATCAACGAAAAACATTGTTTTAGAAAGCTCGGATTTATGGGAAACTCGTAATTCCGAGACTCAAAATATCTAGTCTTCTTCTTCTCCTTCTTTCGTTATGGCCTCTATGGGACCAAGGGTTTGGGTTTGGGTCTGCTTCCTTTTCTCCTCCCAAAACCGCTTCATCCACTGTCTTCTTCTCTCCCATTCTTCCTCGGAAATCCTTAATGTCCTCTTTTCTTGTGTTCCCATTGATGATTCTCAATCATTGTATGGTATCCTTGTCTGTCGGTCAGTTCTGGTACATCTGTTAGTGCATATTTATTTCTCCAGTTCTCTCTCCCTTCCACCTTGATCCCTATCTCAGTCCAGTCCTTCTGAAGTTCAACCACCCAATTAGTTCCTGCTTTTCCTCATGTCCTCCCTGTTGTCTCCCATATCCTTCTAGTCGATCTCCCCACATCCATCCCAATCACATGTCCAGCAAATCGTGCTCTTTTCAGTGTTATTTCTTTAGAGATAGTCCTCATATTTTTGTATAGTTCATTTCTTGATTTTCGTACCCATCTTTCACCTCCCCTTTTCGGTCCCAGTATTTTCCTCAGTATTTTTCTCTCTTCCTTCTCCGGCTCCATACTTGCCTAGTGCCATAGTCCCTGCAGCGTACAAAACAGCATTCCTTACTGTTTCTTTGTAGTGGCAGAGTTTTGCTTCCGTAGATTATTTATCTATTTATTTATTTATTTATTTATTTAGCGTATGGCTTTTAGTGCCGGAAGTGTCCGAGGACATGTTTGGCTCGCCAGAGGCTGTAGCTTCTTCAATGTGGACACCCATGGGTTGAGCTACAAGTAGTTCCAACTTTCTCTACCAGATGTCATTGACACCTAGTGGTGAACGTTGAAACTTTGCTAGAGCGTTTCAACGAAACCTAACATTCAAATTTCGCTTCACACAAGTTTAATTACTGGAAGGTTCTTTTACATGACATAAATCTATGACATGGGACCGCCCGCTTTACTTTCCCTCCGAAGGAAGGCATACTGAAGGATTTTAATGCTCTTAAAAGATCCGACTACTTCGGCCGGGATTAAGCCTGCGATCTTGGGCATAGAAGTTCAGCATGTTTCCGACTACGCCACCGAAGTACATGTCTCTAGTCACCATGCAGGATATTCTCATCCTTTTCACCCCCTCCTTTATCCCCTCCTTACCTCTGGTCCGTCCTGTAATCTCCGAGGTATTTAAACTTATCGAGCCTCTGCACAGTATCTTCTGGAGTTTTCCAATTGCAGCTGTAATGTCTTTGTTACACTATGCTAGTAAGGGGAGGATACGATTCCTGGGTCACCGATTCGAACCATCTTTAGTACACTTGTAGGGCATGACTAGGGGTATACCAGGTGCAAGTAGTAAAGTGCGCTTCTCAGCCGATTCCGAGAAATTAATTATAATTTATTCGTAATTGCTGTACGGTGTTCATATGGGCTGTACGTTAATATGGAGCCAAGGAGCGCGTGGTGCAGCAGTAAGAGCCCTGCTTCGTATGCGTGGGGTCACGGATCGAATCCCACCGGTGAGCCTTTTTTTTTTTTTTTTTTGGAACATATGCAATTCGTACAACTGTAGGTGTCGTGAATAATGTTCATTTGGCAGTCATAATAACGTGTTTTGTGAGCAGGAATAGGGATTCTGAAATCATCGTATGGGGTCAACGTTTATGACATTACATAATGTACAGTATCGGCATTGCAAATACATTGGTATTATACACGGTCCGGTGTATTCTATCATATGTATCATACGTTGAAGGCCCCGTCTGTTCCGTTCATTGCACGTCTGTAAACCATCAGACCACCCCGTAATCAGTGACTCTTGCTATGGGTATTGGTTGGAAATTGACAATGGTTACAAAAAAAACACACACACTGCAAAGGCTCACCGGAGGGATTCGAACCAGCGATCCCGTGCTTACGAAGCAGGGCTCTTACTACTGTACCACGCACTCGTTGGAATCTCACTAGCGTACAACGCACATAGACGCCGCACTGTAATTGCAATTAATTAATTACTCGGAAACGGCTGAGAATCGCATTACTACTTGCACCTGGTATACGGCTGGTCATGCCCTACGCGTATACTAAAGATGGTTCGAATCAGTGACCCATGCATCGTATCCTTCCCTTGTAGGTAAGAGACTTGTCTCTAGGAGTTCTGTTTACTATCATATTGACTCAATCAAGGGGAGTTTATTTCTCTCTCCGAACTCTAGTGTATGTTTGGCATTAGTTGACACAGCGCTGTTCTGCTTCATACCAGCGTTATTGAATCTTCCAATTCGCTTGGCGTGGAGTGGCGTCAGCATTTTGAAGGAGCACATCTGTTTAGAATGTAGAAGGCATTTCAATAACATCGTACCTCATGCAAGTCATAGCTATTGTATTCGAAAATACAATATTATGTGCACGGTGCAATAAATATTACTGTCAACCAACTAGAAAATGCCTCTCCAACTTGTGCATATTGGACGAGGGCGCTCGGTGATAACTAGGGACCGGAATTTTTAGCCTCCTTTTCGCATTTTGTAAAAATGAGGAAAAGTAGACTTATGAGATCAATCCGGTGAAATTTGTGTCTGTCTGTCTGTCTGTCTGGCTGCCCTTCTGTCTGTCTGTCTGTCTGGCTGTGTGTGTGTCACCCCTATCAACTCCTAAACGGCTGTAGCAATCGAACCCAAATTTGGTATTAGTAAAGATCTCTATCTGAATATCTCAATGCCGTACTTGAAAATGATGTCAGTGCTACCAACTGCTGAAAAATCGCAATTGAAATTCCAGCTCCATGTTGTATATCTTGGAAGGTATGCATGGGAGCTATACCAAAATTGGCACACATTTATATAATAAAATTTCAGTTTCATTTCCAGGAGGTCATATATGACAGTGTTGCCAAGATGATTCTAAGGCTGCTGATAAGTCCAATTTTTAAATGCATATAACTTCTACATTGTCAATTGGATTTCAACCAAATTTCGTATGTACTATGTGTAGACAGACAGATATGACTGAGCGTAATCTTAAGTCACCAGGGCTGCCAACTGTTAATAAATGCACTCGATTGTTTTTATCCAAATACCAATATATCAGAAAGTATGCAAGCCGACAGCTTTAAACTATGCACACGTATAGTACCCGACATTCTAGATTAATTTGGAGTAACAATTATACGTCAGTGCTTCCAACATGATTCTAGGCCTGTTGATTGGTCCAGTTTTAAAATACATATAACTTCTATACAAACAAATGGATTTCATCCAAAATTGGCACAACAACAGATCATAATAGTTCAGATTATTTCTGACCAACACATGCTTACACGCTGATAGGTCCAATGTCTAACTACATGCAACGTCCATGCTATCCATTGGACTTCAACCAAATTTTGTATGCTGTACCTTAAGAGATGGATATTCAGTCACCAGGGCTGCCAACTATAGTGCTCTATTAGGCTACATTATGCCAGTTATATTTCGAACTAATTAGAAATTTCGATATTACCTACTCAATTTCGTCATTAGGTCCATATAGATTAATCATGGGAATGAATCTTACATTTCGAGAAAAGTAGGCTCTTTAGTTCGTTACGAAACTTCTTGTTTGAAAATGCATATTGCATATTTTGTGGGTTTATTAGATTTATTGCATATTCTGAACATAACAGCATATTTTAGAATGAAAATATGAAAATCCACAGCCTGTTTCCAGTCTCCAACCGGGTCAGGAAAGGAATGAATGAAGCCCCTATCTGGCAGCGAGGATCTGAACTTTGCCGGTTGCCGAGGCCTGACGCACTCCTCTGGGGCAATGAATCTAACCATAATTTCCCAAGCCTACCTCTGCTTCACTTACCCTCTGGAGCCAATTTCCTTAACCTCTTAGGTAACTCCTTCCTCCAATTCGACTCAAATGACCGCACCCTCATAAGAGGGCTTCATCTACCGCGTTTATTTCTAAATTAGCCTTATCTTTTCACAACAAGAACCCTCCGGCTATTCCTACCATCTGTTTGTCACAGCTACCCTCACATTATTTGCCTCCGATATAATGACTTCCATATTAGCGACAATTCTATCTGGCTGGTTGTTACTGACGTCAACATGTGCCACAACTCCTTTGTCCAAGTAGAGCTTGTTATTACTGTTATTATTATTATTATTATTGTGGCTTCGGTGGCATAGTTGGTAGCATGCTGAACTGCTGTTCCCAAGATAGCGGGTTCAAACCCAGCCGAAGTCGTCGGATTTTTTTAAGAGCGTTAAAATCCTTCAATATGCCTTCCTTCGGAGGGGAAGTAAAGCCGGCGGTCCCATGTCATAGATTTATGGCATGTAAAAGATCCGTTCACAGACTAAACTTGTGTGAAGCTAAATTTCTAGGTTAGATTTCATTGGAACGCTCTATCAAAGTTCCAACGTTCACCACTAGGTATCTGGTAGCGAAAGTTGGAATTACTTGAAATTGAACGGAACTTGTAGCTCACCCTATGGGTGTCCGCTTGAAGCAGCTACAGCCTCTGGCGAGCCGAACATGTCCTCGGACACTCCCGGCACAAAAAGCCATACGATAAATAAATAAATAAATTATTATTATTATTATTATTAGTATTATCGTAGCTCGGCTAAACCCACGGATTCTGCGAATGATCATTCCTCTGCCGTCGTAAGAACTGTGTCTGGGAGCTGAACACCAGCAGATACAACTGGGGATGGTGACAGGCTGGTCGCACACGCGACCGCTAGCTTGGGTCTAATCAAAGAAAGGTCAGGGAAGGGATTTTGGAAGGAAGTCCTGTTGAAAGGAACCGTCCCGGCATTTGCCTGGTGGTGAAAATGGGAAACCATGGAAGCCATTTTCCTATGCCAGCGAGGCACGGGCTAAGGCGTTAGCGCTCTCGGCCACCGTGGACGGTTATTATTATTGACTGTGGTTGCTTGACGATGCAGCGTTAGTCCATGGTGCCAAGTAATGTACGGATCCTGAAAAATAATGGGGCCATTTTAAGGATTTCCTTTGTTTCCGATTTTCAAAATCCAGGAAGCTCCCGTGATAGTAGCTTCTAATTGGCTATGGCCACTTTCTTCCAACTTTTTCCTAAATTTCAATCATATCATTCATTCCATCCCTCGTACTGAATAGTTTGTGTATCAATTTCATCCCTCCTTCCTAAGACGTTGGCGACAGGGAGGGTTAGTTACTTAAGCTATCGCTCTTAAATATCATTTAAAAAATTCTGTTTTCACTTTTATGAATGGCGCTAAGGGGTGCGTAGAACAACTTACACGTCTTTTTGACTCCTTCGTTAACTTCTGAGATATCCATAAGAACTTTGTGGTAGTTGTTGTAGTGTGATTTAGTGGCGAACAACAACAGGTGTCACTTGCAATCGTAGGATACTGGATCACTTGAGGTCCAAAGTCTATCGCACTGTCATCCACCCTGTCGCGTTATATGAATGCCAGTGCTGGCCAACTACGACCTCAGCGTCGGTTAGTCGTTATGGAAACCAAGATGTTAACCAGGCAATGGTTACGTGGTTGTTGGCACTAAAATAGTCGCGTCTGAGGGTTTCCCTCACCCAGTAATTTCTATATTTTTGTGATAGGCTAAGTAGTTTGCTTAAATGCATCTGTTAATGATATGGAAGTGTTTACGGGCGCGTGCCTTGTCACGTAATATTAACGCTAATAATTCACCAATTATTTACAGTGTTAGTTTTCAGGATAATAATGTAGTCTGAGAATTGGAGCGTCATTCCGATACAAAAATGGTCGCGTCATGAGCATTTCGCTCTCTTCTAAACCAAATGCTAAAATCGGTTCTGTGTATTGTTTATTTTGCTGTTTTCCCTTTCTGTTGTCATAAAGAACACCAAATTGTGTCAAAACATTTTCACCAACCGTATTTCTTACTTGCTTTTGTTACTGTTCCATTTCGTCCAAGCATTCGCTGATCATGTGGATTAGCCATTGAATAACTACAAAATGTTCACAACGCAATGAATCACTAATGAAAGAACACCCTAACAATGAAAACAATACACTGGAGGTACATTATCGTGTTGTATTACAATAGTGGTCGCGTGCTTAGTGAATCCCTCACCGAGCTCACTGCATACTAAGAACACAAATAACTCCAGTGCAGTGAACGGCTTACTCAAACTGAACGTCCTGCATGTAATATAAGGGATTGGCCGAGGAATACCTATTAGAGCATCCAGCGTTTAGAAAAGACTGTGGAGCCTTATGGCGACAGTGTTGCTAACTCTAGGCAGAGGTAGCGCTGACGTCATACGTTACGTTCACCCGCTTCGAGTACTGCGCTTTCATAAGTTAGCGAGACAACACAACCCCAGCAGCTACCTGAAATAGAACACGCCCAGGAAGGAGCAGATTGACAGATGTCGAGAGCACAACCTTTCCTTCCTTCTCGGATGTACTGTATGCCGACGATGTTAACCATTTTTACGTCAGCAATACTGTTGATCAGCACCTTTTCTGTTATTAGTTAGGCTATAATTTAGTTTCTTTCAATTTTATTCTTGTTGTTTTGTTTAGATTAATATTTGTAATATTGTAGTGAGTTAGCCGTGGGGTCGGCAGCCCTGATTAGATCGAACAGAAAATAAAACTAACACTCAACAATAACACCAGTGCTTCAGAACTTATGTTGCCGGCGGAACTGAGCACGTGCTCCACTCCGGGCGAGCATCCAGCACAGGACGAGGCTGTTCTATCCAGCGTGCTAACCTTGAAAATATTAAAATTACTAAGACGTAATATAAACGATACGTGTATGCAACAATAAAGGTAATCAATTGGCAGATAATTCTAGGAAGCAATTATGACGAAAAATATACATGTTCAGAGTTCCTTCATGATAAAAGGTGAGGTAACAAAACCAGTGTAGGGGGGATTTCCGTTAAAAGTAAAAGCCCATAAGACCCACAGTATTTTCTAAGCGCTGGATGCTCTACAGAAGGGGAGGCACAAGAGTTAAGCAATGACAACACTTCATTTCGAGAAGTGAGAGATTCACTACTGGGCTAAGGTGGACTGCGGGTGTCACTAAATTAGACCATGATTCTAATGACAACACCCATCAGGAAGCGGTTTGGTGTCGCACCTGTCAAAGATAAAATGCGTGAGGGCCGTCTGCGATGGTTCGGGCAAAGACATGTTACGATCTACAAGTCGTCGTCAATAGACCAACGGAACAACTGAGGCGACAACGATGGGCTAATACGCTACACAAAAACCTCAGACGCGTTAATTTTCAGCCAGACACTGCCAGAGAGAGAAATTTAAGGAGACAGCGTATCCATGTAGCGGATCCTGTAGCCAGGCGGGACAAACACTTCGGAAGAAGAAGATTATTATTATTATTTGTTTGAAATCATTATCACGGCAAATACCGGCTACAGAGCCTGTTTCGGTCGTAGCAATGAACCATCTGTACTGAGGTACTGTAATTTTGTAGATTACACTGTTCAGAGACTGTGCATCCATGTCGTGCCTGCGCTCTTCACTCTTCACGAGTCTCCTTCATTTATAGAATACCGACAGCAGTGGCTTCGCTCGCTAAAGCGCAGCGTTAGGTCATGGGGCCAAGCTCTCTGCTGACTCGGTAGACGCGTGGGTTCGAGCCCCACCGACGGCCCTCCTTGAAATGGTTTTCCGTGGTTTCCCATTTTCAACACCAGGCAAATGCTGGGACGATACCTTCTGACAGGCCACAGCCGCTTCCTTCCACATCCTTGCCCAATTTCATTCATCTTCATCCATTCCCTCTCTCATCCCGACGCGCAGGTCGCCCACGGGCGTCGGCTAGAAAGACCTGCACTCGGACTCTCAGGAGGCCACACGCCAAAAAAAATAGGATGAGCTGAATTTCCATCTGGATCATCGAACCTTGCTGAGTGTTTGACCAGGGTATTGTCACCAAGGAATTTCCTAATAATATGGCAGGTGTTTAACAGAACTGCCTTCTGTAGTTCAATATACTGTACATCTGCGGGTGCAGATTCAATATTTATATTATTATTATTATTATTATTATAACGTCACTGATTAGGGATTCCGAGGCTTCTTGGAACCACGCAAAAGAGTTAAAAAGCATCAACAAAGACGAATATGGGGATATTTTAGCCTACCTGTCTCGCGAAACCATGAATAGGCTACTGGCCATCGTGGTGTGTGAATTCTTTGCCATTGCATTGGTTTCATGAGTGACAGTTGGAAATAATATCCTACGTTCACTGTGCTCTCTAAATTAATTTCAAAACGGAAATTAATCAGTTTAATCAACCGAATGGAATGTGTACTCGATTCTATATTACAGGCAAAGTGCTTGTACTTCACCTCACTGATTTCGGAATGAATTTTGCTCCAGGCATAATGTAGATACACCGAATATTAACAAGTAGACTTCCACTGCATCTGTTTGGCTCGATGTGTGTCCAGATGTGATCTGCAAATTCATTAAGATATTAAAATCGTTTGAAGTTTCTAATAACACATGGTGAGTGAAATATGACTAGGCAGCCGGAAACATACGATTTCCCAGGTCACTAAGCGCTGAATGACATGGAAAATCGTATAGGAATAGGTCCTTAGTATAACGAAATATATAAGTGACACAACTCAATATGATAAATAAGATCCTGCACACTCACTTCAAGAATGGCTATGATAACTTATCCCTTAGAATAATCCTGTTTACAGCACTGTCGTCGTACAGATGTTCCTTCAAAGCTAGTTTAGGCGTAGTTGACCTGCTGTGAGTGCAAAATCCGATCTGCCTCGCGTGCGGAACTAGTATCTGTCGATGGAATTTGTAACTACGCTTACTTTTACGTAAGAAGGTGGAAAAATGTCTAGAAAACTAATTATACGTCCAATTAATTTGTGTTTGTACGATGTTGTACACATAACAAAATAAAGCAATCAAGTCCGGAATGGAAGTGCGTACGGTGAATTGTTCTCACAAAAATCCATGTTAACACAATCACTAACTGGGAGGCTGTTGTATTTTAGTCAGTCCGGCAACATTGTATCAAGGTTCGCGGAAACTCTAAACATTTTAGTCCAGAAAGTAAGTTCCGTTTGGTAAACAAACAAGAAGTTCCGTGACGAAATAAAGAGCCTACTTTTCTTAAAGTTTAAGATTCATGCCAATGACTAATCTATATGGACCTATCTATAATAATGACAAAATTAAGTTGGTAATATCGAAATGTCTAATTAGTTCGAAATATGCCTGGCATTTAGCCTAATAGAGCACTACCGTTGGCAGCCCTGGTGACTGAATATATTCTTAGATCCATCTCTTAAGCTACAGAATACAAAATTTGGTTGAAGTCCAATATATAGCATGGGCGTTACATGCAGTTAGACATTGGATTTATCAGTGCGCGTAAAATCATGTTGGCAACAATGTCATGCATGTGTTGGTCAGATATAATCTGAAATATTATGATTTCTTGTCGCGCCAATTTTGGATGAAATCCTTTTGCTAGTATAGAAGTTACTGGTATTTTTTTAAATTGAATCTATCAGCAGGCTCAGAATCATGTTGGCAGCACTGACATATATTAGTTACTCCAAATTAATCTAGAATGTCAGATACTATACGTGCGCAAAGTTTAGAGCTGTTGGCTTGCATACTTTCTGATATATTGATATTAGGGTAAAAAATATTAACAGTTGGCAGCCCTGATTGCTCTTAAGAAGACGCATAGTCATATCTGTTATGGTATACATAGCACATACGAAATTTGGTTGAAATCCAATTGATAGTATAGACGTTACATGTATTTAAAAATTGGTCATATCAGCAGGCTTAGAATCATTTTGGTAGCACTGACATACATTAGATGCTCCAAATTATTCTAGAATGCCAGGCAATATATGTGTGCAAAGTTTAAAGCTGGTGGCTTGCATACTTTCTGATATATGGGTGAAAATGAAAATCCACAACCTGCTTCCAGTCTCCGACCGGGTCAGGAATGGAATGAATGAAGCACCCATCTAGCGGCGAGGATATGAACTGTACCGGCTGCCGAGGCCTGACGCACTCCTCTGGGGCAATGATTAAATGAATGACAGAAGAAATGAAATGATAGTGGAGAGTGTTGCTGGAATGAAATGTTGACAGGGAAAACCGGAGTACCCGGAGAAAAACCTGTCTGCCTCCGTTTTGTCCAGCACAGATCTCACATGGAGTGACCGGGATTTGAACCACGGATTCAGCGGTGAGAGGCCGGCGTGCTGCCGCCTAAGCCACGGAGGCTTCGATATATGTGTATTTGGATGAAAAATAGAGGGAGCATTTATTGACAGTTGGCAGCCCTGGTGGCTCTTAAGAATACGCTCGGCCATATCTGTTTATGTACACATAGTACATACGAAGTTTGGTTGAAATCCAATTGATAGCGTAGGAGTTATATGCATTTAAACATTGGACCTATCAGTAGGCTTAGAATCATTTTGGCAACACTGTCTTGTATGTGTGCCAATTTTGGAATAGTTTCCATGTATACATTCCAAGATATCCAACATGGAGCTCAAATTTCAATTGCAATTTTTCAGCAGTTGGTAGCACTGACATCATTTTCAAGTATGACGTTTGAGATGTTCCGGTATAGGTCTTTACTCATTCCAAATTCGGTTTCGATTGCTGCAGCCGTTTAGGAGTTGATAGGGGGAGGGGGGGGGGGCACACAGACAGACAGACAGACATACATTTTCCCGGATCGATCTCATAAGTCTACTTTTTCCTCATGTGAAAAGTAGGCTAAAAATACTACACATACAAACTGTTTATTGCAAAACTGACAATATAATTTCGTAAACTGTCTTTCCACATAACTCCCACCATTTTGGAGGCACTTGTCATGTTGTTGTTTGAGTCTTCACTCTTTTGACTGGTTTGATGCAGCGCTCCATTTCACCCTGTTCTGAGCTAATCGTTTCATCTCTACATATTTACCACACCTTGCATCCGAGGCAATCACTTGAACATATTCTGACCTTCGTCTACTTCTGCTGCTCTTGCCGTCAACCCTTCCTTAACTACTTTTGCTATTCCTGGGTGTCTTAGTCTGTGTCCAAGCAACCTATCTCTTCTCTTCATTAGCAGTCGCCAGAAACATCTCTCCTCTCCCACTCGTCTTAATAACTCTTCATTTGTTACTCTATCCATCCATCTGAACTTCATCATTCTCCTGTAACACCACATTTCAAACGCTTCCATTCTCCTCTTTTCTGCTGTGCCATCAGTCCCAAGTTTCACATCTATAGAGCGCCACGCTTCAGACGAAGGCTTTCATAAATGACTTTCTAATACCTAAATCTTTATTATTTTGATGTCAACAGATTTATTTCCTGTATAAATGCTTTCCTTGGCTGAGGCAACTGCTTTCTATACAGGCGCGGATCTAGAGTTTGTCTTCGGGGGGAGGGGGTCACAGTATCGAAATTGTTAAGAAAAATGGCATCACTAACAACGCAATCACAAAATAATCAAACGTACAAAACCAGACCAATTTTATTTGCAAGCTACATGGATAGAAATTTAATGCGTTTAACGCACCAAAAATATTCGTACAAATTGCAACGGCGTGTTTTGCAACTTTTACATCGAGCTTCAAGAAAAGTATTAAAGTACGTTACAGTTTCGGCAAGTCGAGTTGGTACCGACTAAGGGAGAAAGTCACAGCTTAAATTGCCAACCAAGCTTGCAGTTTGGACATCGGCAATTTTTTTTTTGGTGTGAAAAAAGCCCCAAATTCCTATCCGTGCATTGCTGCACATTCATCGTGGCATCACTATAGACATCGATTCGGTAATCACACGGTTTGCTAAACAAAATAGACGATTTGATTGTGTTATATAAATAATAGTTTTTATATAACAGGTATGATGTTGTAAATATGTACACTTGTAACAGAATATAATAATTACAATAAAGATATTTTCATTATTGAATAAAATGAAAAAAAAAATGTTTTTCAGTTAAAATTCGTTAAGTTTTATTTGTCTGGTTCTTGTGTTTTCGTTTTTCGAGTTAGCAAAAAAAATTGGTATCCCGTTTGGAGGGGGGGGGGGTCATGACCCCCGTGACACTCACCTCCCCTTGATTCCGCGCCTGTTCTAATACCTAAATCTTTAATCTTTATTATTTTGATGTCAACAGATTTCTTTCCCGTATAAATGCTTTCCTTGGCTGAGGCAAACTGCTTTTTATATCCTCTTCACTTCGTCCATCACTGGTTATTTTGCTTCCCTAAGTTGCAGAAGATTCCTACTTCCTTTAGCTTCGCTCTTGCACTTGTCATAGCGTGGTGTAAGTTTCTATGTTCCTTATTCATAAAAAGTTTCCGCCTGTGTTGTCAACCATGTACGATGACTGTTCGTAGAAAAATCAGATAGTGTAAATATAGGGTCTTCCTAGCCACGTTCTTTAACTGAACGAACCAAGTCTTCATTAACCAACGATGGACGCCCACTTCGTTCTTCATCGTGAACTTGATCACATCCTTCATTGATCTGTTGGACCAATCTCTTTACCAATGAATTACTCCATCACATTTTCTTCGTACACCTCGCTAATCTATCGATGAATGTCGACTGGGTTAGTGTTCTTCGCATTCAGAAAACGAATGACAGATCTAATTCCACAAGCGGTGGGATTTTCAATCAACTTCACCATTATAACCAAGCACTATCAAGCGTAAACAACAGGCAGGAATCTCAAAATGGCGTCCTCTATTTCTCCTTGACTCAGAGCAACTACCGCGCATGCGCCGAACTACGATTGTAGCGATGCTGGGGCAACGTATCAAAACAGAACTACCATCTGGACGTTCATAGTATATGAACTCGTTCTAATACCCTGTTTGGCCACCTCTAGCTTGTATATCAAACGATTTGCAATTGAGAAGGGAGGCATGAAGATGGCGTACGGCGCATTGTCTCACTGCCTCTCGAGATCCGATACATCTGTACGCCAACGACGATTCACAGCATCCACAGACACTAGCTGTTTTCTAATAATCACATTCATAAATGAAATTGGCACATATTTTCTTTTGTTGTGGTTAATTCATTTGAGGTGCTGATGGCCCCATGTAGTTGGGTGTGTGTTGGGCTTGTCTGATAAATAGTTTTTCTGTGATGGCCGTGGTACTGAGTATGACTGTAGTAGGGACAGGTTGGGTTGGGTGCCCCGGGACTTGAGGTAAGGTACCATCCCGACATTTGCCTCGAGGGAGTGTGTAAAACCCCGGAGAAAAACCACACCCTGGATAGGCTCTGTCAGCGCCGGAATTCGAACCTCAGATCTTCAGAATTGCTGTAGCTACCCATGTGGCCATGGTGCACAATTTAACGAGCATGGCTACCCCTCAGGACATATTTTACCGTAGCCTGTGCCAACAGACAAATATAACAAGTAGTTCCGTGAAGAACTAAATAGCCTATTTTCATATATCCTACTAATATTAATTGCCTCTATCAACATACAAATTGTCAGTTTGATTGCTGTAATAGATTCGTAGATATTGAGAACCGTCTAAATATTTTGGATGGTCACCATGTTGGATTTTTATATTATAGGTCTTAGATTCTTGTACTATTACATGAAGATTATTGTGCAGGTGTTTTATTCAAACTTCAATCGCATGATAAGGACACAAGATATAAAAGCGGGATTTTGAAATTTCGCTCAGCCGCCATCTTGTGGTTATGAAAATCATTTAAATGAATTAGATGCCAGTAGATTAAAATTTGTATAAGCATGTGCCGTATCAAATTTCACTGCGTCGGATGGTTCAAACGCACGAAACGTCCATTTGAATATTTAAATTTCGCGTCGCCCCCATGTTGGATTGGTGCTCGCCAGGTTATTGAACGTCCCATAGGTTAACTTACGTTTATAGCCTCTATCCACGCACAAAATTTCAGTTTGATTGCTGTAGTAGATTAATAGATATTGAGAACCGTCTAAATATTTCGGATGGTCGCCATGTTGGATTTTAATAAATGTAGGCCATAGAGTTATATACTATTAGATGATGATTATTGTTTACGTTCATTATGCAAATGTTGATTTCGATTGCATGATTAGAACACAAGAAATAAAAACTTTATTTTCGAAATTCACACAGCCTCCATCTTGAGGTTACGTAAACAATTGAACTAAATTAGATACCAGTGTATTACAATGTGTGTAAACATTTACTGTACGAAGTTTCATTGCGTTTGGATCATTAAATAGCGAGAAAAATCTATTTAAAACTTTCAAATTCGTTTGGACGCCATGTTCATTTTGTAGTTAACCGGTGTTTGAAAGTCTCATAGATGAACATACAGTAGTGCCCTTTATCTCCGTACAAAATTTCAGTGTGATGCCGGTAATAGTTTCAGATATAGAATGCCGATGAAATATTTCGCACAGCCACCATTTTGAGGTTATGTAATGAACCCATGTGCCATAGGGTCCATGGAGGTCGAATCCATGCATTTGGGGAAGAAATGAAAGAAACGTACAGTTTCTAATGTAACTTAGAGAAAGATCAAGCTAGGATGCTAGCCTAAGGTTGTGCAACCAGCGAGGACCAGGTGTTTGAGAGATGAGATCACCCCTCTTGACATTCAGAAGGGAGCTAGTCATGAGTATTAATAACTGAGTGGAAAATTCCTACTGTTAGACAAGGAAGCTTGATTCGGAAATCGAGCTGAGCTTGCTGGAAAACGACAACACCGCTTATGCGCCAGAAGAGGAAAGTAGGGAGGCTGGGGGGGTTTTGACTCAAATACCGTTATTTATGCAAATTAGGGGGGCGTGGCAAGGTCAATGACCTTGAGGTAGGTCATGATCAATGACCTTGAGGTAGGTCATTGACCCCAACGTCGCCGGGACCCCGGAAGGTAAACAAACCTTGGAGGGTCCAGGAACCGGTTTGAGGGGGTGTGGGTGGAGGGGGAGGAGTGGGGGTGGGGAGGGGGAGGGGGGAGGGGGGGGAGGGGGTGGTGGCGAGGTTGGGGGATGAG
Organism: Meconema thalassinum; assembly: GCA_946902985.2. Lineage (NCBI taxonomy): Eukaryota > Metazoa > Arthropoda > Insecta > Orthoptera > Tettigoniidae > Meconema > Meconema thalassinum. Next base: position 545,108,813 of record OX336391.1, read on the forward strand.
GGGAAGGATAGAAGAGGCTCTGCACGAGACCCTCCTCGACCCAGTCTCTCTGTTGGACTGAGCGCCTTCTCTGTTATTATCCTGGGCTATATAGCTTTGCTTTGAGCCCGATGAGATCCGAGTGTTGCCGAAGGTTTCCGAATCCTTGGTTGTGAATGAATTGTCAGAGAATTGAACGGTCAACTGGTGTGTGTGACGTCACAGCAGATTACGGGATGTGAGGTAGGTCATGAACGGGAGTGTTTTGAATGGAAAACATTAGTGTAACTGGTGTGTGTGTGTGTGTGTGACGTCACAGCAGATTACGGGATGTGGGGTAGGTCATGAACGGGAGTGTTTTGAATGGAAAACATGAATGGCGGTGGATGGCGGTGGTTGTTGAACCCTGACGTGGTAGGTTGGTTAGGTGTGAATGGGTCTGAGAGACAAACAAGATGGGGTTGAAAGCGCTCAATGGTAAACAAACATCGATGCGTGGGTGGATGTTTAATGAACATAGGTGTTTGTGTGAATGAATAAACAGATTTGAACGGTTAACCTGTGTGTGACGTCACATGGGATGACTAATCCTGAGATTGACAACGGGTTGTATGGTAGGTCATGTCTGGGAATGACCTTACGGTGATTGAGAGGGTGCGGGACAAATGATGAGGTAAACGTGTTTGAATCATGAATGGAGATGGATGGTGGGTGTTGAACTCTGGCTTGCTTGGTAGGTTGAATGTAAAAACAAATAAATCCAGAAGCAAAAAAAGTAAAATTATGTTTTATTTTGGAACTGTTACTACAACTTAATTTGCCTTTTATCACCAGCTTCTTCTTCTTCATCTTTCTCTTCATCATCATCATCTTCTTCTTTTTCATCTTCTCCACCTCTCCCACACCCTTCCATCGCTGACATTAAATCGGCAAAAAACCCCACCAAAACTGGATCATTTCCAAAGCTATAAAAAAATGTATACAATAAAGAGTACAACAAAATTGTTTTATAAGGCTTGTTTATCTAAATATTGTATTGTGAATTGCTGGGAGTGTGTGAGAGCAAGTACAGTTCACCTAAGTCTGCAGCAGCTTCCAGCGGACGCCCTTAGGGTGAGCTACAAGTTCTGTTCATTTTTAAGTAGTTCCAAAATTTTGCTACTAGATATTAATGATACCTAGTGGTGAATGTTGGAACTTGAGTATGGGTTTCAGTGCTGGAAGTGACCAAGAACATGTGTGACTCACTTGAGTATGTAGCTGCTTCCAGCGAACGCCTTTAGGGTGAGCTACAAGTTCCAAGTTTTTGCTACCAGATAATAATGCCATCTAGTGGTAAATGTTGGAACTTGTTTTGACAAAATCTAACCTGTCAATTTAGCTTCACACAAGTTTAGTCTGTGGACGGATCTTTTACATGTCATAAAGTGAGAACATGTAACCACTGGCTTGACTCCCCCTCCAAAGGAAGGCATACTGAAGGATTTTAACACACTTAAAAAAATCTGACTTCCTTCCCAATCCTTTTTTTAAATTAATACATTCATCGCAATAACACGGGTTATCAGACAAATTCTACTCACACCCAAGTAAACATGGGCTACAAAGGCGGTAACTACGCTCAGTATTTCTAATCATTTTGAAGAAGAAAAAAAAAACACCGCTTGCTTCCAGTATTTGACCAGATCAGGAATGGAATGAATTAAACTCCATCTAGCGGCGAGAAAGATCTGTGTTGGCTGCCAAAGCCTGTCTCACTTTTGTCAGTCAATGTTTAAATGAATGACAGATAAAAAGAAATGATAGTGGAGGGTGTAGCCGGAAGAAAATTTTGACAGGGAAAACTGGTGTTCCCAGAGAAAAACCTGTCTGCTTTTGGTTTGCCCAGCACAGATCTAACATAAAGTGACTGGAATTGAACCACGCACCCAGCGGCGAGAGACTGGCGTGCTGCTACATAAGGCTTTAGTAAATAAATAATACTTACATTAACAGATCAAGCGTCAAATCCTCATGGTTTTCTTCTTCTTCCAGCCCCATAGCTTCATTGATCTTGTTGGCAGACATTGCAGCGAATGATATGTTGTGAAAAGGAACAACCTCTTTATATATACTGTGTTTTCTGGTGAAAGGTGGATTAATTAGGAGTGTTTAAGGTAGTTGTGCAGGGTTATACAGTGTGGAGCTAATTCTGGTGAAAGGAAGGTCAATAAGGATTCCTGTATTAATGCAGGGTAATGCCGTATGGAGGTCATTTTTGTGTGAAGGAACGGTAATTCAGGGACGTTTCCTGTATTCGGAGGGGTATAAATAGTCGAGCAGAATTGAAATGAAAGTAGAGTTAACTGTGAGCTTACAGCGTTCACACCAGACTGCAATTGGATCCTTGTCTATCAGGTAATAATCAACATACTTAAGTATATAACTTTAAAGTATATCCTAGTGTATATATTTGACTATGTGCTACTGGGAGACTAACTCAGCCAGACGGTTTACAAAATAAGTGATTGTACATTACAGTACTTGTAAATGCTGATCTGAGATGGTAGGTTTAAATCCACATGAAGATGTTAGAATTTTAATAGTATAATGGCCTATTGACAAAGCTGGTTTAAAAGTTAGACGGTATGAATCAGACAAGCAATAATTGAAGAGTAGAAATGTCAAACGTTCTAAGTGCCATTTTTAAAATTTTACAGGAGAAGGAAAAAACTATCTATCTCTGTTTGTATTTAATTTATTACACCAAAAATACGTATGTAGGCAGGTTCCTACTACAGAATTATTTTGTATAACAAATCTTTGCCAAAAATACAATGCTTTAGGAGGAACAAAGCAATAACAAAAAGAACGTTCTATGTGCCATATCATGAAAGAGTAAGTTACAAGTGCCATTCAACCTATTGTTACATTTTATTGAAGGTTTTTGAAGGATATAATAATAAAAATGGCATAAATGATTAGCAGGAACATACATAATTGAATTAAACACAAATAACTGTATCTTAATAAGGAGAATAGTACAAAAAATGTATTTTATTTAAGAAAAAATGGCCATCAATTTTCAAATTCTCTCTTGACAACTGACAGTTCCTACACAGGGGTTGAAATTAATGTCTCATAAAACTCTCTGTCATCTTCAGGAAGGAATGGCAACATAGTCGAGAGGTCATTCTTTTTTCAACTGAAAAAACGGGGCTGATCTTTCAGATGAAGCACAGCTTGCTGTATATCAACCACTGATTTTCCTCTCCTTAAAACATTCATAACCTTCCACGCTTCCAATTCTGAGTAAGTGTCTTTAATAGCTATTTGAGATGGATGAGAGAGACTGAGATACTTTCAGTATTGTGCACTTTAATATGTTACACTTATGTATCAGCTATATTCTTAAAATCAAAAAAGTCACTTGACTCCATTGGAAGTACATGAAAAGGATTTATAGCTTTTGCTAACTCCACAATCCTATGCAAATCTTGGGGAATGAGGGCTCTACTTACCCTCCTTCTTTTCTCTATAATGGCGAAGTCTCGATCGCAACTCATAAAACTATGGCCACTTACTAAGAATTTGTGCAGTCTCTTCAAACCACCCTAAACTAACCAGAAACATCATTAAAAATACAACCGTGCTTTTTTTATTCTGACCCGTGCAGTTGTCTGACCAGATAATAAGATTTTTACGTTTCAATATTCCCAGATTGAAAGTTTTGAATAAGCATGAAGCAACTTCACAGCTACCTCTTGAAACAATACTTGCGCCCCACATACACATATGAGCAGTATTTTGATCACTGATATGAACTCCCAAATTGTAACAACTTAACCGCCTACAGTAAAACATATTGCTATGTGTTAATGTTGGTACAGGTAATACTTGTTGCATATCAACGGACAGTACAGCGCTTTCACAACTGGGGAGCTTTGAATCAGCTGAATCAATAGCCATTAACTCCATTGCACGTTTGTACTTTTTATGATGAAGCTCCTACTTTGGCTTTTTGTGAGTGTTTGTTATTACCATGGACCTGGAAATTTAACAAATCACATTGTTTACATGTGTGTGTACGAAGCCTGTGAAAGGAAACATGTGGAAAATATTTCCTGAAAACAGACATGTAAAATTTGTAAGAAACAGATGTTTGTGGATACATTGCCCTATAAGAGTTATACTTTCTAGATACATTCAAATCAGGGCTAAAATATTCTTGCCTTGACTTTGAACGTCCGTAATGACTTTCATCACGCGGGAAAATGTTTATGTGCTCTTTAATTTGTTGTACATCAGTCACTAAATTTCTTTCGATGTGCATTCTCCCCCCGGATATCCACATAGACAGATACCCCTTTCTTCTTTCTACCCTGAAGAGTTTGTAGAAATCTGTGCCAGACGCCAAAGATTTCTTGGAAAGTTATTTTAGATACCTGTCTTGTGCCACCTTCAGTATCAGGTATTAAATAGCACACGGTACACTGACGATGGCTGCTGGCAGGATCGTCATATTTACCATGTCTGCGTCTGCGGATTTCAGCGATCTGCATTAAACCTAACAAGTATATTCCATGTTCGCTTTCACTTCTTAATCCATGGTAATCATTGAAAAGTTTCAGCTTCCAGTGAAAGGGGACATCTGCACACTTGTAACTGCACCTACAGGACACCTAAAACAATATGCAAATAAAATTCCTTTACTGTAGAAGTAGCATTAAAGAGTATGATAGAACAGATAATACATAAAATATTGATCAGAGAATTCAAAGTTTATTCTTGATATCCATTTCAAGTGAAATAACACAAAATTTTCATTATTTTATATTTAAAAGGATTACTAACCTCGTTCGTGGGCAGTTGTTTATCTGGCACAACAGCCTTTGTATTTCTCTTCTCATAACATTTTCCTGATATTCGTTTCTTCATTTGTTCTCTTCTCCAGTTATATTTTACCTTTCCCGATCTCACATTTTCTCCTTCCATTATAAACAAGGTTTTATTCCATTTATTAAGGTACTTTCTAACCACATACAATTTCCCGCTCTAAACACAGAACACGAACACTCGTAAAAAGTGCATGGCACTTGGAACAAGAGTTGGCAGCACAGCGTGGCTCTTAGAACAGCACTATCTGTTACAGATTATTTTAACTACTTACTCCGTGTATTGGCTCTTGGAACCCAGCTAGGAATATGCTCCTGGGCACATAGAACGTATTTGGGAAATAAAACCATTTTTTGAAAAAGTGGCACTTAGAACGTTTGACATTTCTACTCTTCAATTACTTCAAGTATGAAACGAGCAGAATTCATAGCATGTAATAAGATTGGTTTAAACGTGACTTGCATCTTAAACCACTAGCTGCCTGGGATATATAAAATGAATGCAGCTCAATTATATATAATTACTGTTATTATCCAATTAAATGTTGCCGATTTCACTGTATAGCCCGCGAGATAATTACAGTGCTCGATACAGTCACGGAATAGATGTATTGCAAAGGTGAAGGATATTAGCACCTAGACATGCATTCACTTCTATACATCAGCTCCAGGTCAAGTAACCTATTTAGTTAAGGACATTTAAATCATCACCTCCCGACTAATGTAGCCCCCATGCACTTGGGTGTATTGAACAGGTAAATTATTTAAGCAACCTGCCCCGGCTTCACCCGGGAACAGATATAATATACAAACAACCCGACCCGGCTTCGCCCGGGAACAGTTATGTTATACCAGAAACCCAACCCGGCTTCGCCCGGGAACAGTTATATTATACCAAAAGCATGCACCGACTTCGCTCGAGAACAGTTAAATTATACAAGCAATCTGCCCCGGCCTTGCCCGGGAACAGTTAAATTATACAAACAATCCGCCCCGGCTTCGCCCGGGAACAGTTATATATTATACTAGAAACCCGCTCCGGCTTCGCCCGGGGGATAGTTAAATTATACAAGCAATCCACCCCGGCTTCACCCGGGATCAGATATATATATATTATACTAGAAACCAGCTCCGGCTTCACCCGGGGGACAGTTACATTATACAAAAAATATCCGCCTCGGCTTCACCCGAGAACAGTTAAATTATACATGCAATCTGCCCAGCTTCGCCCGGAAACAGTTAAATTATACAAGCAATCTGCCCCAGCTTCGCTCGGAAACAGTTATAGATTATACTAGAAAACCGCTCTGGCTTCTCCCGGGAAAAGTTAAATTATACAAGCAATCTGCCCCAGCTTCGCCCGGAAACAGTTATAGATTATACTAGAAAACCGCTCCGGCTTCGCCCGGGAACAGTTATATATTATTCTAGAAACCCGCTCTGGCTTCTCCCGGGAACAGTTAAATTATAGAAGCAATCTGCTCCGGCTTCACCCGTGAACAGTTATATATTATACTAAAAACCCGCTCCGGCTTCACCCGGGGGACAGTTAAATTATACAAAAAATATCCGCCTCGGCTTCACCCGAGAACAGTTAAATTATACAAGCAATCTGCCCCAGCTTCGCCCGGAGACAGTTATAGATTATACTAGAAATCCGCTCCGGCTTCGCCCGGGAACAGTTATATATTATTCTAGAAACCCGCTCTGGCTTCTCCCGGGAACAGTTAAATTATAGAAGCAATCAGCTCCAGCTTCACCCGTGAACAGTTATATATTATACTAGAAACCCGCTCCGGCTTCGCCCGGGGGACTGTTAAATTATACAAGCAATCTGCTTCGGCTTCGCCTGGGAAACAGTTATATATTATACTAGAAACCTGCTCCGGCTTCGCCCGGGAACAGTTATACATTATACTAGAAACCTGCTCCGGCTTCGCCCGGGAACAGTTATATATTATTCTAGAAACCCGCTCCAGCTTTGCCCGGGAACAGTTAAATTATACAAGCAATCTGCTCCGGCTTCACCCGTGAACAGATATATATTATACTAGAAACCCGCTCCAGCTTCACCCGTGAGACAGTTAAATTATACAAGCAATCTGCCCTGGCTTCACCCAAGTACAGTTATATATTATACTAGAAACCCGCTCCGGCTTCGCCCGGGAGACAGTTAAATGATATAAGTAATCTTCCCCGGCTTCGCCCGTAAACAGTTATATATTATACTAAAAACCCGCTCCGGCTTCGTCTGGGAACAGTTAAATTATACAAGCAATCTGCCCGGCTTCACCCGGGAACAGTTATATATTATACTAGAAACCCGCTCCGACTTCACCCGGGGACAGTTAAATTATACAAGCAATCCGCCCTGGCTTCGCCCGGGAACAGTTAAATTATACAGGCAATCTGCCATGGCTTCACCCGGGAACAGTCATATATTATACTAGAAACCCGCTCCGGCTTCGCCCGGGAACAGTTAAATTATACAAGAAATTCACCCCGGCTTCACCCGGGAACAGTTGTATATTATACTAGTAACCCGCTCCGGCTTCGCCCGGGGGGACAGTTAAATTACACAAGCAGTTTGCCCCGTCTTTGCCCGGGAACAGTTAAATTATACAAGCAATCTGACCCGGCTTCACCAAAGTACAGTCATGGCCATTTAAATCATCAGCTCCTGACCATGTAGCACCTGGGTGTATAACTTGTTTGATAACCTGTGTTCTTGTAATGGATTGAGGAGAAGTAGGAAAATGGTGAACGCAAGCTGCTGACAATTAAATTAGTGGCTAGCGATAATGGGTGTGTAGAAGGGTTTTGATAACTTGTGTGTGTATATACATATTTGCTAATGGCTTAGGTATACTAAAACACTATTATAGATATCAAATTCGATTTCAGAATGTCGGCAATAAAAAATGCGAATTCCATAGGGAAAGATGCTGGACCAGAGACTAAACGACTACAGGATCTGCAGGTAAATGAGTCTTATTTGGTAACTGCTGTTCGTCGAGTCAAGACGAAATTTGGGGAACGTATTCTTTGTGAACTGGAGGACTTTGCAGTATTTCTACCGTCGAGATTCAAGGAACTCAGCGAGGAAGATGTATCCGATCTCAACAAAGGGACCATCTATTTAAAATACATGGGACTGGAAAATAAAAGATGTCTTGTGGAATTCATAGAAGAAAAAAATAAAATTTAAAATTAGTTTATGTAAAAACGGAATTTGCAGGGAAAATTAACTTTGGTTCACTCTCTCTGCAAACCGTTCAGTTTTTGTAATTGTTAAGTACTAAGGGACATCATGTCGCCACCGATACAAAGTTGGCAAGATGTGGATAGTTGTTTCAATAACAATATCTGTTGCACTAAAGTCAATAATGATGGAAACATTTTAGACCTCAATGAATATTTAAACACTAGTTACAACATTTTTCAAAACAAAATACAAGACTGTTTAAGAGAACATGTAGCGTTAAAGGTTAACGCTGAATTATTATGTGACTTTGCTATTTTGAAACAAGGTGTCGAAATCATTCAGCCAATCTATTTACACACACACATGACTAAATTATACCGCACTGATAATATACACAGTTGGTATAGTAAAAACATTGTTGATAAACTCACAACACGCTTTGCTGAGTTTCAAGAATTAGAAAGCGGCAAATCGCTGGAAGCTATCAATCATCTTAAAATTAATGTATGCACCTTTGATCCCATAAATAGTGGGTCATCTCATGTTAACTTGCCTAAACAGTTGGAAAACCGTCACGCAGTTATCAATGTGGATAATAATGACGTTTTCTGCTTTATTTGGTCCCTGGCTGCTGGGTTATGTTCTGCAAGTAAAAATGTTCACAGAATGGGCAAATATCACCAGAAATTTATGGAATTAATGATCAGTCTAAATTTAGCAGACATAGAATTCCCAATGGACCTCAACGCCATTTCTCGTTTTGAATCTAAAAATCTGCTTTACTCCATTAATGTATACGGAGTTGAAGGGGACAAAGTTATTGGGCCACTCTATGTGACAAAGGAAAAAAAAGAAAAGCATTTTAATTTATTGTACATTGAAGGGGAATTGTGCAACCATTATTGTTATATCAAAGATCTTTCCAGACTAGTTCGTTCACAAGTTACAAAGAGTAAAAATAGGGTATATATATGTGATCGCTGTTTGCAATATTTTACTAGCAATCAAAAGTTGACAGCCCATACTATTGATTGCATTACACAACCAGCTGTAAAAATTACATTCCCAGAAAAGGATAAAGCCAGTATGAAATTTCAAAATGTGTCTCGTCAAGAACCGCTTCCATTTACAGTATATGCAGATTTTGAATGTTTAACCACACCCATTGACACATGTAACCCGGATCCAGCACGCCCGTACACTCAACAAGTACAGCAACATGTGCCATTCAGTTGTGCTCTAAACGTGATTTGCTCATATGACCCTTCGCTTTCTTACTTCAAATCTTATCGCGATGCAAATGCTGCTGCTTGGTTTTTAAATGAATTGGACGCCTTGGCAGATCGGGTGTACAATATCCTGGAAAACCCAATTCCGCTTCAAATGTTGGATGCAGACGAGGTGGCTTTTGCAACAGCAACCACTTGCCACATTTGTCAAAAACCAATAGCAACTTGTGACACGCCGGTGAGGGACCATAATCGGTACACTGGCAAATTTAGAGGAGCGGCTCACAGTGCATGTAATTTGGCCTATAAAAGAGCACGCTATATTTCTTGTTTCTTGCACAACATGTCTCGGTATGACAGTCATCTAATTATTAAGGAATTTGTTAACCTTGAAAACCAAAAGTTTTCTTTAATTCCACAAAATCATGAAAATTTTATTTCGTTTACAAAATGGCGAAATGGAATTAGTATACGATTTTTAGATTCGTATAGATTCCTCGCATCATCATTGGATGCGCTGGTTCAAGGGCTTCAGCCAAACAATTTGAATTCTGTACGTCAAAACTTTACTGGTGACGAACAATTTGAATTATGCATTCGAAAAGGGGTGTTTCCCTATAATCATGTAAACAATTGGGCATGTTTGCAGGAAACTGCACTCCCTTCAAAGGATAAATTTTACAATGACTTAACAAAAAGTCATATTTCTGAAGAAGACTATTTACACGCCCAAAAAGTATGGGACGTGTTCAAGATATCAACTTTGGGCGAGTATGCTGATTTATACCTCAAAATTGATATACTACTTTTGACAGACGTGTTTGAACACTTTCGCAAACTGTGTCTTGAAATCTACAATCTAGATCCAGCCCATTACTACACCCTTGCCGGATACAGTTGGGACTGTATGTTGAAGGTGACTGAAATAGAACTAGAACTATTAACTGACATCGACATGTTGCTCTTTTTTGAACGCGGGATACGTGGCGGGCTTGTATCGCTTGTGCAAAAGCATGCCAAAGCAAATAATCCATATATGGATACATACAAACCAAAGCAACCTACAACATACCTCACCTACCTGGATTGTAACAATTTATACGGATATGCTATGGAAAAACCGCTTCCGTATCAAAATTTTCGATGGCTGACTTCAGATGAAGTTTCAAATTTTAATTTACAGGACGCGTTGAGCAATAACACACGTGGCTATGTTCTAGAAGTTGACATATTATATCCCCGCGAGATACACAATGATCATTCTGATCTACCATTTTGTGTTGAAAAACTACAACCTCCCAATTCACGTTCCAACAATAAAAAGTTGCTGGCAACGTTAAATCCGAAAAATCGCTACGTCATACACATCGAAAATTTAATGCAATGTTTGAAACACGGTTTGAAGCTACAAACCATTCACCGCATTATTTGTTTTGACCAGAAACCATGGTTACAACCGTACATGCAATTAAATACTCATTATCGGCAGCACGCCAAGACTACATTCGAGTCAAATTTTTATAAATTAATGAACAATGCATGCTACGGTAAATCTATGGAAAATATTAGAAAGCATAGAACTATTCATTTGGTAAACCACTGAGATGGTCGATATGGCGCACGAAAATATATTGCTATGCCCAATTTCCATTCAGTACGAGTTATTGAAACTGATTTAGTAACCATTGAATTGTCAAAGACAGAAATCATGTATAACAAACCAATTTACTTAGGAATGGTAATACTTGACTATTCAAAATTTGTAATGTATCAATTTCATTATGAGTTTGCCGAACAAAAGTTTGGAGATGTAAAATTACTGTATATGGATACAGACAGTCTTATTTATCAAACCAATAAGACGGATATTTACTCTGTGATGAGAGCACATCCAAGTTACTTTGATACCTCAAACTATGAGGTTAACAATATGTTTTGCATAATTCCCATGAATAAAAAACACATTGGTCTATTTAAGGATGAGTGTGCTGGTGATGTTATGACGGAATTTGTGGCTTTGGCACCGAAAATGTACGCATTTTCAACACAAAAGAATAAAGGTCAATGCAAAGCGAAGGGTGTTTTTCGTAGCGTCACACAATTCCTCAATGTTGAGGAAGATCGATGTGTACTCTACACAAACACCTCTCGCTTGTACCAGCAAACACGCATTCTTTCAAAGAACCATAATATATTTACAGTAAATCAAAATAAAACATCGCTGTCTACATATGACAATAAACGGTTGTGGGATGGTGTAAATAGCTTGCCTTTTGGACATTTCCACACCTAGTAAATAAGAACACACTTTAATTTTTCAATTCTTTTTTATTACAATTGTATGTTTTTACAAGAAGAAACCAAAACATCTTTTGTGAATGCTGTAATCTGGTGGACTGACTCTCAAATAAATACTTAACAATATTTGATTCATGGTTATTTCTTTGTCCTTTTCCTCGCTAATCCACAACCACCACCAATCATTAGCTTTGACTTCATAGCTCCTGCCACGATCAAGGCTGCAATCTTTTCACCAATGGAAGCAGTAGATGATGTCACGCGCTGCACAGCCTTTCTTAGAAGAATGTGGTCTGCAACTCGACGTACTTCTGCATTCTTGTCGCTGTAAGCAATGTCATGATCTCTACACGCAGCATCCAATTTGTTGATTCCAGAATTACCTTGTGCTAGACGTTGGTTTAGTTTAGTCCCAGGTCCACAAAATTGATAGCCGGGAATATGCAGTTCAATGGGAAGTACATCAATGACCTTGTTAACTAGACCATGACCAGCAAAGGTCCGATATATCTTTTTCAATCGTTGTCTTACTTTTTGGTGCTGGCGATACTGCCGCTGCTGCCTCTTCTTCCTCTTCTTCATCGCAACCATGGAATGATGAAGCAAAGTCTTTACAGGACGGTATATTTGTATGGCCGTGGTACAATTTGATCAGCTGACACGTTCCACACTGTCTAATGGATGGCATTTTAGTAATAGACACTTGCTGGTGATGACTAAAGTCAGTGCATGGTTGTAGTTCACGCAGACCAGGATCTCTGCTCCATTCACTAGGTACACTGTGCCAAATATTTTTCACCGCGTTTGAAGCAACATAAAAAAGGAACGCCTTGGGCAAAGCGTTCAATTCCTCATCTGTGAAACTGTCAAGCTTTTTTTTACAGGCAAAAAACTTGACAATAGCTCGCTCTGTGGGGTTTGAGTCCAAACCTTCAATTGCTGCCATATTACTACACGTCCACACTGATCACTGGTATGTCTCACACTGAAGCTGACGTTACAACGCTTTGCACTCAACATGCAAGTTTTGACATGCTCTGCGAGCTAGCCAATCAAAAAGCTTCCAAACATTTTGAAGTGTTTTATTTTGTAGAGGTTCATCAGGCACGGACAGGTTGTACAGTGCAGGACATCCCAGATCATGAAGGTCAACAAGTTGACATGTTGAATTAACATACTGACGCAACCATTCCTTTTTTTCACTTCCCTTTACAAATACAAGGTCAGCACCAAACAAGTGAGCTTTCAGAACAAGTGATAGATGCTGGTAAGGAATGTCGCCTTCATTCCAGACTAGTCCCAAATTGCGTTGCAACCACTCTGTTTGTCTTCTGTCCTCGTCTGACTGCAAATGCAATGGAAACGGTGGTTCAAAGACAAAACTGGTTACTCTTGGTGCCCACATGGTTGTGCAGTCAATAATTCCTACTTCTTTAAATACAAACTTGTTTCCGTTCACCTTGAAACCCTGCACGTCGACAATCAATGTTTTCGGCATGGCGACGGATATCACACCTTCCACCACCGCTGCTTCTTAACAACTAACTGATTGGATAGGAGCGGGAAAATAATATACACACAAAGAATCAATTACACAATTTTATTCATAAAGTTATCAGTACATCGCTTACAATTTTTTATCATAGGATTTGGACCATCCCAATCACAGTGAGAATCTCCTCGATGCATAAAGTGTCTACGACAAGGACGGCAGGCTGCAACATCCGCCGACATACGGAGGTGTAATGGTAGCTTATCCCAATTAAGGTCAATGTCGTGTGCACCGTACGCGGTCAGAAATCCAGCTGGTAAATAGGCAATCAGATGCTGCGGCATTTCACGAAGAAATTGTGCTTTATGGTAGGCGCGTATTGCTAAACTCACCAGGGTGCGATAAATCTCAAATGCTGCATCAGCGTCTCGACTTGTTGAGCAACGATCGCATTTGCAGTCCATACAATCTACCCGCTCTCCAACATGACAAGATGAAGCTTTGGCAACGCCATCGTCCACATTATTTGTTTGATTAGTGATGGGCTTGTTGTTGTAGCCCCTGTCATGAATACCAAACTTAGACATGAATCCATCTGGTAAATAGTGAACCAGATGCGGCGGCATTCTAAGCACAGTATGATTCTTGTGATAGGCAGTTATAGCTTCACTCACTAGGGCGCGATAAATGGTAAACCTTGAATCTTCATCTGAACCTGGTGAATCACTTTCACATTTGCAGACCCACCTCGCAGAGGGGGTTGTGACTTCATCGTAGCTTTCCATGACTGTGAAGGGCAATACAGGAAGACATGCTATTTATACTCTGGTCACCATATTGGACAGCGGTTGATAAAACACTTGCGCCTCGTGAACAATAAGGCAATAGGCTGTTGTTTTTTCTGGAATAACTGTCGATGTTTCAAATTCTAGTCTGATATCAATTGTTGTTTCCTTCATCGACTCCTCCAAATACGAACAGTCCATAACCACCAGAGGCGCCTTGGACTTGAAGTCTTGTGGTGATAATAGCGGACATGCCTCTTTCTGATAATAGGAAGACTGAAAGTTTACAAACATGTCATAGAGCTTACCATATTTGTTCTTGTTAAAGTTTAAATCCATTCCCTCATAGGGAAAGGTAACTCCGTTCAAAAAGAGTCGTATATTTCGTAATTGGATGTGGTCAAATTTTGATGCATCTTTATTCTGTTGATATTTGCGATCTGTTTGAAATCCAACCAGGACGTAGAGTGGCCGCTCTGTATACCGTGAGGTTTTTATAGACCAAGTATGTGTATCGGAGAGTGGTAATACCGGGTATTCATGCAGCTCCCAGCTTCTAAATTGAATGGGTAAAGCTGTATCCTTCTCCACAATCTTGAGCAGACTCAATTTTTTCTGATCTGATAGAGTAACGTGCGGTACTTTCCATAGAATTCGTTGCAGTAGAATTTTTGTATCTATTGGCGCTGTATCAGCTCCCTTTAGCGCATTATAATCACTCCTGTCTCGTACAAGAATCAGATCCTGTCTTGCGTTCACAACAATGCGCTTATGATCCTCTGCAAAGCCTAGTATTAATTTTAGAGGTAAATGTCCAGTAAATGTACCATCATCGTTAATCATCCAGTCGTTGGTTGAGTTGGGACACCAACCAGCCATACAAAAAGCTTTACTCTCTTCGCTTCCGTACGAGGGATAAAGTTTCATGACACTTGTTATGCCAACATTTCGAGTAGTATCCACTTCAATACCGTTGATCACGTAGCGAACCTCAGAAAACAAAAAGGCCAAAGCATTGTTGGCCAACTTTGACGTTGTTGGAATGGTACCATCCAATTTGGTGAGTTGCCCTTCAATCTGGATGTAACTTTCATGTGGAAGCGTGTAGATATCTTGTTGGTTAATAGTAATTCGAATCTCATCATTATTATTTAGTCCCTGAGTATACGGTTGGTAGGAATGGTGTTCAATTCTTACAATACCCTCCTGAACTTCGACAGGGTTTGTCACGTCTAGAATCGAATTCATGACGTAAGATGTAACCAAGTTGTTGTAGGATCTGCTTGTTGACACGTGTTAACCTGTACACGCGTTGAGCACAACTAACACCTGCTCTTGACAGCGTTGCCGCTTTATACACTTGTTTCATGCTGGCTTCAAATACAGTTTGTAGGTCACAGGTGTATGAGGGTCTAACCGGATGAGACGTTGGTTTCTATTCACCAGTCTTAAGGTAATATTCCTGATGTTGGTCACACTCACAGGATGATAGAGCACCACCGACGGGTTTTCGCGGATGATATAACCACCAGGTGAAGTAACAATAAAATCATAAAGCGAATGCGAGGGATCTTGATTGGTGTAGACGTCTGTAATAATATTACACGTGACAGATATGTGATGATCTTCAATTATTTTCACCGGTTGGTCAGACTTGTGTATCACGTTTGGTACTAACACTTGTGGTGAATAGCCTAACAATGACCCAATCGAATCTGGTTGAGATTTAAAATCAATCCTAAAAGAAGAAAGAATACTGCAGCGATGTGTCACGTTGTTGGCTATGAGTTCAAACTTGCGTGTCCCGTCCAGAAATGCTTTTAGACTAAATTCTTTGGTGAGAGTTGTGTAGATGTGATCGTGAATATCATCTACGGTGTAGCTGCCAGACGGTAGAGTTAACACATAGTCATCGTAGTAGAACTTATCATTGACGTCTTCAATTATGTTGCAGATTCTATTATAGCCTTCAAACGAAACAAGTCCCAGCACGTAGGGTCGTCGTCCCAATTCAATAGGAGGATAAAAGTCAACAGTTACTTCCGCACCTTGTCCGTGCACTGTAAACGTTCTACTTTCTGTTGTCATAATGACCACGTCACCCGCCGTGCTCGGTCTTATATAGAAAAGTCAAACATAGACGACCGCACTGTTGCGTGTTAAAATTTTGCACTCGTTTCACATTATAGTGTATTGTTGCACTGCTTCCAAAATAGCGAACAAGCTCTGTCGGAGGAGGAAGATTTCCAAAACTGTCAAAGTACCACACGGTTCGCCCATGCTTTATGTAGGCCACATAATGCGTTCCCGGTCCATGACTGTCATCCAAATTGACAACTGCACTTTCATGGCTCCGTGGTCGAGACGGTAGTTGATTGCGCATAAACACGCCTCGAAAGTGGGAGATCTTAAGCTGTTTTGCATATCTTATAACTTCCTCATGCGTCATGGCTCTTCGTGGCAGTGCATCGATTAACCGTTTTTTGGCGACATGTAAATGCCGAGTCCTTTCTTGTAGGGTGCTAGCTTCATGTTCACACCTTTGCCGCGCAGTGCTATGGCCTCCATAGTTTTATTATGCCATTCACTTTCCTTCAACTGTTGCTTCGCCTCCTCAACAGCTTTCACCGTTCGTGCTACCGCACTTGCTCCTCCAAGAAGTGAACCCAGGGCTGCTAGTCCAGCAAACAGTGCAGGTAAAAATCCACCACGTTTCGGCACAGGAATAACTCGGGCACGTTTTCTAAAACGTAGTTTACTTTTGGGATTCGCATGCAATCGTCCTGCTCGGAGTGCTTCCTTAATAGCCAACTCACTATTTGTTTCTCCGCGCGAAGCTTGACGTGCCGCATGAAGAATAGCTTTAAAACCTCCCTTTCTGGACAACTTCTTCCTCTTCTTCACCACATATCTCTGTTTCACCATCGCGACCAAAGAACAAGACAACCTCACACCGCAAAGTATAGAACACAACTAACGCTCCTCAGGAAGGGAACCTGTAGTTATTTATTCAATGGTGGCTGTATATTCAAGTTCTATATACAGAGGAAAATCGTTCATCGTTTTCCCCGCCTCTTTTTCTTCAGACGAGAGTTTCAAGTGAAAGAATAATTTGTCTCCGGCTTTCACCGGTTGATCAATAAGTGGTTGAACACTACCGATTAATCGTACCTCTAAATGTTTCAAATCTGGTGCATACTCAATTACACGAATGGCACCATCATACATTAAACGGTAATTGTCATACCCCGAACGTAGTATGTAGGCGAGGTTATTGGGATCTTTTACCGGTTGTTGGTTTACAATGTGAAGCAGAAATATAGAGGGTATTGATTTAATAAAAAGCGATAACCGTTGTTCCAAAAATCGTTTGGTCGTCACGTCGTGAGGTTGCACAGGATCAGCAACTTCAGCTATTCGTCTTCGCTTCATCTGTAGAGCGTTCTCCTTAATTTCCCACACCTTTTCTATTTCAGAGTTTAAAAACCGTTTTGTACAAACATCTTGATCATCTTCAGGATCGGCCACATGCACAAGGCGTGCATTATTTGCTGTATAGCCCTTTACAGTTAGGGTGGGCACAATACTGAGCACCTGTTTCACCTTGTTATCTACATAGTCCTTTCGAGCAGCGTCCGTGTTGTTTGTTGGAAGAGCCAGCTGAGTGATTCGACGTTGGTGTACGTCATAGTCCTTTGCTTCTGTTAACACCACAGCATTGGTTAACACATAGGCTTTGGTGCACACATCTTGATCGTTCACAGGATCTGCAACGCCCGTAATACGTTTATTCTGAGCCTCATAATCTCCTTTGATACGTCGTAAGCGGTAATAATCTACATACTTTTTTGAACATGCGTCCGAGGGTAATACGGGTTCTGTTATATTGGTCAATCGCTTTCCATTAAAGTTGTAATTGCCATCTGTAGTGCGTGACAATACATTAGCATCGACATATCGTTTAGTAGCCGGATCTGTATCATGTTTTGGATCGTTTGTCAAAGCAAATCGTTCATTTGTTTTGAGAGTTCTTCCAAAGGCGTCCATGGTTACACTGGAACTGAAACACCCGTTTGCCTCATGTATATAGAGACCAGCTCTTCCCCTTTCACATTTAGTTGATATGCAGATTATTAAGCAACAACATTCACTTCCGGTGGGAGACTTGGTTTCACACCTCTTCTCAACATCGTCCGAACAACGTCATGGATCACTCTTCCCATCCTCCATTCGCTGTCTCATCGCCGGCCCGTCGGGATGTGGAAAAACCAATCTTCTGCTTACCCTCATCACCTCCTTAAACGGAGTGCGCTTTCAAAATATCTATATTTTTGCCAAATCGCTGTATCAACCGCTGTATGTGTTCTTGGAACAGGTCATGTCAGGTCTGCGCAACATGGGCTACTTCACATTCGCAGCGCACGAAGATGTCATTTCTCCAGACAATGTTCGCCCCCATTCGCTTATGATTTTTGATGATGTGGCCACAGAACGACAGGGCATTATTCAGGCTTACTTTAGCATGGGACGTCATAAATATATTGATTGTTTTTATCTCGCTCAAACCTATTCGCGAATACCAAAACAGTTGATTCGTGACAATGCCAACGTGATTGTTCTCTTCCGTCAGGATGAGCGCAACATGCATCACGTCTACGATGATCACGTGAACCCAGACATGACCTTTCAAGCCTTTACACAGTTGTGTGCCATGTGTTGGAACGCTCATCACCACAGTTGTCTTGTTATTGATAAGCAGAGCAACATCAACAATGGACGCTACCGCATGGGATTTGATCATTTCATTCGTATTTAAGTAGCTGCATCGCTTTTCTGAACATCATTAGTTCAGATGTCATGGCGACAACAGGGAGTCAATTAAAAAAGCACATAATCCGTGCGCGAAATAGCATTCGACAAAAGTTTCGCTATCTAAAACGTGCACATGCCGACAGTGAACTGTTTGTCGAAAAACATTTGAAATCACCTCTGGAAGCTGTGTTGAAAGGAACAACAAAGCCTAGTACACGCTCAAAAGAAACACAAACAATTGAAGAGGAGGAGGAGGAAGAAAATGATGAAGAACCTGAGGATGTTTTTTCTCCATTGCTTCCGTCTTCTGGCTCCAAAGAATCACCGCTGCCCAGTTTTTGAAAACATCAATAATTGCTGAAACACCCACTAGAGCCAAAGAAAAGCAGCCTACTCTTAAAGAAATATTGAATACGCCCGAACAATATGTGCGGTTAAAATCCATTTTACTACAAAATTATGGTGCGTTGGTTACCCCCTTCCTTGAAGATCTTTTTACTAAGAAAACTGATACTACCTATGGTGTTCGCTATGAAAACAATAGATTTCGAATTGGCGATTCAGCAATCAAGATAAGTGACAATGTTTTGATTGTTAAAACAGTTCGTTACAAATTGACGCCAGGTCTTTTAGAACTTTTATTTTCACGTACACCTTCTACCGAGGACTATGATAAAGAAGATCTTGAAAAGTATAAAGACATCTTGATGGCTACAAATGGTTTTAGACGTAATTATAAACGTTCTGAAGCAATAAATGCTAATAAGGGCTTCAAATATAAAACCATCATATCAAAATTGTTTCCCACCTATGCAAGTGTTCGCCGTGCAAATTCAGTGTCCGGTATCACGTTTAATACTTTGAAACCATTCATCGATTTCGCCTATTGGAACAATCCAAATAAGTTGGTTAAACGTCTGCAACTGTTGCGTGCATCGGAACAGGCTGGTCATACCGGACACGAGGCGGAAGTTTTAGAAATAGAAGAGGAGCTTCGTCATGCTGGCATTATTGTCTAATGAGTCAACGTGTTCATACACCCTCGCCTGTTAAGGCTGCCATTGCTCGCGAGTTACATAGACCAGCTCGTCGTCTCTATCATCGTCGTCATGTCATCACACGGGGCGTTGACGATCTTTGGCAAGCTGATCTGGTTGAAATGATTCCCTATGCCAAAGCTAACAACGGGGTCAACTATCTGCTCACCGTCATCGACGTTTATTCCAAAATGGCCTTTGTTGAACCTGTTCGGAATAAATCTGCACAACTGGTCACCGCTGCATTCAAGACCATCGTTCAGCGGTCAAGACGACAACCTCGTTTGCTTCAAACAGATCAAGGCAAAGAATTTTTCAACAAGAATTTTTCCGCTTATCTCAAATCACTTGACATCCATCACTATTCCACTTTTAGCAATCTAAAGGCAAGTGTTGTAGAATGTTTCAACCGCACACTCAAGACGCGCATGTGGGAACAATTTACAGCAAGAGGATCCTATCGCTGGCTTGAACTTGTAGGCGACCTGGTGACACGTTACAACAACACTAAACATAGAACCATCAAAATGAAACCACGCCTTGTAACCAAGAACATTGCGCAATTGGATCGCATTCATCACAAAATCAAAACAGTAGATCCACGACGTCATCAATTACGTATTGGTGATTATGTGCGCATCAGTAAACATAAAACAATCTTCGCCAAAGGATACACACCAAACTGGAGCACAGAAATATTTCGTATTCGCAAGGTAAAACTTTCTAATCCAGTTGTTTATTTACTTGATGACCTCAACAAGCAGCCAATCCAAGGAGGATTCTACATGGAGGAACTGCAAAGGACGCAATATCCCAAGCATTATCTTGTTGAAAAAATTGTACAAAAACGTGGCAATAAACTTTTTGTTAAGTGGCTAGGTTTTAATGCCACATATAATTCATGGATTAATAAATCAGATCTGGTGTACACCTTCTTGTTTTTATTTCATGTCGAGCTGGCCGACTCAACATGCCATGCGATTTGTATCCTACCCCCACCCTACCATTTACAGGAAATACTACTCCAGATTCATTGATGTTTGTTTACCATTGAGCACATTCAACAACCAGTTCATTCCCCCTCTCTCTCAATTCCATTCACTACTCCCGATACCATTGATGTTTGTTTACCATTGAGCGCTTTCAACCCCATCTTGTTTGTCTCTCAGACCCATTCACACCTAACCAACCTACCACGTCAGGGTTCAACAACCACCGCCATCCACAGCCATTCATGTTTTCCATTCAAAACACTCCCGTTCATGACCTACCTCACATCCCCTAATCTGCTGTGACGTCACACACACACACCAGTTACACTAATGTTTTCCATTCAAAACACTCCCGTTCATGACCTACTCCACATCCCGTAATCTGCTGTGACGTCACACACACACACACACCAGTTACACTAATGTTTTCCATTCAAAACACTCCCGTTCATGACCTACCTCACATCCCGTAATCTGCTGTGACGTCACACACACACACCAGTTGACCGTTCAATTCTCTGACAATTCATTCACAACCAAGGATTCGGAAACCTTCGGCAATACTCGGATCTCATCGGGCTCAAAGCAAAGCTATATAGCCCAGGATAATAACAGAGAAGGCGCTCAGTCCAACAGAGAGACTGGGTCGAGGAGGGTCTCGTGCAGAGCCTCTTCCATCCTTCCCCCTCATCCCCCACCCTCGCCACCACCCCCTCCCCCCCCTCCCCCTCCCCCCCTCCCCCTCCCCACCCCCACTCCTCCCCCTCCCCCCCTCCCCACCCCCACTCCTCCCCCTCCACCCACACCCCCTCAAACCGGTTCCTGGACCCTCCAAGGTTTGTTTACCTTCCGGGGTCCCGGCGACCTTGGGGGTCAATGACCTACCTCAAGGTCATTGATCATGACCTACCTCAAGGTCATTGACCTTGCCACGCCCCCTAATTTGCATAAATAACGGTATTTGAGTCAAACCCCCCCCCCCAGCCTCCCTACTGAGGAATAATTAAATTTAACCCGTTTACGAGTATAAAAATAAGTAAACAAGTACAGTACGGTGATTCATTTCGAATGAGAGACTTTTGAGTAAAGAAAAACCATTTAATAATTGCACAGGAGAAAACTGCAAACGCAAGTATACGTCATCGGGGAATTACCAAGGCTGGTGTAGAGGGGAGAGTACAAAAGAACAGCAACTCCCACACAATTGAGGACGAGAAATTAATTAATATCTCCGAATTGCACGATCGATTCGTAGGTGCAATGAGATTATTTGACATTGAGAAGACGAGCTTTCGGAAGGTATAATTGTTATAATTGTGCAACCATTATTTTAGAAGTTGGCCACAGAAATGGCTAGAGTCTTATCTTTTAGTAGCGAAAAGGTATAAAACTCCTGGCCTCACCAAGCCAATCATGCAGTTCTGAACAGCCCGAGGGGGTGTTACTACGCATCAGTACAAGCAGGTCCAAATAGCCAAAGGGGGGCGTTGCTACGCATCAGTATTCAGACAGCCGTGTGGGGCGTCACTCTGCGTCACATCGAAGACAGTTACTAGTACTCCTTGAGGGGAGAAACGCTGTATTACACCGCAGAATTAATATCCGATAGCCATAGGCGTCGCAGTATTAACAACTTGCTTGCCTCCATAAGGAGTGGTAAAGAAGAAATTTAAAGTATCGCCGTGTTGAAAGATTAGGAAAATCCTAGTTACAGGATTTAGGTCCGACAGTACATAAGTTACAGTGAAAAGTTCGTAAGATATAGTCAGAGC
Organism: Meconema thalassinum; assembly: GCA_946902985.2. NCBI lineage: Eukaryota > Metazoa > Arthropoda > Insecta > Orthoptera > Tettigoniidae > Meconema > Meconema thalassinum. The sequence continues at coordinate 545,131,288 of OX336391.1, forward strand.
AGGCTGCGAACGTTGGACTTAAGGCGATAGGTCGTTAAATAGACGAACGAATATATCATAACATACGGAAGTACCGTAACAGAAAGTTAAACAGTTATCTAAATTAAAGAACCCAAAAAGGGAAGAACAGGGTAAGGTTCGGAACGTATTTCAGAAACGTAGGAGTGTTAGAACCGATCAAATAAAGAAGAACGGAGACTATAGACAGTTCTCCAGAAAGCAGACGAACTATTCTAAAGCACTAGACTCGAGAAGTACTAGCTGCTATAAATTAAATCCATAGATCATCGATAGGTTATCGAGGAGACCTCGATCCGAACAGACTTTCGCTAGGATCGATAAACCAGATCTACAAAGAAGCCGTTCAAGCTAGATAAATAGCCGGTCATCCAGAATAGGATTAGAAGAATTAGGATTCCAGGGAACAGTAGATGTTTCGAGACTTTCGTATTCTGCAGGATAGGAAGCCGACATTGAATAAATCTCACCCTTGGAAACGGGAAATTAAGAGGTCACGTGTGATAGGCTAAGAAATACGGCCTAGTGATCAAGAATTGTGAAGTGTAAATTTATCAAGATTGTGTGTTAAATTAATATTTTTTAGTGTTTATTGTGTGTTCTAAAGAGACACACCAGTGTATAAAAATGTCGTCAATGTTAAGTGTCTTAAATATGTGTCAAGAAGTGTTTGTACATAAGATGAATTTCTATAATATGGAGTAAAATTTCGAAGTGGGCCAAAATGAAACACCGCACAAGAATAAAGGTCATGGGACGACCTTATAAAAACATGTAAGTAATGAATTTCATTCTATTTTGGTGTCAGGGAATGATTGTGTACAAATCCACCGGAGTTTTTGAGTAAAAGGGATGTGTTTTAATAAAATAATACTGAATAATCAAGAACGCGGTCTGAACAAAAATAGAAATTTGAGAAATTATAAATAATTATGTAAAGAATAAATCCAGTAAAGGAAATATGTGAATAAAATGTTAATGTATTTGACAAACGTCATAAGAGCAAGCGAAATATTAGTAATTATCATGAAAGAGATTTAAATAAAGTAAATTTGAGATATGAAAGAAATAGCTTTTGAGCTTGTGTAAAGAATAACGAGATGAAATAATAATAATAATAATAATAACCAAGTAAGGAAATATTAAATGAAGATCAAATTAATTGATGTGAATAAAAGAGCGTTAGAGCCTTAATGAAAAGTATAGACATGATGTTTAAATGCATGTTCTTGAAATAGAGAAAAAGTTATTGCAAAAGGAAAGAATAAGATAGAAATTGAGATGTGTATCAATTGTTAATATGATATTATCAGTTCTTTGGATGACGCTAGGCTTAAAATGTATAGCGCAAAAGGAGCGCAATTAAAGTAAAATGTCACGCTAGGAACGCGTAAAAGTTAATGTACTTGGTAAATTATTTATGAGAGGTAGTTGATTGTAGCGAATTGAGATGTGGGATAAGTCCTCTATTTGTGACGTAGTATCACGAGGCATTGTGTATGTATTGAAAGGGAGCAAATGTATGGTATTGAGCGTAGGTCTATTAGCTATTGGCTGACCCTAAATCGCATTTTTGTATAGTCCTCTATAAGGGAAAGGTTCCCGAGGCATGTGAAGAGATTCGAACTCAGAATCCTCTTATTTTGAAAGCCCCTTTATTATTCGTCGTTAATTACTCTTCCACAATCAATGAGGACCTTTCATAATTAATAAAAGCCAAGATTACGAATGTGGTTTATAAGCCCAATAATATTGCTGATTGTACACGCAGAATAGAATGCCAAGTCTCCACAAAGAACTGAGAATGGAAAGTTTGTGTTTTGTGAAAGCATTTAAAGAGCGCTCTAGCTCGGGCCAGACGGGAAGGAGCCCGCATAGTCATAAATAACTATCATGTTTCACGGCCAGACCCTCGGAGTAGGAGGGGTGTCTGGAGGTCGTTTTGTAAAGAGTAATGAATACACCAGGTGTGTTTAAAGTTGTTAACGACCCGGGCGTTGAGCCGAGGTCCTTGTAGATTGATATTTCCGCTTGCCTGTTCAGATCGTAGTTTTCTTATGTGATAATGGTCTTATAAGACATATGAGATAAATAACAATCCCTATTGTAATGTTGTATGGAAGTAGGATTCCACGAGTTAATTGAAGGCAACTAGGTTTCGGGAGTAACTATAGTTTTTTGACTGTGTCAAGTATCTTCATACTCTGGAGTACACAAGTAATTTCCTGATTACCTTAATGTAATTGTGCAACTAGAGAGAGATGATAACAGCTGAAAATGTGTGAACATGCCCAAAATATTGAGTTAGATAATTAACATATAATTTTAAATGTAATTATACATTTGTTTTGAAGATTAAGAAAATATAAAAAGTAGTATTTGAGGTGTACAAAGAATGACACCATTATTATGTAAAGCATGGAGCCAAAGAGCTCGGAGTTATATGAAACTTACAGCTGAGGCTTTATGGAAGTAAAAATAAGTAGGAATTGTTGGTTTATGTGGAAACCATATGTTTTAATACAATATTTGTTTTATTATATTTGTGATTCCTTGTTCATTTGGAACAAGTAGATGATTATGGGTCAGTAATTTAATTGTTAAAGTGTTTGTAGCGCCATTAATTTTATTAATTAAATGTGTTAAAAAATAGGAATTGATTTTGTTGTTATTTTTTGAAAGTGTATCCTCTAATTAATCCAAAATATGTGAGTCACAGAGTGGGGGAACTTACCGCTGCCCCGAAAATTCCGAATTGAGCTACGCTGGTATACTGTGATTGGCATATTTCTTGCTAAAAGGGCACAGTAAACAATTGAACGAAGTTAGATGACGGTGCATTACTATGTGTATAAACATATACTGTACCAAATTTCATTGCGTTTAGTTGGTTAAATCACGAGAAACGTCTATTTAAAAGTCGCAAATTCGCATGGCCGCCATGTTGGTTTTGTAGTAACCAGATTTTCAAAGGTCACATTAGTGAACTTCTAGTAGCTTCCTCTATTACCGTACAAATCTTCATGGTAATATCGGTAATAGTTTCGGAGATATTGAATGCTGGTGAAATATTTCGCACAGCCGCCATGTTGGATCGGTGAGACGTAACAAAATTTGAAGGGCACGGTCGGGGTCGCCCGAAATAGTGCTATGAACTGACGTGTTTCATTGAAATCTCTCCAGCCGTTTAGATTTTATAAGGGGGGGGGGGGCACAAAAATCCCTCACACACACACACTCACACACACACACACGCACACACAGACAGACACACGGACAAAAGGTGATCTCATAAGCCATTTTTTCCATAAATGAAAATAGGCTAAAAATACTGAATGCATCCAAAGATAGAGATGGTTGATTGGTTCCTCAGTTTAGGGGCTGCAACAACGTGGTCATATAGCCCCGTGTACTTTGGGTGTGTGTAGAATCTGTTCGATAATCGGTGTTAATTATGTTGACTGTATTAGTGTGTGTTTTATGTTTTTAATTCAAGTAAGGACTGCAGGCGATAATTACAAGCAGTTCCTTCTTTCGCTACCAAATGCTACCGTCCACGACACCAAGGTGTGAACTTGGCTACTACTAGATGCCATTGCAACCGGTGCCTGGTGATGATCGTTCGAACTTAAGAGCATTAATGAAACCTAACTTAAAAATTTTGCTTCACACAAGTCTAGTTAGTGGAAGGTAGTTTTGTATCCCATAAATCTATGACATGGGGCCGGCGGCTTTATTTCCCCTCCGAAGGAAGGCATACTGAGGGAATTTTAACGCTCCTATAATATCCGACGACTTCGGCCGTGTTTGAGCCCGCGACGTTGGGCATAGAAACTCAGCATGTTACCAAATACGCCTCCGAAGCCGCCAAGAACGTTAGAGAAGTAGAAGTAATGTTTCCGAAACTACCACGCAGTTGATCAAACTTCCAATAACTTAAGTTTCCTGGCGCAGATTAATAAATCAGGGGTTTTCAGACAACAAAACAAGTAGTTCCATGAAGAACTATACAGCCTATTTTCATATTTCCTACTAATATTAATTGCCTCTATCAACATACAAATTGTCAGTTTGATTGCTGTAATAGATTCGTAGATATTGAGAACCATTTAAATATTTTGGATGGTCACCATGTTGGATTTTTATATTATAGGCCTTAGATTAATGTACAATTACATGAAGATTGTTGTGTAGGTGTTTTATTCAAACTTCAATCGCATGATTAGGACACAAGAAATAAAAGCGGGATTTTTAAATTTCGCTCAGCCGCCATCTTGTGGTTAACAAAATAATTTGAATGAATTTGATGCCAGTCGATTAAAATTTGTATAAGCATGTACCGTGTCAAGTTTCACTGCGCTAGGACGGTTAAAACGCAAGAAACGTCCATTTGAATATTTAAATTTCAAGTCGCCGCCATGTTGGATTTGTGCTCGCCAGGTTATTAAACGTCCCACAGGTGAACTTATGCTTATAGTCTCTATACACTTACAAAATTTCAGTTTGATTACTGTAGTAGATTAATAGATATTGAGAACTGTCTAAATATTGCGGATGGTCGCCATGTTGGATTGTAATATATGTAGGCCATAGAGTTATGTACTATTAGATGATGATTTTCGAAAGTCACACAGCCGCCACCTTGATGTTACATAAACACACTGAATTAGATACCAGTACATTACAATGTGTATAAACATTTGCAGTACGAAGTTTCATTGCGTTTGGATCATTAAATTGCGAAAAAAGTCTATTTAAAACTTTCAACTTCGCTTGGCCGCCATGTTCGTTTTGTAGTTAACCGGTTTTTAAAAGTCACATAGTTGAAATTCTAGTAGTTCCCTTTATCACCGGGTGATATCGGTAGTAGTTTCGGAGATATTGAATGCTGGTGGAATATTTCGCACAGCCACAATGTTGGATTGGTGAGAGGTAACAACATTTGAAGGGCACGGTCGGGGTCGTCCGGAATAGTGCTATGAACCTACCGAGTTTCATTGAAATCACTCCAGCCGTTTAGAAGTTATTGTCGTGGGAACACAAAAAACCTCTCTCTCTCTCACACACACACACACACACACACACACACGCACACACAGACAGGTACACGGACAAAAGGTGATCTCATAAGCCTTTTTTATTTCATAAATGAAAATAGGGTAAAAAGGTGTTTTATCCTGAGAAATATGGAAAATTTTAAAGATATATAATTCGTATGGAAATTCGATACATTTCTGTAATGAAGAGCTGTGTAAGAAGATTTTGTTCAAGATAATCCTTTCTCTTACGGTTTGAAACATCGTTTGTCAGATAATGAATTGCGTTTCTGTTACAATTTCTTCCCCCTGTTTTCTCTCTCTGTCCGGAACATGGGCTTGCTTTACAATATTCCTCTTAACGGTGGCGTTAATTAGCAATCTAATTAGAAGCCTCCCAATGCTGATGAATGCCGTTGATATTACATTCAGAGTTGAAGTAGATTTCTTGGGCTGTATTTAATATTACGCTGTGGTCTTCACGTTCATCAAAAGAAACTTATACTCGTAACGTTATGACCAAGGAAGATTTCAGCTATTAGGACACGAGTTCAAGTCCTGCATGCATTCCGGCAAAAATACAATGAGCTACCTTTCTTTTACGAGGGGCGTTCAGAATTTTAGTTAGTTATTGTTGTGTTAAAGGGCGGAACAGTGAGTTCATGAGCCCTTCGTCCCGAATATTAGTTTTTAGCCTATTTTCAATTTTGAAAAAATAGGCTTATGAGATCACCTTTTGTCCGTGTGTGTGTGCGTGTGTGTGTGTGTGTGTGTGTGTGTGTGAGGTGTGTGTTCCCCCCTAATAACCTCTAAACGGATGGAGCTATTTCAATGAAACTCGGTAAGTTTATAGCACTATTCCGGGCGACCCTGACCGTGCCCTTCAAATTTTGTTACGTCTCACCAATCCAACATGGCGGCTGTGCGAATTATTTCACCAGCATTCAATATCTCCGAAACTATTCCCGATATCACCCTGGATTTTTTACGGTGATAAAGGATATTACTAGAAGTTCACCTATGTGACTTTTGAAAAACTGGTAACTACAAACCCAACATGGCGACCACGCGAATTTGCGAGTTTTAAATAGACGTTTCTAGCGATTTAACCAACCAAACGCAATAAAACTTGGTACAGCATATGCTTATACACATTGTAATGCACCGACCTCTAACTTCGTTCAATTGTTTACATAACCACAAGATGGCGGATGTGCGAAATATTTCACCGGCATTCTATATCTCTGAAACAATTAGCGGTGTCACCCTGAAATTTTGTACGGAGATAAAGAGCACTACTGGAAGTTCATCTTTAAGACTTTCAAAAGCCGGTTAACTACAAAACGAACAAGGCGGCCAAGCGAATTTGAAAATTTTAAATAGACCTTTCTCGCGATTTAATGTTCCAAACACAATGAACTCTGGTACTGGTATCTAATTTAGTTCAATTGTTTACATAACCTCAAGATGGCGGCTGTGCGAATTTCGAAATTTAGTTTTTATTTCTTGTGTCGTAATCATGCGATAAAAGTGAAAGTTTGAATAATGAACCTACGCAATAATTTTCATTTAATGGTACATGACTCTATGGCCTATACATTTAACAATCCAACATGGCTACCATCCGATATATTTAGACGGCTCTGAATATCTACGAATCTATTATAGTATTCGAACTGAATTTTTTTATGTTCATAGGGGCCATGAACTTAAGTTCACCTATAGGACTTTAAATAACCTAGTGATTTCAAATCCAACATGGCGGCGACGCGAAATACAAATATTCACATGGACGTTTCTCGCAATTTAACCATCCGAGTGCAGTGAAACTTGGTACAGTTAATCCTTATACGAATGTTAATCCACTGGCATCTAATTTATTTCAATTTTTTCCATAACCACAAGATGGCAGCTGTGCGAAATTTTCAAATCTCCTAGTTACTTCTTGTGTCCTAATCATGCGAATGAAGTTTGAATGCTACACGTACACAATAATCATGTAACAGTACATAACTCTAGGACCTATATATATAAAATCCATCATGGCGACCATCCGAAATATTTAGTCGGTTCTCAATATCTACGAATTTTATTACAGCAATCAAACTGAAATTTTGTATGTTGATAGTGGCAATTAACATAAGTAGGATATATGAAAATAGGCTGAGGAGTTCTTCACGGAACTACTTGTTTCATTTCATTTCACTTGACAGGGAATCTGTATTACAAAGTGAGAAAGAACAGTGTCTTAACAGAAGACAAACATTTAACTAATTTTGCACATAGCTGCCACAGACATTGATACATTTTATACAGAGTTGCCACTCTTCAGTTGGACCACTCAATATAATTTCAATTACTGGGACATCCAAAAGACAACCCGAAGAAAATGGTATGTGATCAATATAAGAGGGCTGTTTTTTTTTAGCCTATTTTCAATTTTGAAAAAATAGGCTTATGAGATCACCTTTTGTCCGTGTGTGTGTGTGTGTGTGTGATTCGTGTGTGTGTCGCCCCCTAATAAAATCTAAACGGCTGGAGCGATTTCAATGAAACTCGGTAAGTTCATAGCACTATTCCCTGCGACCCCGACCGTGCCCTTCAAATTTTGTTACGACTAACCAATCCAACATGGCAGCTGTGCGAAATATTTCACCAGCATTCAATATCTCCGAAACTATTACCGATATTAGCCTGACATTTTGCATGGTGATAAAGGGAACAACTATAAGTTCACTTGTGTGACCTTTGAAAATCTGGTAACTACAAAACGAACATGGCGGCCAAGCGAAGTTGCGACTTTTAAATAGACGTTTCTCGCGATTTAACCAACCAAACGCAATGAAACTTGGTACAGTATATGTTTCTATACATTGTAATGCACCGACATCTAACTTCGTTCAATTGTTTCCATAACCACAAGATGGCGGATGTGCGAAATATTTCACCGGCATTCCATATCTGTGAAACTATTAGCGGTATCTCCCTAAAATCTTTTACGGAGATAAAGGGCACTACAGAAGTCCATCTATAAGACTTTCAGAAACCGGTTAACTACAAAACGAACATGGCAGCCAAGCAAATTTGAAAATTTTAAATAGCCCTTTCTCGCGATTTAATGTTCCAAACGCACTGAAATCTGGTACAGGAAATATTTATACACATTGTAATGCACTGGTATCTAATTTAGTTCAATTGTTTACATAACCTCAAGATGGCGGATGTGCGAATTTTAAAATTAAGTTTTTATTTCTTGTGATGTAGTCATGCGATCGAATTGAAAGTTTGAATATTGAACCTACGCAATAATTTTCCTTTAATGGTACATGACTCAATGGCCTATACATTTAACAATTCAACATGGCGACCATCCAAAATATTTAGTCGGCTCTGAATATCTACGAATCTATTATAGCAATCAAACTGAATTTCTTAATGTTCATAGGGGCTATGAACTTAAGTTCACCTATAGGACTTTAAATAACTTGGTGTTCACAAATCCAACATGGAGGCGACGCGAAATATGAAAATTCACATGGACGTTTCTCGCAATTTAGCCATCCGAGTGTAGTGAAACTTGGAACAGTAAATCCTTATACGAATGGTAATCCACTGGCATCTAATTTATTTCAATTGTTTCCATAACCTCAAGATGGCAGCTGTGCGAAATTTTAAAATCTCCTTGTTACTTCTTGTGTCCTAATTATGCGATTGTAGTTTGAATACTACACGTACACAATAATCTGCATGTAACAGTACATAACTCTAGGACCTACATATATAAAATCCAACATGGCGACCATCCAAAATTTTTAGTTGGTTCTCAATATCTACGAATCTATTACAGCAATCAAACTGAAATTGTGTATGTTGCTAGAGGCAATTAACATAAGTAGGATATATGAAAATAGGCTGTATAGTTCTTCTCGGAACTACTTGTTTCAAGTTTCGATGGACTGTATAAAAATAAAATATTGATATACCAAACTGATTTTACTACTAAATGTTTGCTTGTTTTATTCCTATGTCTCAACATAATCGCCAAAACTATTGAAACATTCGTCGTATCGTTACACCAGCTTTCCAATGCAAAAAAATCTGCCACCACTGAGGTGGGTACGTTTGGAGAGTCTTCTGAAGTATTTCCTTTTCAACGTTGTCATTCAGTGCTGGTTTGGACTAAACGGCAGATGGTCCAAATCTTCACACTTGAATTCTTTGAAAAAGTCTATCGTAACGTTGGCACAGTGCGGTCGTGAATGATTTTCACCTTTTTCGAGAATTGAACTGGTATGGTTGGGCGGCAATGCCTCGCCAAAAAGGAAAAAACTTCAGGAAACTCTCCAGTGGTGGCAGAATTTTTTGCCGAGGGTATTGGAAAGCTAGTGTAACGATACGACAAATGTTTCAATAGTTTTGGCGATTTTGTTGAGACATAGGAATAAAACAAGCAAACATTTAGTAGTAAAATCAGTTTGGTATGTCAATCTGTCATTTTTATACAGTCCATAGGAAATTGAAAAACAGAAATAGACCACGTAAATACCAGGAGGCTCATTTACCCCATACAGTCAACTTTTAAGCGTCCCGCTTGTACTTATGACGCGGGAGGTCTAATAACTTAATTCCTAAGGGGCATCCTTTAATGCAAGCAGGTTACGTCAGAGTGCCAAGAGATAACAACCAGACGGCCGCTTACTGTTTGTTCCTCAGTGCTCTTGTTCAATGCTCCCCTTTGCGATATGAAACCTCAAGCTCCGACGACATTACGACCAGCTTCTCCATAGATTAGTATGATATCCATGTACTCGTTCTTGCTGAATAAACCAGTCATGGTCAATATGCTGCCATCAACTGTCGTGTTGTTGTACCACACATGGGCCTATTACGCTCTCAAATTCGAGGTTTCATAACGCAATGGGGCGCAATAGCGTCGTGGAACACGTAGCGAGCGGCCGTCCAGTTGTTATCCCTTCGTATTCCGACGTAATCTGCCACCATGCACTGTGACCCCTCTATAAATCAGATATCAGACATCCCATACAGCAGTAGTGTACGCTGGACACTTGTAAGTAGATTTTTTTTCGTGTGGCCTCCTCAGAGGCCGAGTGCAGGTCTTTCTATTCGACGCCCGTGGGCGACCTGCGCGTCGGGATGAGAGATGGAATGGATGAAGATGTATGAAACTGGGCAAGGATGTGGAAAGAAGCGGCCGTGGCCTATCAGAAGGTACTGTCCCAGCATTTGCCTGGAGTAGAAAATGGGAAACCACGGAAAACCATTTCAAGGACAGCCGACGGTGGGGCTCGAACCCACGCGTCTACCGAGTCAGCAGAGAGCCTGGCCCTATGACCTAACGCTGCGCTTTAGCCCGCGTAGCCACTGTTGTCGGCATAAGTACAGTAGATTGTATGGGGCAAATGAGCCACCTGGTATATTTGTTATGGATTACAGAAAAGTTAATTGGATTACATGTTTCGCTCGTCAAACTAGCATCATTAGATCCAAATACAGTATAACTTACAAGACAAAATAGCTTTTCAAAACACTATCAATCTCACAATGCCGCCCACAAACGGTCGCAAGTCACCCAAAATCAATCATTTATTTAGATATTAAAATAAATAATTATTTCTTAGGGTGCTAAATACTTTAGTATTAATTGAAGTATTAGAAGTCATCTTTCAGTGTTGCCTAGTTTTATTATGGAAAGCTTTTCAGTCGGTCAACAAAAATTACGCCCAATTACAATAGGCGGGAAAACAAGTATTTATACATCCTAACATGAAAAACAAGATGTTCAGTAAAGAACATATAGCCTACTTTCTCCTAACTGCATGGGTATTGTTATAACTCTTTGTCCTTTTCAAGGAGTATAATTGAATGTTGGTTGTAGTAGCTTGTTGAAATACAACGTGCTATAGGGATATTAAACATGAATATGAGGTGCCCTTTGCTAGTGCTATCTCTGTAAAAAAAATTCATTCAATTCGGTTTCACCGTGTTTGAATTGATATGGGGAATGGATTTGCACACATACATGGCCGCTAATTGCAAACTATTGGGATGATGACCTTGTAGTCAGTCATAAGATGCTTTCCACAAAAAGGCATGTTGTTGCAAAATCTGGTAGAGATCAAATTATTAGGATGGTCGTAATTTGATTTAAGCTTTTAACATTTGGGTGGCCGTCATTCCGTTTCCGTCAAGATGGCGGCGATATAAAACATGACACTGAGGTGCCCTTTGCTAGTACTACCTCTGTACCAAATTTCGTTCAATTCGGTTTCAGCCTGTTTGAATTCATAGGGGGAATCGATTTGTACACATACTTGGCCACCATCTGCAAACTATTGGGCTGATGATCTTTCAGTTTGGTCAGAATATGCTTCCCACATAGAGATATGTTGCTGCAAAATTTGGTAGAGACTAGATTATTAGGTTGGTCGTAATTCCATTTTAGCTTTTAACATTTGGGTGGCCGCGATTACGGTTCCGTCAAGATGGCGGTGATATGAAACATGCCACTGAGGTGCCCTTTGCTAGTGCTACCTCTGTACCAAATTTCGTTCCATTCGGTTTCACCGTGTTCGAATTGATAGAGGGAATCGATTTTCACACAAAGATGGCCGTCATCCGCAAAATATTAGGCTAATGACCTATTAGTTCGATCAAAGGATGCTCCCTCCATAAAGGTATGTTGTTGAAAACTTTGGTAGAGATCGGATGATTAGGTTAATCGTAATTTGATTTAAGCTTTGGAGATTTGTGTGGCTGCCATTACGTTTCCGTCAAGATGGCGGCGATATAAAACATGACACTGAGGTGCCCTTTGCTACTGCTACCTCTGTGCCAAATTTCGTTCCATTCGGTTTCACCGTGTTTGAATTAATAGGGGGAATCGATTATGACACAAAGATGGCCACCATCCGCAAACTATTAGGCTAATGACCTATTAGATTCGTCAAAGGATGCTCCCTCCATAAAGGTATGTAGTTGCAAAATTTGGTAGAGATCGGATGATTAGGTTAGTCGTAATTTGATTTAAGCTTTGAACATTTGTGTGGCCGCCATTACGTTTCTGTCAAGATGGCGGCGGAAAAAACATGACACTGAGGTGCCCTTTCCTGGTGCTACCTCTGTACCAAATTTCGTTCCATTCGGTTGCACCGTGTTCGAATTGGTAGGCGGAATCGATTTTCACACTAAGATGGCCGTCATCCGCAAAATATTAGGCTAATGACCTACTAATTTGGTCAAAGGATGCTCCCTCCATAAAGGTATGTTGTTGCAAAATTTGGTAGAGATCGGATGATTAGGTTATTCGTAATTTGATTTAAGCTTCGAACATTTGTGTGGCCGCCATTACTTTTCCGTCAAGATGGCGGCGATATAAAACATGACACTGAGGTGCTCTTTGCTAGTGCTACCTTTGTACCAAATTTCGTTGCATTCGGTTTCACAGTGTTCGAATTAATAGGGGGAATCGATTTTGACACAAAGATGGCCACCATCCGCAAACTTTTAGGCTAATGACCTATTAGATTGGTCAAAGGATGCTCCCTCCATAAAGGTATGTTGTTGCAAAATTTGGTAGAGATCGGAAGATTAGGTTAATCGTAATTTGATTTAAGCTTCGAACATTTGTGTGGCCGCCATTACGTTTCCGTCAAGATGGCGGCGATATAAAACATAACACTGAGGTGTCCTTTGCTTGTGCTACCTTTGTACCATACTTCGTTCAATTCGCGTTCACCGTGTTCGAATTGATACGGGGGGGGACAGACATTCAGAGTACACACACTCACACACACACACACACACACAGACTCACACACACACACACACACAGACAGACACACTTTTTTTCGCCCTGTGTTGATCTCATAAGTCTACTTTCATTTTTACAAAAATCGAATTTCGCCCTGTGTTGATCTCATAAGTCTACTTTCATTTTTTGCAAAAATCGAAAGTAGGCTAATATAACGCATGAAATATTTGTCACTAAATAACACGCTTTTACTTACCCCCCCCCCCTCTTTTCCTTTTATGTACATAAAAGCTTTTATGTCCCCTCCCCCTTTTGTACATAAAGCTTTTATGTACCTCTCCCCCACTCCCCGTTTTTAGCCTACTTTCGATTTTTGCAAAAAAAAATGAAAGTAGACTTATGAGTTCTACACAGGGCCAAAAATTGTGTGTCTGGCTGTGTGTGTGTGAGTGTGTGTACTCTGAATGTATGTCCCCCCCCCCCCTATCAATTCGAACACCGTGAAACCGAATTGAACGAAATTTGGTACAGAGGTAGAACTAGCAAAGAGCACTTCGATGTCATGTTTTATATCGCCGCTATCTTGACGGAAACATATTGTCGACCACCCAAATATTCAAAGCTTAAATCAAATTAAGATTAACCTAGTCATCCGATCTCACCGAATTTTGCAACAACATATGTTTATATGGCGAGCAACTTTTGACTAAACTACAAGGTCATCAGCCTAATAGTTTACAGATGACGGCCATGTATGTGTGCAAATCGATTCCCCATATCTATTCAAACACGGTAAAACCGAATTGAACCAAATATGGTACAGGGGTAGCACTAGCAAAGGGCACCTCAGTGTCATGTTTTATATTGCCACCATCTTGACGGAATCGTAATGGCGACCACCCAAATGTTAAAAGCTTAAATCAAATTACGACCAACCTAATAATCTGATCTCTACCTAATTTAGCAACAACATACCTTTATGCTGGGAGCATATTTTGACCAAACTAGAAGATCATCAGCCCAATAGTTTGCAGTTGGCAGCCATGGATGTGTGCAAATTGATTCCCCCTATCAATTCAGAAACGGTGAAACCGAATTAAACTAAATTTGGTACAGAGGTAGCACTAGCAAAGAGCACCTCAGTGTCAGGTTTTATATTGCTGTCATATTGATCGAAACGGAATGGTGGCCACCCAAATGTTAAAAGCTTAAATCAAACTACGACCAACCTTATCATTTGAACTCTACCAAATTTTGCAACAACATACCTTTTTGTAGGAAGCATCTTTTACTGAACTACAAGGTCATCTGCCCATTAGTTTACAGATAGCGGCCATGTATGTGTACAAATCGAGTTCCCATATCAATTCAAACACGGTGAAACCGAATTGAATGAAATTCTTTACAGAGGTAGCACAAGTTAAGGTCACCTCATATTCATGTTTAATATCCGTATAGCACGTTGTATTTCAACAAGCTACTTCAACCAACATTCAATTATACTCCTTGAAAAGGACAATGAGTTATAACAATACCCATGCATTTAGGAGAAAGTAGGCTATATGTTCTTTACTGAACATCTTGTTTGTACATAAAAGCGTGTTATTGTGTATACACTGTATAGGCCCATCGTGTGAGGTATTCAAGTGACAGAGTAGACCAACTCTTGCAAGATCGTGTTCATATCCTCCTACTTGTCTTGTGCCGTACTCTTACTTGCATTTTCTCACATTTCATATTATCAAGTAGCATTGAATATTGAGTTGGGCCGTTAATATTTACGGCTTAGTAATGAACATTGTCTCAGCTACCCCTCCCCTGAACTTCACCACGATCTTAGTGTGTTTAATCGATTACTTCCACTGTTGGTTGTTCGCTGCCCTTTTCAGCCCTCAGATAATAATGTAACCCTTTCACTTTCAAGGTAACGATCTATCGTTACGTCCTGTTCGTGGCAAAACTGTCAGGGTAACGATCCATAGATACCAGCCTTTATTGTTGATTATTTCGTTATCTTTAGCTTGATAGCAGCAATTTTCAAGGAATATGAAGAAGGCAATTTTAACTCACGTGTATATTCCGCGGGAACCTTTGACGATCTGTATTTACATTAACTCTTAAAGCCTGAGACATGTGCTCACAGAATTTCGTGTCTTGTTTACGTCCGGGTTAGTGGGAAACTTGCGTGTATTTTTCTCAGTTTTCATTGGTAATTTTGGATTCCTGAAATTTACCACACTATCAAATAATACAGAGTTTCTTTTAACATGAGTAGTAGACTTGACAAGTGCATTCCATTTCCCAAAATTTCTTCAAGAATTTCAAATCTAAAATTTGTATTTTTTTCCCATTGATTTCTTTCTTACATTGAAATCATATGGCTCAGAGACATCACTTATTTTCAGTAATAACAATTGGTTTTTACACTCAATGTTTATAATGTTTAATTATAATATTTTATATTAAAAGAAGTGTGTGCTCAGCTCGGTAAATATGGCTGTCAGTTTTCACACATCCATCAGATGAGAGCTTGAACATGAAAGGGTTAAATCGTTGATTGAGCCGGCATTTGAACACAGGATTATTGAGACAGGTCTCACAGAACTGGATAGAGACGATTTACTCATGTCAAATGGTGGATGTTGAACTATTGCCCACAAATTAACAGCCTCATCTGCCACCAGCTGAGTGTGGTAATTAAACAGCTGTTGTAGACGTCCCGTTACGGGACTTGGCGATCCACCTGGACTCCTCCCCACAAACTAGGATTTACTCTCAAGGGATCTCAATTACCGTCAGCTGAGACTCCAGTACTAAATGTGCTTCAGCCACTTTGCAATGATTAGACAGTCAGTGTTTAACTTCGGTCTTGTTCTCCCCTCTTTGTGTAACAGCACCTAGTAAAGCTAAGAGTTGTTTGAGTCTTCAGTCATTTGACTGGTATAATAGAGCTCTCCATGCCTCCCTGTCCTGAGCTAATCGTTTCATCTCTACATAGCTACTGATATCGCGTCAGGAGATGGCAGTCCAACACGCTGTGGCGGAGTGCGGGGGGTCTGGCAGTACGCATGCGCGGCCCTCATATTCCAAACTTAAATATATCGGCTTCGCGCATGCCAATCGCTGTTATTGCAGCACACAACACGCAGCCAGTGAAAGAAGGAATGTGCTGAGTGAGTGAAACAAGTAGTGACTAACTGAATGTTTTCGGAATGCGCGATACGCAGTGAGCGGGAAGACATCTGCAGTTCAAACCCGACTGCCAACTCCTGGCGCGATATCAGTACCAAACCATACATCCAAGGCAATCTGTTTAACATATTCTAACCTTGGTCTACCCCTACAGTTCTTGTCCTCGACCCTTCCTTCCATAACTAAGCTTGCTATTCCCATGGGTTCAGTATGTGTACTACCAATCTATCTCTTCTCTTCATTAGCAGTGGCCAGAAACATCTCTCCTCTCCCACTTGTCTTATTACCTCTTCGTTTGTAACCCTATCTACCCATCTGATCTTCATCATTCTCCTGTAACACCACATTTCAAACGCTTCAATTCTCTTCTTTTCTGCTGAACCAATAGTCCAAGTTTCACTTCCATAGAGCGCCACGCTCCAGACAAAGGCTTTCAAAAATGACTTCCTAATACCTAAATCTATATTCGATGTCAACAGATTCCTTTTTTGTAGAAATGCTTTCCTTGCCTGAGCCAACCTACTTTTCATATCCTCTTTGCTTCGTCCATCACTGGTTATTTTTCTTCCTAAGTAACAGAAGTTTCCTACTTCCTTCGGCTTTTCACCTGCCAATTTGATGTCCATAGAGGTTTCTGATTTATTTCGACTCCATTCCAATATTTTTAGCCTACTTTTCACATTTTGCAAAAATGAGGAAAAAGTAGACTTATGAGATCGATCCGGGAAAATGTGTGTGTGTCTGTCTGTCTGTCTGTCTGTCCTTCTGTCCTGTCTGTCTGACTGTCTGTGTGTGTGTCCCCCCTATCAACTCCTAAACGGCTGCAGCTATCAACACCAAATTTGGTAAGAGTAAAGATCTATATTTGAATATCTCACGACCATATTTGAAATTGACGTCAGTATTACCAACTGCTGAAAAATCGCAATTGAAATTTCAGCTCTATGTCGGATATCTCAGAAGTTATGCAGGCAAACTATTCCAAAATTGGAACACGTATAGATAATAACATTCCAGATTAATTTTCTGAAGTTCATACATGCCAGTGTTGCCAATATGATTCTATGCCTGCCGGTAGGTCCAATTTCTAAATGCATTTAACTTCTATATTATCGATTGGATTTCAACCAAATTTCGTATGTACTATGTGTACTACAACACATATGACTGTACATATTCTAAACAGCCACCAGGGCTGCCAACTATTAATAAGTGCTCTCACTATGTTTCCACCCTAATGTCAATATATCAGGAAGTATGCAAGCCAACAGCTCTAAACTTTGCACACGTATAGTACCTGATATTCTACCCAAGTTCGGTGTAACTTATATACACCAGTGCTGCCAACACGATTCTATGCCTGCTGATAGGTCAAATTTTTAAATGCATATAACTTCTATACTAACAAATTTATTTCAACCAAATTTCGTATGCTCTTTGTGTACCATAACAGTTATGATTATGCTTATTCGTAGAAAGCAGCAGGGCTGCCAACTGTTAATAAATGTTCTCTCTATTTGATTAACCCTAATGTCAATATATCAGAAAGTATGCAAGCCAACAGCTCTAAACTTTGCACACTTATAGTACCTAATATTCTACCCAAGTTCGGTGTAATTTATATACTTCAGTGCTGCCAACACGATTCTAGGCCTGCTGATTGGTCAAGTTTTTAAATGCATATAACTTCTATAATAACAAATGCATTTCAACCAAATTTCGTATGTGCTTTGTGTAC
This sequence comes from Meconema thalassinum, assembly GCA_946902985.2. Lineage (NCBI taxonomy): Eukaryota > Metazoa > Arthropoda > Insecta > Orthoptera > Tettigoniidae > Meconema > Meconema thalassinum. The sequence continues at coordinate 545,149,043 of OX336391.1, forward strand.
CATAACAGTTATGATTATGCGTATTCGTAGGAACCAGCAGGGCTGCCAACTGTTAATAAATGTTCTCTCTCTTAGTTTTTTAATCCTAATATCAATATATCAGAAATATATGAAAGCCTTCAGCTGTAAACTTTGTACACGTATAGTACCTGACTTTCTAGATTAATTTGGAGTATCTAATATACCTCAGTGCTGCCAACATGATTCTAAGCTTTCTGATAGTTTCAATTTTAATTAAATGTAACTTCTATACTAACAATTATTACCAATTGGCACTAGGCTATAATAGATCGTATTATTTCAGATTAATTCTGAGCATCACATACATGACATTGTTCCCAACACGATTTTACGCGCACTGATAAATCCAATATCAAGCAGCATGTAACGTCCGTACTATCCATTAGTCTTCAACCAAATTTTGTATGTGCATTCTATACCTTAAGAGAGGGAGCTCAGAATATATTCAGAGTCACCAGGGCTGCCAACTGTAGTAAGTTACTGTATTAGGCTACATTATTTTAGGTGTATTTCAAACTGCAGTACTTAGAAATGTTGGTATTAGGAACTTGATATCGTTATTATTGCAGATAGGTCTATATAGATTGGCATGAATCTTACATTTTAAGAAAAGTAGGCTGTTTAGTTCGTCACGGAACTACTTGTTGTTTTACATTTATTAATTTTCATACTGAAAACTTTCCTTAAGACGGAGTCCATAACATTCAAAACTCAATCAAGTCCTCAGGCATATCGGCCAAGATGAAGCTAAGAGACGATTCCTATTTAAGCTTACTTTCCTCAAAAGGTGAGTTGAGAGTGTTAAGTCAAATTTCCTCATACGATTGTTAAATTTGCGAGTATTCATTGGTCTGTCCGTCTGTCACGAGTCCCTACCTATTACCTTCTGAATGGCTCCTCCGGATACAATGAAATTCTGTGTGTTGACAGTACTGCCTCTAGACATGCATTATCAACTTTTAATTAATATCACTGTAACCAACAGACAAATGTAACAAGAAGTTCCGTGAGGAACTATACAGCCTACTTTTCATGCCAATGATTATTCTACAGTATATGAACCTATCTAGAATAATGACGAAATTAAGTTGGTAATATCGAAATATCTAATTAGTACAAAATATACCTGGTATAATGTAGCCTAATAGAGCACTACAGTTGGCAGCCCTGGTGACTGAATATATTCTTAGTTCCACCTCTTAAGGTACAGAATACAAAATTTGGTTGAAGTCCAATGGACGTTACATGCAGTTAGACACTGGATCTATCAGCACGCTTAAATGCATGTTTCCAACAATACCATGCGTGTGCTGGTCAGAAATAATCTGATTTATTATGATATCTTGTTGTGCCAATTTTGGATGAAATCCATTTGCTAGTATAGAAGTTACATGTATTTTAAAATTGGACATATCAGCAGGCATATAATCATGTTGGCAGCACTGCCTTGTATTAATTATTCCAAATTAATCTAGAATGTCAGGTGCTATACGTGCGCAAAGTATAGAGCTGTTGGCTTGCATACTTTCTGATATATTGATATTAGGGTAAAAATAATATAGACAGCATTTATTAACAGTTGGCAGCCCTGATTGCTCTTAACAATACTTATAGTCATATCTGTTATGGTACACATAGCACTTACGAAATTTGGTTGAAATCAGACTGATAGTATAGAAGTTACATGTATTTAAAAATTGGTACTATCAGCAGGCTTATAAGCATGTTGGTAGAACTGACGTATATAAGTTACTCCAAATTAATCTAAAATGTCAGAATATACGTGTGCATAGTTTAAAGCTGTTGGCTTGCATACTTTCTGATATATTGGTATTTGGATAAAAAAAAATAGAGAGAGCAATTATTAACAGTTAGCAGCCCTGGTGGCTCTTAAGAATACGCTCAGTCATATCTGTTTATGTACAGATATTACATACAAAATTTGGTTGAAATCCAATTGATAGTGTAGAAGTTATATGCATTTAAACATTGGACCTATCAGAAGGCTTAACATTATTTGGCAACACTGTCATGGTTGGTCTCCTGGAAATTTAACTGAAATAGTATTATCTACATGTGTGCCAATTTTGGAATAGCTCCCATGCATACCTTGCAAGATATCCAACATGGAGCTCAAATTTCTAGTGCGTGTTTTCAGCAGTTGGTAGCACTGACATCATTTTCAAATATGGACGTGAGCTATTCCGGTGCACATCTTTACTCATACTAAATTTGGTTTTGATTGCTGCAGCCGTTTAGGAATTGTTGGGGGGGGGGGGGGGGACACACACACAGCCAGACAGACAGGCACACATTTTCCCGGATCGATCTCATAAGTCTACTTTTTTGGAACGGTCTTCGGTATTAATAACCAGACGTTATCAATTGAGATACTGTTCCAATGGTTAGAGGCTTGTCATTCCTTCATAAGTTTATCAGAACGAAGTTAGTTTTCTGGGTATATCGCAGACACTGTTAATTTAAGGGCCGTAAAATGTGGATTTCGTAGACCCTTTATAGACTCCCTAGTTTTGTATCACACATTGAGAAGCGCAACATATGCTTTTGTCGTCCTTCTAGGAGAATTTTTATTTTTCGCCTATTTTAGCATGTACTGTATTTTGAAAAGTTGTTCCTTATACCCACCCTTCTATGAGAAGTACGTTGAAGAGTTTTCTAAATGATTGGTGTATTGACTCATGGTTACAATACCTAATTTTACAATGCTCAAAGCACCCGAACATGAATTATAGGCGTACAAAAACATAAATATATATCAACCACACAGTATCAAACAAAATCATCTTTACGATGAACGCGTTTGTCGACAAATATATGATTACTTAAAATGTGCTCTCAAACTAAATTCACCTAACGTGTACTTCCTGACGTGAAAATAATATTGAAAACCTCGTAGACGAAACGCAATACCGGTTTGCGCATTCCAGCCTCCGGCTCGTTACTTTTTGAACGCACCTTATATTTGCTTGGTAAGGACATTCTCGCTCACGCGCTCCGCCAGTGACGGCTCAGTTGGCAGCGACCACACGCGCATATGTACGGCAGAATACGGTGCTTAAAATCAGTATGATGGATATTTACTCACCATGTTTACAGTACATGCTGAATATGTTCCCCATCCGCTGCCATACATAATCGGCATCTCCTTATGAAGTTTCCGGTTACACCATTGAATTTATGTGTACAAAATCAGTCAAAATTGGGCTAGTTCTTCAAGAGTAGTAAGGAAATAACGACGTCTATTTGTATTGTTTACTGAACCTGTACGTTTGAATCTCTTAGCCAATTGTTTTATTGTCCGATTCATAAGAATGGGTCTCCTTGGAAATATCACTCGAAACTTTTTTCTTGTTCTAGTGCATGATTCTCTGCACTTTGTGTACGTATTGTGCTGATATACACGTTCACGTAACGAATATTTCACATAAGGCATTAAAGCACTTTACACAATCACAATAAAACACTATTCAATACGATGTACAGTACATAATAGCTTTATAAAAACCCAATTAGCACGGAGCTCACACGTGTACCGCAGAAAGAGCGTGGGAATACGGCCGGTGACTGCTTTATTGACTGTCAAAAGGCTTTCGATAGAGTAAGACATCATAAGATGACAGAAATTTTACAAAAGATTGGCTTAGATGATAAAGATTTACGAATAATTGTGAACTTGTACTGGAATCAATCTGCTTATGTGAGGTTGGGTAACGAGAACACGGAAGATATAGATATTCTAAGAGGTGTAAGACAAGGCTGTATATTGTCTCCATTGTTATTTAACATCTATTCGGAATATATCTTTAAAGAAACTCTAGAGGATGTTGAGATGGGAGAGCTCTTAAATGGTAACTGGATAAATAACATTCGATATGCCGATGACACTGTGATTTTTGCGGATAGTCAAGAAAGCCTGCAACATATCATTGATAAAGTTATCCAAAAAAGCCATGAATATGGTTTAGATATAAACCCTCAGAAGACAAAATTGATGGTCATTAGTAAAAACAATGTCTCTGCATGCGAACTAAATATAGACCAGAAACCCATTGCACAAGTGCATAAGTATATATACCTTGGCACTACCATAAATGACCAATGGAACCCTTCTGATGAGGTTGTAATAAATATGAACACTTTGATAAACCTGTTTGTAAGGTTTTATTAATCTTAACTTAACACATACCGGTACATGATGCGTATCAGACATCTACCAAAGAATACAGAAGAAACAAAGACAATTAACTAAGGCTGATCCATAGAGATCAAGGAGTCTATAAAAAGGAAAAGCCATATCATTCTCCCCCCACCTAATTGATAAGTATAGTCCTTGAGGTAAGGGGGAGGGCGACGGATTCTAGTGCTCTGCCTAGGTTGTTGGCCTGGAGGAAGTGTAACTGGACTCTCTGTCGACCCCTGAGATTCTAGAGAAGTCAGGAATCTGGTGCTTCGCCTAGGTTGCTGGTCAGGAGGAGAAGTCGCAACTGGAGTTCGTAACGACCTCTGGGATTCTGGAGAAGTCAGGACGTGGGGAACCAGAGTCGAAGATTCCGATGGTCGAGGAGGGACCATTGATGTTGAAGGCCAGTGATGTCCAAGAGATCTGTTGGAATGCTGCTCTTCTGTAACCTCCCTTTCTTCATCCCATTCTTGAGAAATGTTGCCTGGAGAAGGTACTGGAGCCAAGTCTCTAGTTGAAACGGTAGTCTCCCGTCCATCAGCAAGTTGTACGTGAGCGTACTCGGGGTTCGCTTCAACAAGAGTGACCTCTCGGACAAATGGTTCATACTTTGAATGCCTGGTATGATTCCGCAGAAATACAGGTCCTGGAGTCAATAACCATGAAGGGGTTGCTTGTCCGTAAGTCGATCTCCGTTGGTGTTTAAACATACGCTCATGGGGAGTTTCGTTTGTTGCGGTACAAAGTAATGACCTGATAGAATCGAGGGTATCATCTAAAACTTTTTCCCACTGTCGGATATCCAATTGTCTTGATTTTATGGCAAGCTGTATAGTTTTCCAGACAATGCCTACGTATTTTTCTGCCTGACCGTTGCCTCTGGGATTATACGGTGTCGTTCTGCTCGTCGCTACCCCAACAGTCGTGAGATATGACTTCAATTCTTGGGACATGAAGGCAGAACCTCGATCTGTATGAATATAGGAAGGAAATCCAAAAATTGAAAAAAAGATTTTCAGTTTTTATATAACGGTGGAGGAAGTAACATCCGTACAGGGAAAAGCAAAAGGATATCTGGAATATTCATCTACTAAGATGAGGAGGTATCGGTTTCTGGAAGTGGATGGAAGAGGTCCCTTGAAATCCATGTTTATTCGTTCAAATAGATGGATAGCTTTGATGAGACTTCCCTCGTGTTGGATAAATCTGGGTTTTAGCTCAGCACAGAATTTACACGCTGATAAAACCTTCTTTATATCCTCCAACGAATAGGACTTAACGAAGTGATTCATTCTCGTCAATCCCGGATGACATAAGGCTTCATGAATGTTCTTAAGTCGTAATCCATAGCACTGGGTAGCCGAACAGATTCTGGATAAAGCATCGGCTGCTTCGTTGTGTTGTCCAGGTCTGTAGATGATTTCATACTCAAAACATGAAAGTTCCAATCTCCAACGCAGTATCTTCTCATTCTTTACCTTGCCATGACGCCTGCTGTCGAACATGAAGGCCACTGACTTCTGATCGGTGATGAGGCGGAAATGTCTTCCTAGTAAATAATGCCTCCATTTCTTGACAGCTTCGATAATAGCTTGAGCTTCCTTATCCACAGATGAATGTCTTTGTTCTGACTTGTTGAGGGTTTGTGAAGAAAAAAGCTACAGGCCGCCCATTTTGTGACAGGGTGGCTCCAATAGAATGTTCTGAAGCATCAGTCTCCACGGTGAACATAACCTTCTCATCTATAGCTGAGACGAGTGCGTTTTCCACATCTTCTTTCAGAGTATTGAACGCTTCAACAGCCTTTTCGTTTAATGGAAAGTGACCCCTCGAAAGGATATGTATTTTCTGTGAAAATCTGGGAATGAAGTTTGAAAAATGTGCGAACATGCCCATTGCTCTTCGAAGAGAAGCAGTATCAGATGGAACTGGAAGTTCTCTCAGGGATGTGAGTCTGTCATGATCTGGACGAATTTCATGATTGTAGATTATATAACCCAACAGCTTTATTGTACGAGCTGAGAAGACACTCTTCTTATCATTAATTGTCAAGCGATACTTTTCTACGGCTTTTAGGAACTTCTTCAGATTTATGTCATGTTCTTGCTGATTCTTGCCTCCTACTATGACATCATCTAGGTAAGCTGCTACCCCAGTGAGTTCCTCTTTCAGGATGATCGAATCAATAGTTCTTTGGAAACAGGGCACACCATTAGTTGGGCCAAATGGAATTCGTTTATACTGCCAAAGTTTACCACTAGCTTCAAATGCTGTGTACGGACGGTCCTCTTCGCAGATAGGGATTTGATTATAGGCGCTCATTAAGTCGATAGCACTGAACACTTCATAATTTGCCACTTTGTTTACGATATCCTCAATGCGTGGAAGTGGATATGCATCTAGTTGGGTGTACTGATTTACTGTCCGAGAATAGTCGACTACCATGCGGCGCTTGTGGTTCTCGGTGTGGGTAACAAGAACCTGTGCACGCCATGGAGAAAAGCTTTCTTCTATGACATCTTCCTTTAAGAGTCGTTGAATTTCTTGATCAATGAACTTGGCATCGGAAGCTGTGTGACGTCGAGATTTAACAGCGATTGGTTTACAGTCTGGAGGGATGTTACGAAAAAGTTGGACAGGTTCTACATTAAATAATAATAATAATGTTATTGGTTTTACGTCCCTTTTAACTACCCTGGCTTTTAGAGACGCCGGGGTGCCGGAATTTTGCCCCGAAGGGGGATCTTTAACGTGCCAGTATATGTACTGACACGGCTCCCTCGCATTTGCGCACCCTCAAATGCCAGCTGAGGTTCCACGTTAGCCACTGTCAATCCGCAAATATTCAACGGTTCTTTGCTGCCACCAAACTTTATTTCTATGGATGAATGGCGACCAAGAATGTCGTGACCCAAAATAACGTCCGAGCATAGATCTGTCAGAATATTTAGCTGAACGTCTTCATATACATGGTCCTTGACTTTTAGATTGACTGAGCACACTCCCTTAACAGATGAGCTAAGAGATGTTGAGGCCATTGTTACTGTGAGACTACTAGCACACACGGGGAGCTGGAGCTTCCGAACCAACCTCTCAGAAATAAAACTTGTAGAACTGCCAGTGTCTACCAGAGCATTGGCTTTCGTTCCATTTAAGTGAATGGGAATTATTGCTTTTGCCAGACAAGATGGTGTGGAATAGGCAGAAGATAAAACTGCAGTATGGCAATGGTAAGATTTTTGGGAACTATTCGGTTTGGCACTTCTACAAACTTTGGCGTAGTGACCAGTTTTCGAGCATGCACGACAAATAGCTTCCCTTGCTGGGCATTCATTCCTCTTGTGATAGGCAAGTCCACAAAAATATCACTTCCTGTTTGTCACTGCAACAACTTCACACGAGGCTTCACTATTCCCTGAGCAGCTGTAACGGCTGGCATAAGTAATTGAGGGTGGTCTGGGTGAACTAGCACGACCGTTCTGAAGAGCACTGACTGAAACAGGCTCTTGATACTGAAGGGACTGTTCCATCGCTGACTCTAAAGCCTTGGTCTTTATTGAAGCCTTCTCAAGAGTGAGGTTAAGATTTTCTAATAGTCTCTGACGAATATTGGAGTTAAGAAGGCCGGCAATGAAAGCGTCGCGAATACAATCATCTCTATTTACTTCCGCTGTTACAGCCTTAAAGTTACCGCTGTTACAGCCTTAAAGTTACAATCTTTGCTCAGAAGCTTCAAAGATTCTATATATCTCGACACTGTTTCTCCAGCTAGCTGCTTTCTGGTTGCTAATTTGTGACGCGCAAATATTTCGTTCACCGGTTTTTTGAACGTGCTAACCAAAATGCTTATTGCGTCATTGAACGTTTTAGCTTCATTGAAATATTCGTATACTGAAAGTGAGACATGATTTATCAGGATTCTTAATTTGTCGCCGTCACTTACTTGGTAAGACACTATGAAGTTCCTGAACGTGCTGTACCAGTGATTCCATTCTTGTTGTGCGTTGCTAGATTCTGGGACGATGTTCAGACGCTCGGGTCTTAGTAGACGATCCATTCTTAGTTGAGATTAATAAATTGTAATAAATATGAACACTTTGATAAACCTGTTTGTTAGGTTTTGTTAATCTTAACTTAACACATACCGGTACATGATGCGTATCAGACATCTACCAAAGAATACAGAAGAAACAAAGACAATTAACTATGGCTGATCCATAGAGATCAAGGAGTCTATAAAAAGGAAAAGCCATATCAGAGGTGAAGTCTCGAATTGGGAAAGCCCGGACAACTTTCAATAAGATGCGGATTTTGTTCAAACATCATGGGCTGACAATGACTACGAAAATCAGGCTTTTGCGTTGTTATGTGTTCTCTACTCTTTTTTACGGTGCTGAGACATGGACTCTGACAGAGTCTTTATGTAAACGGTTAGAGGCCTTTGAAACGTGGCTGTACAGAAGGATATTGCGGATACCATGGACAGACCATGTCACAAATATTGAGGTTCTCCAAAAAATGAAGGAAGTATTAACCACCGTGAAAATCAGGAAAATCCAATACCTAGAACACATCATGAGGAATACCACCAAGTACCATCTCCTACAGTCTATTCTTCAAGGAAAAATACCAGGGACGAGAAGTGTTGGACGAAGAAGAATATCCTGGTTAAAAAACCTCACAGCCTGGACCTCAAAAACATCTACTGTATTATTCCGAGCTGCAAGTGATAGGAACAGCACAGTCAAGATGGTAGCCAATATCCGGAACGGATAGGAACCGTAAGAAGAAGAAGAAGAAGAAGACCGCGCGCGCGCCAACCTGTAACAGTCGGTTAAGGTCGAGCGGAATCGCCTTGCCAAGCAAAAATAACGACCCTGTATTCTTTTTAAATAAGGATACTTACTTTCTGGTTGCGCCTCGTATATGATGCCCGATGACATCACCTGCTATACCTCGCTAACGTCAGTGAACTTCAACGTGAAATACAATTTTATCAGTCGCGTTGTGTTGCTAAATTATTCCCGTGTACTTGGGGGGGGGGGGGGTGGAATTTGTATGATAACCTGAGTTAATGTGATGGCTGTTTTAGAATGTACATTTGTACCTCAGGTGATATTTGGGAAGGAGATGGTCGTGGTCTTAAATTAGGAACCACCCTGGCATTTGTCTGGAGTAGAAAACCACTTCCAGAATAGCTGAAGTGAGAATCGAACCCACATCTCCTCAGTCTTGCCTTACGAGGTTATGTGTACCCCGCTGCAGACCAGAATTACATTTCTTGGCAGAGCTGGAAATCAAACCCAAACCTTCGGGGCGTCAGCCAAGAACGCTAGCCGCTACGCCACAAGGTGGTACTACAGATGAATCTCATGGAATGTATCATTAGCATTGATTGCAAATAAGGAGGGAGAGAGAGGGAGAGAGAGAGAGCAGATGAAACTGCAATATGAGGTTACCAAATATGTAATTAGATGATGAGGTGACCCGCGATATGAAGACCTCTACCACATTTAGCTCAAGGGGGTCATTCTGATCTGATTGAGATATTCATAGACACCATGTGTTCAAACGTAAGAGGTCTTCCCACTAGTGGTTTAACCATTTATGGGATAGTGGTCTCTTGATTAACCACCTGTCATAAGGACAAAGATGCTGATAGTTGAATCTTTCAACCAAATTTCGGAGAATGTTCATGCCGAAGAACAAGTATTTTCAAAAAAATCATATATTATACACGTACTGTATCTACTGTACTTGACGTAATGTGTTCGTTAAAATTTTAAACAGTTTAAAACTAAAAACATTAACAATTCTAGTGCAAAAATGAAATATAGGCCTAAATCTAGAAATAAAAATTGTAAAAATAAAATTACAATAATCAAATAAATATAACAATTCAAAAAATAATAAACATAACTATAAAAAGATATGAAAATAATTGTAAAAATCAAAAATAGTTAATTAAATAAGTCAATAAAAATATCAAAATTAAATCTATAAAAACATAAATTGAAAATTAAAAAGAAATATATAAACATTACAATTAGAGAAACAAAAAGTAACTTTATTAATAATTATACGATTTATACGCTTCAGAAACGACAGCAATCAAGGGACGAACAAAAATCAAGGAATTTTAAAAACAAGAGAGAACATTTCTGAGAAAGATCTATGGGCCAGTACAGAAAGAGGGAATATGGATGAAGAGACCGACAATGGAACTGTACAAACAGGCCGAGACGATTACAAACAACATAAGGAAAAGGAGGGCAAAACTTTATGGACATATACATAGGATGACCGAAGACAGACTGACGAAGAATTTTTTTAATATAGTTACGAATGGCACACTAAAAACCATTTGGGTAAAGGGAACCGTGGAAGACCTCAAGAAACTAAACATCTCTACAGAAGACATCGCAGACAGGAGCACATACAGATAAAAACTTAGACAACAGAAGTTTGAGCAAACTCCCAAAGAGAGACAACCGGGAACGAAGTGGACGGAGGAGAGAAAGAGGAAGCGTAGTGTTTATATGAGAGGGTTTTGGGAAAAAAGAAAAAAGGTTCAGAATGAAACATGAAAATTGATTGTACTGTAACGCTCTCCTTATGGAGAATTAACGAATAAATAAATAAATAATGATAATATTTAAAATAAATTAAAATGTAAGAATCACATAAATGTAAAATAAATAGTTTTGCCCTATAAAGTGTTGAGCCAGAGTAGGGCCAAGGGCTTGCGTTGACTGTTGCCTGCCGGGATTTGGCCAGGGGACGCGGAATAATTGAACGAATGACCCGTCGTCTAATTACATGGTGGTTACTGGGATTTTCCCATTATCTCCAATTTCCTAATGTACCCCCAGGATCTCAAAGAATGTGGACTGTGAAGAGGCGTTCGTCAGCTGTCAATTTAGTCACAGGTTTAGATTGCTTGGTCCGCCTTGTTGCGTAGTGGCTGGCATTCTTGGCCGGACTTGGATTCCCAGTTCCACCAAGACATTTCATTCTCGTCTAAGGGTTGGAACGGCGTACACTCAGCCTCGTGAGGTAAAACTGAACAGTGGTGGGTTCGATTCTTAACTATGCCATCCTGGAAGTGGTTTACCGTGGTTTCCTACCTCTACTCCAGAAAAATACCGGGATGGCACATAACTTAAGGCCATGGTCGCTTCCTACCTATATCCTACCTCGATTACATTACAAGTACGCTCACTAGTACAGACATCACAGTGACACAGGTTATCATCTACCTTCTACACACACCCAAGTGCATAGTACTATAAACTGGACCTATCACGTAATATGTTGCTGTTGTTGATCTGTTTTGAGACTTTGCGACATCCTGGTACTTTATCCCGTATACTTGAGTGTGTGTAGGATTTGTCTGACAACCTGTGTTATTGTAAAATCTGTACTAGTGCATGTATCAATAATCGAGACCGAGACTAGGATTAAGAAGGAGACGGCCATCGCCTTCAGTTAGGAGCCAGACCATGCGCAGAGATGGATGTTGAACCCGGGACCTTAAGGATGGTAGCAAATGACGCTATAAATTATACCAAAAGGCGTTCATTTATGTTATTAAAGTATACGAATTCAGTCGTTGTTCATTTTAAAGCAAAGTCTAATTAATTACTTGGCGATAGTCGTTATTCCTGAATTAAATTGCTTTACTTCAAATTAGATACAAATGATTATCCAATATCAAATTAAATTTAAATGAACATTGTGTCTCTGTGGGAAGCATATTACTCTTCTTTAACACACAGTAAATTTCAATCCTGTTATATGGACACCATTAATGCATACAAATTATGTTCTCTACTCTTTTTAATGAATGTTTATAGATAAAATACTCTCTAATGCATTCATACGAGTTAATGAATGTGAGGGGTAGATTAGTAAATGTGTTACATGCAGCATTCAGGAGAATATGCCAGTCCTGTGTACTCAGCACGCGCAAAGCAGGTTGATGTTGCCTTAAACGAGAGCTGCAGGATTATTTCAGGTTGTTTGAGGCCAACACTCCCATTAACAAAGTGAACTACCTGGCTGGGATTGCTCCACCTGATATCAAACAATGAAAGAAGTATATCATCTACTATGACTTCACTTCCACTCTTCGGATATTAACCTGCTGTTGGAGATTAAAATCGAGAAAGAGCTTTCTAACAACTACTCAACCATTACAAGGAACAGTAGCATCAGCACGAGTTTCCATGTGGAAGGAGAGGACCAGCAATCTGTCTGAATGGATGGAACCAAGAGAATCCCCATCGCCTGGTCACACAGAGAACTGGAAAATCTGGAAATCCCTGAACAAACTGCGAGCTGAAGTTGCAAGATCAGGGTCCATGTGATTGTGGCGAATTTGAAACAACACAAGATCTCTTATGTTGTCCGTTGTTCCGGAGGATACTTTCCTGCACTCGTGTGGATGGACTTGCCCTTTTTGGGTGGTGGTGATCCTGGATGCTTCCACTGGAGACTTTGTAGTTTGGATTCTGGTTCGAAGTGATGACACCACGACTCATCTCCAGCCACCACTCGTGCCAGGAACCCATTCCCTTCCCTCGCATAGTGCTGCAGATGACCAAGACAGTGGGCCATTCGACATGCTTCCTGGTGTGGTTGAAGACTGTGGGGCACCCATTGGGCACACACTTTGCGCAAGTGCAGTCTTTCCTTCATGATGGTGTGCACACTTCCGACGCTCAATCCGACCACGGCGGCTATGGCGTTAACTGTCACTCGGCGGTCCTGGGTAATGAGTGCATCAACCAGCTGGACGTTGTCATCGGTAATGCAGGGGGTGCCCCAGACCGGGCATCATCGGCTAACGACACCCGTCCTTCCCTGAAGCGCTTGTGCCACGCCTTGACCCTTGCAAGGGACATGCAGTGTTCGCCGTATACTTGTGACATTCGGCGATGAATGTCCGTTCCCCCTACTCCTTCCGCTGTCAGAAACCGAACAACTCCTCTTTGCTCTTCGTTTGACGCCTCCATGTCACTGTTTGAAATGCGACTGGCAGCGTTGGACGATTGATGCATGCTGCTGTTCACTTTGAATCGTCAGGTGACGAGTAAGCGTGCCCTCCCACGGCTGGTCGGAACCACACCTCGTTACACACACCACGATTAACCGATGTCGTTACCGGTTTGCGCATTCCAGCCTCCAGCCCGTTACTTTTTGAACGCACCTTATAGATGTTCAATGAGTGATTTGACCCAAGCAAATTCAAATGCTCTCGAAGTAGCTAATTTTTGGGCAGGAACTGTTTGAAGTTGCATGATCTTGTGTCCATTTGTAGTTTCTTTCATGTGTTCATGTCAATGTATTTTTATTTGTGCTTCTGATACGAATAAATAAATGAATAAATTAATAAATAAGTGCAGCTTCGAGACGGACCTTGGATCAGACGACCTATATAGGAACTCTACAGAAACACAGACACCATCACAGAGAAATTAAGGAAAAAACGCCTACAGTTCTATGGACACCAGTGGAAGTTCGTGGGGTGCAACAGCTACAACTTTAAGATGCTCTTTCTTAAGTCTTGTCTACTCTACTGCTGAATATTGTGCCCCAGTATGGCTTAATAGCCCTCATGTGAGGAAAGTTGATGTTCAACTACATACATCAATGAGGACAATAACAGGATGCATCAGATCTACTCTTCTACAATGGCTACCACCTTTAAGTCATATTGCTCCACCAGATTTGCGAAGACAGAATGCCCTTCTCAAGGAATATGAAAAATTGATTAAAAAATCCACAGCTCCCAATTCACTCTGACGTTCCTATGCTTAAAATGAGTAGATTAAAATCCATGCGGCCATCCATAATATTGGCAGAATCGTTACAAGAAATGGGCTTTAACAAGAACAAGAAGTGGTCGGAAATGTGGAGTAGAACTAATAACGTCGAACATCAGACTCTAATAATAACCACCACAAAGCCACCAGGCATGGAACTCCCGCGACATGCATGGAAGACAATCAACAGGATTCGAACAGGCCATGGCATCTGCGCAGAGAGTCTTCACCGCTGGGGAAAGGTCCCATCTCCCCAATGTGATTGTGGCAGTGAATATCAGACCATCCAACACATTATATCAAGTCGCAGCCGTCGAGTGTACCTTGGAAATCTTAACGATTTCTATGAAGTGACAGAGGCAGCCCTTCACTGGATAGAGAATTTAGATATTAAATTATAAATTTCATGACTTAGTTAAATTAATTTTGTATATTTATTATGTTGTAATTCAGTTTTGTTATTGCCATACGCTAAATAAATAACCAGTGGAGGATGGATGAAAATAGACTCACTAAGAAAAATTTTAACATCGCTAATACAAGTAAATAGTTGGATGAGAGAAACACAGGAGGACCTGGAAAGATTCAACATCTCTGAAGAAGATATTAAGGACCGAAATCAATTCAGAAATAAAATCAGAAACACGAAATTTGAACAAGTCTCAAGAAACGAAACAATAGGGAAAAAATAGACAGGAGAAAGGAAGAAAAAACACAGTGAATTAATGAAGAGGTTTTGGGAAGAAAGGAGAAGAGGAAAAGAAAGTGCAGCTGTGATTTGCTCAAGTTCACACGCTCTTCCAAAGGGGAAAAATCGATAATAATAAAAGTATTAAATAAATGCAGCATTGTATGGTTGGCCACATTGGAGTATGTAACTAGGATTTATCATCTTGGCTTACAGGATTGAGCCGCGTCGCATATTGGTTATTATTTCCCGACGTTTCGGCTGACATTGCAGCAGCCTTAATCAAGGGTAGGTTCGAGTTGGTGTTCGTACTCAAACTGGTATATAACCGATATGCGACGCGGCTCAATACTGTAAGCCAAGATGATAAACTAGACACCGGCCGCGAAAGTCTGCGATCTAACTAGGATTTGCATTGCAAATATGCATCGATATGAAATTAATCATATTTAATTCAATATTCAATATTTAATATATACTAATAAAATACAAAATTGTATTAAGAATGATCCATCAAAAGTCAATAAATTAAGTAATAGAAGTTCTTTAATATACTCATTTCAGTCACATTGTGGTCTTCTTCAGCATATTAACGAGTGATATTTAGAGAAAAGTAATTAATAATTACGAGTATTTTATTGATATTTTGTATGAAGAGTGCCGCTATCTGGTAGCGTGATCTTTCATATTCTTATAGGTCTATATAAAAGAAGATTTACTATCATTAAATTATTTCATGAAAGGTTCTTAAGAATACATCAATGTAAAAAAGAAGAAATCAGATTTTTTATGTTAATTAATTATAATTTTCTTCAAAACTATAAAATGATGTGTTAGAATGTAATCAAAGAAACGTACATCAAGCTTGTTCATAGATATAAAACACTAAGGTGTATTAAAACTCAGCAATTTTTCTAGGCTTATACGGTATCTTGTGTGGTGTTTTGCCTAGGAACACCAATCTGGCCCATCAGCAGGCTCTTGGTGTCCGCGCCCGGACCCCCACAGGAGTAGTGAACTGTGAGAGCTAAAACTCAAGCAACTCCCTATGAAAGCTTCCAAAAGGATGGTATATTGGCTTTCATGGCCCGTGAAAAATTTGCTGAGTAATCGGTTAATCTAAGCTACTGCAGAATAACGCTAGCATTGCGGGATGTTCAAAATGTTCTTGTGCTCTTATGTTGCATGTTAGTAACATGTAAACCACAATAGAACAATATGAATGTTCCAGCTGTCGCAAGTGGTAGCGTAATTAACTGCACTGCAACATGCGCAGTGTGTGCCGCAAGGATCGTTACGTGGACCTCAATTCCTTAATTCTTATTGTTGTTGTTGTTGCTTATTTTGTGGTTTGGGCATTGAGATCATCAACCCCATGTAGTTAGGTGTTCATGTGAAGGATCTATCTGATAACCTGTGTCATTGTGATGCCTCTTATAGTGTGTGTATATGTATATGAGGCTTGGGTCTGGAACGAGACGCCCGTGACCTTAAGTTAAAAACTATCCCGGAGTAGAAATGGTAAACCACAGAAAACACCTCTAGGACTGATGAAGTGGGGAACTAACTCAAATCTTCTCAGTTTCAGCTCTGGAGACCGAGCATACCCTGTTCGAGCCTGAATTTCACACCCGCCTTGTTGGGTAGTGGTTAGCATTCTCTACTGTCACCGTGGTGGCCCGGATTCGATTCCCGGCTCTGCCAAGAAAATAAATTCTAGTCTGAGGGCTGGAACGGGGTAAACTCAGCCTCGTGAGGCAAACTTGAGGAGATGTGTGTTAGATTCTTACTCCATCCTGGAAGTTGTAGTCCGAGGTGTCCTCACTTCTAATCCAGGCAAATGCCAGGATGTTAACTAACTTAAGGCCACGGCCGCTTCCTACCTAAATGCTACCTCAATTACACACTAGAACAGACATCACAGTACACAGGTTATAGACGAATTCTATACTCACCCAATATACGCGGATACATGACCATGATGTCGCAAAGCCCTTTAGAGACTCAACAACAACAGAATTTCAATTCTTTGCAAATCCGAAAAGAAAGCGGAATCTTTTAAGCTCTATATCTTCCCCCATCCCGCCTTTAATTCATTATTTCATTTTTATTTGAGACAGATTTGCATTTCAACATTCAGTCTTAGTCTGCAAGCTTCTGTTTGCGAACAAGTCACCACCTTGATGCCCTATTAGCAGTTAGCACTGTGGCCACCTCTACTTTTTCACCTCTCACTTGGTGGTCGTTCATCACTGAATCTGACCATCGTCTCTTAGGTCTACCTCTACTTCTCTTACCCTGTACAGCCGAACTCATTAACCTCTTAGGTAATCTCTCCTCCTCAATTCACATCACATGACCCCACCATCTGAGTCGGCTCATATGAACGGCATCGTCTAGCGTTGTCACTTGCGACTGTCTGCGTGGCACAGCGGTTACATTATTAGCTGTTGTGCCCAAGTTTGCTGGATCGAATACTGTCGTAGTCTGCTGGTATTTGAGGGTGCGTAAATGTGAGGGAGCCGTGTCAGTAGATTTACTGACACATTAAATATCCACTTCGCGGCAACATTCCGGCACCCCGGCGTCTCTAAAGAGCCAGGGCAGTTAAAAGGGACGTAAAACCAATAATATTATTATCATTATTATTATTATTATTATTTTATTATTAGTATTATTCTTACTTAGCACTTATCTCTTCATTTCGAATACCCTCCTGCCATTGCTCCCATCTACTGTATTTGTCCCAGGAATAATTCGTGCTACCCTCATATCAGTTACCTCCATTGGAACACATTGTGTTTGGTTGGTTGGTTCTTAAGTTTAGGGGCTGCGACAACGCGGTCATGTAGCCCCGTGTACTTTGGGTGTGTGTAGAATCGGTCTGATAACCGGTGTTAATTGTGTTGACTGTATTAGTGTGTGTTATCTGTTTTTTAAATTCAAGTAAGGACTGCAGACTTTTGAATGTTTCAAATAGTTCCTACTTTTGCTGCCAAACGCCACCGTCAACGACTACTAGTTCAGAACTTAGCTACCAGACGCCACCGCAGTCGGCTCTTGCCAACGATCGTAGGAACCTAAGAGCGTTGTTTACATTCTTAATCTATACAATTTAGCTTCACACAGAAGTAATTAGTGGAAGATTCTTTAACATGCTATTAATCTATGACATGGGACCGCCGGCATTACTTCCCCTCCGAAGGAAGGCATACTGAGGGGTTTTTAACGCTCTTAAAAAATCCGACGACTTCGGACGGATTTGAACCCACTATCTTGGGCATAGAAGCTCAGCATGCTACCAACTACGCCACCGAAGCCGCCCACATAGTGTTTGATTGTCCCTGCCGAGCGTTCCCGGGGAGTCTGGAGGATTAAAATTGTGCTACTCCAGAAGCAGCGAATTGGTTCAATAGACTGGATGTTGAGTTATGATATTTTCAACTTGATCAGTCATATGTCTTGTTGTCATATTGTTCGAATGTTGTGATACTGTATTCATGCCTTTGCTTTCTTTATTGTGTTAGCATCATACGATAAATACATAAATCAATCAGTTACCTCCAGCTTATGTATCAGTTACCCTGAATCGACATAGCTCTCTCTTCCATAAAGCATAAATACTGAGTGAACTTTTAATACCTTGCATTAATTATAACTAGGGCTCGGATGTTGACGCAGTAAAAATGCTTAAAAAATGCACTTAACATTTTCAAAAATGACTGTAATAAATCACCTAAAAATTCGAGAAATGGAGAAAATGGTCTTATAATAATAAATTCACCAATATTTCAAAAATTCAAACAATGCACATGAGAGAGAAGCTGGTATTCAGAAAGGTGTAAGGCAAGGCTGCAACTTATCACCTATACTTTTCAATCTTTACATTGAACAAGCAATGAAGGAAATTGGAGAAAAATTTAAAGTGGGAGTGAAGATTCAAGGAGAAATAATTCCAACACTGAGATTTGCTGATGACATCGTCATCTTGGCCGACAAGCCTGAGGATTTGAATGAGTTTTTGAATGGTATGGACTCTGTCTTACGGAAAGAATCCATGATGAAAATTAATAATAGTAAAACAAAAATACTAGAATGCAGCCGAAATAAATCAGAAACCTCTATGGAGATCAAATTGGCAGGTGAAAAGCTGAAGGAAGTAGGAGACTTCTGTTACTTAGGAAGCAGAATAACCAGTGATGGACGAAGCAAAGAGGATATAAAATGTAGGTTGGCTCAGGCAAGGAAAGCCTTTCTACAAAAAATGAATCTGTTGACATCGAATATAGATTTAGGTATTAGGAAGTCATTTTTGAAAGCCTTTGTCTGGAGCGTGGCGCTCTTTGGAAGTGAAACTTGGACTATTGGTGCAACAGAAAAGAGGAGAATTGAAGCATTTGAAATGTGGTGTTACAGGAGAATGATGAAGATCAGATGGGTAGATAGGGTTACAAACGAAGAGGTATTAAGGCGAGTGGGAGAGGAGAGATGTTTCTGGCGACTGCTAATGAAGAGAAGAAATAGGTTGGTAGGACACATACTAAGACACCCAGGAATAGCAAGCTTAGTTATGGAAGGAAGGGTCGAGGATAAGAACAGTAGGGGTAGACCAAGGTTAGAATATGTTAAACAGATTGCCTCGGATGTAAGGTGTGGTAGCTATGTAGAGATGAAACGATTAGCTCAGGACAGGGAGGCATGGAGAGCTGCATCAAACCAGTCAAAAGACTGAAGACTCAAACAACAACAACTATGAAATGGAGAAAATGATCTTATAATAATAAACTCACCAATATTTCAAAAATGACATCTTAAGCTCAAACTGAAAAGTCAATCAAAATAGATTTCTAGCACTTAACAAAAGGTTTATGTTCACTTTAGTCTTAGTTGCACTGTACTACAAATGTCATTCTGATGTTGTCAAATGTAAATGATCTGTGGTTATCAGCTAAAGTTTGTTTTTTTATCTCGAAAAGCTGCGTTCAACATCAACTGATGTGTTCGGAGCGTAGCCTACTTGAAGGGAGGAAGGTCGTTTGCTGCTAACTCTGGGAGAAATAACTCCCTCAAATTAAGCTGTGACATGACTAAATTGGAAAAAATTACCTTAAAATGCCGATTTCTCTACCAAACTTAAAAATATGCTCTCAAAATGGAAAAATAGCAAAATAAATGCAAAAAAAGATGCAAAATAAAAATGACATATTTGAAGACGGCGTGGCCCGTCCGGAGTTTCTATGTACTTCAGCATTGTTTTAGACAGGTCATTAAAAAGATGACATGTCATCAACATCCGGGCCCTAATTATAACTATTATTTCTCATATCTGATGTTGATAAAGAGCCCTACACCCCACCTCGAATATTCGTAAGGAATCGATTTCCTGAGCGGTGAATCAAGTTGCATATCAACTTTATGGTCCACGTGGAAAAGTGAGTGCGTGGTGGTACTCCGTGTTCACGCTTGCTTTAGTTGTGCAATCAATGACTAACTCGGCCAAACGGACAGTAATGAGTGGAGCAGATTACCACGTAACTGACATGGCTAAATTAATATTGCATCAAGTAATTTGGCAGCTCCCTAATGGAAATTAATTGACAATCCCAGTTTATATCTAATGATTCAAGTAAATCCTGTTTACCAATATTTAAAGTAACATTTGTTCGAACATAAAACAGAGTGACATTTGAAAACTGGATTTTATAGGTGATGCAAATTTATATTAACTGCTTTTGAAACTACTGTCACCCGGAGGTCAGTCAGCAGTTCTACACGCATATCGTGCACCCATGCAGGGAAGTAGAGTGAGGGGTCCTTAGAGGTTCTCGTGCTCCCCCATTCGTCAATCGACACCCCATTAACGCACTTCCAACATTTTCGTATAAAATAAAATGCTAAAAATCCATATTTTTATGGTGCTGCATGCCAGTGTTTGCAGGAATTTAATACAATGCTATCACATTATTTCACGCGTTAAAATGAGCACCATGGCCGCGATGGAAGCTGCTGCAAGTCCGGAGATCGCATTTCGAATCCGGGCGCTGCCAATGGCTATCTTGAGTGTGTATTTCCCCCAGGGTTTTTCACATTACCTCCAATTAAATTCCGTGATAATACCTTATATTCTCAAGTCCCTCGGTACCTACCCCATCCATGTCCCTAATACAGTTACAGAAGCTACTACATCCATGTCAAAAGTTTAGGTTGTCAGAAAAGTTCAAGTTTTTAATGTAACAAATGTGTTTTGAAAATTTACAGTACAAAATTGCTTATCTCTCATTTTTAGCCTATTTTCATTTAATGAAAAAAAAATAGGCTGATGAGAACACCGTTTGTCCGTGTGTGTGTGCGTATGTGTGTCAGTCTGTCTGTCTGTCTGTATGTGTGTGTGTGTCCATAACAACTTTTAAACGGTTAGAGCGATTTCAATGAAACTCAGTAAGGCCATAGTACTATTATGGCCGCCCCGACCGTGACCTTGAAATTTTGTTACGTCTCACAAATCCAACATGGCGGCTGTGCGAAATATTTCACCAGCATTCAATATCTCCGAAACTATTCCCGATATCACCCTGGATTTTTTACTGTGATAAAGGTAACTACTAGAAGTTCACCTTTGTGACTTTTGAAAAACTGGTCATTGCAAAACCAACATCGCGGCCACGGGAATTTGCGACTTTTAAATAGTCCTTTCTCGCGATTTAACCAACCAAACGCAATAAAACGTGGTACAGTTTATGTTTATACCCATTGTAATGCACCTACATCTAACTCCGTTCAATTGTTTACATAACCACAAGATGGCAGATGTGCGAAATATTTCACCGGCATTCTATATCTCTGAAACTATTAGAGGTATCACCCTGACATTTTGTACGGAGATAAAGGGCATTACTGGAAGTTCATCTATAAGACTTTCAAAAACCGGTTAACTACAATAAGAACATGGCGGCCGAGCGAATTGGAAAATTTTAAATAGACCTTTCTCGCGATTTAACCAACCAAACGCAATAAAACGTGGTACAGTTTATGTTTATACCCATTGTAATGCACCTACATCTAACTCCGTTCAATTGTTTACATAACCACAAGATGGCAGATGTGCGAAATATTTCACCGGCATTCTATATCTCTGAAACTATTAGAGGTATCACCCTGACATTTTGTACGGAGATAAAGGGCATTACTGGAAGTTCATCTATAAGACTTTCAAAAACCGGTTAACTACAATAAGAACATGGCGGCCGAGCGAATTGGAAAATTTTAAATAGACCTTTCTCGCGATTTAATGTTCCAAACGCAATGAAATCTGGTATAGGAAATGTTTATACACATTGTAATGCACTGGTATCTAATTTAGTTCAATTGTTTACTTAATCTCAAGATGGCAGCATGCGAATTTTAAAATTAAGTTTTTATTTCTTGTGTCGTAGTCATGCGATCGAAGTGAAAGTTTGAATAATGAACCTACGCAATAATTTTCCTTTAATGGTACATGACTCTATGGCCTATACATTTAACAATCCAACATGGCGACCATCCGAAATATTTAGACGGCTCTGAATATCTACGAATATATATAGCAATCAAACTGAATTTTTTTATGTTCATAGCAGCTATGAACTTAAGTTCACCTATAGGACTTTCAATAACCTGGTGATTACAAATCCAACATGGCGACGACGCGAAGTATAAATATTCACATGGACGTTTCTCGCAATTTAACCATCCGAGTGCAGTGAAACTTGGTACAGTAAATCCTCATACGAATGGTAATCCACTGGCATCTAATGTATTTCAGTTGTTTCCATAACCACAAGATGGCTGCTGAGCGAAATTTTAAAATCTCCTTGTTACTTCTTGTGTCCTAATCATGCGATGGAAGTTTGAATGCTACACGTACACAATAATCTTCATGTAACAGTACATAACTCTAGGACCTACATATATAAAATCCAACATGGCGACCATCCGAAGTATTTAGTCGGTTCTCAATATCAACGAATCTATTACAGCAATCAAATTGAAATTTGTATGTTGATAGTGGCAATTAACATAAAGGATGTACGAAAATAGGCTGTATAGTTCTTCAGGGAACTACTTGTTTAATTTATAAAGACTTTTATCTAGATATACTAGAATTATTAACTTGATGATGATGATGATGAATGTTATTTTAAGGATCGAAACAGCGAGGTCATCTGTCCCCGAATTATTAAAGAGTCTGCACTGTGTGTGGATTCAAATCTGCTTAATGGTACCCTAAGTAATAATTTTATTATGTACAGTACTAGCATTATTATTATTACAGTATATGTGATATTGTAGCCAATGGCCGTAGCAGGGTATTTTAATTGATCGCCCGTCGGCTCCCAGCAAGTTCGATTTCAAGTAGTTCCCACTTTGGCTACCAGATGCCACTGTCACTGAAACTCAGTGGCGAACGTTGGAACTTGATAGAGTGTTTCTAATCACCCAAATATAACCTACAAATTTGGCTGCTCACTACCAATTGTAGTGTTAGGTTTTTTTACATGTCTTAAATCAATAACGTGAGCCTGCCAGACTTACTTCCCCTCCGAAGGAAGGCATAGTGGAGGATTTTAACGCTCTTAAAATACGACGACTTCGGCCGGGTTTGAACCCGTGATCTTGGGCATAGAATTTCAGCATGCTACCGACTACCCCACCGAAACCGTAGCGGTGTTAAAATTAAATCACTTCTTTAGACTGTAAGGGAATTTAAATGTATTGTTCTATCACAGTATTCTGAACAGGCTATCCAAATGTTCAGATTTGTTGAGTTTGGATCATCAGGTTTTTAATCTACAGTAGGCCTATATGAATGGACGGTCTCTTTTTATGACTTGATTGCAGTAAAAAGGTGTATATTAACGGTGCATAGCAGAAAAACTAATGTCGTTGAAATTGATGTTACATTGAAGGTTGTATGCTACAGTATTATATCCACACTGTGTGAGTTACCAGCTTTGAATGAGTTACATGGAGTGTAAAATATAGTTAACAACTTTGTTCTGGTAAACTAGAGTGTAAAATGTGAGTAACAATATTCGTTTATATATTGTTATGGAATGCAAACACGGCTTGTTATTGTAGTGGGTTACTGATAACTTTGAAAATACACCGCCACACAGGAATATGAAAGTCAAACTGCGTTGAAAGCAAAGTTGTTAACAAACATGAAACTGTACTTAAAGCATGCACTGGCCTGGACGACAGGTAGCTACTTCTGTTTCCACAATGAATAGAATAAAATAAAATGAGTAATTTGAATAATTGTGTGGAATGCTATTATCAATATTACACCCTCTGTCTGAAAAGTTCGATGAATGGGTTTATATTACGAACGGTTTGTTGGCTTACCTGAAACAGCCGTTACTATCCTTGGAAGTAATCCCCGTGGATGGATATGCACTTCTTAGAATGGTTGTACAAGTCATGGCATAGTCTTTCTGAGGGATAGCCTTCAGTTGGGTCGTCACATTACGTTGGATGTCCGAAATGTCCGAAAATCTCTGGCCCTTCGGGGCTTTTCGGCGACCCTGGACCCCGATACTCCATACTTTAACGCTTGGCTTAGAGGTCGTACCTCGGGCCCCAGGTCTCGTCACAGGTGACGATGGTTTTCCATTCCATTCCACGGAACATTCACCCTTCTCACTTCCGCCCGTCTATCAGGTGTGCAAGGCAGGTTGCATAAATTCACGCTTCTCTCTGGCTTTCAATTTAGAGTTTTGACGACCCAACCTGAAGGCTATTCCTAAAGAAGACTATGCCAGGAGTTTCCAGGACTTGTTCAGTCGTTCTCAGAAGTGCATAACCATCCACGGGGATTACTTCGAAGGACAGTAACGGCTGTTTCAGGTACGCCAACAATCCGTTCGTAATATAGCCCATTCACCGAACTTTTCAGACAGAGGGTGTATTATTATTAGTAGTAGAAATAGGCTGTGTTGTTGTTGGCCAAATTCCACAAGTGAAATTTATAACAAGTACCTCTGACAACGGTTGAAAATAAGAAAACAACCCATAGTAGTCTGAAAAATAACGGGGCTAAACCACACTAAGGGTAACTGTTGTCAGTGATGAGATTCGAACCTCTGATCATTGAATTTGTTGCAACTCCCCATCGCAGCCGTGGAGACCAATTTAACGATGTAACGCCACGAGGTGCTTGGATCTTGAGCCATGTGGGAAGGTAAACAGCTGGTTGCGAGCGTGCCACACTCAACTCACGATCTGTTTATTTTCAAATTTTTGCATAAAAATTTTACCATTCAAAATCTGAGTTGAATTCCTTAATGGGAAAAATCAGACCAACGGGGTGGAAATGGGGGGGGGGGGGGGGGAGGGCTTTTCTTTTCCCAATAAATGAAATAAGCAATCATATTTGCCATAATAGCAAATTGTGTAGATCCGTATTGACAGAATAATTAAAAACATTTATGTTATATATTCGCCAAATCAATACTAAAAACACTTAATGTCTATTTTTTCAAAGGATTAACATCTGTAATTGCCTATAATACAAAATGTCATATATATTTTCAAAGGATTATATAATAATACAACATTTTCATAGATATTTTCAAAGCAATATTAATGTTTTTAGCCTACTTTCGATTTTTGTAAAAAATGAAAGTAGACTTATGAGATCTACACAGGGCCAAAAATTGTGTGTCTGTCTGTGTGTGTGAGTGTGTGTGTGTACTCCCATGTCTGTCCCTCCCTATCAATTCGAACACGGTGAAACCGAATTGAACTACATTTGGTACAGAGGTAGAACTAGTACTGTAAGGGGCACCTCAGTGCCATGTTTTATATCGCCGCCATCTTGACGGAAACGTAATGGCGGCCACCCAAATGTTCAAAGCTTAAATCAAATTACGACTAACCTAATTATCCGATCTCTACCAAAATTTGCAAAAACATATATTTATATAGCGTGCGTCTTTTGACTAAACTACAAGGTCATCAGCCCAATAGATGGTGGCCATGTATGTGTGCAAATCGATTCCCCCTATCATTTCAAACACGGTGAAACCGAATTGAACGAAATTTAGTAGGCTACATCGGTAGCACTAGCAAAGGACACCTCAGTGTCTTGTTTTATATCGCCGCCATCTCGACGGAAACGTAATGGCGGCCTTCCAAATGTTCAAAGCTTAAATCAAATTACGGCTAACCTAATCACCCGAACTCGACAAAATTTTGCAACAAAATATATTCATATCGCGAGCGTCTTTTGACTAAACTATAACGTCATCAGCCCAATAGTTTTTGGATGGCGACCATGTATGTGTGCATATCGAATCCCCCTATCAATTCAAGCACGATGAAACCGAATTGAACGAAATTTGGTACAGAGGTAGCACTAGAAATGGCCCCTCCAGTGTCATGTTTTATATCGCCGTCATCTTCAAGAAAACGTAATGGCGGCCACCCAAATGTTAAAAGCTTGAATCAGATTACGACCAATCTAATCATTTGATCTCTTCCAAATTTTGCTACATTATACCTTTATATACAAAAACTCCTTTGACCAAACTACAAAGTCATCAGACCAATAATTTGTGGATGGCGGCCATGTATGTGTGCAAATTGATACCCCCTGTCAATTCAAACACGGCAAAACAAATTGAACGACATTTGGTATAGAGGTAGCACTAGCAAAGATCACCTCAATGTCATGTTTTATATCGCCGCCATCTTGACGAAAAGTAATGGCGGCCACGCAAATGAAAAGCTTACATCAAATTACGACCAACCTAATCATCTGATCTCTGCCAAATTTTGCAACATTATACCTTTATGTATGAAGAATCTCTTGACCAACCTACAAGGTCATCAGTCCACTAATTTGCGGATGGCGGCCATGTATGGGTGCAAATTGATTCCCCCTATCAATTCAAACACGGTAGAACCGAATTGAACGAAATTTGATACAGAGGTAGCACTAGCAAAGCGAACCTCAGTGTCATGTTTTATATCGCCGCCATCTTGACGGAAACGGAATGTCGGCCACCTAAATGATAAAAGCTTAAATCAAATTACGACCAACCTAATAATTTGATCTCTACCAAATTTTGCAACAACATACCTTTTTATGGGAAGCATCTTTTGACTGAACTCAAGATCATCAGCCCAATATTTTACGGAGATAGCGGCTATGTACTGTATGTGTGCAAATCGATTCCCCATATCAATTCAAACACGGTGAAACCTAATTGAGTATTTTTTTTTACACAGGAAGCACTAGCAAAGGGCACCTCATATTTATGTTTAATATCCGTATAGCACGTTGTATTTCAACAAGATACTACCAACATTCAATTATACTCCTTGAACACGACAAAGAGTTATAACAATCCCCAAGAATTTAGGAGAAAGTAGGCTATATGTTCTTTACTGAACATCTTGTTTCTTAATTATCTCTTGAAATTTATTGTAAAGAGATCCATTTTCTTAGTTAAGTCTCCTTAGGATTAGTTCTCTTAATGTGCAGATGAAAAAAAAACATGTTTCGAAACATGAACACATAGTCTATAAAATATAGACATTAAGTGTTTTTAGTATTGATTTGGCGAATATATAGCATAAGTGTTTTTAATAAGTGAAATATCGTTATAACTTTCTTAGTGTGTGAAAAATCAAATCCATTCAAAGTTCGTACTATTCTTCGGATAAGGGCTAAAATCTCATCTTATCTAGGGCAAGTTACGGTGTTTGATAGCATCAACCATTGACCAAAGGGGTCGCAAAAAAAGGAGTTTTGAGAAAACCAAATCATTCCTCCCTTAATAGACAAAATATTAATTCCGTTTAATATAGTCTTCTAAGAAATACCTAAAGCTTTTTCCTGAGGGAATATTTGATACGACCCACCCTCATATGCAAAACATGTGAAACTTTTGTAGGTATACAATTGGAAAATTTAGAGAATTCGTTTTTTTAATTTGCCCTGTGAAATCTTCATCCGCCTCCCGGCGTGCCAAGGGGAGATATTTTCCCATCTAATTAGTGTGGTGACCAGTGACCTCAGGCTTGATTTTACTACAAAGTGAGGTGTATTGGCAACTTTTCGGTAACTCTATGGCTTGGAGGGAATAGGAAACTAAGAGCCAACTACCCCTTGAACCCCAGTATTCTCATAAAATCACTCCCCTTGCTGGGCGAGAAACAATTAAAAGAGGATGAGGATCAAGCGCATGCCGAAATCTTTGATGAGCGTTAGCCATCGAGACTATTAATACAGTGTACTCGTATTCACTCTCCAATACAATACTAGCCGAACCCAGATCATTCACTTTGACGCAAGCAGGTAGACTGTCTCTCCCACCACACGAGAGATGGTAATATGTTATCTGTTCATTGGTTAATATCCCACCAACTAACAGTAGCTTGAAGGAGATAATGGTAATATGATCACTGTACATTAGCTAATATCCCACCAACTAACAGTAGCTTGAAGGAGATAATGGTAATATGATCCCTGTACATTGGTTAATATCCCACAAATTAACAGTAGCTTGTAGGAGATAATGGTAATATGATCCCTGTACATTGGTTAATATCCCACCAACTAACAGTAGCTTGTAGGAGATAATGGTAATATGATCCCTGTACATTGGTTAATATCCCACCAACTAACGGTAGCTTGTAGGAGATAATGGTAATATGATCCCTGTACATTGGTTAATATCCCACCAACTAACGGTAGCTTGTAGGAGATAATGGTAATATGATCCCTGTACATTGGTTAATATCCCACCAACTAACAGTAGCTTGTAGAAGATAATGGTAATATGATCCCTGTACATTGGTTAATATCCCACCAACTAACAGTAGCTTGTAGGAGATAATGGTAATATGATCCCTGTACATTGGTTAATATCCCACCAACTAACGGTAGCTTGTAGGAGATAATGGTAATATGATCCCTGTACATTGGTTAATATCCCACCAACTAACAGTAGCTTGTAGAAGATAATGGTAATATGATCGCTGTACATTGGTTAATATCCCACCAACTATCAGTAGCTTGTAGGAGATAATGGTAATATGATCCCTGTACATTGGTTAATATCCCACAAACTAACCGTAGCTTGTAGGAGATAATGGTAATATGATCCCTGTACATTGGTTTATATCCCACAAACTAACAGTAGCATGAAGGTGATAATGGTAATATGATCCCTGTACATTGGTTAATATAACACCAACTAACAGTAGCTGTAGGAGATAATGGTAATATGATCTCTAAACATTGGTTAATATCCCACCAACTAACAGTAGCTTGTAGGAGATAATGGTAATATGATCTCTGTATATTGGTTAATATCCCACCAACTAACAGTAGCTTGTAGGAGATAATGGTAATATGATCCCTGTACATTGGTTAATATCCCACAAACTAACCGTAGCTTGTAGGAGATAATGGTAATATGATCCCTGTACATTGGTTAATATCCCACAAACTAACAGTAGCTTGAAGGTGATAATGGTAATATGATCCCTGTACATTGGTTAATATCCCACCAACTAACAGTAGCTGTAGGAGATAATGGTAATATGATCTCTATACATTGGTTAATATCCCACCAACTAACAGTAGCTTGTAGGAGATAATGGTAATATGATCCCTGTACATTGGTTAATATCCCACCAACTAACGGTAGCTTGTAGGAGATAATGGTAATATGATCCCTGTACATTGGTTAATATCCCACCAACTAACGGTAGCTTGTAGGAGATAATGGTAATATGATCCCTGTACATTGGTTAATATCCCACCAACTAACAGTAGCTTGAAGAAGATAATGGTAATATGATCCCTGTACATTGGTTAATATCCCACCAACTAACAGTAGCTTGTAGGAGATAATGGTAATATGATCCCTGTACATTGGTTAATATCCCACCAACTAACAGTAGCTTGAAGGTGATAATGGTAATATGATCCCTGTACATTGGTTAATATCCCACCAACTAACAGTAGCTTGTAGGAGATAATGGTAATATGATCCGTGTACATTGGTTAATATCCCACCAACTAACAGTAGCTTGTAGGAGATAATGGTAATATGATCCCTGTACATTGGTTAATATCCCACCAAATAACAGTAGCTTGTAGGAGATAATGGTAATATGATCCCTGTACATTGGTTAATATCCCACAAACTAACAATAGCTTGAAGGAGATAATGGTAATATGATCCCTGTACATTGGTTAATATCCCACCAACTAACAGTAGCTTGAAGGAGATAATGGTAATATGATCCCTGTACATTGGTTAATATCCCACCAACTAACAGTAGCTAGTAGGAGATAATGGTAATATGATCCCTGTTCATTGGTTAATATCCCACCAACTAACAGTAGCTTGAAGGAGATAATGGTAATATGATCCCTGTACATTGGTTAATATCCCACAAACTAACAGTAGCTTGAAGGAGATAATGGTAATATGATCCCTGTACATTGGATAATATCCCACCAACCAACAGTAGCTTGAAGGAGATAATGGTAATATGATCCCTGTACATAGGTTAATGTCCCACCAACTAACAGTAGCTTGAAGGTGATAATGGTAATATGATCCCTGTACATTGGTTAATATCCCACCAACTAACAGTAGCTTGAAGGAGATAATGGTAATATGATCCCTGTACATTGGTTAATATCCCACCAACTAACAGTAGCTTAAAGGAGATAATGGTAATATGATCTCTATACATTGGTTAATATCCCACCAACTAACAGTAGCTGTAGGAGATAATGGCAATATGATCCCTGTACATTGGTTAATATCCCACCAACTAACAGTAGCTTATAGGAGATAATGGCAATATGGTCTCTATACATTGGTTAAATCCCACCAACTAACAGTATCTTGTAGGAGATAATGGTAATATGATCCCTGTACATTGGTTAATATCCCACCAACTAACAGTAGCTTGTAGGAGATAATGGTAATATGATACCTGTACATTGGTTAATATCCCACCAACTAACAGTAGCTTGTAGGAGATAATGGTAATATGATCCCTGTACATTGGTTAATATCCCACCAACTAACAGTAGCTTATAGGAGATAATGGCAATATGGTCTCTATACATTGGTTAATATCCCACCAACTAACAGTATCTTGTAGGAGATAATGGTAATATGATCCCTGTACATTGGTTAATATCCCACCAACTAACAGTAGCTTGTAGGAGATAATGGTAATATGATCCCTGTACATTGGTAAATATCCCACCAACTAACAGTAGC
This sequence comes from Meconema thalassinum, assembly GCA_946902985.2. NCBI lineage: Eukaryota > Metazoa > Arthropoda > Insecta > Orthoptera > Tettigoniidae > Meconema > Meconema thalassinum. Next base: position 545,180,078 of record OX336391.1, read on the forward strand.
TTGTAGGAGATAATGGTAATATGATCCCTGTACATTGGTTAATATCCCACCAACTAACAGTAGCTTGTACGAGATAATGGTAATATGATCCCTGTACATTGGTTAATATCCCACAAACTAACAGTAGCTTGAAGGAGATAATGGTAATATGATCCCTGTACATTGGTTAATATCCCACCAACTAACAGTAGCTTGAAGGAGATAATGGTAATATGATCCCTGTACATTGGTTAATATCCCACCAACTAACAGTAGCTTGTAGGAGATAATGGTAATATGATCCCTGTACATTGGTTAATATCCCACCAACTAACAGTAGCTTGAAGGAGATAATGGTAATATGATCCCTGTACATTGGTTAATATCCCACAAACTAACAGTAGCTTGAAGGAGATAATGGTAATATGATCCCTGTACATTGGTTAATATCCCACCAACTAACAGTAGCTTGAAGGAGATAATGGTAATATGATCCCTGTACATTGGTTAATGTCCCACCAACTAACAGTAGCTTGAAGCTGATAATGGTAATATGATCCCTGTACATTGGTTAATATCCCACCAACTAACAGTAGCTTGAAGGAGATAATGGTAATACGATCCCTGTACATTGGTTAATATCCCACCAACTAACAGAAGCTTGAAGGAGATAATGGTAATATGATCTCTATACATTGGTTAATATCCCACCAACTAACAGTAGCTGTAGGAGATAATGGCAATATGATCCCTGTACATTGGTTAATATCCCACCAACTAACAGTAGCTTGTAGGAGATAATGGTAATATGATCCCTGTACATTGGTTAATATCCCACCAACTAACAGTAGCTTGAAGGAGATAATGGTAATATGATCCCTGTACATTGGTTAATATCCCACCAACTAACAGTAGCTTGTAGGAGATAATGGTAATATGATACCTGTACATTGGTTAATATCCCACCAACTAACAGTAGCTTGTAGGAGATAATGGTAATATGATCGCTGTACATTGGTTAATATCCCACCAACTATCAGTAGCTTGTAGGAGATAATGGTAATATGATCCCTGTACATTGGTTAATATCCCACAAACTAACCGTAGCTTGTAGGAGATAATGGTAATATGATCCCTGTACATTGGTTTATATCCCACAAACTAACAGTAGCTTGAAGGTGATAATGGTAATATGATCCCTGTACATTGGTTAATATAACACCAACTAACAGTAGCTGTAGGAGATAATGGTAATATGATCTCTAAACATTGGTTAATATCCCACCAACTAACAGTAGCTTGTAGGAGATAATGGTAATATGATCTCTGTATATTGGTTAATATCCCACCAACTAACAGTAGCTTGTAGGAGATAATGGTAATATGATCCCTGTACATTGGTTAATATCCCACAAACTAACCGTAGCTTGTAGGAGATAATGGTAATATGATCCCTGTACATTGGTTAATATCCCACAAACTAACAGTAGCTTGAAGGTGATAATGGTAATATGATCCCTGTACATTGGTTAATATCCCACCAACTAACAGTAGCTGTAGGAGATAATGGTAATATGATCTCTATACATTGGTTAATATCCCACCAACTAACAGTAGCTTGTAGGAGATAATGGTAATATGATCCCTGTACATTGGTTAATATCCCACCAACTAACGGTAGCTTGTAGGAGATAATGGTAATATGATCCCTGTACATTGGTTAATATCCCACCAACTAACGGTAGCTTGTAGGAGATAATGGTAATATGATCCCTGTACATTGGTTAATATCCCACCAACTAACAGTAGCTTGAAGAAGATAATGGTAATATGATCCCTGTACATTGGTTAATATCCCACCAACTAACAGTAGCTTGTAGGAGATAATGGTAATATGATCCCTGTACATTGGTTAATATCCCACCAACTAACAGTAGCTTGAAGGTGATAATGGTAATATGATCCCTGTACATTGGTTAATATCCCACCAACTAACAGTAGCTTGTAGGAGATAATGGTAATATGATCCGTGTACATTGGTTAATATCCCACCAAATAACAGTAGCTTGTAGGAGATAATGGTAATATGATCCCTGTACATTGGTTAATATCCCACAAACTAACAGTAGCTTGAAGGAGATAATGGTAATATGATCCCTGTACATTGGTTAATATCCCACCAACTAACAGTAGCTTGAAGGAGATAATGGTAATATGATCCCTGTACATTGGTTAATATCCCACCAACTAACAGTAGCTAGTAGGAGATAATGGTAATATGATCCCTGTTCATTGGTTAATATCCCACCAACTAACAGTAGCTTGAAGGAGATAATGGTAATATGATCCCTGTACATTGGTTAATATCCCACAAACTAACAGTAGCTTGAAGGAGATAATGGTAATATGGTCTCTATACATTGGTTAAATCCCACCAACTAACAGTATCTTGTAGGAGATAATGGTAATATGATCCCTGTACATTGGTTAATATCCCACCAACTAACAGTAGCTTGTAGGAGATAATGGTAATATGATACCTGTACATTGGTTAATATCCCACCAACTAACAGTAGCTTGTAGGAGATAATGGTAATATGATCCCTGTACATTGGTTAATATCCCACCAACTAACAGTAGCTTGAAGGTGATAATGGTAATATGATCCCTGTACATTGGTTAATATCCCACCAACTAACAGTAGCTTGTAGGAGATAATGGTAATATGATCCGTGTACATTGGTTAATATCCCACCAAATAACAGTAGCTTGTAGGAGATAATGGTAATATGATCCCTGTACATTGGTTAATATCCCACAAACTAACAGTAGCTTGAAGGAGATAATGGTAATATGATCCCTGTACATTGGTTAATATCCCACCAACTAACAGTAGCTTGAAGGAGATAATGGTAATATGATCCCTGTACATTGGTTAATATCCCACCAACTAACAGTAGCTAGTAGGAGATAATGGTAATATGATCCCTGTTCATTGGTTAATATCCCACCAACTAACAGTAGCTTGAAGGAGATAATGGTAATATGATCCCTGTACATTGGTTAATATCCCACAAACTAACAGTAGCTTGAAGGAGATAATGGTAATATGATCCCTGTACATTGGATAATATCCCACCAACCAACAGTAGCTTGAAGGAGATAATGGTAATATGATCCCTGTACATAGGTTAATGTCCCACCAACTAACAGTAGCTTGAAGGTGATAATGGTAATATGATCCCTGTACATTGGTTAATATCCCACCAACTAACAGTAGCTTGAAGGAGATAATGGTAATATGATCCCTGTACATTGGTTAATATCCCACCAACTAACAGTAGCTTAAAGGAGATAATGGTAATATGATCTCTATACATTGGTTAATATCCCACCAACTAACAGTAGCTGTAGGAGATAATGGCAATATGATCCCTGTACATTGGTTAATATCCCACCAACTAACAGTAGCTTATAGGAGATAATGGCAATATGGTCTCTATACATTGGTTAAATCCCACCAACTAACAGTATCTTGTAGGAGATAATGGTAATATGATCCCTGTACATTGGTTAATATCCCACCAACTAACAGTAGCTTGTAGGAGATAATGGTAATATGATACCTGTACATTGGTTAATATCCCACCAACTAACAGTAGCTTGTAGGAGATAATGGTAATATGATCCCTGTACATTGGTTAATATCCCACCAACTAACAGTAGCTTATAGGAGATAATGGCAATATGGTCTCTATACATTGGTTAATATCCCACCAACTAACAGTATCTTGTAGGAGATAATGGTAATATGATCCCTGTACATTGGTTAATATCCCACCAACTAACAGTAGCTTGTAGGAGATAATGGTAATATGATCCCTGTACATTGGTTAATATCCCACCAACTAACAGTAGCTTGTACGAGATAATGGTAATATGATCCCTGTACATTGGTTAATATCCCACAAACTAACAGTAGCTTGAAGGAGATAATGGTAATATGATCCCTGTACATTGGTTAATATCCCACCAACTAACAGTAGCTTGAAGGAGATAATGGTAATATGATCCCTGTACATTGGTTAATATCCCACCAACTAACAGTAGCTTGTAGGAGATAATGGTAATATGATCCCTGTACATTGGTTAATATCCCACCAACTAACAGTAGCTTGAAGGAGATAATGGTAATATGATCCCTGTACATTGGTTAATATCCCACAAACTAACAGTAGCTTGAAGGAGATAATGGTAATATGATCCCTGTACATTGGTTAATATCCCACCAACTAACAGTAGCTTGAAGGAGATAATGGTTATATGATCCCTGTACATTGGTTAATGTCCCACCAACTAACAGTAGCTTGAAGCTGATAATGGTAATATGATCCCTGTACATTGGTTAATATCCCACCAACTAACAGTAGCTTGAAGGAGATAATGGTAATACGATCCCTGTACATTGGTTAATATCCCACCAACTAACAGAAGCTTGAAGGAGATAATGGTAATATGATCTCTATACATTGGTTAATATCCCACCAACTAACAGTAGCTGTAGGAGATAATGGCAATATGATCCCTGTACATTGGTTAATATCCCACCAACTAACAGTAGCTTGTAGGAGATAATGGTAATATGATCCCTGTACATTGGTTAATATCCCACCAACTAACAGTAGCTTGAAGGAGATAATGGTAATATGATCCCTGTACATTGGTTAATATCCCACCAACTAACAGTAGCTTGTAGGAGATAATGGTAATATGATACCTGTACATTGGTTAATATCCCACCAACTAACAGTAGCTTGTAGGAGATAATGGTAATATGATCCCTGTACATTGGTTAATATCCCACCAACTAACAGTAGCTTGAAGGAGATAATGGTAATATGATCCCTGTACATTGGTTAATATCCCACCAACTAACAGTATCTTGTAGGAGATAATGGCAATATGATCCCTGTACATTGGTTAATATCCCACCAACTAATAGTAGCTTGTAGGAGATAATGGTAATATGATCCGTGTACATTGGTTAATATCCCACCAACTAACAGTAGCTCGTAGGAGATAATGGTAATATGATCCCTGTACATTGGTTAATATCCCACCAAATAACAGTAGCTTGTAGGAGATAATGGTAATATGATCCCTGTACATTGGTTAATATCCCACAAACTAACAGTAGCTTGAAGGAGATAATGGTAATATGATCCCTGTACATTGGTTAATATCCCACCAACTAACAGTAGCTTGAAGGAGATAATGGTAATATGATCCCTGTACATTGGTTCATATCCCACCAACTAACATTAGCTAGTAGGAGATAACGGAAATATGATCCCTGTACATTGGTTAATATCCCACCAACTAACAGTAGCTTGAAGGAGATAATGGTAATGTGATCCCTGTACATTGGTTAATATCCCACAAACTAGCAGTAGCTTGTAGGAGATAATGGTAATATGATCTCTATACATTGGTTAATATCCCACCAACTAACAGTAGCTTGTAGGAGATAATGGTAATATGATCCCTGTACATTGGTTAATATCCCACAAACTAACAGTAGCTTGTAGGAAATAATGGTAATATGATCCCTGTACATTGGTTAATATCCCACCAACTAACAGTAGCTTGTAGGAGATAATGGTAATATGATCCCTGTACATTGGTTAATATCCCACCAACTAACAGTAGCTTGAAGGAGATAATGGTAATATGATCTCTGTACTGTGCCCTTGTATATAACAGCGTCGTATATACGAGAATCAAACTTCGGGGAGCGTTCAGTCCGGATATGCTTTCACTAGAGCTCAAATACCAGACGGCGGCTTACAAATACAAGGACCATATGCAAAACTATAAACTAAGAAATGAGTGAAAAACAAATAAAATTACCACCATTTAATAACTGAATAAAAACAACAAAACATAAAAAATAATATAAACAAAGTCCACCCTGAACTTTACTCCCACAGTACAATAATTTACACAGATCTCAGTGGCCTAGAAAGGTCCACTCCAAAGAAATAAAATTGTGGATCAAATTCCACTTGTCTGATTAATATGTATGCACGCGTATAACTACGCTAGAGAAGAAATAAGTACTTTTGATGGAGATTTGCTCACAGATGGAACAGCCAATATGCTTGCATCTCCCATACTGCAAACCATTATTATGGCTTTATGGGACACACTCGTAGAATAACATACCAACAATTAAAATTTTACTGACACACGCAACCATTTAAAATTTATAAACTAATTGATCTCCATCGAGATCGCAGTGAGTCAGGAAACTCCCAGCAAAACAGAAGCTTGCCCAATGGCTCATATTGCTCAACACATACATGACAACAACGTGACCGAACATCGAGACCACCCGAGGTCAATGAACATGACAATAATTAAACAAAAAAATAAGATGCCTAAAACCCGATGATATTTACATGAAATAAAAGCATGGATAAGCTAACACGCTGGGACTCGATCAATCAAAACGCGAACAGCACCCATTTACCGATTACAATTCTTTTATCATTTAACAGGCTTTATTTTAATATAAGATAAACATTTACGAAGAACGGAGACCTGGTCCGTGAATACTAATGAGCACAGCTTGCTCCTTATCTGATGGAGTGCGCCGCGTAGAAATACCTTCACTTACCACTCATTAGCGTCTGTGTTCAAAACCAGCCCTCCTTGTCGAAGCTTTGAGTCATGCTATTTATAACAAGAGACTAGACAGTCCCGTTACGCCACCTGTTAATCGCGACATATAAATTCACACACTTCTTGTCAATTCCAAAGAATTGCAAGAACATCGTAGAAGGGGATTCCAACATTTTCCTCGCAAGGATTAAATGCTTAACCTGGCCAAAGCTTCAGACAGAAACCAGGGTTCCCGAAAACTCCTATCCCATAAAACACATATTTGCAGACTCAACAAAGCATTTAGGGCAGAACACAACACAAATCTACCACGGGCCGACACTCCAATCAAATATCATAGATTTTGTGTACCAAGACACTAAAAGGGAAACTTCATCAACAAATAAAGTCATTGGGCATATGACCCCTCACTTAACAAAAATGCAACAAACGGCAATTAACACACAAGCCTGTGTAACAATAAAAATCTATACAAATAAAAGATTTCCCACCAATTCTATTATCTACTCTAGTTAATTCAGTTTCGCTTCTGTTATGATATCGGTTCCCAATCTGCGTCGCTTAGCCGCGCATTTTACGGTAGCGATACGCACTCGAGTACGCTTGCCCCGTGTACTTGACATCAACAAAAAAAATAATCTTCATACAGATAGAATACATGCCACGTTGCTCATGAACTAAACTAAAGTGTGTCAGTACCACAAACCAACTACAATAAAACACGAAGACAAAAATAAAATAAAATATTTACACAAAATAATATGTTCCCACAAAACCATAACCAGTTTGTCAAATAATTAAATTATTTAGTACTTATTCCTCTTTCTGCGTCGTCTCATCGAACATCGCCTGACATTCTCTCTCCAAAGTGTTTAGCTCATCTCAGACCACATGGAGCCGTAGAAACGTTGGTTCGATGTCTTTCTCTGGGTCTGGAGTTCCATCTTGACGTTGAATAAAATAAAAATAAAATGTTATTTATAGTCACACGTAATTTTCTATCTAAATTTTGCCAATAGTTACTTTATTCACCATTTGTCTAGTGCAAAATTAAACGTAGACTTTCCCTAATAGTTGTAGTCGTGGGAGACTACTAAAATCTTACCGATACACAAATTTCACACTCAGCTGTGCGCACACAACTTTATTATAATGTTTTCAATAATGACCCTATCTCTGATAAATTTAACACAGTATATCTTCACGGTATGGAAAAGAATAAGTGATCACCTCACGGTGTCACCAAGAATCAACCTCCTCGTCACTCAGACGACAGTATTTATGTGAATATGGCAAAAAGACGGAGGGAGAGGGAAATCTATCACTAACTTCTATAATAATGCGACTATTGGCATGCAACAGGTATCAAACAGATTGAAAAATTATACAGGTCACACTGGGGCTATCGTGCTCTGGAATCGATCATAGATTTCGTTAATCCAATCTTTCCCGCTTTCAACTTCAAGCCGGCGTCAGACGCTCCCTTGGCGCTAAAATTGGTGACCCTCTCTGATTGGTAGTTCATGACGTCAATATCGCAGTTTAGAACAGAAGCCTCTGTCCTATGATTGGTTGAAAGTTCCTCTCATCTCTCTCATCCAGCAACTATCTTACTCGTAACGCTAGGGTGACAAAGAAATTACGGTCTGAAATGAGTCAGGACCCCAACACACCTTTGTCTGATAAAGTGTCTGTCAAACATTCCGATCTCGTCACTCCTTTGTTTCAGGACTGGGCACGTTCAAACGTACTGTCTCCAAATAAGCTTGACATTTCGCAATCCAGTCTGGCCTTCCTGTATGATTCTGGCAGTAAAATCAGAATATAATGAAATGAATAATTAGAATCATTAATATGCGTAGCTTAATAAGGGTTCAGTACATTGGTTAATATCCCACCAACTAACAGTAGCTTGTAGGAGATAATGGTAATATGATACCTGTACATTGGTTAATATCCCACCAACTAACAGTAGCTTGTAGGAGATAATGGTAATATGATCCCTGTACATTGGTTAATATCCCACCAACTAACAGTAGCTTGTAGGAGATAATTGTAATATGATCTCTGTATATTGGTTAATATCCCACCAACTAACAGTAGCTTGTAGGAGATAATGGTAATATGATCCCTGTACATTGGTTAATATCCCACCAACTAACAGTAGCTTGTAGGAGATAATGGTAATATGATCTCTATACATTGGTTAATATCCCACCAACTAACAGTAGCTTAAAGGAGATAATGGTAATATGATCCCTTACATTGGTTAATATCCCACCAACTAACAGTAGCTTATAGGAGATAATGGCAATATGATCCCTGTACATTGGTTAATATCCCATCAACTAACAGTAGCTTCAAGGAGATAATGGCAATATGATCCCTGTGCATTGGTTAATATCCCACCAACTAACAGTAGCTTCAAGGAGATAATGGTAATATGATCCCTGTACATTGGTTAATATCCCACCAACTAACAGTAGCTTGTAGGAGATAATGGTAATATGATCCCTGTACATTGGTTAATATCCCACCAACTAACAGTAGCTTCAAGGAGTTAATGGCAATATGATTCCTGTACATTGGTTAATATCCCACCAACTAACAGTAGCTTGAAGGAGATAATGGTAATATGATTCCTGTACATTGGTTAATATCCCACCAACTAATAGTAGCTTGTAGGAGATAATGGTAATATGATCCCTGTACATTGCTTAATATCCCACCAACTAACAGTAGCTTAAAGGAGATAATGGTAATATGATCCCTGTACATTGGTTAATATCCCACCAACTAACAGTAGCTTCAAGGAGATAATGGCAATATGATTCCTGTACATTGGTTAATATCCCACCAACTAACAGTAGCTTGAAGGAGATAATGGTAATATGATCCCTGTACATTAGTTAATATCCCACCAACTATCAGTAGCTTGAAGGAGATAATGGTAATATGATCCCTGTACATTGGTTAATATCCCACCAACTAACAGTAGCTTGAAGGAGATAATGGTAATATGATCCCTGTACATTGGTTAATATCCCACCAACTAACAGTAGCTTCAAGGAGATAATGGCAATATGATTCCTGTACATTGGTTAATATCCCACCAATAACAGTAGCTTGAAGGAGATAATGGTAATATGATCCCTGTACATTGGTTAATATCCCACCAACTAACAGTAGCTTCAAGGAGATAATGGCAATATGATTCCTGTACATTGGTTAATATCCCACCAACTAACAGTAGCTTAAAGGAGATAATGGTAATATGATCCCTTACATTGGTTAATATCCCACCAACTAACAGTATCTTGAAGGAGATAATGGTAATATGATCCCTGTACATTGGTTAATATCCCACCAACTAACAGTAGCTTGTAGGAGATTACTGTCTGTATGGGAATGTGGGACAAGGCTAACATTTCCTTCCAGCGTTGATTTCCAGGTAGTGAGACATTTTATTGTCAGGGAGCTGACGGTGACTCTTATCTGAATGTCTTTTCTTCGAGCTTATCGACGCTTCCCTAAAGAGCTCACAGTTCTCAAGATATCGTAAAGCCCAACTAAAATCATAACTTTGCGCTGCAGGAAATGCATTGCGGTGAGTGGAGATAACTTTCCAACAACAGACTTCAAAGTGTAGTACGCCCTTATCGTTTATTTATAACACTACTTACTTCGAATAAATTATGTTAATAAATGCAAAAGAAATGATGGTATATTGGCTTTCACGGCCAGTGAATTAACACTCAGCAATTCTTCAAAGTTTGTGCCATGTCTTGTGTTGGGTTTCGCCTATGACACCAAGCTGGCTCATCAGCGGGCTCTCGGTGTCCCCGCCCGGACCCCCACTAGGGTAGCGAACTGCGCGCTACCTCCCTTTTTATGAAGCGCACCTGCGCCTCTTTACTGCGAGAACTAAGAGCTCAAGCAGCCATAACCACCCTATGAAGGCTTTCAAATATATGGTATATGGTGAATTAAGACTCAGCAATTCTTCAAGGTTTGGGCAGGGACTCCAAGAGCCCACTGATGAGCCAGCTTGGGCAAACCCCACACAAGACACGGCACAAACCTAGAAGAATTGCTGAGACAAATTAAATGCTTGTACTCGTAAAAGAGGAAGGCCCCATTCGTTTGTGGACTCTTTTTTTTTAACGCGTTGAAGAGTTGAAGAGTTGATTGGACGTAATCCAAAAAGGTAGCTTTAGAGACTAACGCACAAGGTTACAAGGCCAGGTTATTACCAAGGTCGAGGGACGAGTGCTATGATATGACTGCAGAGATAATGGAAAAGGAAGGACATTTCCCCAAATACACACATCAAAAAAAGTTTTGCATCACCTCGGTTCCAAGAGTTCCGGAACCTTTAAATACAAAGGGAATAGAGATCAACACAAACAACATTTCAGCTCGTTTTATTGCTCATGAGACCCACACATTGCATGTTGTACCATCATACAGCTAGACTTTCAGCATTTGTGGTCCAGATTGCAGTACACACCACTACCTCTAATACCCAGTAGCACGTCCTCTTGCATTGATGCATGCCTGTATTCGTCGTGGCATACTATCCACAAGTTCATCAAGACACTGTTGGTCCAAATTGTCCCACTCCTCAACGACAATTCGGCGTAAATCTCTCAGAGTGGTTGGTGGGTCAAGACGTCCATAAACAGCCCTTTTCAACATATCCCAGGCATGTTCGATAGGGTTCATGTCTGGCGAACATGCTGGCCACTGTAGTCGAGCGATGTCGTTATCTTGAAGGAACGCATTCACAAGATGTGCACGATGAGGTCGAGAATTGTCGTCCATGAAGACAAATGCCTCTCCAATATTCTGCCGATATGGGTGCACTATGGGTCGGAGGATGTCATTCAGGTATCGTAAAGCCGTTTCGGAGCCTTCCATGACCACCAGTGGCGTACGTCGGCCCCACATAATGCCACCCCAAAACATCAGGGAACCTCCACCTTGCTGCACTCGCTGGACAGTGTGTCTAAGACGTTCAGTCTGACCAGGGTGCCTCCAAACACGTCTCCGACGATTGTCTGGTTGAAGGCATATGCGACACTCATCGGTGAAGAGAACGTGATGCCAATTCTGTGGGGTCCATTCAGCATGTTGTTGGGCCCATCTGTACCGCGCTGCATGGTGTCGGGGTTGCAAAGCTGGACCTCGCCATGGACGTCGGGAGTGAAGTTGCGCATCATGCAGCCTATTGCGCACAGTTTGAGTTGAAACACGACGTCCTGTGGCTGAACGAAACGCATTATTCAACATGGTGGCATTGCTGTCAGAGTTCCTCCGAGCGGCAATCCGTAAATAGCGGTCATCCACTACAGTAGTAGCCCTTGGGCGGCCTGAGCGAGGTCTGTCATCGACAGTTCCTGTATCTCTGTACCTCCTCCATGTCCGAACAACATCGCTTTGGTTCACTCTGAGACGCCTGGAAACTTCCCTTGTTGAGAGCCCTTCTTGACACAAAGTAACAATGCGGACGCGATCGAATTGCGGTATTGACCTTCTAGGCATGGTAGAACTACAGACAACATGAGCAGCGTACCTTCGTCCTGGTGGAATGACTGGAACTGATCGGCTGTCGTACCCCCTCCGTCTAATAGGCCCTGCTCATGCATGGTTGTTTACATCTTTGAGCAGTTTTAGTGACATCTATGAACAGTCAAAGGGACTGTATCTTTGATACAATATACACAGTCAACGTCTATATGCCGGAGATCTGGGAACCGAGGTGATGCAAAACTTTTTTTGATGTGTGTAATTACTTTAAAAATAATTTCAGATGGAGTTTGGTACACTATTGTAGAGAAGAGTATAGAACAATTTTCATTAATAAGCGAATACATGAATTTGGCGGATACAGTTCCTAATGCAACGATTACGACAGAAAGAGAATTTGTAAAAATAAGTTGCGTTAGTGCAACCAGAACGATGGTGCTGTCACCCTCATCTGCGAGCCTTTGTTCTTCAGAAAATACTGTAACTTCAAAGCAAAGGGAGCCCGCATCATCAACACCAGCAGTTTGGTACTAGACAGATGGCTTGAATTGTGGGCATTGTCTTCCTGCATGGAAACTAAAAACACACTAGGCACAATGAGTTGACGTGATGTCGTTTAATGCCTCTATTCTTGACAAATAAGTGAAGGCAAGGGAGACGAACCTACGTGACACTCTTAATTGTTTACCATTTTATGTAGATAGGTGAAAATCCACAGGCTGCTTCCAATCGACCGACCGGGTCTAAAGGAAGGAATGAATGAATTAATGAATGAATGAAGCCCCCATCTATTGGCGAGGAGACGAACTGTGCCGGCTATCGAAGCCTCTCGCACTCCCCTGGGGCAATGATTAAATGAATTGCAGGTGAAATGATATGGCAGTGGAGAGTGTTGCTGGAATGAAATTTGTGACAGGGAACACCGGAGTGCCCGGGAGAAACCTGTCGTCCTCTGCTTTGTCCAGCACAAATCTCACATGGAGTGACCGGGATTTGAACCACGAACTCAACGGTGAGAGGTCGGCGTAGTTAGAAAGGTAATTAATTATATTATTAAATATGCTTGTATATCAATACATTTCTTTACCTTTTTAATCACATACCATCGGGGTCGGGATAAGGCGATTCTCTAAGTAGCAAATGATTTTGAAGGTACCGTTCAGGATGGCAACCTCATGAGAGGATTTAATGAGCGATGACAGCAACTGAACAAGGGATTGTAAGGAAGCGGCAGTGACCTACTAAAAGGTACAGTGCTGTTATTTGCCTAAAATTGAAAAGGAGAAAGAAGGAAAAACCATTTGAAGAACGGCTGAAGAGGAATTCTGGCGCACTCGTCTCTCGACCCTGGTATTAACCTGGCTCCATGACCGTGTGCGTTAAGTTAATCTTTAAAACTACCTATTTGAATTACTATTTCCCCCCAGGGCCTCACATGTATTGGGACGTGGGTTGGCGACCACGGGACACCAACTGAGTCCGGCATTTCTTCTACTTACTTGTGCCGGGCTCCTCACCATCTTCTTTCCTGTCGACCTCTCTTCGTCAACTTCTGTTCTCTTCCAACCCCGACTGCATTAGGTTATCCGAGGCCTAGGGAGTCTCTTCCTTTCCCGCCTTAATTATACCTTGTCTCATCTTTCCTGATAACCTTCTTTTTCTTTCCTTGTTATCTCCTGCCTTCTGCTCAAGGCCCTCAAGGGGGCGGGGTGTGTATAGCCCCAACCCTTCTAGTGCATCCTGGATAGTGCTACACCCTCAAGGGCTCATGGCTGGTGATTTCGTGAGTTGGCGGTCCCGAGGGATTCCTGAGCTGGTCCGTTTTTCCCCCCTTGTTCCACTGACTTTGGTGCGGGCCCTCTCCTCTCTCATTTTCCTATCTGGCTTTCATGGCTCTCCTTCCATGTCCCTAAATCCTCATTCTTCGAGAGTTGAGGGCATTTCTTTTCTTCCTGTCCTTTATTTGCCTTCTCTTTTATTTGTTTACCATTTCTTCACCTATTATGTAAGTCTGTAGTTAGTATTAGTTATAGTTTTCATTCTCATCTCATCTTTGACTATCACGAAAACCATTAGGGGCCGATAACCTGAATATTAGGCCCCTTAAGACAACAATCATCATCATCATCATCAATGACTATTTATTTTAATATCTACAAGGTTGCAAGACTGAGAAATTCTCATCAACAAACAGTCTCCCCCCACCAACTAAACTATGAAGGTGTAGATACTATTCCTGCGATGCACCCAAACTAGTTGGTTGGTTGATTCTTAAGTTTAGGGGCTGCGACAACGTGGTCATGTAGCCCCGTATACTCTGGGTGTGTGTAGAATCTGTCTGATAACAGGTGTTAATTGTGATGACTGTATTAGTGTGTGTTATCTGTTTTTTTTTTATTTAAGTACTGCAACTTAGAAATTTTCAAATAGTCCCTACTTTTGCCGCCCAGCGCCACCGTCAACGATTACTAGGCCAAGTTCAGAACTTAGCTACTATACACCACCGCAGTCGGCTCTTGGCAACGAACATAGAAACCTAAGAGCGTTGTTTACATTCTTAACCTATCCGATTTAGCTTCACACAGTTACAATTAATGGAAGGCTCTTTAACATGCCATAAATCTATGACATGGGACCGCCGGCTTTACTTTCCCTCCGAAGGAAGGCATACTGAGGGATTTTAACCCTCTTAAAAAAAGAAAAGACGGCTTCGGCCGGGTTTGAACCCGCTATCTTGGGCATAGAAGCTCAGCATGCTACCGACTACGCCACCAAAGCCGCCCACCCAAACTAGAATTGTAAATAAATATGCAGAAATGACCTACGAGTACTCTGCTGTGATGATGGTAAAAATCTAGAACTGTAAATAACACACAGAAAATAATCGTCACTTTCTGACCAATCTAATTGGGCACTCTTGTGCTGACTGGCTTAACAGAAATGCTATTGCTTAATTTATTAACCATCCCTGTATTTCATTTAAATCCGACAAAACATATGGGTGCCGTAGTTGGTAGCTTGCTGAACTGTTGTGCCCAAGATCGCGGGTTCAAACCTGGCCGAAGTCGTCGGATTTTTTTAATACCGTTAAAATCCTTCAGTATGGCATGTAAAAGATCCTTCTACTAATTAAACTTGTGTGAAGCTAAATTTCTAGGTTATATTTCGTTGTAACGCTCTATCAAATTTCCAACGTTCACAACTAGGAGTCAGTGATATCTGGTAGCGAAAATTGGAACTACTTGAAATTGAAGGGAACTTGTAGCTCATCCTATGGATGTCCGCTTAAAGCAGCTATAGCCTCTGGTGAGCCGAACATGTGCTAGGACACTCCCGGCACTAAATGGCATACGCTAAACAAATAATAAATCATGAACCCGAACACTTCGCCACCTTACTGATTCAGCTTCAAGGCTTGAATGGATAAGCTGTCTAGCGACAACCTATTCTCAGCTGGGTTCCTGGATTCTCTTCGGGGAACCTATTCCCCTAGTTCAGGCGTTTCTTTTATTCGTGGCCACAGCCTCCAGATTCTACACACACCCGAAGTACACGGGGCTACATAACCGCGTTGTCGCAGCCCATTAACTGCGGAACCAACCAACCATTCTTTGCACGTAATTTTCAATAATCATGTTGAGCTTGAAAATGAACTTTTTTCTCATCTAATTATTTCCCTAATCATACATTTTTGAAACTTCTTATTTATCTTCATATTACTACACTTTCAGGGCGTCTGCTTGGGCAGACCCTAACAATTTAGAAAATTGGACCACATTTCTCATTCTGCGTCAAGTCTTACAAATTGCTTTATTCATTGTTTTGTGATTTCACATTTAAAACTTATAAAGCCTAGCTGTCTTGTGCTATTTACAAAGGTATTCCTTGTCAAAATTGAATTCTCAATTTTAGTTTCATTTTTTAAGATATCTCCTAGGGAAGTTATATAATTATCTCATTTAACCCGTCTTTCTAACCACATATGTTTTATTTGTTTATAAGTTCAGAAATCTATTGAAAATAAACATTGTAATTGTAACAGTAGTCCTTCACATATTTTACTTCTTTCCTTCCCGCTGAAACCAATCTCTTCATACCCTGCTGCAGGCGCGGATTCAAGGGGGGGGGGGGGTCACGGGGGTCATGACCCCCCCCCCCCCCCCAAACGGAGACCAAATTTTTTTTGCAAACTCAAAAAACGAAAACACAATTACCAGACAAATAAAACTTAAGGAATTTTAACTGAAAAACAGTTCTTTTTTTTCATTTTATTCAATACTGAATTATCTTTATTGGAATTATTATGTTCTGTTACAACTGTACATATTTACAACTTCAAACCTCTTGTATAAAAACTATTAGTTATACAACAAAATCAACTCGTCTATTTTGTTTAGCAAACCTTGTGATTACCGAATCGATGTTTATAGTGATGTCACGATGAATGTGCAGCAATGCACGGATAGGAAACTGGGGCTTTTTTCGCACCAAAAATTTTTGCCGACTTCCAAACCGCAAGCTTGGTTGGCAATATAAGCTGTGACTTTCACCCTTTGTCGGTACCAACTCGACTTGCCGAAACTGTAACGTACCTTGATCCTTTTCTCGAAGCTCGATGTAAAAGTCGCAAAACACGCCGTTGCAATTTGTACGAATATTTTTGGTGCGCTAAACGCATCAAATTTCTATCCATGTAGCTTGCAAAAAAATTGGTCTGGTTTTGTACGTTTGGTTATTTTGTGATTGCGTTTTTAGTGATACCATTTTTCTTAACAATTTCGATTCTCTGACCCCCCCCCCCCCCCCGCAAGGCCAAACTCTAGATCGATTCTCTGACACCCCCCCCAAACCAAACTCTAGATCCGCGCCTGCCCTGCTGGGTAAATTGCTACCAAGTTGCCCAAGATATGAGGCACTTCGTAAGACCTACTATCACGCCATAATGTGTGGGCTTTGACAGTGAATTGACAGATTTGCTTGTTCAGACAAGTGAGTGGGCCAGCTTTAAACTGCATTTTTTGTGTACCTCTGATTGACGCACTCCGATCCCAGGAAACGCTCGTCAATCAACATCATTTTATTTTTGCCAGCATATTGGTCGTCATGAGTATTAAATGCACTGGCATATTTCACTGCGATTGTCAGTAGGTCAAAAGGTCAATTGGAGGCTCCTAACCGTTTAATTTGCCTTGCTTGATAATAGCCTGCTGTTAAAAGAATGCTTCGTTATGTTATTGCTGTTTGCTAGTAGATTGGAGGCGGGATTCTAGGGAAATGTACCTACGGTTATCAGTAATGTTATAAAATCACCCATATTTGTCTGGAGTAGAAGTGGGAAGGGGGTCTTCGGTTGCGTAGTTGGTAGCATGCTGAGCTTCTATGCCCAAGGTCGCGGGTTCAAACCCGGCCGAAGTCATCGGATTTTTCAAGAGCATTAAAAATCCCTCAGTATGCCTTCCTTCGGAGGGGAAGTAAAGCCGGCGGTCCCGTGTCATAGATTTATGGCATGTAATTGAACCTTCCACAAATTACACTTGTGTGAAGCTAAATTATAGGTTATATGCGACTAATGCTCTTAGGTTCCAACGTTCGTCGCCAGGAGCCGATTGCAGTGGCATCTAGTAACAAAGTTCATAACTAATTGGTCGTTGACGGTGACTTTTGGTAGCGAAAGTTGGAACTACTTGAAAATCGAATGTCTTTAGTCCTTACTTGAATTACAAACAGATAACACACACTATACGGCCATCACAATTAACACCAGTTATCAGACAGATTCTACACACCCCAAAAGTACACGGAGCTACATGACCGCGTTGTCGCAGCCTCCAAACTCAGGAACCAACCAACCAGAAGTGGGAAGGCATGGAATAACAAATATAAGATGGTTGAGGTGGGATTCGAACATTTCTCTTCTTAGTTCAGTCTCAAGAGCCCAAGTGTAGTCCTACCCCGTTTCAGCCCTTTGACCAGAATTTAATTTCTTTGAAAGAGCCGGAAATTGAACCCAGACTCAGGGGTGATAGCCAATAATACTGCCCACTGTATCACGAGATGAGTAAGTATCTTATAGTGATGCTAACTACAGGATTTTCCACTCAATCTTGGCGCTTGAATTTCACTTATAGTTTTCAAATTATTTGACATAGTGAAATTTAAAGTGTTCTGCAACAGGCCACGGACTCGCAGAGAACGCGTCAAGCCTCATTCCCATGCACACGGTTCCGCGAATGGAATAGCCCTGCAATAAGCATAATGCGTAAAGAACAATCAAAAGTCATTGTTGGCTATCTCACCACAGCTGTGCCGAAGCAACGGAGAAGTTCCACCCCTTGAATCTGTCCGCATCTTCCGCGACGATCTGGGCCACATTGAATAATTAGATCTGAGATTTACTCTTCAAATTATGTTTTGCAATAAAAACACGAGTTGCCTATAGCAGTGATATCATTGCATCCCAGCTGTTAGCCTATATTGTTAATTTCACTGCGTATTTATTATCTGTGGAAACAACAAGAAACAGAAATGAAATTTAATGTTTTTCAGTCGGTCAACAGGATTGTACCCAATTGAAATGGGCTGTTAACTTATCCTGAAAAAAAAATACATGATATTAATAAATACACTTCGATGACCAATTTCGATCGTCAAGCGATCATCATCAGATCCTTGTTCAGTGCTGGCAGTGGGAGGTGACAGCTGCATGAAAACGGACCTCGCATCGCTCAAACAGCTAAGTACACAATCCACAATTACCTGACCATTTAATAACTATCACATAATCACACAGAGCAAGCTAACTTGAAGGTCAATCACCACTATCAGTATCTCAACGAAAAATCACATATCTTGACTAGTTGTGCTAGTTAAATTACTATTCCAACTAAATAGGTGTACATATTGTAATCCATACTTACAAATATAGTCTTAATAGCCTTATTGTAAAGGATCTGATGATCGCTTAACGATCGAAATTGGTCATCCAAGAGTATTTATCAATATCATGTATTTTTTTTAGGATTAGGGAAACCCCAATTACAGTTGGGTACAAACATGTTGACCGACTGAAAAACATTAGATTTCGATCACTAAGGCAACACTGAACAAGTAGTTCCGTGAAGAACAAAATATCCTGTTTTCAAATATCCAACTGGTCTTTTCCATTAGAATTCTCCTGCCTATTAAAACGCTTTTCCATGTGATAGGCCTATACTAAATAGCTTTAGCTTCACAACCTGAGTCGTCACCAACACCATTAAATTATAAGTTCTGTGCTAGAATATATAAAATGCGTATATAGTAAGCATTTTAAAATTGGTAACAGTTTTATCCGTGTTGACTAATGGTAATATGTAATTGTAAACCAGAAGTTCCGTGACGAACTAAAGAGCCTACTTTTCTTAAAATTAAGTTTCATGCCAATGATTAATCTACGGTATATGACCCTATCTAGAATAACGACGAAATTAAGTTGGTAATATCGAAATGTCTAACTAGTTCGAAATATACCTGGTATAATGTAGCCTAATAGAGCATTGCAGTTGGCAGCCCTGGTGACTGAATATATTCTTAGTTCCATCTCTTAAAGTACAAAATTAAAAAATTGGTTGAAGTCCCATGGACGTTACATGCAGTTAGACATCGGATCTATCAGTTCGCGTAAAAGCATGTTGGCAACAATGTCATGCGTGTGCTGGTCAGAAATAGCCTAATCTGAAATATTATGATATCTTGTTGTGCCAATTTTGTACGAAATCCATTTGTTAGTAAAGAAGTTACATGTATTTTAAAATTGGACCTATCAGCAGGCATAGAATCATGTTGGCAGCACTGACTTATAATAATTATTCCAAATTAATCTAGAATGTCACGTGGTATACGTGTGCAATGTATAGGGCAGTTGGCTTGCATACTTCCTGATATATTTATATTAGGTGAAAAAAATATAGACAGCATTTATTAACAGTTGGCAGCGCTGATTGCTCTTAAGAATACTTATAGTCATATCTGTTATGTTACACATAGCACATACGAAATTTGGTTGAAATCCTACTGATAGTATAGAAGTTACATGTATTTAAAAATTGGCCCTATCAGCAGGCTTAGAATCATGTTGGTAGAACTGAAGTATATAAGTTACTCCAAAATTAATCTAAAATGTCAGGTACTATACGTGTGCATAGTTTAAAGCTGTCGGCTTGCATACTTTCTAATATATTGGTATTTGGATAAAATAATAGAGAGAGCAATTATTAACAGTTGGCAGCCATGGTGGCTCTCAAGAATACGCTCAGTCATATCTGTTTATGTACACATATTACATACAAAATTTGGTTGACATCGAATTGATAGTGTAGAAGTAATAGGCATTTAAAAATTGGACTTATCAGAAGGCTTAGAATTATTTTGGCAACACTGTCATGTATGGCCTCCTGGAAATTAAACTGAAATAGTGTTATCTACATGTGTGCCAATTTTGGAATAGCTCCCATGTATACCTTCCAAGATATCCAACATGGAGCTAACATTTCTAGTGCGTTTTTTCAGCAGTTGGTAGCACTGACATCATTTTCAAATATGGACGTGAGGTATTCCGGTATACATCTTTACTCATACTAAATTTGGTATCGATTTCTGCAGCCGTTTAGGAGTTGATAGAGGGGGACACACACACAGCCAGACAGACAGAAGGACAGACAGACAGACACACATTTTCCCGGATCGATCTCATAAGTCTACTTTTTCCTTATTTTTGTAAAATGTGAAAATTAGGCTAAAACTGTATTGACAAGAAGGATTTTACAGTTTTATTACATATTAGAATATATTGTTTCAATATCGGTGTTAAGACTCCTCCCGCCATTTGGCATCTTTCTGTGACGAACCAATGGTATTAATTCTTGAAGAAAAAAAAAAACCAAATGCATTGCTTCTTTGAATAACGAAAAGTTAGCTACAGATTTTACTGCCCTTATTTAATGTTTATTATCATAGCTCTGAGCTCATCATACGATTCATCTTTCCAATCGCCTGAATAAGATACGAGAAATTTAAAAAGAAGTTTTAAAATTTCCTTCAGTCGCCATTTTGAATGTTTGAAAAAAATGAACTTCATGAGATGTCTACACTAAGCTCAGAATAAAGATTCGCTGTGGCTTGTTTCATTGCACTCGGGTGATTACATTGCAAGAAATATCATTTGCAATTCAGTATTTGAAAATCGCTCGGCCGCTATGATGTTTTTGTATTTCTCAGGATTTGGAAAATCACATACATGTCCTTACTTAACGGACCTAACAAATTTCAGTTTAATTGCTTAAATAGTTTCGGAGGTATTGAGAACCGTTGAAATGTATCGTATGGACGGCATGTTGGATTGTTTTATTATTTGCTGTAGAATTATGTGCCATCAGATGAATATTATAATCATGACTTGTTGTACCAACCTGCATTTCTACTTAGGACACAAAATTATGAACGTGAGGAGCTTACATCTAGTGGGACGTGGGTTGGTGACCACGGGACCCCAGCTGAGACTAGCACTGCTTCCATTCACTTGTGTCGGGCTCCTTTCTGTTATCTTTCCTCTCGACTTCCCTTGGTCAACTCTTGTTCTTTTCTGACCCCGACGGTATTAAGGTATCCGAGGTCTAGGGAGTCTTTCAATTTACCGCCTTAATTGGCCATTGTCTCATCTATCCTGATCCCTCATTCTTCGAGGAGTCGACCTCTTGCTTTCTTTTCATTATATGTCCTTTACTCTTCAAGATTCCCGCACTGTTTTTCTGTGAATTGGCTCTCCATGTATCTAAATTAGCTTTGGCAAATTTTTTGAATCTACACTACATTTTGTAGGTATTTTCAATCTAAGTTGCATCTTGCAAGTATTTTCGTTCTAAATTGCATTTTACGAGTATTTCCAACTCAATTGCATTTTTAGCCCAGGCAACGAAGCGAAAATAAAAATAATAAATTCGAAAGTTTTTAAATTTGGTGAAAATGTTTATTAGGGCTTACTCTTGAACCTGTCATAAGTCCTGACCAATTAAAGGTCCGCAATCGCCGCCATCTTGGAAAAAGGGTGCACTTTTATGGTGTTTGGACTGTAACTATTTATTTATTAACTTTATCGAAAACATTGTAGTGATCAAAATTTGAGAACATTCAATTCTCTACAAGAAAGGTTCAATTCATGTTTTCCATAAAACTAATATTTTCCGTGTGAATGGACGACAAACTTGATGCAGATCGGGGAATCGCTCTCACTGTTGGCTTCAGCAGCAAAATATGAATTCAATGGAGAATAACGGTCCATATAAATCTCTGTGGGAATTCTGCAAACAGAAATTTATATTCGTTACATAAAATTCAATTATTGTTATTATTTTTTCATTTCCCACATTTTTGTTACTTACTCACTTTATTATTACGTTTGAGTGCGTCGTTGTTGTGCAGTCTGACCGGTACTGGGGCTATTATCATCGACTACATCAGCATAATCCGATAAATCAATGCTCCCCGCATAGAAAGATCGTCTCGAGCTTTTGGTTGACACTGCCCTTACTTCATTCGCGTTATCCACCTCATCTCCGTCTTCATTTTCTTCATCGACTATTTTCGATCCATTGAAGCAGTCTCCATGACAATTATTGCAAACCGTTGTACCATCAATCCCTGCTTTTCTACACCCATACAACCCTGCACAGCCAGTTGTACATTTGCAAAAAAATCAGATTTAATAAAGCCTCGGGTGCAATGGAGTCCATTGTTGTAATCGGACTGAAGTATCCTTGGACTCGTTTCCAACCCCATAATTCAGGGGGTAATTCATTTCCCAGCCATTTTTGCACTTGATTGTACACTCGAAAAGAATGTTGCCTGGATGCTCCTTCTGTTGGTGGTAGTGAGGCAATGTCCGGCTTTATTTTCGTCACAGATTTCGTGAAACAATGATATCGATGTATATTCAAAAAATTGTCTGTAGAACGTGCACCGTATATTGTAAGGAAAAAACGTTCTCCAGCTTCAGCGATAGCGTCGTGTGAAGAATCACGGTTGTTGAAGCTTTCAGAGATATCATGTAACTCTTTACTTTTGTTAAATAACATTACGCACCTAACTTTTTCTTTATTGAAAATCGCTGAAGTAGTGTCGCAGCCACTAAAGGCATGCAAGAAAAGAATGTTGTTCGCAAGTCCTGATGATTGTGACTGCTGTAATGAATACACACTTCTCGCGATTTTTCCCTTTCCCGGTTTGACATTTTTTTTCCCGATGGAGCCAATGCTACCAGCAAAACTAAAAGATCAACATCTTCGCCAATAATAGCCACGTTACTTTTTGATGAAGATAATTGGATTGCAGTGTTCGCGATCAAAAAATCTGCATCATCTCTGCTCTGTCGACATCCTATTCCCTGATCGTTTAGCTTGGTTGATAGCATGTCAATTAACCTGCTTTTGTTTTTGTCGTTTGAAAGAAATTGATCCTGCCGAACGGTGATACTCATAGTTACTTCAAAATTGATGTCCATAGACATTTTTAGCAGCATATCGGCGATTCTGCTCCGTTTAAATTGTACTGTCATTGGTATTGGTATTGGAATAACCATCCAATACTACTTGTGCAATTTTTACCGTAATGTCTCTGAATATAAGTAATGTAGCTTGCGCAAATTATAAAGAAGTTCGTACGTACTGAAATATAGTAATACTGGAATGCTCCAACGCGACCAATGGGGAGAAGTATTACTATATGTCAGTGTTTGTATGCCAGAGCTATCCGTTATGTACTTTACAAAAACATACGACTATACTCTCGACAGGCTGTAACAGTAGTATACCTGACCCAAAACTATCGATATTTACACAGGACACACTGTTATGATTCTTGAGCTGTGCGTAGATTGGTTGTTTGGAGTCTCCGAACTGCTTCAAGTTCGTCGTCCATTTACTCGGCAAATGTTGGTTTTATGAAACAACTGAATTGAACCTTTTTTTTGTAGAGAATTAAATGTTCTAAAAATGTGATCACTACAACGTTTTCGATTAAGTTAATAAATAAAGAGTTATAGACTAAAAACCATAAAAGTGCACCCTTTTTCCAATATGGCGGCGATTGCGGACCTTTAATTGGTCAGGACTTTTGACAGGTTCAATAGTAAGCTCTAATAAACATTTTCACCAAATGTCAAGACTTTCGTATTTATTATTTTTCTTTGCTGAAATTTGGCCTTCGTTGCCTGGGCTATTAGTAAGGATTGACAATCTAATTTTAGTAAGTCTTTGAATGTAGGTAGAGGCACGTATGAATTTTGAATTTCAAAAGCATTTTGTAAGTATTTTCAACCTAAATCGCATTTTCCAAGTATTTTCAATCTATATTGAATTTTGTATGGTGGGCATTTTGCATTTTGTGAGTATTTTGAATCTGAATTACATTTTGTAAGTGCTTTTACTCTAAATTGCATTTTCTAAGTATTGCCAATCCAAATGAGTATTTTGGATCAAAATTATATTTTGTAAGTATTTTCAATTTCAATTGCATTTTGTAAGTATTTTCAATTTCAATTGCACTTCGTGAGTATTTTGAATCTGAAATGGCCTTTTTCAATCTAAATTGCATTGTATATTTTCAATTTAAATTGCATTTTGTAAGTATTTTGTACCTCAATAGCATTTGCACATATTTTCAATCTCAAATACATTTTGTAAGTATTTTCAATTTCAATTGCATTTTGTAAGTATTTTCAATTTCAATTGCACTTCGTGAGTATTTTGAATCTGAAATGGCCTTTTTCAATCTAAATTGCATTGTATATTTTCAATTTAAATTGCATTTTGTAAGTATTTTGTACCTCAATAGCATTTGCACATATTTTCAATCTCAAATGCATTTTGTAAGTATTTTGAATTTCAATTGCATTTTGTAAGTATTTTCAATTTCAATTGCACTTCGTGAGTATTTTGAATCTGAAATGGCCTTTTTCAATCTAAATTGCATTGTATATTTTCAATTTAAATTGCATTTTGTAAGTATTTTGTACCTCAATAGCATTTGCACATATTTTCAATCTCAAATACATTTTGTAAGTATTTTGAATTTCAATTGCATTTTGTAAGTATTTTCAATTTCAATTGCACTTCGTGAGTATTTTGAATCTGAAATGGCCTTTTTCAATCTAAATTGCATTGTATATTTTCAATTTAAATTGCATTTTGTAAGTATTTTGTAACTCAATAGCATTTGCACATATTTTCAATCTCAAATGCATTTTGTAAGTATTTTGAATTTCAATTGCATTTTGTAAGTATTTTCAATTTCAATTGCATTTGTATTTCTAATCTACATTGCATTTTGTACGTATTTTAAACCTAACCTAGCCTAGATTTTGTGCGTATTTTTCAATCTATTTCAATTGTGAGTCTTTTCCTTCTAAATTGCCTATTTTCACTCTTCATTATGTGAGTCATATCAATCTGAGTTCCATTTCGTAAGTATTTTCAGTCTCACTACATTTTCGTTTTGGATTCCATTTCATTGTCATTTTCGTTATCACCCAGACCATTAGAGGCCGTTAACCTAAATGTTAGGCCCCTTAAAACAATAATTATCATCATCATCCATATTGGATTTGCGTTCATCAGGTTATTGAAAGGCCCATAGGTGAACATAGGCAGCAGGGCATAGAGCCGACAACTACATCCCATCTAGTACCAACGTCACGAAGGATGGAAGCATCTACCTTTCACTGCTTCAAGGGCTTCCATGGCCTGTGCAGAGTTGGATTTGCTTTGAGTGTGGGGTAGGTCCTGTCCCGGTATTTGCCTGGCCGGAGTGTGGGTATAACGGGAAACTCAGGATAGCCACTGTCAGCGCTGGGATTCGAACCTCCAATCTCCAGACATGTTGCAGCTTCCCATTGCGGTCGTGACGAGATATTTAACGCGCGCGGCTGCGCCTTGGGGTGACAGATTTAGGCATGTTTCCATACAGATTGCCCTAAGAAGGATGTACGATCATATTGAAGCACTCTGTATATAAATTCTGAATTTCTTGATTGAAATAGAACTTCTTCCTGAACGACCACCTCAGCAGTTAATGAGTTTATGTTTAGTCTGGTGTGGTGTTGGCACTTGCCCAAGAGGATTCTCGCGATACCGGGCCACGTGTGCATACGGTGACAGGATTAGCTCTTTATAGCCCATTTCCTTCGTAATTATACCCAAATGAATTGGCTGCGCTACATCGGTGATTAGTTATTTACCTGTAAGTGGGATAACCTTAGCGAAATGACTGGCTAATGGAGAAATATTGAGAATGTATCTGAAATAGGAACAAAGAATTCAAACATAAAATTCTTGGAATGTTTGAGGCAATCTTTATAAGAACCTGCAGTATTTAAACCCATTGCTCAGTGAGTGTATGTGCATAGCTCGTGGTTTCAAGCTGTTTCCTGACTCATGAACTGTATGGGTTCGAACGCCACTATTGGCCATTTTTAAATGGTTTACCATAGTTCCCTTTGTTCAACACCAGACAGATGCTGGGCAATACCTTCAAGGAAACAACGATCAATTCCTTTCAATACTTTGCCAAACTTTCATTTCGTTTCTCAGTAACTCATATGATGAAGGTGGCATCTAGAAGGGCATCCAGCTGTAAAATATATATATATTTGCCACACAGAGATTCATCTCATCCCAAGTGGCAGATGACCTCGTAGTTCCGCCCCTTAAATCAACAATAACTAACTAACTAAATAACATCTCATCCCAACTCTGAAAAAACGGGAGTAATGATGGATATAAACACACCCTATCCCAAAGATCTAATAATGAAGTCTACTCGGCTATCCACTGTTTGTATGGCTGTCTGTCTGTCTGCTTTTATACAACGGCCATTTGTCTCGGTACCAATTCAAATATATTGAATTAAAATTCGGTATGGGTTTGTACACTTTACGAGGTCACCAAAACCAATTAACAATTCGTAAATATTGACAAAGGTGCACCACGACCACGCAGCAAGTCTGGAGATACAAAAAAGTACCGGGTTTTCTTACCAAGTTTACGGAGCGCTCACTTAGAAAGATCATTACGTTAAAAGTATTGATCAGATCGTAACGAAACTTTAATACGTCATAAAGGAACTTATTGTTAACGCGTATATGAAGTTTTAATCTGATCTGACGTTTCTTAAAATAGTTGTTGTGAATTTTGTAAAACAACTTTTTCTCGGGTCTGGGTGGTCATAGCAGTATGAAATATGGCTTGTTATGAGGCTCTTAGCAATGCAAGGCTTAACGTAAAACTACATTTTATCTACTTGTGATTATTCGATTTTATACGGATTGATATTTAATCGGACCATTGAGGGCGGCGATAGTACCGCAGCAGCCTGGCAATGTTGCCAGTTGCTGCGCGCTCGTTCCTACGCACACCAAACTCTGACCTTTATTCTTCGTTGAGTCATTAGCAACAAGCAGGAACTATCACTGTCTCTATTATCTGTTCCCTCTGTAGAAGTATACACATTATTGTACATAAAGAAGCTGTATTCGGCAATGCCGGAGTTCATTGCCTTTATAGAGGAAGCCGGTAGTAGTCTCAATCGCAGCAATACGAGCACATACCCTTATGATATCAAACAGATTCATAATGATTCATTAAATTTTATTCGACATTTCTGGGATTCAAAGCATTAATGAGAGTATAGTCATGCTCAAGTAGATACTTCGAGTGTTTGTTCATTGATCTGATTGAGTAGATACGGGTAGATTAGAACATATTCTTCAACAGCACGCAGAGGCTGCAACGTTGTTGTTCCATATATTAAAATTACTTACCCGACCAACGCCGGGTAGGAATGCTAGTACAATATTAAACAAGAAGTTCCGTGACGAACTAAAGAGCCTACTTTTCTTAAAATTTAAGATTCATGCCAATGATTAATCTTTATGGATCTATCTAGAATAATGACGAAATTAAGTTGGTAATATCGGAATTTCTAATTAGGTTTGTATCCTGGCACTGACAGCGGCTATCCGGAGTGTGGTTTTCCCCGTTTTTATCTGCACTCCCGCCTAAATAGCACTTAATATCATGTCCCGGAGTACCTACCCCACCCCTGTACATAATACCCTTAGTCTTGCATAAGAACAATCTACACCAAAATTTTCCTTGTTTTATTTGACGTTTAACGATATAGAGGCTAGGTATCAGGATGTAGTATCCCACCCTATATTATTCTGCTAAGGTCCCATTTCAGTTTT
Source organism: Meconema thalassinum (assembly GCA_946902985.2). Classification (NCBI taxonomy): domain Eukaryota; kingdom Metazoa; phylum Arthropoda; class Insecta; order Orthoptera; family Tettigoniidae; genus Meconema; species Meconema thalassinum. The sequence continues at coordinate 545,208,543 of OX336391.1, forward strand.
GAACCGAATTTAAGGCCCCATTAACACCAACCTACACATATGGAGTACCTACAGGTTCAGCATAACCCAATGCGTAAGCGAAACGCACTCACTTACTCTTTAAATGACTCACAATTAAATAAATACCTTAAAACATGTATATTTACAATAAAATAATGAAAGAATGCAACACGGTAACCATGGTCTCACAGGTCAATCTATTTTTGTAAGACGTAATGCAATTCCAATTATTACATTACTGTGAAAGTTTCCAGATGGTTATTAGGTTATCACTGAACCAAATTAAGCTGTAAAATTCATCAATACATACAGTATAATGCGCTTAAGGGGGTCAAGGGGCACTCTAGAATTTTTTCACGCAATTTTCACGTGCGAGTGTGGTACGAAAGGTATTTTTCACCCGACTATAAAGGGTCTCCGAAACCCACGTTTAAAGGCCCTTAATTTAACAGTGTCGGTGATATTCCCAGAAAACTAACTTCGCTCTGATATACCTATGGCGGAATGACAAACCCCTAACCACTGCACCAGTAGCTGAATTGATAAAGTCTGATCATTCATACCAAGAATAAATCAGTCATAGCATTCATGATTGAGATTTTGTTAAGTGTACTCTTTACAACTAGAATATTCGCGGGCCGCGACGGGTGATGCTAGTTTTGATAAATGTGCCATATATAGGCCTAGTTAGCCTACTTTTCACATTTTGCAAAAATGAGGAAAAAGTAGACTTATGAGATCGGGCAAATGTCTGTCTGTCTGTCTGTCCTTCTGTCTGTCTGTCTGTCTGTCTGGCTGTGTGTGTGTCCCCCCCCCCCCCTATCAACTCCTAAACGGCTGGAGCAATCGAAACAAAATTTGGTGGGAGTAAAGATATATACCTGAATATCTCACGGCGATATTTGAAAATGATGTCAGTGCTACCAACTGCTGAAAAATCGCAATTGAAATTTGAGCTCCATGTTGGATATCTTGGAAGGTATGAATGGGAGCTATTTCAAAATTGGCACACGTATAGATAATGATATTGCAGTATAATTTCCAGGGGGCCAAGCATGGCAGTGTTGCCAAAATGATTATAAGCCTGCTGATAAGTCCAAATTTCAAATGCATATAACTTCTGCACTATCAATTGTATTTCAACCAAATTTCGTATGTGCTATGTGTACATAAAAAGATATGACTGAGCATATTCTTAAAGCCACCAGGGCTGCCAACTGTTAATAAATGCTCTCAATTTTTTAAATCCAAATACCCATATGTCAGAAAGTATGCAAGCCGACAGCTTTAAACTATGCTCACGTATAGTACCTGATATTCTATATTAATTTGGAGTAACTTATATACGTCGGTGCTACCAACATGATTCTAAACCTGCTGAGAGGTCCAAATATAAATACATGTAACTTCTATACTATCATTTGGATTTCAACCAAATTTCGTGTGTGCTATGTGTACCATAACAGATATGACTATGCATATTCTTAAGAGCAACCAGGGCTGCCAACTGTTAATAAATACTGTCTCTATTTTTGTTACCCTAATATCAATATATCAGGAAGTATGCACGCCAATAGCTCTAAACTTTGCACACGTATAGTACCTGGCATTCTAGGTTAATTTGGAATAACTAATATAGGCCTACGCCACTGCTGCCAACATGATTCTAAGCCTGCTGATAGGTCCAATTATAAAATGCATGAAACTTCTATACTAACTAATGGATTTCATTCAAAATTGACACAACAATAGATCATATTATTTCAGATTATTTCTGACCAATACATGTATGTCATTGTTGCCAACATGATTTTACGCGCGCTGTTAGATCCAATGTTTAACTGCATGTAACGTCCATGCTATCCATTGGACTCAACCAAATGTTGTATTCTGTACCTTAAGAGATGGAACTAAGAATATATTCAGTCACCAGGGCTGCCAACTGTAGTTCTCTATTAGGCTTCATTATGCCAGGTATACAGTATTTCGAACTAATTAGAAATTCCGATATTACCAACTTAATTTCGTCATTATTCTAGATAGATCCATAAAGATTAATCATTGGCATGAATCTTAAATTTTAAGAAAAGTAGGCTCTTTAGTTCGTCACGGAACTTCTTGTTTAATATTGTACTAGCATTCCAATCCGGCGTTGGTCGGGTAAGTAATTTTAATTTATGGAACAACAACGTTGCAGCCTCTGCGTGCTGTTGAAGAATATGTTCTAATCTACCCGTATCTACTCAATCAGATCAATGAACAAACACTCGAAGTATCTACTTGAGCATGACTATACTCTCATTAATGCTTTGAATCCCAGAAATGTCGAATAAAATTTAATGAATCATTATGAATCTGTTTGATATCAGAAGGGTATGTGTTCGTATTGCTGCGATTGAGACTACTACCGGCTTCCTCTATAAAGGCAATGAACTCAGACATTGCCGAATACAACTTCTTTATGTACAATAATGTGTATTACTTCTACAGAGGGAATTAATAAATTTTACTGAAGTTTCGTTGATTGCGATGATGTTTCATATACTGTAGTATACTAATTAATACTTTTATTGCAGCCAAATAGGCATATAGTGTAAAAGAAGATAGTATTAATATAATTATGGTATAAGTTCGTGTAATTTGCATACTCGGTTATTGATTTTGTCTTTTTAACACATAATTCCAGATTATATCGTTGGCAGCTCTTTCCACACAGTTGATACTCGCAAGTCATGTTCGGTTCTTGATGAGATGTATTTTTAGCCTACTTCTCACATTTTGCAAAAATGAGGAAAATGTAGACTTATGAGATCGGGCAAATGTGTGTCTGTCTGTCTGTCCTTCTATCTGTCTGTCTGTCTGTCTGCCTGCCTGGCTGTGTGTGTCCCCCCCCCCCTATCAACTCCTAAACGGCTGCAACAATCGAAACAAAATTTGGTAGGAGTAAAGACCTATATCTGAATATCTCACGACCATATTTGAAAATTATGTGAGTGCTACCAACTGCTGAAAAATCGCAATTGAAGTTTGAGCTCCATGTTGGATATCTTGGAAGGTATGAATGGGAGCTATTTCAAAATTGGCACACGTATAGATAATAATATTGCAGTTTAATTTCCAGGAGGCCATACATGTCAGTGTTGCCAAAATGATTATAAGCCTGCTGATAGGTCCAATTTTAAATGCATATAACTTCTACATTATCAATTGGAATTCAACCAAATTTCGTATGTGCTATGTGTACATTAACAGATATGACTGAGCGTATTCTTAAGAGCCACCAGGGCTGCCAACTGTTAATAAATGCTCTCAATTCTGTTTTTATCCAAATACCCATATATCAGAAAGTATGCAAGCCGACAGCTTTAAACTATGCACACCTATAGTACCTGACATTCTATATTAATTTGGAGTAACTTATATACGTCAGTGCTACCAACATGATTCTAAGCCTGTTGAGAGGTCCAAGTTTAAATACATGTAACTTTTATATGTACCATAACAGATATGACTATGCCGATTCTTAAGAGTAACCAGGGCTGCCAATTGTTAAGAAATTCTGTGTCTGTTTTTGTTACCCAAATATCGATATATCAGAAAGTATGCAAGCCAATAGCTCTAAACTTTGCACACGTATAGTACCTGGCATTCTGGATTAATTTGGAGTAACTAATATAGGCCTACGCCAGTGCTGCCAACATGATTCTAAGCCTGCTGATAGGTCCAATTTTAAAATGCATGTAACTTCTATACTAACTAATGGATTTCATTCAAAATTGACACAACAATAGATCATATTATTTCAGATTATTTCTGACCATTATATGTATGTCATTGTTGCCAACATGATTTTACGCTTGCTGTTAGATCCAATGTTTAACTGCATGTACCGTCCATGCTATCCATGGGACTTCAACCAAATTTTGTATTCTGTACCTTAAGAGATGGAACTAAGAATATATTCAGTCATCAGAGCTGCCAACTGTAGTTCTCTATTAGGCTACACTATGCCAGGTATACAGTATTTCGAACTAATTAGAAATTTCGATATTATCAACTTAATTTCGTCATTATTCTTGATAGATCCATATTGATTAATCATTGGCATGAATCTTAAATTTTAAGAAAATTAGGCTCTTTAGTTCGTCACGGAACTTCTTGTTACTAATGAGATGGTGGAAGCCATGCACTGCCATCCTCGTAAATACATATCTCATTTCAAAATTGGTCGCAGTCCTGGTCCGGTCTACTAGAGCACCGGTGCCATATAATTCTGGCCATATCTCTTCACTTCGTTTTTGTAGAGATATCAGTAAATCCTCAGAGACGTTGGTGTTCTGTAGTGGAAAATGTATCCTGAGATCTTCTTCGAGGAAACTTTCTCTCGCCAGAAGATAAACAAGTCTTTATCCTGTCTTTTTTGATACGCCCAATATTCTTTTGATGTAGAGTGATTTGACTCTCTCTAATGTGGATAGATTCTTTAATGTATGATGTTGCCAAATTATATCAATACTGCACGTCGGTACAGACATAATTTAGTTCTAAATAATATCATTGCTGTTTCTAAACTCAGGGATCTTTGGATGGTTGGTTTCTCAGTTTAGGGGCTGCGACAACGCGGTCATGTAGCCCCGTGTACATTGGGTGTCTGTAGAATCTGTCTAATAACCGGTGTTAATTGTGATGGCTGTATCGGTGTGTGTGTCTGTTTTCTTTAATTCAAGTAAGGGCTGCACTTTGAATTTTTCAAATAGTTCCTACTTTTGCCACCAAACGCCACCGTCAACGACTACTAGGCCTAGTTCAGAACTTTGCTACTAGACGCCACAGCAATCGGCTCTTGGCAATGAACGTAGAAACCTAATAGCGTAGTTAACATTCTTAACCTATACAATTTAGCTTCATACAGGTGTAATTAGTGGAAGGTTCTTTAACATGCCATAAATCTATGACATGGGACCTCCGGCTTTACTTCCCCTCCGAAGGAAGGCATACTGAGGGATTTCAAACGCTCTTAAAAAATCCGACGGCTTCGGCCGGGTTTGAACCCGCTATCTTGGGCACATAAGCTCAGCATGCTACCGACTACGCCACCGAAGCCGCTTGAGGAATCTTTTAAATCCTATTTCATTCATTGCCTCCCCCAGGGGCTCACATCTAGTGAGAAGTGGGTTGGCGACCACGGGGCCCCAGCTGAGTCCGGCATTGCTTCCACTTACTTGTGTCGGGCTCCTCTCCGTCTTCTTTCCTGTCGACCTCACTTGGTCAACTCTTGTTCTCTTCTGACCCCGACGGTATTAGGGTATCCGAGGCCTAGGGTGTCTCTTCCTTTCCCGCCTTAATTGGCCCTTGTCTCATCTTTTCTGATACCCTCCTTTTGCGAGGGGTCAGCCTTCTTTTTCTCTTCCTTTTACCTCCTGCCTTGTGCTCTAGGCCCTTAAGGAGGCAGGGTGTATGTAGCCCCACCACTTCTGGTGCACCCTAGATAATGCTACACCCTCAGGGGCTCACGGCTGGTGAGTTCGGGCGTTGGCGACCCCGAGGGATTCCTGAGCTGGGTCCGTTTTCCCCTTTTTGTCCCTTCCCTTTGGGGCGGACCTTCTCCTCTCTCCCCTCTCCTCTCCTCTTTTCCTTCTATTTCCTTTTCTCTTGAAGATTCCCGCACTGTTTTTGTTACTCGAATCACCGTGTATCTAAATTCCCTTTTACCATTTTTTAAGGCATTTTTGATCTATGTTGCATTTTGTAAGTCTCTTCGATCTAAATTACATCTCGCGATTGTTTTCAACCTCAATTGCATTTTGTAAAGATTGACAATCTAAATTGCTTTTTAGTAAGTCTTTCAATGCAGGCGTCAGGGCATTTTAGTGAGTTTTTTGAATTTCAATTGCATTTTGTAAGTATTTTCAACCAAAACCGCATTTCGCACGAATTTTGAATCTAAATTGCATTTTGTTTGGTGGGCATTTTGCACATATTTTGATTCTCAATTGCATTTTGTGGGTATTTTGAATCTAAATTACATTTGTCAAGTATTTTCAATCTAAATTGCTTTTTGTAAGTATTGTCAATCCACATGAGTCGTTTGAATCTACCGTACATTTTGTAAGCATTTTCAATTTCAATTGCATTTTGTAAGTATTTTGAATTTCAATTGCACTTTGTGAATACTTTGGATTAGAACTGGGATATTTCAATCTGAATTGCCTTGTGTATTTTCAATTTCAATTGCATTCTGTAAGTATTTTGAACCTCAATTGCATTTTGTACGTACTTTCGATCTCATTTGCATTTTGTAAGTATTTTGAATTTCAGTTGCATTTTGTAAGTATTTCGGCGCTACTTTGCATTTTGTACGTATTTTGAATCTAGCCTACGTTTTGTGGGTCTTTTTCAATCTATTCTTTTTGTGCAACTTTTCGTTCTAAATTCCCTTTTGTAGGACCATATTGTTAGTTGTTTCCATGTGAGTTCCTTTTTGTACGTATTTTCAGTCTTCGATAATTTTGTTCTGGTTTCCATTTCATTATCATTTTCGCTATCACCCAGATCATTAGGGGCCGATAACCTCGATGTTAGGCCCCTTAAAACAACAATTATCATCATCATCATCATTCATTGCCATTGATATTACGAAATGAGGGCCATGACCGGGACGCGAAAATTATTATAACGTATTTGTTTTCCCAGTGACGTGACCTTCACGACCTTATGTCATCAGAAATAAGGCCAACTTTTCTATTCTCTTCTATTAATCGCCTATGTAAATAGCATAACAACGGCTCAACATTTTGACAGCAGTGACAGTTATAAAACTGTCATCGAAAACAGTTTACTTCCCATCGAATCTGGTTTAATACAAGAGTAAATAATCAACGGAGACATTAACGTCCTCCTGAGGCAAATATAATAGTACATTATGCAACGAGCCTATAATGGCAATAATTAAGACACGAGTATGTTTATAAAACGAGCGTATGCGAGTTTTATAATTTCCATACGAGTGTCTTAATTACCATTATAGGCGAGTTGCATACGACTGTTTATGTTCGACGACAATTATTATAACTATTTTATGTTCGAACATAAATGTTCATAAATATCTGTCGAGATTTCGACAGTTTTATGTACTGAACAGAGCGCATGAGACGCATAGAATGCCTTGTATTTGACCATGGCTTCCTTGATTGCCCTACTATGATACTTGGCCAGGCAGTGAAATTTAAATTAGAAGGCCGTGGAACTCAGCGCATCTAATTATCTAATTGGTCAAACAACTGTTTCTTGAGCTCTGATTGGTGGGAGAAACTGTTTCATAATGAAAAATAGTGTTATAATGAGCCTGATTATAGTACAGTTTTCTGACATATAATAGTCAGGGTCGAACATAAAATCCTGAACAGGCAATGTCTGTTGATATCATAAAGGAATGTCAGGTTTATCCTAATTCGTGATATTTTTTATGGCAGGCACTGAACTATAAATTTCCCGTATCCGTGACATTATAATATATTTGGGGATAATACATAGCCAGTCCTGGTTATAAGTTATTAGTGTGTCATCTCTGAAAATTTCATTAAGATCAGAGGAGCCATTTAGGCATCAATTCCAAACAAACAAACAAACAAACAAACAAACAAACTAACTAACTAACTGACAGAGAGAAACATTTCTTTACATGTATATCGCAAGTCCACTTCCTATTATAGTGGCTTTGGTGGCGTAGTTGGCAGCATGCTGAACTGCTGTGCCCAAGATAATGCGTTCAAACCCGGCCAAAGTTGTCGAATTTTTGAAGAGCGTTAAAATCCTGCAGTATGCCTTCCTTTGGAGGGGAAGTAAAGCCGGCGGTCCCATGTCAAAGATTTATGGCGTGTAAAAGATCCTTTCACAGACTAAACTTGTGTGAAGCTAAATTACTAGGTTAGAATTCGTTGGAACGCTCTAATAAAGTTCCAACGTTCACCAATAGATCTCATTGACATCTGGTAGCGAAAGTTGGAACTACTTAAATTTGAACGGAACTTGTAGCTCTCCCTAAGGGTGCTAGATGCAGCTAGAGCCTCTGGCGAGCAAAAACATGTCCTCGAACACTCCCGGCACCAAAAGCCATACGATAAATAAATAAGTGTAGCAGTTAGCATTCCTGGCTGTCACCCCGGAGGTCCGAGTTTGATTCCCGCCTCTGCCAATGAATTTAATTCTGGCCTGAGGCTGGAACGGGGTCCACTCAGTCTCATGTGGCACAACTGAGAAGTGGTGGGTTCGATTCCCATCTCAGTCTTCCTGGAAGTGGTTTTCCAAGGTTTTCACTTCTACTCCAGGCAGATGCCGGGATTGTTCCTAACGTAAGGCCACGGACGCCTCCTTCGCAATCCTCACCTGCATTACAAATACACACACCACTACAGACACCACAATAACTCAGGTTATGAGAAAAATTCTACACACACCCAAGTACACGGGGCTAAATGACAACGATGTCGCAAAGCCTCTAAATGAATAAAGAACAACATGATTGTATATCGCATGGTATCAACTCAAATATATTTCATTACGAATTACTATTAGCGAGAATATATCGATCATACAAACTCAATAATTGAATCATAGAAAGTAAACAGATCCTTTTGTTTGTTATAGAGTTTCAAATTCTGGTCCTTATACAGTAGTCTATTCCCGGAGATGAGTGTGAAACATGGCAAGTGCTGTCAGCAAGAGTGAGTCTAGTTAGTAATTTATGGAGTTGGATATATGCTTCGGAACTCCGCACAAGTTACTATCACGAAGTGCAAGCCGAGGAAAGCCACAACATTGGAAGGGTGTTGTTTATGAGGCTGGAATTCCAGCCAATAATGTCTTGTACGTACTGTAAATGAACTCCACAGTTTCAGTTCGACCATATCTATATCAATCAAATCAGAGTTTTGGCTGCACAATTCTCGGAATTAAAGAAGAGAATGTTTTATATTATCATTTCGTGTCACAATAATGCTGATATGTTTTTTTTTAGTTTGAGTGTGTTAAATCACGTTCTACGTTTCCGATAGAAAAGAACGGAGATTCATAGTTCGAATCTCAGGACCGACAGTGGTCATCCCGAATGCGTTTTTTTCCAAGGTGCTTCCCTACTCCCTCCGGGAAAACATCACGATGGGACCTAATTTCAAGTCCCGGAGTAACTACAACAATCCTTGACCTTAATAAACACAGAGTCAGCGGCTGGTTGTGCGCAAAGTCGCAGGATCGAATCCTGGTACAGTCAGTTGCCAGGATGCATAAATGCAAGGGATCGTATCAGTATATTTACTGGCACGTTAAAGATTTCTTTCAGGACAAAGTTCGGGCACACCGACGTCTCTTAAACCTGCAGAAGTAAATTGGGACGTAAAATTCATATATTAATAATAATAACAATAATAATAAGAATAATAATATTATTATTATTATTATCCGAAATTTAAGTGCTTGTTCAGTCCGTCAACACGATTATAACTAATTGTAATGGGTGCTATTACCTGAACCTAAAGGAAAAAATACATGAGAATTTGTTAATCTCTTCGAATATGTTTGCGGCTTAAGGAATAACACCCAATACAATTGGGTACGACCGTGTTGACCGATTGAAAAGCACTAAAATTTCGTTTACTTAGGAAACACAGAAAAATGGCTTCTAACACGAGTATTATTATTTTATAGTCCGCAAACAAACTCAACTTATAAGACGAACACAGCTGATGACCATGATGTTTGGACACGTATCACCTGAAAGCAGTGAAAGCAAATTCATAAATTAAGGTACAGTATCTAAAATTGGATTTTCACGATCATGTTAATGGCAAATAGAAGATTACAGCTATTAGTTAGTCAATATTACAGACGTTATAAACCATTTTGATGGACGTTAGAGAATTAAAATATCGAAAACCTACGCGACTCCAACACGTGACCTTAGGCTTTGTACGCCATTGCTCTGTCCCCTGGGCTAATGGAGGAGACATCTTAATTCACATTGGTATGAAAATCCAACTCTTGAATCCAAGACCACAGTAGGCAATTTTGGAATGCAAAGCCCACACCAAGCAATTCTGGAATTCTAAGCCCACAGCAAGCAATTTTGGGATCCAAAGCCCATAGCAGAAATTCTGGGATCCAATGCCCACAGCAGGTAATTCTGGTATCCAAAGCCCACAGCAGTCAATTCTTGATTCCAAAGCCCACAGCAGGCAATTCTGGAATGCTAAGCCCACAGCAAACAATTCTGGGATCCAAAGCCCATAGGAGGCAATTCTGAGATCCAAAGCCCACAGCAGGCAATTCTGGGATCCAAAGCCCACAGCAGGCAATTTTTGACTCCAAAAGTACACAGTCAGCAATTATAGAATCCAAAGCCCTCAGCAGCTAGTTCTCGGTTCCAAAGCCCACAGCAGGCAATTCTTGATTTCAAGGCCTCAGCATGCAATTCTGGAATCGAAAGCCCATAGCAGGCAATTCTTGATTCCAAGGCCACAAAAGGATACTAACACGATGTGATTTGTGTCAAACATATGCTGGATTGACATACCGTAATGTAGTCTACGTTATTACCAACAAACTATTTTTGAACTCAATGCTCTATTCCTAAAAGAATTTGATAATTGAAATGCACTAGTTCACAGTTGTATTTGTTATTGTCATTGTTGCTGTTGTTGTTGTTGTTTTTCGAACTTGAAACATTGTTAACTTTTATCACCGGGCAGGCATGGTCGACAGGCGAGTTTATGCTTATCCCTTTTCATCAGCAGTAGCATTAGTTGCATATGTAGATAAAATGTAAATCGAAGCTATTTCTTTTTGAATGCAGTATTTTTGCATCTATCTCTTGGCACAATCTGGAGAGAAATGTTAGTTTTCAGAGATATCACAATCCTATTTAAGGCTGTGATTTTACAAAAGCTACTGAAGTGTCAATGGTTCCGAGTAATGGCATTCAGAGCACGGCAGTTGCAATGGATGCTATGAACCGTTCTACTTACAGGGTTAGTACTGATATACTGGCTCAGTGAGGAAAGCAATGGCAAACTACCTCTCTCCCCTCCTTACTGAGTACGCCTTAATATTGCTGCCTTGTGTGTTTGAGAGTTTTTATCCACATAACCAACAGTGGTCCTACCAGCCTTCGGGCTCACTACCTAAGAGACGAATCTGACAGATATGCATGTCTCTGAACCATTGAATATTTGTTATCATATACCTGACAAAATACGATATGACAAAACTTAAAATAGTTTGACCCTATACAAAACACATTTTTGAAATTCTAATTTTAATGATTCTTCTATCTTTTTTTCAGGTAAGGAGCGATAGCCAACACTACATCAGTAGAAAATCCACAAGTATCAGGTGAAGTAATTGGCTTATTTCTGTAAATAAATAGTGGTTAAATGTGACAGCCTCATGACTGTAAAATTCCTGGCACGATATGAAACCTCTACCGGGTGAAATTCTGGTACCCCGGTGTATCATAAGAGTCATGACAATAACAAATAAAATGCTTTATTATTATTATTATTATTACTATCGTCAATTCCCCCTCAAGGAGGGCATTAAGACACAATCAATTTTATAGTGTGTTTTTCTACCCCTTTCTTCTTTCTTCCCAATATTTTATTATTATTATTATTATTATTATTATTATTATTACTATTATTGATAGTACCTAGATTATAGAAAGCCACTTTTCAGTGCTACATTAGTAAATGAAATTTAAATGCTTTTCAGTCGGGCAATATGAAGGTACCCAAAATTGTAAAAGGTGTTATTCCCTGAACCTAAATTACATGAGATTCTCATTTAGACTTTGGTTGGTTGGTTGGTTCTTAAGTTTAGGAACTGCGACAAAGCGGTCATGTAGCCCCGTGTACTTTGGGTGTGTGTATAATCTGTCTGATAACCGGTGTTAATTGTGATGACTGTATTAGTGTGTGTTATCTGTTTTTTAATTTAAGTACTGCAACTTAGAATTTTCAAATAGTTCCTACTTTTGCCGCCAAGTGCCACCGTCAACGACTACTAGGCCAAGTTCAGAACTTAGCTACCAGACGCCACCGCAGTCGGCTCTTGGCAACAAACGTAGAAACCTAAGAGCGTTGTTTATATTCTTAACCTATCCAATTTTAGCTTCACACAGGTGCAATTAGTGGAAGGTTCTTTAACATGCCATAAATTTATGACCTGGGACCGCCGGCTTTGAGAAAAAAGATGTAAGAGGAACTGCTTACCTACCTTACATACATAACACGACGGATCGTATTGCTAAACTCTTACGTCGGTATAACATACGGACTGTATTTGGAAGTTCTGTTAAGATTAGGCAACTCCTGCGACCAACTAAGGACAGTTTGCCTTAAATTGCAACAACCGGGTATCTACAGAGTTCCCTGTACGTGTGGCAAGGTTTACATCGGGCAGACTTCGAGAACAATATGCATTCGCATTAAGGAACATAATAGATGTATCAGGCTCCTTAAACCTGATAAATCAGCTGTTGCTGATCATGCTTTAACACCTGGCCATGATGCCATGTTCCAAGGAGTGGATGTTCTTGCCCGTATAAAGCAATATCGTCCCAGAATCATCAGGGAGGCGGTTGAAATATGTAAACAACCAGATAATTTCAACCGCGACACCGGCTACAATCTCAGTGAATCCTGGCTACCTATTATCAGAACCCTCAGAAAGTAATACACTGCTGCTTTTCGTTGTCCCTACATGGGGCTATAATGGCGTCCATCTTTGGGCACCTTTTATATGTTCTTTGTTGCTTTCTGTTAGCAATCGATTGTCGTATTTCATATTATTCCTGACGAAGAGAGACATGGTTTCTTTCGAAACGCGTCGAATGTTAATATAATAATACACGGCATAAGCCCAAAATTCAACATTATGAATACATGAGATTCATTAATTAGTTCGTTAATTAATTAACCTGAAAGAAATTACATGAGATTAATGGTTTTCTTTTCAGGGTTAGGCAACAGCACCGATTACAATTTGGGTACAATCGTGTTGATCGTCTAAAAAACATTTAAATTTCATAAAAAATAATTGTTAACAAATGGAAAGGAGTTGAATGTTGCGTCTGAACGTCTTCATTTTTAAAACTGGAAATTTTAGTTGCAATTAGAACAAATATTTGCTGTCGTTGATTGATTTAGGGGCTTTGCGACATCGTGGTCATGCAGCCTCATATACTTGGGTGTAGGTAGAATTTGTCTGATAACCTGTGTTATTGTGATGAGGATTGAAAGAGAGGCGCCCGTGGCCTTAAGTTAGGAAACAACCCGGCATTTGCCTGGAGTAGAACTGAGTAACCACGGAATACCACATCCAAGATGGCTGAGATGGGAATCAAAACCTCCTCTTCTCAGTATTGACGCACGAAGCTGAGTATACCCCGTTCAAGCCCTCATATCAGACATAAAATTTCTTGGTTTTCCCGAGATTATTTTGTATTTCTGGTGTATTTCGGTTGAACGTTTGACAATACGAGGCAAAGTTGATTGTCGTACCTTTCGGCATAAATTCCACGTGCACCACACCCTCCACGTCAAAGAACTCTGTCTCCATTACCTTTCCTGCTGAAGGTTGGACCTTTGCCTTCGTTGGTTGTGGTGATGTGGTGTGCACCCATTCCATCGATGTTTTCTTTGTTTCGGAGTTGAAGTGGTGGACAACGAGGAGATGAAAGCAGCTGCATCCAGGTACAGGGTCATTATCTATGTGCGCCCCGATAAACACGGCCAGCTAAGCCAGCTGTGACTGGCGCAGATAGCGGGTGCGCGCACGTGATTCAGCCGGTGGTTGGCGCACTCCGCTGGCTCATATCGCTAGTTCACACGTGTTTTGTCTTTCATATGGATGTGTATCTGCTAAGCTTGGACGTTAGTATTGCACGTTTAGTGAGTATTGTGATTACTGTGATTGTTGGTCATGCCTAGACACCAATTCTTATTGCACGAACGTGTGTATATCCATAATTCGTATATGAAAAGCAGAAAATCTTATTCTGAAACGAGACGAAAATATCGAATCAAGTTTCCATGAAGACCTGTGCCTAATGTCAGTACAATTAGGAGACTCGCAAAACGATTCAAGGAAACAGGCTCCGTAAATAATAAAAGGGACATTCTTTCATCAGAAGATGTCTGGTGTGTGTTACAAGAGAGGGAGGACATTTTCAGCATCACCTATGAGCTCTGTAAGTACACATTATTGAACATATTTGGTAAAAGTGTGAAAGCGCACGCCAACCACCAGCTGAACGTGTACGCGCGCATGCGATCTGCGCCATTCACAGCCGGCTCAGCTTGCCGTGTTTATGGGGGTTCACCTAGATAATGACTCTGTAGTTACTAGAGTGTGTGTTGAATTTGTCACCCAATCTATATTATTGTTGTGTCTGTAGCAGTTTGTGCATTTGGCATTAAGGATAAGATTTGGGAGGCAGCAATGGTGGTCTTAAGCTACGTTTTATCCGAGCATTTGCCTGGGGTGGAAATGGGGAACCACTAAAAACACTCCTAGAGTGGCTCAGGTAGGAATGGAACCCATCTGCTCTCAGTTCTGACTCGCAAGGTGGAGTGTGCCCCGTTCCAACACTCAGCGTAGAATTAAATTTCTTCGCAGAGCCAGGAATCGAATCCAAGAACATCGGGGTTGGAATCTCAATATGAAGCCCTAAACCACAAAACATGGCTTAACATATAAACGGAATGATTTATTTAAATAATAAGAATTGACGATATATTGGCTTTCATGGCCAGTGAAATAAAACGTAGCAATTATAATAGGTGAATGCCATGTCTTGTGGGGGGTTTTGCCTCGGAACACCCAGCTGGCTCATCAGTGAGCTCTTGGGTCCGTGCCCGGACCCCCGCATTAGTAGCGAATTGCGCCCTACCTCCCTTTATTGCGAGAGCTAAACGATCAAGCTGCCTTCACCTCCCTATAAAGGTTTCCAAAAAAGATGGTATATTGGCTTTCACGGCCAGTGAATTAAAACTCAGCATTTGTTTTAGATTTATGCCGTGTCCGGGCATGGACACCAAGTGGCCGCTGATGAACCAGCTTGGTGTTCCTAGGCGATATCCCACACAAGACACGGGATAAAACTAGAGAAAATACTGAGTTTTAATAAGAATTGACTTCACAGGCGTGATACAAGGCTATTTGAAACACCTCCCTATCATTATTTATTGATTTAGGGGATACCAAAGTGAGAATTAAGACACCTGCTATCAGGGAACTGCGCACATGCGTACTTAACATTGTGAACTGAAGCTCGGTGTTTGCCAAGTATTTACACAGCTTGCCGTCCAAACTTCATGTCGTAGTTTGAGCTTAGAGTTGTTGGTGTATTGTCAGTGTTTGCGTTAAGGCACTGGATTTGATTTTAAATTTACAGCTAACCATATTCTCTGTTTGCTTTCTTTTCTGTATGAAATGGCCATACAATGAAAGAAATTTTGTTGTTGATTTTTAGGGGCTTTTTGACATCGTGCTCATGAATCTTTGTGTACTTGTGTGTATATAGAATTTGTATGATAACCTACCGTATGTCACTGTGATGCCTGTAGTAGTGTGTGTCTTTGTAGCCTAATTCAGTTAGGATTTGGGTAGGAAGCGGCCGTGGCATTTAGTTAGCTACCTTCCCGGCATTTGCCTGGAGTAGAAGTGGGAAACCACGGAAAACCACCTCCAGGATGGCTGAGGAAGGAATCTAACCACCCTCTTCTCAATATTGCCTCACGAGCCTGAGTGTACCCCGTTCCGCCCCTCAGACCAGAATTAAATTTCTTGGCAGTGCCGGGAATCGAACCCGGAGCTCCGTGGTGACAGCCAAGAATACTAGGCACTACACAACGAGGCGGACTATTGTAAATGTGAAGATTTGAAGTTATTCTTTCAGTATGTATTTAAGAAACTGATAGTTGTAACTCTTCAATCGGTCTACACTGATTAGCCCAATGACTGGGTGCGTTACAATGTATGTAATATGTCAATAATAAGTTTATGTTCGACGATGTCGAAATGTAAATATTATATGTCAGAAAACTGTATCATAATGAGGGTCATTATAACACTATTTTTCATTATGAAACAGTTTCTCCCACCAATCAGAGCTCATGAAACAGTTGTGTGACCAATTAGATAAGGATAGCATCGCATCTGCGCTGACTTCCACTGCCTCCTATTTCAAATTTCACTACGTGGCTAGTGTCATAGTGGGGTATTCGAGGAGGCCATGGTCAAATACAAGGTATTCTCTGCGTCCCATACGCTCTGTCGAGTACATAAACTGGCGACAGGTATTTATGAATATTTACTGTATGTTCGAACATAAAATAGTTATAATTATCGTCGAACATAAACAGTCGTATGCAACTCGCCTATAATGGTAATTAAGACACTCGTATGCAAATTATAAAACTCGCTTCACTCGTTTTATAAACATACTCGTGTCTTAATTATTGCCATTATAGGCTCGAGGTATATACTAAAATAACAGTAATGAAAAATCACATTAGCTTCGGTGATTCACTCATGTGGTAGTGGTAGCAATGGAGCTTATTAATAGACAAGGTGTCGCTGATTTAGCACTAGTACCAATAGTACCCGGAACCGACAGTAGTGGCTACGCTGGCTAAAGCGCAGCATTAGGTCATGGGGCCAAGCTCTCTGCTGACTCGGTAGACGCGTGGGTTCGAGCCCCACCGTCGGCCGTCCTTGAAATGGTTTTCCGTGGTTTCCCATTTTCAACACTAGGCAAATGCTGGGGCGGTACCTTCTGACAGGCCACGGCCGCTTCCTTCCACATCCTTGCCCAGTTTCATTCACCATCATTCATTTCATCTCTCATTAACTCCTCTCATGATGTTGGCGTCAGGAAGGGCATCCGGCCGTAAAAACCATCAACACAACGACTTCCATCGCATCTCATCCCCGACCCCGTTCGAAAACGGGAATAATAAGGGGTAGACATACATACACCAATAGTACCCGGATGAAAAGAAAGTTATTAAATTCTAACCCTCATCAGTAACTGTCTTATAAAGCACAATGCATTATTTTCCATGACCCCTTCTTTAAAACCAACGCATACATTAAGACTTATTGTAATCGAACTTCACCGTATATCTACGCAATATTCTCTGTCAAAGACCAACAGCTTCATCATACCATATATACAATTTTCAATTAAACAAGGAATAAATACAATAAATTTCCAAACCATGCTCCCCTCAGCAAGGAGCCTTATTTCATCCTATGAACAACCATCGCAAGATTTATTAAAATTGTAAATCTATTTATAAAATAATTTTTGCCATCACCAGATATTTTAGATCTACACATTTTTCAGAAAACTATTTTATAATACTGTATCGTCAACTTCAAAGCACAGATTGTTAGAGATCTGGCTTTTTAATACTATTTCATGAAAAATTATTAACAAGGAAAGGGAAACCCCCAAGGTAAATATTAATCAACTTTTCTCGTAATTCAATTAGTTTTCATTCATGTTATAAGGCAGTTACTGAAACTGGTATAATAAATTATATTTTCAAAACTATTTACTGACTTAGGTGTAAAATGTCATAAAAATAACCATGATAGCCTGATTCCTTATTGAAGATGTAATTATAATAAAATTTATGTTCGAACCTGACTATTATATGTCTGAAAACTGTATCATAATGATGGTCATTATAACACTATTTTTAGCCTATTTTCAATTTTGAAAAAATAGGCTTATGAGATCACATTTTGTCCGTGTGTGTGTGCGTGCGTGTGTGTGTGTGTGTGTGTGTGATTCGTGTGTGTGTCCCCCCCTAATAAAATCGAAACGGCTGGAGCGATTTCAATGAAACTCGGGAAGTTCATAGCACTATTCCCGGCGACCTCGACCGTGCCCTTCAAATTTTATTACGTCACTCCAATCCAACATGGCGGCTGTGCGAAATATTTCACTAGCATTCAATATCTCCGAAACTATTACCGATATCGCCCTGAAATTGTGCACGGTGATAAAGGGCACTACTAGAAGTTCACCTATGAGACTTTCAAAAACCTGGTGACTACAAAACCAACATGGCGGCCAAGCGAAGTTGAGACATTTAAATAGACTTTTCTCGCGATTTAACTATCTAAATGTAATGAAACTTGGTACAGCAAATGTTTATACACGTTGTAATGCACTGGAGTCTAATTTAGTTCAATTGTTTACATAACCTCAAAATGGCGGCTGTGCGAAATATTTCACTGACATTCTATATCTCCGAAACTATTAAAGACATCACCCTGCAATTTTGTACGGTGATAAAGGGTACTGATACAGGTATACCTATGCATATTTCATAAACCTGTAAAGTACGAAACGAACATGGCGACCAAGCGAATTTAAAATATTTTAATAGACTTTTCTCGTGATTTAACTCTCTGAGCGCAGTGAAATGTGGTACAGTAATTGATTTTGCAGATTGTAATGCACTGCCATCTAATTTAATTCAATTGCTTACATAACCTCAAGATGGCGGCTGTGCGAAATTTTAAAATTAAGTTTTAATTTCTTGTGTCGTAATCATGCGATCGAAGTGAAAGTTTGAATAATGAACCTAGGCAATAATTGTCCTTGAATGGTACATAACTCTATGGCCTATACACATAACACTCCTAAATGGTGAGCTCCCGAAATATTTAGACGGTTCTCAATATCTATGAATCTTTTACAGCAACCAAACTGAATTTTTCTATGTTCATAGAGACTATGAACATATGTTCACCTATAGGACTTTCAGGAACCTGGTGAGCACAAATCCAACATGGCGGCGACGCGAAGTATAAATATTTAAATGGACGTTTCTCGCGAATTAACTATCCGAGTGCCGTGAAACGTTGCACGTTAAATGCTTATACAAATGTTGATCCACTGGCATCTAATTTATTTCAATGGTTTGCATTATCACAAGATGGCTGCTGTGCGTAATTTTAAAATCTCGTTTTTACTTCTTGTTGTCTAATCATGCGATTGAAGTTTGAATACCACACGTACACAATAATCTTAATGTAATAGTACAAAAATAAAAATCCAACCTGGCGACCATCAGAAATATTTAGACGGTTCTCAATATCTACGAATCTGTTACAGCAATTAAACTGAAATTTTGTATGTTGATTGTGGCAGTTAACATAAGTAGGATATATGAAAATAGGCTGTATAGTTCTTCACGGAACTACTTGTTCATTATGAAACAGTTTCTCCCACCAATCACGGCTCAAGAAACAGTTGTTTGACCAATTAGATAAGGATACCTTTGCGCATGCGCTCAAAATCCAACATGTCTATATTAATTACCGAAAGTGCACCGTCCATATGTTCGCGTAAATAAACTGGTGAATCTGAGACAAGAAATAGCATTGTACCTTAATATCCCCAAATCCAATTCCTACACAGCGCGTTGTTTTGAAACGACTTCGGTGACATTTTTACTGAATACTGGTGTTCAATCTGCACATATGGCATTGAAGCACACAGAGCGCATCTGTCGGTCAGTCACAGAGCTTGGAAATTAGAGATATGCTACCCAGCGCAGCACCCGATCACAAAATTCTAGTGACAATCTCAACAGATATTTATGAATATTTATGTTAAAACATATAATAAAGTTATAATTATCGTCGAACATAAACAGTCGTATGCAACTTGCCTATAATGGTGATTAAGACACTCGTATGGAAATTATAAAACTCACATACGCTCGTTTTATAAACACACTCGTGTATGCTTCTCCCTCATTAAAATTTAAAACAAAACAAACAAAAAAAAACAGATCTTTTACAAAATGTGTTAAGTAAGAAAATCATGAAAAATAAAAGTCTTGATGTAAAAAAAAAGCGTTTAATACAAGAGAGGTGGATGGATATAGCTACTGTAGGTTAGAACTGATAGTTTGGAATGTGTTTGGGAAGTAATGGAGAAATAATGGAATGAAAACGTTGGATAAGTGTTACAAGGTAATGTTATAAATGGACAAGAAATGTATTTTACTTCTGATTATAACGCCAATAAGGAAACCTTCTTAATATGATTAATTTCATACCATTACGTATTTAATTTCTATGTAGTTATGAAACCATTTCCCTTAATTTATCATGTTTATCACCAATCCCTTTCTATTACGGATATAGCCGAGACTTCCCTGCATGTAATTATTTTCCAGAAGTGTTATTTACGTATTATTCGTATCTTATATACTGAGCCCGATCGGCTCATTGTCCCATTGACTTCTAGAAAGTGATGTCTACGATGTAGTGAGGGTGTTATTTTTTTATACAACGAATAGTTTAGAATTATTTCGAGTGGAATAGCCGTTATAACCCCTTCTTAGAAGTACGATAGGGATCTGCTTTTCTTAATAAATTCAGATATTTTTTACTTAAGCTTAGTAATTTTAGATTTACTTCTTCCTGTGGATGTGTTCTTTAGGCTGGTTCAATTACCCTCACCCCTTTCCCAACGCTCTAGCAAAGTTCCAACGTTCACCACTAGGTATCATTGATATCTGGTAGCGAAAGTTGGAACTACTTGAAATTGAACGGAACTTGTAGCTCACCCTATAAGGGTGTCCGCTGGAAACAGCTACAGACTCAGGCGAGCCGAACATGTCCTCAAGACACTCCCGGCACTAAAAGCCATGAAATGAAAATCCACAGCCTGTTTCCAGCCTCCAACCGGGTCAGGGAATGGAATGAATGAAGCCCCCATCTAGCGGCGAGGATATTAACTGTGCCGGCTGCCAAAGTCTGTCGCACTCCCCTGGGGCAATGACTAAATGAATGACAGATGAAGTGAAATGATAGTGGAGAGTGTTGCTGGAATGAAATTTTTGACAGGGAAAACCGGAGTACCCGGAGAAAAACCTGTCTGCCTCCGTTTTGTCCAGCACAGATCTCACATGGAGTGACCGGGATTTGAACCACGGACCCAGCGGTGAGAGGCTGGCGTGTTGCCGCCTAAGCCACGGAGGCTTCACTAAAAGCCATACGATAAATAAATAATAAATCCAAACCAGATACTCCCTGGAACGACAGTCTCGTGCCAAGCTGGTTGAAGGGCACATCCGATCTTCTCAGTGTATGTTTTGTTGGAAAGGGGTCTCGTGCGGGCTGATCTGGATCTGGATCCCCAGTCCCACTATATCCTGGACTAACGGGCACAATACATTGTATCCCGCCCATTTATTGGGAAAATTTGTGTTGACTGACTGAATATTTACAACTGTCACTACCTATTGGTGTCTAGGATTGGCCCTGGAACTATAAATAGGGTACCATTCTATGGAGTGTGTAACAAATCGTGGAAAACTACACTCGGAATAACCGCCATCAAGGCCCAGATTCTAACCCTCAATCTCGTGACTGCCAGTTCCCCCTTGTGCGACTTACCGCACCACTGCTCTTTGGGGTCACTAAATCGTGGTGTTAAAATCAGATTTTATTCAACCAACTGCGTTAATGTGTGATTTTAGTATTGATATAACAATAGCAACTGAGCAGATGTTTATAAATGTGAAACAACATGGCTACAACTGTTTTGTCATTGATTTGGGGCGTACGGAAGCCAGATTCCACACGGAACGTGATATTGTGGTTGTGTTATTGTTTTTAGCTCAAAATATCTGGGTTTCATTTCATGGTAAAACAGCAGTTGAACAGTACAGTACATCCCGCAGTTATAGCGTCCTGGCAAACATATTAACCTTTTGAGTACCGAGTTACTAGTCAGCTGTTTACTAACTTTGTGCTGTTTCTTCATTCGCAAGTACAATAAATTGTACAAGCCGTAATTTTTGTATTACCAGGGAGGTGATAGGCTTGAAATGTCTGCAGGTATAAAGTTTTTATTAATGAAAATGCAAATTAAAAACGTTAAGCAGGGAGAACGGGCTGTTTGTTTATAAGTTTGTTTACGTTATACAATGGTTTGGAAACTTAATTTCAATTTGACATTTCTCAAATATTAGAGGCTTTACATCATTAGGTTTCGTTTTCTGGAATGTTAAACTATTCCCGTCACACTATAAGAAATTATGTCAATTTTTAAATTGAACTACTTGATCCGAGGACTGACTAATATATTGGAGACACGTGAACTTTGATTTCATTCTTCACTGCGCATTAAACTTTTCTTAATGATACTTCCTCCAGACACAAAGAAAAATCTAACTTTACTTTTGTGATGGAAATAGTCCATAACGCAGAGCGATCAAAAGCATATAACTTTGTGTGTAATTGTTAAGGGATTCTGTCTGCATTATATTCTGAACCAATTTTAGAAATCTTACTATAGAATCTTACGTAAAGTTCAATTTGATCAATACAGCTCGTTGCGTAGTGGCTATCATTCTTGGCTGTCACGTCATCCGGTACATGAGGGAGAGTGGTTACTTTTTTAGGTTTCAATTTAAGTTAAGACTTTTAGTTCAGGTTAAGTCTGTTGTGTTTTTTATTGCGCTCATCTATTTTATTGGTCACTATGCCTTATTTGTTTTATTGTTTTTCTTTACCATCCGCCTTTTTATTTATTTTTATTCAAATAAGGCATAATTGTTGGGGCTCACTGTCTATTTTATATAAACCATTTTCGTTTCATCCATGGCAGTGAGCTGTTTTCATCTTCATCCTCATATTTCACGCCATTTCATTTCATTAGGAGCCGATAACCTCGCTATTAGGCCCCTTAAAACAACAATTATCATCATATCATCATCTTGGCTGTCACTGCGGAGGCCCGGGTTTGATTCCCGGCTCAGCCAAGAAATGTAATTCTGATCTGAGGTCTGGAACGGGGTCCACTCAGCTCGTGAGTTCAAAACTGAGAACTGAGAAGAGGCGGGTTCGATTCCTGCCTCAGCCATCCAGGAAGTGGTTTCCCACTTCTACTCCGGGCAAATTCCGGGATGGCACCTATTGTAAGGCCACGGCCGCTTCCTACTAAAATCCTACCTTGATTACAAATACAAATAGACAAATACAGACATCACAGTGACACAGGTTATCAGGCATATTCTAGACACACCCAAGGACACAAGACTACATGACCACGATGTCGCAAAGCCCCCCAAAAAATCAGCAACAACTTATGAATATAGAGACAAGTGAATTCTTAAATCCTGTCGGCTATCCGTGGAAATATTGTCCTTGGCATCTCTATTTTAACTCATAGGAAATTTTTATATAGTGTCCTTCATTCTAGTCTCAATTATTAAAAAATGCACAATTGACTATGGACAACAGATAAACACACACTACCCCACTCACCAGTGACGTCATGAGACCTACATAATGTGTTCCTGAGATGATTTAGTACTGTAGTGTATGGGCAGTATTAGGAACAGGGTTGAGGTAGGTTCCCAGGGGCTTGAAATAATGTAATATCCTGGAATTTGCAAGGAAGGAATGTAGAAACTCTCGGCGAAATCCCACATTCAGAACACAGATGCTGTCAGTACCGGAATCTGAACCTGTGATCTCCTAACTTGTTGCAGATCACTATTGTGGTCGTGGTGTGCTATTTAGCACACACGGCTACGGCACGTGGTAATTCCTTAGAAGTTAAATGACTGTTGTGCGCCGACAGGACCTTTAACTTTCTAGCAATTATATGAACGAGTGCTTCAGATTCTAATCCGGCCAACAAGACGTTCCCTAAGGACTGCATGAGAATCGCAAGTTAATTGCCGTCATATATTCTCGTTAGCAGCGTATGAGCAGTGGTGTTTATTTTATTTCCTTTAGAAGTGTAAATAGCTGTGGGACTAGCTCGTAATCTCTCTCTCCTTTAAAGTTTTGGCTAACAAGGAAATTTACTAAGTGCGCACTTTATATTACAGTACTTAAAGAAGCCCACGGGGTAACATTTTGCTAGCAAAAAGATACATTCATCTACTGCGCGACGCGTTTACATGTTAAAGAATATTGTAAACACATTCATCTTTAGGTAAACACACTCGCCACGTATTTTCTTTTGTTTAATTTCCTAACTATAACGAATAGATAAATGGTAGTTATCGTATCATTTTGTTGTTGGGTGTGAAAGAGTTTTACTTAAAAGGGATAGGAAAGTGATCATTAATCTGTGCAGAAACCAAACAACAATTCTAGAGTGATAGGGGAAAGCGAATAAGTACCAAAATGGTCAAAATTAGATAAGTGTGCCCGGGGCTAGATGACAATATAATCCTTTATTTGGTAAAAAGAAAATAAGTCAACTGTATTTCAAACCATGACAAGTCTTGGATAAAATTAGGTAAGTAAAGATCCATTGTTTCCCGGTAGGGAAAAAATGGACAAGTCAACTTATCTGCATGGGACCATATCAATAAGTTCCTGGATAGGTCGTAAGCAAACAAGTCAGCGAACTCTTTCATGCTAATAAAGAGTCAATCCATGTTTTACTTGTATAATTGACAGGTAATCTTCATAGAGTTCAGGTATTTTCATTCCAAGCATGTGTGTGTTCTAAAACTCATATTTCAGTTTTACGCAGTTGGTAATAATATTGATGACATACTGAGACAATACTGGTCGACAACTGTGTCTTGAATTATTGTGAAAATAAGTCTTAAGTTGACATCAAGAGGGCAACGTATGGTAGAAATGGCCATCAAACGACAAGCAAACGATACCTTCGTTGCTATTGTTTTGTCCACACCGAAAAGAACAGCAGTCAAGCCGAAGAACATGAGAGAAAAGCTGGTATTCATAATGGTGTAAGGCAAGACTGCAACTTATCACCCATACTTTTCAATCCATGTATTGAACAACCAATGAAGGAAATTGGAGAAAGAATTAATGTAGGAGTAAAGAGAAATAATCTCAACTCTGAGATTTGCTGATTACATTGCCATGTTTGCCGATTCACCAGAGGATCTGAATGAGTTTATTATTGGTATGGACTTCATCTTGAGGAAAGAATTCCTCATAAAAATCAATAAATAAAAACACAAAGACAATGGAATGCTGCCAAAAGAAATCAGAAACCCCTATTGACGTCTAATTGGCAGCTGAAAATCTAAGGGTAGTAGGACAATTTTGCTACTTTGGAAGCAAAATAATCAGTGATGGACGAAGCAAAGACGATATAAAATGTGCGTTGACTCATGCATGGAAAGCTTTTATACAGAAAAGAAATCTGTTGACATCAATAATATAGATCTAGGTATTAGAAAGTAATTCTTGAAAGCCTTTGTCTGGAGCGCGACGCTCTATGGAAGTGAAACTTGGACTGTTAGGCAGTAGAAAAGAGGAGAACAGAAGCATTTTAAATGTGTTTATGTTCAACCCTGACTATCATAAGTCAGAAAACTGTACTATAATGAGGCTCATTATACAGGCCGGACGTTTGTTTTAGACGATTGCCCTTGACCTTGAAGCCTGTGGGTGAGCCTACACACACTCACTCTCTCACCCTATCGCTTCACACTTGTCACCACCGATCTGATGTAATGGAATTCCAGACTTGATCAGGCAGTACAGGCCACATCGAAGTATTGTGTGTCGCGGAAGTACACGTTACATAGTTACGAACAGAATGTCATTATATTTGCCAATGACTGTACTCCTAGCAGAAGTGTGAAACAGATTTGTCAATCATCGGATCGCTTGGGGCAGCTGATAACAACACAGGAACTGCAGTAACTCGCCTCCAGGCTTCCATTAAGATTTTTCACTCGTCTAAAACAAACGTCCGGCCTATAACACTATTTTTAATTATGAAACAGTTTGTCCCACCAAACAGAGCTCAAGAAACAGTTGTTTGACCAATTAGATAATTACAGTAGATGCGTTGAGTTCCACGGCCTTCTAATTTAAATTTCACTGCCTGGCTTAGTGTCATAGTAGGGTAATCGAGGAGGCCATGGTCAAATACAAGCATTCTCTGCGTCTCATGCGCTCTGTTCAATACATAAAACTGGCGAAATCTCGACAGATATTTATGAATATTTATGTTCGAACATAAAATAGTTATAATAATTATCGTCGAACATAAACAGTCGTATGCAACTCGCCTATAATGGTAATTAAGACACTCGTACGGAAATTATAAATCTTGCATACGCTCGTTTTATAAACATACTCGTGTCTTGATTATTGCCATTATAGGCTGATTGCATAATGTACTATTTTACAGGAGAATTGTGAAATTCATAGTTAGTTATTGTTGTTTTAAGGGGCGGAACTACGAGGTCATCTGCCCCTATTATGAAATTCATATGGGTAGATAGATATTTTTGCGAAAGTGTTTGAAATGGGTTTCATATTGTCCAAAGAATATATTTTTTTGAAATTCACGGGGAATACGACAAAACCACAGCGATAGATAGGCTCGCTAAGTCGTAGAACAAGGCCATGGGACTATCTCAAGACTCGGTCCACCTCGTTGCGCAGTGGCCAGCACTCTTGGCTGCCACCGCGGAGGCCCGGGTTCGATTCCCAGCTCTGTCAAGAATTGCAATGCTAGATTGAGGGCTGGAACCGTGTACACTCAGCCTCGTGAGGTTGAACTGAGAAGAGATGGGTTTGATTCCCACATCAACCTTATTGGAAGTGGTTTTCCGTGATTCTACACTTCTATGGCCACGATCACCTCCTTCTTAATGCTCATCGGAATTACAAACACATACTAATACAGCCATCACAATATAACATATTATCAGACAATTTACACACACACCCAAGTACACGGCGTTCCATTACCACGATGTCACAAAGCCTCTAAATGAATCGACGACAACAACAACATCTCAAAACTCTGTAGACGAGTGGGTTTGGGCGCCGCCCTTGAAATGGTTTTTCTGCTCTTTTCCATCTTAGGTCCAGGTACCTTCTAATAGACCAGCGGTTCCCAACCTGGGGTACGCGTACCCCGCGTCGGGCCTTGCGTACAGTAGTCGCCTTATACACGCGCAGCGAAAACGACCTAGTTCTACCAGCAGAGCTAAAACACCGTATAATTTTGCATGTGACAAGCCTTAAAGACACATTTAGGCAATATTTTCCTGAACGTGAAGATGGTGAAAATTGGATCGTAGATACGTTCAGTGAAGTAAATTTCAAGACTGCCACGTTGTCCATTCTGGAAAAAGAGAAACCCATCGACATCTCTGAAGACTCTTCCTTGAAATCTGATTTCAAGACAAAAAGCTTCGGAAACTTTTGGGCTAGCATTAGTGATTAATACGATGGTTGGTTGGTTCTTAAGTTTAGGGGCTGCGACAACGTGGTCATGTAGCCTCGTGTACTTTGTGTGTGTGTAGAATCTGTCTGATAACCGGTGTTAATTGTGATGACTATTAGTGTGTGTTATATGTTGTTTTTTTATTTAAGTACTGCAACTTAGAATTTTTCAAATAGTTCCTACTTTTGCCGCCAAGCGCCACCGTCAACGACTACTAGGCCAAGTTCAGAACTTAGCTACCAGACGCCACCGCAGTCGGCTCTTGGCAACGAACGTAGAAACCTAATAGCGTTGTTTACACTCTTAACCTATTCAATTTAGCTTCACACAGGTGCAATTAGTGGAGGTTCTTTAACATGCCATAAATCTATGACATGGGACCGCCGGCTTTACTTCCCCTCCGAATGAAGGCATACTAAGGGATTTTTAACGCTCTTAAAAAATCCGACGGCTTTGGCCGGGTTTGAACCAGCTATCTTGGGCATAGAAGCTCAGCATGCTACCGACTACGCCACCGAAGCCGCCCTGATTAATACGAGCCTATCTCAAATAAAGCACTCCAAGTTGTAGTGCCTTTTACTAATACGGAGCTTGTAGAAAGTGCTTTTTCTTCATATGCCTTTATTTAAAAAAAATCGTAACAAGCTTGATGCAAGTCCAGACTTAAGAGTGTATTTGTCAAAAGTGCCGGTAGATTTCAAAATGCTATGTGCAACAAAACAAGGATCACATTAAAGACACTTCTTGAAAACTTCTGACACTATTCTATGTATTCTATGTACACATTCGATGTACTCAATAAAAAATTCGGTGTTCAGCAGAAATTATCGTGTTACCATTTTACTTCCTTAGCTAAATTTCCATTCATAGGTGTCTCTAATACTGTTATAGTACAGTAAAAAAAAGTAGTTAGAACTTTGAGGGTACTATGTCTGTAATATATGGCTTAAGGGGTACGCAGAAGAAACAAGATGTTCAGTAAATAACATATAGCCTGCATATTAAGGTTTTCACGGTCCGGATTATTATATAAATAATTCATGCTTTTGGGCTAATGCCGTGTGTATTTTTAATTTGAACCATACGTTTCGGAGAAACCTTGCCTCCTTTTTCAATGGAAATAAACAATGTGGCCAAAGAAAGTATATCAATGAGATTACAAAAAATATAGATAAATTCCTCTGTTCGTCACCAGAGAGCAGCTGCCAGAAATTACTGGCAAACTTACTACTCTGTCCGTCGTTCCACCATGGTCCATACAGTAATTTCTGGATTACTTACTACTCTGTCCGCCGTTCCACCATGGTCCATACAGTAATTTCTGGCAGCTGCTCTCTGGTGACGAACAGAGGAATTTATCTATATTTTTTGTAATCTCATTGATATACTTTCTTTGGCCACATTGTTTTTTTTTCATTGAAAAAGGAGGCAAGGATTCTCCGAAACGTATGGTTCAAATTAAAAATACACACGGCATTAGCCCAAAAGCATGAATGTTTTATTTAACATATAGCCTACTTTCTCCTAAAAGCATGGGTATTGTTATAACTCTTTGTCCTTTTCAAGGAGTATAATTGAATGTTAGTTGTAGTAGCTTGTTGAAATACAACGTGCTATACGGATATTAAACATGAACTAGTTGAAACCCGTCAAAAATGACGGTCAATAGAAAAATATTTACTGAAGAATTTTCTTATGTAGCCCCACTGTATATTCTTTGTACGATTATTTTTTGGCTCTATTGAAACTATAAGGGCGTCAAAAGATTGCACTCTCAACATTGCAAAATACTGCTGGCCATGACTGAAAAATTGATGAGGCAAATTGAGACCTATACGTTCCAGAGTTTTCCCTTGAGCTTCATTGATTGTGACAGAGTGTACCAAATAAATTGGAAAATATTGCCTCTTAAAACAAAATGATAGTGTTTTATCGGATGCTGTTAAATCAAGTAGAAGGATTAGACCTCTCTGCCTAATTTTAACTGCACTTATTATTTCCAAATCCAAGCAATATGGTTGCATTTAGGAGCCCCTGGGAAACGTTCAGATTTCTAAGCAGCATAACGGTTCAAGCGTTTGGAATATGTGGAGGCAAGTCATTTATTTCCAAGGAATTCAAGAACTCTGAGTAGTCTAATAAAACTGGCCGCAAACCGTCACATATAATTTTGGAATAAAACGAAGAAATGCGATGAAGTGCACCTCCATACATCTTAAAACAATGTGGACCGTATGTGTGTGGCACAGTAACATTGGCACCAAATGAAACGAAGGATATAGCATTGTACTGCCGATAGTCTCTTTGAAATTCCTTGAGATATCATCTCCAGTGAAAAATAATTGTTGCAACATGTCAAATATTTTATATTTAGTCAGATTAATTTTACCATTACAACAGTAAAGGTCAAAGTCACCAAGTGTAGATTTCTCTCAAGAGAAATACAGTGCAGAACAATGTTTACATTTGTTCGTCAAGGACCCTACACTGTAACGGTATAGTATCTGGAATTGTATCTGAAATGCCGTATTCATACTGGAGTTTAAAAGTGGCTTCGTATTTTTCTCCGATTTCCCACTTGTTTGCGGCTAATATTCTATTTCGTAAATTGGGTTTATTTATAGCAGCATTTCTCCCCAAATTAACGTCATATTAAATAACACTATAGTGGCCTGCATCAACGCAGCTGCCAAATATTAAATAGCAAATAATAACTTACTTCCATTGCCAAAATCAACTGCGTGGTTAGACTCATTGTTATGTACTCTAAAAAAATAATCAATGAACAATAATATTCACTTATACAACTAAGTTCAGAGACTTCCATTCTCAAGTTGGTTGCTGATGAGAATGCGATGAGACTGATCGCCAATAATAAAATCCTTGCAATTTTTGCAATTTGCTTGCAAGCGCAACTCAGGATGACGAACTTCATTTTGAAATAAACAGAATGAAACTGCTCTAAATAATCAATTTACATCACCTGTTGAAGGTACAATACTTTGCATTTCCATGACAGTAAATTATGCAAGGGAGCATAGAATCACTTCGCCACTACTGGAATGAGCATGGACTCACTTCGCCAGCCACCGTAATGGAGGGAGTTTTAGAATTATATGTTCAGTGTTTTTCAAAGATCGTATTAACTCAGGGAAGCCCAGTCTTAAGGCTACATTGTGAGCTATCGCCCCAGATTCCAGGTTCGATCCCTGCTCTGCCAACAAATTTAATTCTGGTCTGAGGGCTGGAACGGGGCGCACTCTTGAGGCAAACCTAAGAAGAGCAAAATTTGATTCCCATATCAACAATCTTGGATGTGGTTTTCCGTGGTTTCCCACTTCCACTCCAGGCAAATACCGGGATAGTTCCTAACTTAAAGCCTCAGTCGTCAACTCTCCATTCCCCATACTAATTACAAATGCACACATCAAAACAGCCATCACATTAACACAGGTTATCAGAGAAAGGTTTACACTCACACACTAAAGTAGACGGGGCTGAGTGACCACGATGTCTGAGTCCATCAAATGAATTATGTTCGACAATTTTCTCTCAAGGCGAAGCGATTGTGCCGATTTTTATTTAATAATTTTAAAGTATCTGGCAACGTAAATCATGGAGAATTCCTCACCTTACGGGAATAATAAACGTAACATATGTTTAGACAATGTAATTCCAATTGCAAGATAGAATAATTGGGAATTAAAATTACATGTCTGAGGTGGGAATCAAACTCCTTCGACGATGCATAGTCAATTTCGTTGTCCACAGTGTTAGCCGCTGAGCCACCCAGACAACGAAATTAGAGTGCAATATTAAGTGACGTAAACAACAAACGCACTCAACTGCCAGTTACAGTTCATCAATATTTCCCTTATTTCATGATTCTATTCCAGTTTATATCGGGATACAACATAAGCGATATTTCCCTTTTCAATTCTTATAAACAAAGATCACACTACGATACGGTGGATCTTTTATCCGCCATTTCTCTCATGAAGGAACGCCATTGTGGCAACGCGCAATTGCCACATATATTACACTTTTCTTTAAGCATATAAAAATATACCGTAACATATATTTTCCTTTTAAAGACACACTGCAAATCTGCATGCCACGAGCTTTCGTTAGAATGCCATACGAAGCCAATCGGTTAAGTCGTTTTCAAAATCTCGAGTGTACAAAAAATACCTTAGTGTTTTAAATATATAGATGGCAACAGAGAATTCGTTACTTTACGGGAATTATAAAAGTGAAATATGTTTCTACAATGTAATACCAATCGTAGGAAGGAAGAAAACAAAAAGAAACCATATCCGAGGTGGGAATCGAACCCTCTCGACCATGCAAAGGATGGCAACAGATAATTATTTACTTTACCGGAATGAAAAAAGTGAAATATGTCTCTACAATGTAATACCAATCGTAGGAAGGAAGAAAATGAAAATAAAAAACGTATCCGAGGTGGGAATCGAACCCTCTCGACCATGCTAAGGATGGCAACAGAGAATTCGTTACTTTACGGGAATGATAAAAGTGAAATATGTTTCTACAATGTAATACCAATCGTAGGAAGGAAGAAAACGAAAATAAAAAAACATATCCGAGGTGGGAATCGAACCCTCTCGATCATGCATAATACAAATTTCTGGGCAGTAAGCTTATCCCCTCGGCCATCCAGACAACTATGTGACACTGCAGTATTAAGCTATCTAACCAGTATACACACTCATCCTGCAGTTTTAAGTCCTTCAATTCGTGGTTTATTTAATATAATTCTATTTCAATGCATATTGTAAAAACATAATTAACATTATTGGAGACCCTTTTTAATTCTCATAAACAAAGATCTCAGTTAGTCGCGACCGGAATCGCCATTTTCCTTGTTGAGAAAGGCCATTGTGCGCATGCGCGGGAGTGTCAAATATTACATATTTCTTTATTCATTTAAAAATATACCGTAACATACATTTTCCTTTTAAAGAAACTCTGCAAATCTGCATGCCAAGAGCTTTCGTTAGAATGTCTTACGAAGCCAATCGGTTAAGTCGTTTTCACAATTTCGTGTGTACAAAAAACAGCTTAGTGTTTTAAATATATAGATGGCAACAGAGAATTCGTTACTTTACGGGAATTATAAAAGTGAAATATGTTTCTACAATGTAATACCAATCGTAGGAAGGAAGAAAACAAAAAGAAACCATATCCGAGGTGGGAATCGAACCCTCTCGACCATGCAAAGGATGGCAACAGAGAATTATTTACTTTACCGGAATGAAAAAAGTGAAATATGTCTCTACAATGTAATACCAATCGTAGGAAGGAAGAAAATGAAAATAAAAAAACGTATCCGAGGTGGGAATCGAACCCTCTCGACCATGCTAAGGATGGCAACAGAGAATTCGTTACTTTACGGGAATGATAAAAGTGAAATATGTTTCTACAATGTAATACCAATCGTAGGAAGGAAGAAAACGAAAATAAAAAAACATATCCGAGGTGGGAATCGAACCCTCTCGATCATGCATAATACAAATTTCTGGGCAGTAAGCTTATCCCCTCGGCCATCCAGACAACTATGTGACACTGCAGTATTAAGCTATCTAACCAGTATACACACTCATCCTGCAGTTTTAAGTCCTTCAATTCGTGGTTTATTTAATATAATTCTATTTCAATGCATATTGTAAAAACATAATTAACATTATTGGAGACCCTTTTTAATTCTCATAAACAAAGATCTCAGTTAGTCGCGACCGGAATCGCCATTTTCCTTGTTGAGAAAGGCCATTGTGCGCATGCGCGGGAGTGTCAAATATTACATATTTCTTTATTCATTTAAAAATATACCGTAACATACATTTTCCTTTTAAAGAAACTCTGCAAATCTGCATGCCAAGAGCTTTCGTTAGAATGTCTTACGAAGCCAATCGGTTAAGTCGTTTTCACAATTTCGTGTGTACAAAAAACAGCTTAGTGTTTTAAATATATAGATATGAGGTGCCCTTTGCTAGTGCTACCTCTCTAAAAAATTTCGTTCAATTCAGTTTCACCGTGTTTGAAAAGATAGGGTAAATCGATTTGCACACATAAATGACCGCCATCCGCACATGATTGGGCTGATGACCTTGTAGTTTTGTCAACACATTTTTTTTATGCATAAAGGTATAATGTTGCAAAATTTGGTAGAGATCAGATGATTAGATTGGTCGTAATTTGATTCAAGACTTAAACATTTGGGTGGCTGCCATTGCGTTTTTGTCAAGATGGCGGCGATATAAAACATGGCACTGGAGTGCCCATTGCTAGTGCTACCTCTGTACCAAATTTCGTTGAATTCGGTTTCACCGTGTTTGAATTGATAAAGGTAATCGATTTGCACACATACATGGCCGCCAACTGAAAACTATTGGGCTGATGACCTCGTAGTTTGGTCAAAAGACGCTCGCCATACGACTATATGTAGTTGCATTATTTGCTAGATATCGGATGATTAGGTTAGTCGTCATTTGATTTAAACTTTGAAAATTTGGGTGGCCGCCATTACGTTTCCGTTAAGTTGGCGGCGATATAAAACAAGACACTGAGGTGCCCTTTGCTAGTGCTACCTCTGTACCAAATTTTGTTCAATTCGGTTTGACCATGTTTGAATAGATAGGGGTAATCGATTTGCACACATACGTGGCCGCCATCCGCAATGTATAGGGCTGATGACCTTGCAGTTTGGTCAAAAGATGTTTCATATATAAAGGTATAATGTTGCAAAATTTGGTAGAGATCAGATGGTAAGGTTGGTCGTTATTTGATTTAAGCTTTTAACATTTTGGTGGCCGCCACTGCGTTTTCGTCAGGATGGCGGCGATATAAAACATGTCCCTGAGGTGCCCTTTGCTAGTGCTACTTTTGCACCAAAGTTCGTTCAATTCAGTTTCACCGTGTTTGAATTGATAAGGGTAATCGATTTGCACACATACATGGCCGCCATCTGAAAACTAGTGGACTGATGACCTTTTAGTTTGGTCAAAAGACGCTCGCAATACGACTATATGTAGTTGCAAAATTTGGTAGATATGATGTGATTAGGTTAGTCGTAATTTGATTTAAGCTTTGAACATTTGAGTGGCCGCCATTACGTTTCCGTCAAGTTGGTGGCGATATAAACCATGACACTGAGGTGCCCTTTGCTTGTTCTACCTCTGTACCAAATTCCGTTCAATTCGGTTTCACTGTGTTCGAATTGATAGGGGGGGGGGGGCAGACATTCAGAGTACACAGACTCACACACAGACTGACATACATTTTTTGGCCCTGTAGTGATCTCATAAGTCTACTTTCATTTTTTGCAAAAATCGGAAGTAGGCTAAACAGGTTGGGAACCGCTGTAATAGACCAATGCCGCTTCGTTACAACAACTAGCTCAATACCATTCATCTTCATTGATTTAGTCTCTCACTCCCTTCAATCAATTTACCTAATGGAAGGCATCTGGCAGTCAAAACTACTCGGCTCTATAAAAAGAAATAATAAAGATCCTTAGGAAGATAATGGGCTCGAGGATCGAAGCTGGTTATTACAGGCTGCGAGGAAACACAGAATTGTATCAAAAACGACTGTTGGAATACACAAAGAAGAGTAGACTCAAATTTAGAATGGACAAAAGGAGGTTGACTAGTAGAATTCTAGAATTGTCACCATACTTGATGGCAGACCTAACACCTCTGATAAGTGGTTCAAGGAGGTCAGGAAGGATCAGGAGAAAATAGGTATAAAGCGCGAAGACATCGCTAATATAATCAAGTGCTGGCAGGAGGTCTAGCCTATAACATTAACCTTTCAAGCCGGTGTGTCCACGACTTTCCACATTAATAACTTACATTAAAATATGGTATATTGGCTTTCACGGCCAGTGAATTAAAACTCAGCAATTTTCTAGGTTTTTGTCGTGTCTTCTATGGAGTTTCGCCAAGGACACTAAACTGGCTCATCAGCGGGCTCTTGGTGTCACCTCCCGGACCCCCACAGGAGTCCACAGGTGTCATAGGCGAAACCCCACACAAGACACGGCTCAATACTAGAAAAATTGCTGAGTTTCAATTCACTGGCCATGAAAGCCAATATACCATCTTTTTGGAAGCCTTCACGGGGAGGTTATGGCTGCTTGAGCGTTTAAGGAGTAAGGAGACGCAGGTGCGCTTCATAAGAAGGGAGGTAGCACGCAGTTCGCTACTCTTGTGGGGATCCGTGTGGGGAGACCCCTGATGAGCCAGCTTGGTGTCCTAGACGAAAGCCCACACAAGACACGGCACGGGCCTAGGAAAATTGCAGAGTTTTAACTTACATTGGGTATACTGCAAGATTAACGTGTTTTACGGAAGCAGGCAATTCTCGGATAATATCTCCATAGAGTTAAGAAAATCCTTGGCCTTCTGAATATAATTCTAAGTGTACTTTGGGCAGGCAATTCGCGGAACGTACTATATCAGGCACTGTGTTTACAGGTGGAAAGCGCAAACATGGTCTCATGCAAATCAACATGTACTCGAGTGGATATGATTGTCCTTCGGAACTTGATTTCGGAATTAAATATCAAGCTATTTCAAAAATATTCAGTGAATTTGAAGTTGAATGAGGCTCCATTTTATCAGATGGTGGCAGCTACTACAGGGTAACCTACAAGCTTACTCACTCTGATTTTATGAAATTCCCGCATAATTTTGATTTCGGGTTTCCAACCACTAACCGTTTAGTATCCTTAGCACCGAACGAAATATTGAAAGAGATATTGGAAGACGCGCTTCAGTTAGGCTAAGAACTGATAACAATCAGTAAGGCCATACAATTTTAGTAAAATAAATATGAGTAGAAGTATGTGGCCAACTAAACAAATTTGAGTGCTGAGGGTTAAATGGCTTTCACAAAGAAGGCAGCAGAGAGCATCTTGGTCAATTCTGCATTTCAACCTAACTTTTCAACCCATCTCAGCTCCACATAAACAATCGCACAACATAAAACTTACTCCGAACAAACTCCCCTCACCGTTTTACAACTACTCAGTAGATATATTCACGCCGGAACAAAAAAAAAACGAAATAGGAGTGGATTTTAAGAGGAGTAGCCTACGCGGAGTGCTCATGCATGCACAACTACCGTTGGATTGGTGACCAATTAGGCCTATGTTGCTTAACTCTCAAACGTAACCAACACAAATCCTCAGTTATACTCCAGGCTAGCTCTTTTTTGACTTACTTCCTCCCTGAATATACACTTATACAAACCATTTTATACATTTATTCATTAAAATACAGCAAACTAACAGAGTATTAGCAAAATACAACTCATTTCGAAACACAGAACTACCGGCTTCCCAACAAACAATCAGCGGGCTCCAATGGCCAATCACAGCACATCTACATTAAAACACAAATCCAACTCATTACAAGTAATTATCATCTCATTTTGCCCCTAATTATCAGCGAGGCTTATTAAAATAAATTTATTACTTTAACTAAATACCTACAACAGGTCTATTTTTCTTTCAGACTTCACAAACCAACCTCCTAGAGGTCTTTCTTCCTTCCTAAAGCTTGCCAAATTTAAAACTTAACATTTTCAACTTCCAAATTTTTATTATTATTATTATTATTATTATTATTATTACCAAGCTGAAGTCGTTGCCAACGCCGGCCATGGCGCACGCTACATTTTAAAGCCATACCACCAGGCTAACGGAGCTTGTCAGCTATGACAACTGTTTATTCCCCGAAACAAAGCAATTAATTAGATCCTTTTCAATCGCAAAGTTACTTCATAACAGCAATTTAAAAAATAATTCACCAACTAACACACGCAATCGCCGAAGCGACCGCCGGCCACTTCGCGGGCGACAATCGCTTACGGCGAAAATCTTTGTTACTATATTAACGAAATAATTTTATATCTATAAAAAATTCAATTTATCCCCCTTAAAATAACATACACCAGGCAGAGTAGCGCATTGTCGCAGCGGTACCTGGTCCCCTAGCGGCTTCAAAACCGATTAGCAAACTGAATAGCGGATGAACAGTGGAAAGGAGACCAGCTGCCAGTGAAAGAATGCAACAAAACTGGGCTGCAAAGAAGTGTGTAACGGTTGTTTGACGTGGTTTCTAATGGCCGTAAACGAAATTTTAAATAAGCATCTCACCTCATCCCTGACCCCAATAAATAAAAAGGGAATAATAAGGGATCGACATACAAATGGTTACAAAAATAAGCTAAAACCCACAATATATCAACATTGGAATGCAGTAGTATCCAATTATATTTTCGCTCACATAGGTTGTCGCTGAAATGACGCGGTGTCTGCTTGTCAGATTAAAATGGACACAGCGACAGGAACTCTGGATCCATTTACGAGATTATTCGTAAATAACGAACCCCATGCGCTTGGATTCAAATCAGATGTTCAACATTAAATTTGTAATCTCTCTGTTTGAGGTCGGAGGTTAGAGGTAATACCTGAATTATCTGGCATTAAAATAATGGACTTACGTTGGTGCAGTTGGCATTGTTATCTCCATGGCTAAAATTTACTAAGCCTTTCATTGCGAAAAATATGATTTTTCTCTATGCACAAGATCGCGGGTTCAAACCGGGCCGAAGTCGTCTGATTTTTTAAGGACGTTAAAAATCCCTCAGTATGCCTTCGTTCGGAGGGGAAGTAAAGCCGGCGGTCCAATGTCATAGATTTTGGCATGTTAAAGATCCTTCCACTAATTTCACCCGTGTGAAGCTAAATTATATATAGGTTAAACATTTGACTAACATTCATAGGTTCCTACGTTCGTCGTCAGGAGCCGACTGTGGTGGCATCTGGTAACTAAGTTCTGAACTAGTTGGTCGTTGACGGTGGCGTTCGGCGGCGAAGTAGGAACTACTTGAAAAAATTGATTGTCTGCAGTCCTTACTTGAATTAAAACAGATACACACACTAATACAGTCATCACAATTAACACCGGTTATCAGACAGATTCTACACACACCCAAAGTACACGGGGCTACATGACCGCGTTGTCGCAGCCCCTAAACTGAGGAACCATCCAAACAATGTGAGTTTTTATTTGTATTTGAAATCTTTCAGTCGGACAACACAAAAATCATTCCATTTACTGGAATATGTGAAAAAAAAAATGAAAAAAGTTACAGGTGATTACAAATTGTTACGGACTATTTAAGAAGAAGAAAATTAAGGGATGGCATGTTTTGCTCGTCAAGCGATCATCATCAGATCCAAATATGCAAGACCAATAGCTCGACAGAACACTACCAAACCTAAAGAACGAAATTTGATTAAAAAAACGCAATATTATTGAAATGTGCGTGAATTTCTTTTCAAAATAATGTGAAATCCTTAAAAATAACACGGATTTTCACCAAAATATAAAACTATAATCGCAACTCCCTTAATATTTATTTCAATTATTGTATTTGCCCATTGGCTACAATACATTATTCGTGACAATCTACATCAAGAGAGCAGAACACTTTGTCACACAGTGGGATTAATATGTTAATAGTAAGGATATTTATTAGCCTACTTTTCACATTTTTCGAGAATGAGGAACCGGCTGCAGCAATCGAAACAAATTTGGTAGGAGTAAAGATCTCTACCTAAATATCTCAATGCCGTATTTGAAAATGATGTTAGTGCTGCCAACTGCTGAAAAATCGCAATTGAAATTTGAGCTCCATGTTGGATATCTTGGAAGGTATGAATTTCAAAATTGGCACACGTATAGATAATAATATTTCAGTTTAAATTCCAGAAGGCCATACATGGCAGTATTGCCAAAATGATTATAAGCCTGCTGATTGGTCCAATTTTTAAATGCATATAACTTCTACACTATCAATTGGAATTCAACCAAATTTTGTATGTGCTATGTGTACATAAACAGATATGACTGAGCGTATTCTTAAGATCCACCAGGGCCGCCAACTGTTAATAAATGCTCTCCAATTTATTTTATCCAAATACCAATATATCAGAAAGTATGCAAGCCGACAGCTTTAAACTATGCACACGTGTAGTACCTGACATTCTATATGTCAGTGCTACAAACATGATTCTAAGCCTGCTGAGAGGTCCAACTTTAAATACATGTAACTTCTATACTATCATTTGGATTTCAACCAAATTTCGTATGTGCTATGTGTACCATAACAGATATGACTATGCGTATTTTCAAGAGCCACCAGGGCTGCCAAGTATTAATAAATGCTGTCTCTATTTTTGTTACCCTAATATCAATATATCAGAAAGTTTGCAAGCCAATAGCTCTAAACTTTGCACACGTATAGTACCTGGCATTCTAGAATAATTTGGAGTAACTAATATACGGTACGTCAGTGCTGCCAACATCGTTCTAAGCCTGCTGATAGTTCCAATTTTAAAATGCATGTAACTTCTGTACTAACTAATGGATTTCATCCAAAATTGTCACAACAATAGATCGTATTATTACAGATTATTTCATACATGCATGACATTGTTGCCATCATGATTTTACGCGCGCTGTTAGATCCAATGTTTAACTGCATGTAACGTCAATGCTATCCATTGGACTTCAACCAAATTTTGTATTCTGTACCTTAAGAGATGGGACTAAGAATATATTCAGTCACTAGAGCTGCCAACTGTAATGCTCTATTAGGCTACATTAGGCTACATTATGCCAGGTATACAGTATTTAGAACTAATTTGAAATGTCTATATTACCAACTTAATTTCGTCATTATTCTAGATAGATCCATATAGATTAATCATTGGCATGAATCTTAAATTTTAATACAAGTAGGCTCTTTAGTTCGTCAGGGAACTTCTTGTTATATTTGAGATAGTAAATAATATTCAAGGACAGTTTTTAACTTCTAATCCGATTGCTTCTTGTAGTTTTAAATGGTCGAACGTTCATTCAACATTTTCCAAACACGCAAATAAATTCATCATGACACATCTTTTGGTCGTGAGACGGCTTACTCGGATGTAAATTCCAACGTCCTCTGCCAGTCAGACTGCCTGACATTGCAAGACAGGCTGAAGGAATACCAGGAGCGCTTCATGCTGTCGACAATGGGTGCCATGACAGACAAAGCCGAAATGGCGAGAGACGTCACAGTGCAGAGATATAACAGGGCAGAAATGTGTGCCCACTTTCTTTTCTAGAAAAGATAGGTAAAGTACGAACTGAGTCATACGAATCGTATCTTCAGTGTAAAAATTTTACTGAACTAACCTTGCACTCGAAAAAAAACTATCTTGTGAAAAATGCATTGACGGTGCTGCCAATAAATGCAAAGCAGCTTGGGATATTATAACACTAGAGATCAGTCCTACTCATACACATGACGTATTAATGTATCCAGATGTCATGAATGACTTATTTTGAACAATGTGAAAAGAATAGGGTATAAAATTAATCTAACAGGTACATCGGAAAATACTGAACCTAGTCCACATCTATCAGGGGGTATATTTTCCACTGGGTTGACATTACACTAAATGAAATGATAAAGGTAACTTCTAAATTATCAAATTCAAAGAGCATGGACTGCTATTGGTTAACTAATTACATTATCAAACAAACAGTACACTTAATTAGTGAACCTCTAGCTACTAATGTTAATAAATGTTTAAAGTTTGGTTTCTTTCCAAACATGCTTAAAATGTATAAAGTTATTCCAATATTCAAATGTGGCGACAAACATGTTCTCCAGAACTACCGTGCAGTTTCAATCGTTCCTATATTATCTAAAATAGTTGTATCTGTTATTTACAACCAACGAAGCATCTACTTTGAAACTTATGCCCTGCTATCCAGCAGTAATTTTGGATTTCGACAAGGTAAAAACACAACTTCTGCTGTCTTGGAAAATTTTCAATCAAACTTTGACAGCTTTTGAAAGCAATAACATGGTCTCTCTGGCTTTATGTTATCTGAGTAAAGCTTTTGATTGCATTAATCATGAGATTCTGTTGGCAAAACGACACATTTATGGTGTAAATAATCCCACACTGGAAATAATGAAGTCATACTTAAGTAACAGAAGCCAATTTGTAGCAATTTGGAAAAGGCACTCTACACAGATAGATGTCATAGCCGGTAAACCGCAGGGTTCGGTCCTCAGTCCATTTCTTTTTAACGTCGCAGCTAATGATTAACCACAAAATGTTATATCACAATCAGATGTGTCTTACGCAGGTGGAGCGTGATGGCGCAGTGGCTTAGTTGCTTGTCTTTCACCCGGACGGCTGGGGCTGGATTCCTGGTGACAGCGGGGTGAATTTTTCACCTGAAAAGTCACGTGGCATCAGGAAGGGCATCTGGCCTTAAATCCCCAGCCAAAACCAAAATGAACCTGGTTGGCTCCGGCGACCCCAATTAATTGATAAAAGCCGAAGAAAGTTTTTTTTTAGATGAGTCTTACGCAGACGACACAACATTACTTAACTTGCATAGGATCATATTGAGTCTGAATGAGATGTCACAAGAAGCCCTTAGAACTGCCGTAAATTGGTTTTCATCCAATACATTACTTTGCAATGATGATAAAACTCAACACCTTCTGTCAGGATTGTCTAGTAATATAGAAGTTCAGTCAGTTAAGCTCGTAGGCATTTATATCGATTCCAAATTAAACTGGGAAGTGCACGTTAATCATGTCTGTAAAAAGGTATCAGGGTTTCTTATCTCATGTGGAAATTGAGGGAGTTAATGACAACAGACCATCTGAGAATGGCATATTTTGGACTCTTTCAGTACCACATTTCTTATGGGCTGCTTATTAAGGGGTCACTCACCGTACGTCCATAACGTGTAACTGATACAGAAGATGATTGTTCGTGTAATGTGTAAAGCTGATCCTAGGGAGTACTGTCATCCCCTTTTTATTACACTTAGAATATTAACAATTACAAATCTACGAGTATATATTTTCATCTTGTTACTGTATGTCAAAAACAACTCAAGAGAATTTATCACCCGGGAAACATACACCATCACAACACTCGAAATAAAGGAAACATTGATATCCCAAGCCATAGCCTGGCAAAAACTGGTAGCTCACATAAAATAAATGGCATACATTGTTTTAATAAATTACCACATTCTGCACAGTCTACGCCATTCAGTACTTTCAAAAGAACACTTTACAACTGGATGTTAGAAAATCAATTTTACACCGTAAAAGAATTCTTGGATATAAAAATTGTTAATATTGATTTTTAATAACTGTATATAGAGGATACTAATAATAATACTGTACCATTAATGACGAAACCTTTTTCATGTAAATGATCAATAGTGAATAAAATATTATTATTCTTTCTGTCCTGAAAACTTAATGAAAATCAGCAGCAAAGGATATTAGCTACGAAACTAGTTGTTGGAATGGCAATAAAACAACCAAACCTAAAGTTTCAATTGGTCAAAAATATCTCGCATGATAACAAATAATTGAAAATCAGGGTAAAGTTGACCACTTCATAGCGTAGTGACTATCTTTCTTGACTGTTACCCCTGAGGTTCGGTTTCGAGTCTTAGCTGTGACAAGAAATTCAATTGTGTTAGAAATTGATAACTTACAAAGAGAAGAGCTAATTACCTAAGTTAGTGCTCATAGACAACGTCCGTTGCGTTATTTGGAAGAGTAGAGCGTTACTAGCTATTATTGTCAACATATTGTAGTTATTAGTCACACGTTTTCTTATAAATAAAAGTTAATTCCACTAAGAATACAGGTATGGTAAAGTATTAAATATAAATAATATAAAAATTAAAGTCAGCATAGTTGACAAATGAAAACAAAAATTAACAACACTTTCTCGCTTCCTTTCTTTCTTTCCTTATTTCATTCTTTCTTTCTTACGTTATAATAATAATAATAATTATTATTATTATTTTAACGTACCAGTAAATATACTCCCTCGCATATGCGTGCACCCAATTGCCAACTGACTGCGCCAAGTTTAGATTCTGCACCTTGGGCCCAGCAGGCGAGAACGTTACCTTTTCGCCACGCAACCAGTCCATTTAATATTGAGTTAATTAGTTGGTTAGGTAGTTAGTTAAACTCAATGCAACATGTCATCAGTGCCTTGCATTGCAAATCATTGTTTAAAGAATGTACTGTATTAAAGTAAAATCTGTTGCTTTATTTCTTATGGTCGCTAGACACTTTCGTTAAATCATCACATCTTTGCTACAATTATACATCAATAATTACACATAACGACACGTTGTCTAGTTTATTTATAAAATAAATTGCCATTCATAATTTTATACTGTAGCGTTTAGACTCTCCCGATAAAATTGAAAGCTCATGCAAGAGCGTTGCTAGGTTCTCCTCATGACGAGCTTCTAACGTTTGAGACGCTATGACCTTCATCTCCCTATTCTGAGTATCTGTATAATTTATCTGATAAACTGTGTTCTTGTAGTGCATAAAATAGTATGTTCTCCGTCCCAACCATCAGAGCAGAATTAAATTTCTTGGCCGGGCTGAGAATAAAAACGTTGGTACCGCAGTTTCATTACGTGCAGAGAGACCGAAGAAGGCGGTACATTCACACACACACACACAACGGCTAATTGGTACTCCTGCAGTCCGCTTCGTGTCACATTCTTGGTTGTCATATCTGAGGCCCGGGTTTTATTCCCGGCTCTGCCAAGGAAATGGCATCAGGTCTGAGGATTGGCATGGGGTACACATAGATAGCTTCGTGAGGCAGAACTGAGAAGAAGTGGGTTGGATTCCCACCTCAGATGTTTCGTGGTTTCACCCAT
The DNA here is from genome assembly GCA_946902985.2 of Meconema thalassinum. Taxonomy (NCBI): domain Eukaryota; kingdom Metazoa; phylum Arthropoda; class Insecta; order Orthoptera; family Tettigoniidae; genus Meconema; species Meconema thalassinum. Next base: position 545,252,646 of record OX336391.1, read on the forward strand.
TTCCATCCCATGCAAATGCCACGACCTCCCTATTTCCAATCCTCCCCTGAATTAAAAATACACACACTACTACAGGCACCATAAAACACAGGTTATAAGAAAAATTCTACACTTACACACACACTAGTTCATGCCACTAAAATACCACAATGTAGAGGTCCCTCGAATGAAACTACAACAACAAGGGAACCTCCGCAACATAATAGTACATTATAAAACGAACCTATAATGGCAATAATTAAGACACGAGTATGTTTATAAAATGAACGTAGCGAGTTTTATAATTTCCATACGAGTGTCTTACCATTATAGACGAGATGCTTACGACTGTTTATGTTCGACGATAATTAATACTTTATTTTATTTAATTTTATGTTCGAACAGAAATATTCATAAATATCTGTCGAGATTCAGTCACTTGAATTTAGTGATCGGAGTGCAAGTGCCGAGTTAGCTCTCTGTGCTTAACAAGTTCGCTGACCCACGCATGCGCTCTGTCTGCTTGGCAATACCATATGTTTACAGACTGCCGTCTGCACCAGCATTCACTCAAACTGACACCGAAGTTTTATTAAAGAATGTCCTGTGTAGAAATTGGAGTTGGGATATTAAGATACAGCGCTGTTTCTTTTCTCATATTCGCCAGTTTATTTACGCGAACAAATGGTACGGTGCACTTTCCATGTCGGTAATTTATATAGAAGGATACTGTGTTGCAATCTTATGGACATAGATTCATAAATTTCTTGCATATGTCGTAGTATTTTCTTATTACCATAAAGGTTCGTGCTGATTTTGTCTTTGTGTTTGACATTATAACTACAATGGTTGATCAGATATATTTTACATTGTCAACTTTCAAATCAAGTAATTCATGTCCGACATGTTGGATTCAGTGTTGAAGTGCAAAGCTATCAAGTACCTAATTGGTCACACATCATACATATTGAGCTCTGATTGGTTAGAGAAACTGTATCATAATGAAAATTTCTGCTATCATGAGCCTCATTATAGTACAGTTTTCTGACATATAATATTTACATTTCGATATCGTCAAACATAAAGATACTTAATAATGAATACACAGTCTGTCTTTAAAATAAGCCAACTAGCATTAACTACATGGTCATATAAACTCTAAAGAAGTTGTTGTTGTTGATTCTTTAGGGGCTTTGGAACATCGTGGTCATGTAGGCCCGTGTACTTGAATGTATGTAGACGTTGTCCGATGGCCTGTAACACTGTGATGCATGTACTAGTGCAGGGTTTCCCAACCTGGGGGGCGTGGGGCTTTATCAAGGGGGGCGTGAAATGATTTCCGAATTAAGTTTTTTTTTAACTCTAATATTACAATTTTATATAATAAACATTTTTCGAATGCCCCCAAGTGATTGTCGCGCCAAGTCAATCGGCTTCGGTGGCGTAGTTGGTAGCATGCTGAACTGCTGTGCCCATGATAGCGGGTTCAAACCCGGCCGAAGTCGTCGGATTTTTTAAAGTGCGTTAAAAATCCTTCAGTATGCCTTCCTTCGGAGGGGAAGTAAAGCCGGCGGTCCCATGTCATAGATTTATGGCATGTAAACGATCCTTTCACAGACTAAACTTGTGTAAAGCAAAATTTGTTAGGTTAGATTTCGTCAGAACGCTCTATCAAAGTTCCAACGTTCACCACTAGGTATCATTGATATCTGGTGGCGAAAGTTGGAACTACTTGAAATTGAACGGAACTTGTAGCTCACCCTTTAGGGTGTCCGCTGGAAGCAGCTACAGACTCAGGCGAGCCGAACATGTCCTCGGACACTCCCGGCACTAAAAGCCATACGATAAATAATAATAATAATCGTTCAAAAGCACTGGTAATTGCCAACTGTGGGCACAAACCTCTACGGAGTCGCGAGGTTGGAGGTGAAATAAGTAATTTGGTTTGTTTTAAGGAGCAAAATCAATGCCAATTCTATTGTCTCATTGGCATATCTTTGTAATTTCTTTGAAGCTTTGAACAGTTTGAACTTAAAGCTCCAAGGCAAAACTCCAATATTATGCTTGCTTATGATGCCATCAGAGCTTTCCTGGAAAAATTACAGTTATGGAAACGCCGGCTTCGGTTGAACAAATTCTCATCCATTCAAAACCTTAATAAAATCTTGCCGAAATATGAACGTGATCGTAAAAAACTTAAGGTGCAAATTCAGTCACATTAGGATTCACTGGCTGAAGAATTCAACTTCTACTTTCCTAATATCTCGTCGGATGAAAGGTCCTGGATGTTAACAAGAAATCCGTTTGCCATTGACATTGAAGCACTGCTAGACAGGATTTTCAACGCTGAGTGTCATTAAAAAACAAGTAGTTCCGTGAAGAATTATAAAGCCTATTTTCATATATCCTACAAATGTTCACTGCCTCTATCAACATACTAAATTTCAGTGTGATTGCTGTAATAGATTCGTAGATATTGAGAACCGTCTAAATATTTCGGGTGGTCGCCATGTTGGACTTTTATGTATGTAGGGCTTAGAGTTATGTACTGTTATATGAAGATTATTGTGTACGTGTAGTATTCAAACTTCAATCGCATGCTTAGTACACAAGAAGTAAAAACGAGATTTTAAAATTTTGCACAAATGCCATCTTGTCGTTATGGAAACAATTGAAAAAAATTAGATGCCAGTGGATTAACATTTGTATAAGGATTTACGGTACCAAGTGTCACTGCACTCGGATGGTTAAATTGCGAGAAACGACCCTGTGAATATTTATACTTCGCTCCGCCGCCATGTTGGATTTGTGATCACCAGGTTATTGAAAGTCCTTTAGGTGAACTTATGCCCATAGCCCCTATGAACATTAAAAAATTCAGTTTGATTGCTGTAATAGATTCGTAGATATTGAGAACCGTCTAAATACTTCGGATGGTCGCCATGTTGGATTGTTATATGTACAGGCCTTAGAGTCATGTATCTTTAAATGAAAATTATTACGTAAATTCATTATTCAAACTTTCATTTCGATCGCATGATTACGACACAAGAAATAAAAACTTAATTTTAAAATTCGCACAGCCGCCATCTTGAGGTTATGTAAGCAATTGAACGAAGTTAGATGTCGGTGCATTACAATGAGTATAAACATATACTGTACCAAGTTTTATTGCGTTTGGTTGGTTAACTCGCGAAAAACATCTATTTAAAAGTCGCAAATTCGCTTGGCCGCAATGTTGGTTCTGTAGTTACCAGGTTTTCAAAGGTCACATAAGTGAACTTCTAGTAGTTCCCTCTGTCACCATACAAAATTCCAGGGTGATATCGGTAATAGTTTCGGAGATATTGAATGCTGGTGAAATATTTCGCACAGCCGCCATGTTGAATTGGTGAGACGTAACAAAATTTGAAGAGCACGGTCGGGGTCGCCCGGAATAGTGTTATGAACTTACAGAGTTTCATTGAAATCGCTCCAGTCGTTTAGATTTTATTAGGGACACACACACACACACACACACCTCATACACACAGACACGCACACAACACGGACAAAAGGTGATCTCATAAGCCTTTTTTTTTTTCAAAAATGAAAATAGGCTAAAAACAGCGCTGTCGATTTGATGTTGCAAGTGATCTCCGCTGTGCTGTGTCAAATATCAAACCAAACATACCGAATCTTACCAAGAGAAAACAGTGTCAACCCTCTCACTGTCATTTGTTGACTAATTTAAGGATTTATTGTAAAAGTGCGTTCTTTGTATTGTGCTAAAATGAAGTTAGTATATAATAAATATAAAGCGCCTACTTCATATTATTTTTTTAGAAATAATCATTCCATTATGTAGTGTTATTAGGATAGGTCTATATCCTCCGTGTCAGTTTATCGAAAATGTTATAGAAGCGACGAGTGGTGGGGGGAGGGGGGGGTGTGATGACCTCCCGTATCTGAAAAGGGGGGTGCCAGCTGGCAAAGGTTGGGAACCACTGCACTAGTGTGTGTATTATTTGTAATTGAGGTAGGATTTGGGTAGGAAGCGGCCGTGGCCTTTCGTTAGTTACCATCTCTACATGCTGTACGTCTGGAGTAGAAGTGGAGAATCAATGGAAAACCACTTCCAGAATAGCTGAGGTAGGAATAGAACCCACCTCTTCTAAGTTTTGCCTCACGAGGCTGAGTGTACTTCGTCCCATCCCTCATACGCAATTATAAGGTGCGTTCAAAAAGTAACGAGCCGGAGGCTGGAATGCGCAAACCGGTGACGACATCGGCTAATCGTGGCGTGTGTAACTAGGTGTGGTTCCGACCAGAGCTTGGAAGGTCACAGCCCGTCGCTAGAGGGCACGCGTGCACATCACGTAACGATACAAAGCGAGCAGCAACATGCATCAATCGTCCAACGCTGCCAGTCGCATTGAAAACAGTGGTATCGAGGCGTCAAACGAAGAGCAAAGAGGTGTTGTTCGTTTTCTGACAGCGGAAGGAGTCGGAGGAACGGGCATTCATCGTCGAATGTCACAAGTGTACGGCGAACACTGCATGTCCCTTGCAAGGGACAAGGCGTGGGACAAGCGGTTCAGGGAAGGACGGGTGTCGTTAGCCGATGATGCCCGGTGTGGGCACCCCCCTGCATTGTCGATGACAACGTCCAGCTGGTTGATGCACTCATTACCCAGGACCGCCGAGTGACAGTGAACGCCATAGCCGCCGTGGTCGCTCTACGACAATGCATGACCTCATACGGCCAACACAGTCGCGGCACTCCTGCAGAAATTCAAATGGGAGGTTCTCGGCCACCCTCCATACAGTCCAGACCTCTCTCCCTGTAATTTGCAATGTTTGGTTCCCTGAAAAGAGCTCTGCGGGTCCAACGATTCACCTCGAACGCCGACGTCCAGCTGTACGTGCGGAACTGGTTCATATCGCAGCCCTCGGAAATTTATGAGACAGCCATTCACCGCCTCGTGTCACAGTGGGACAAGTGCCTCAACAGCCAGGGCCAATACTTCTAACATACAGGTACTGGTTTCTGTAATTATGCCTCCGGCTCGTTACTTTTGGAACGCACCTTATAAATTTCTTGGCAGAGCCGGGAAGCGAATCCAGGCCTTCGCGGTGACAGCCAAGAATGCTAGTTACTACGCAACGAGGCGGACTCAAGCTCTAAAGAAGAAAAAATCACACTAATTGAAAATAGTTCGTCATCTCTGCTTTATGAGAATAATTCCCTTATGCCTAAATAAACGCGATAATACCATGCTAAAATATTTGTAACCAATGGCCACTTTCTCCGGCTCCAAAGAGCGTAGGGTTGAACTGGCCTCGTTTCATGTAGAATTCACAAGGTTTTTCATTTTCTATCGGAAAGTAATAACTGATCAAAAAGCCAATTGAATTCATCTTTGAGCTGCGTGCTGTGCAACATGTGCCGGCCATATCGATTGCGGCCACCAGCCTCGTGTTAAATAACGAATACAATGCGTGCCGGATTTATGGCTTATTTCTCGCCCGCTCGCCAGTGCCAGCGCAAAAGCTTTGCTATGTGATTTCCACGGACATGTCTCCATGATTTAATAATGGTCCACTGCTCCCATTATATCGTGCATACCAACTGCTGCACAGTATCACCAACTGCAGAATTTGTAGCTATTTTCAAGCTTAATTAACCCGCAGCGTAGCCACACGCGTTAAATCACTCACTACGACTGCGATTGGGAGTTGCGGTAAGTTCGGTAGATCGGAGGACCAAAACCTGACGCTTAGTGTATTTTTCCCCTGGGTTTTTTCACACTTCCTCCAGGAAAATGGCGGGATGCTACCCTATTTCAAGTCTAAGAGCTCGAGCCCCATCCCCGACGCTAGTAATTATGGTTACACACACTACTACGGTATAGTCACCACAGAACCATAGGTTATCAAACAAATTGAACACCCCCAGTAAACTGTGCTGATGACCAAGATATCCAAAACCCCTTGAAAGAATTAACAACCACCTCCTAGTGGGGCACGGTGCAGCAGCGGTTGAGTTGTTTGCCTCTCACCATGGCAGATCAGGTTCGATTCCCGGTCAATGCATGTGAGATTTTCCAAGTGAAATGCCATGTCCTGTGGTTTCATGTAAAAAGGAGGTTCCTTTGCTCATGATGGCGAGATTAACGGTCACGTAAAACTGCAAACTTCCTTCCTAGTGGTCTAGTGACTAGCATCCTTGACTGTCACCCCTCAGGTCTCTGGTTCGATTCCCGGCCCTGATAAGAATTTAATTAATTAATTATTAATTCTGGTCTGAGGACTGGCACCGGGCACAATTAGCTTCGTGAGACAGAAGAGAGAAGATGTGTGTTCGATTCCCACTCGAGATAACCTGCGTTGTTTCCTACTACTACTACTCCAGAGCCAAATGCCGGGAATGTTCCAAACTTATTTTCGCCCGCTTCTCAGTTATAAGTGAGCAACGATATTGCTCAGTGAGAGAGAAATAGACAACCCTTGTTATGATGGAGATATGAAGCATGTTATCAAAGTGGAGACCAATGCGAGCAAGCCTGTCTCGCCTGGACAGTAGGTTGTAAGAACAGCTCGGAGCTAAGCACTGAGCCATCAGCGGGCTCCCTCACGCGATACGAACGAGCTGGAGATGATTAAGATGATTATGATAATAATAATAATAATAATAATAATAATAATAATAATAATAATAATAATAATAATAATAATAATAATAATATCGTATGGCCTTGGTTGCCGGGTGCAAGCTTTGTTGACACCCAGAGGGTAGCTTGCATGTCGAAATTCGTTGTTCCTTGAAGCACTATGAAAGACAAGGAGGATAGATATCGAAGCTCCTTGAACACTATAGCGCTTTCTAGTAGAGAAATGAGGAGCTTTGTGTTGGCTGAAACTCCGGAGATTAATTTTGCCATTATGAACACGACCTACTGAATTCAAATGGGTTATTTAACATGGCAACATCGTATGATATGCGTGTCGTATTTTTGCCGCCTTTCAAAAAAAAATCACTTACCACGGCCAGGAGCGAACCTGCAAGCTTGGGGTTAGTAGACCGACACGTTAACCACTCACCCACCGTGGCAAGCTATGATGATGATAATGATTATTGTTTTAACCTGCATCCAGTCCCGCCCATGGTAAATTACCGTCCAATTGAAAAAGACGCCCGTAGAGCTCCTCTGATCGTTACAAAGGGCGCAAAAGGCACTCGTATTCTGTTAGTACGATAGCCTTCGCCAGATGACAGAGGATTAGCGGTTCTTGACGGTGACGTTTTCGCTCAGTTATTCATCAAAGTGCCAAGGGCGCAGTCAAGCGGTAGACTACCGTCGCGCGCCACGGGAAGTGCGATTTTTTTTGCTGACCGCCCGAAACATGATGTGAGTATTTATCGTAGTTTTTCCTCATTTATAACACATAGCCCAGTTGATCATCCCCCCCAACACACGCATGCACTCAACACTATCTTTGAAACTGTCATATAGTGCTTTTTCAATTTTACTTTGTCGGTCTCACTATGACTCTTTATTGAATAAATGTTTCTATATTTACAGCTATTTATGTCAATTACATGTTCGACCAACCTCAAAGCCAGTCATATTGCCATTGAAAGTGAAGGAAAAAAACTCCCAATTGAAAAAAACAAGTAGTTCCGTGAAGAACTAAATAGCCTATTTTCATATATCCTACTAATATCAATTGTCTCTATCCACATACAAATTGTCAGGTTGATTGCTGTAATAGATTCGTAGATATTGAGAACCTTCTAAATATTTTGGATGGTCACCATGTTGGATTTTTATATTATAGGCCTTAGATTTATGTACTGTTACATGAAGATTATTGTGTAGGTGATTTATTCAAACTTCAATCGCATGATTAGGACACAAGAAATAAAAGCGGGATTTTAAAAATTTCGCTCTGCCGCCATCCTGTGGTTATGAAAATAATTTAAATGAATTAATTGCCAGTCGATTAAAATTTGTATAAGCATATACCGTATCAAGTTTCACTGCGCTCGGATGGTTAAATCGCAAGAAATGTCGTTTTGAATATTTAAATTTCGGGTCGCCGCCATGTTGGATTTGTGCTCGCCAGGTTATTGAACGTCCCATAGGTGAACTTATGCTTATAGCCTCTATACACTTACAAAATTTCAGTTTGATTGCTGTAGTAGATTAATAGATATTGAGAACCGTCTAAATATTTCGGATGGTCGCCATCTTGAATTCTAATATATGTAGGCCATAGAGTTATGTACTATTAGATGATGATTATTGTTTACGTTCATTATGGAAATGTTGATTTCGATCGCGTGATTAGAACACAAGTAATAAAAACTTAATTTTCGAAATTAGCACAGCCGCCATCTTGAGGTTATATAAACAATTGAACTAAATTAGATACCAGTGCATTACAATGTGTATAATCATTTGCTGTACCAAGTTTAATTGCGTTTGGATCATTAAATCGCGAAACAATCTATTTAAAACTTTCAAATTTGCTTGGCCGCCATGTTCGTTTTGTAGTTACCAGGTTTTCAAGAGTCACATAGGTGAACTTCTAGTAGTTCCCTTTATTACCGTACAAAGTTTCAGTGTGATATCGGTAATAGTTTCGGAGATATTGAATGCTGGTGAGATATTTCGCACAGCCGCCATGTTGGATTGGTGAGACGTAACAAAATTTGAATGGCACGGTCGGAGTCGCCCGGAATATTGCTATAAACTTACCGAGTTTCATTGAAATCGCTCTAGCCGTTTAGAAGTTATTAGGGGGGACACACGCCATCACACACACCATCACACACACACGCACACACAGACAGACACACGGACAAAAGGTGACCTCATAAGCCTATTTTTTTCATAAATGAAAATAGGCTAAGAAAACGGGAGGACGGTAGATTGTCATCGCGTGACCACATGTGTTACATGAAGGGGCGCGACCGCAAGAAGGTTAAGGGGTAATACAGGAAGATCATCTGTTGCATGGGTTGTAGAGGCATGTCTTAGTCCACTCTGTTACGTTGGTGGATCTCCTCATCAAGATTACTTTAGCTACAGAAAGTATAAAAAATTTCATTCTGATAACAGTAGGAAGTCATTATCTGTGCAAGTAAACCACTGATTGCGTGCTCATGGAAAAAACGGGCACTGGAAACTAAAAATAGGGTCTTTATCTAACTTGGTAGCTGATCGCGTGCTGGACAGAGTACATAGATCTGTTTACCTTCAGGTCATTGTGGCGGGCACATCAATATTCACACTAGATGAGCTTTATTCTACTGCAATTACTGTAAACTCCTCCAATAAAGATTGTGTTGTTCGACTACTTTCAGCAGTTAGCTCGCTGCGTGGTGCAGCGGTAACGTTCTCGCCTGCTGTGCCCAAGATTGTGGTATCAAATCTTGGCGCAGTCAGTTGGCATTTAAGTTAAGGATGCTTAAATGTGAGGTAGACATGTGAGGTTCCCATGTTTGTGTGCTTATTGCCTCGGCTCAGATCGAAGAGTGACTGATGTTATAATGATACGTAAGGATATCAAAGAAGCATGATATGGAGCAAGGATGTCCCTCAGAACAGCAAAAAGGTCATATATCGGACGTACTATGTCCTTATCCTGACTTATGCCTTAGAGACCTTGATTATGAAAGGAAGGGAGAAGAGCAAAATACATGCCAGTGAGATGAGGTTCTTGAGAAGCAGTATTGGAGCTACAAAGATGGACAGCATAAGAAATGAGAGGACCAGAGAATTAATAATGGAGGAACCATTACAGGATGGTATAGAGAAAACTAGACTTAGACGGTATGGACATGTAAAACACATGGAGGAGAAGAGGATACCCAGGAGATACAAGACACGAAGTGGGAAGGAAAGAGACCGAGAGGAAGACCGAGAGAGAGATGGCTGAAGGGGATGGAAGAAAGCGCGAAGAAGAGAGGAGAAGACTGGACAAGGGTGGAAGCTGAGAGATGGTGGGAAGACAAAAGACGTTGGAGAAGCTTGTATTCCAAACAGACCCGGCCAGTGGCTGGAAACTGTGCAAGATGATGATGATGAGAGATATTAGAGATTCAAATGCCAGCATTGCCAGGGCACCTTGTAATCAACCGTAGCTGAGACTTGAAGTTAAGTCCAAATTAGTTGGGGTAAAAAAAAGGATGAAAACGCGCTTTGGATGCCCGCTTACAGCCCTAGGATTCGAACCGTCAATCACCGGACTTTCAGGCCCAACTTCCCTTTGCAGTCACTGCAGGGTGCTTTTAGTTTTAAAATCTCATTAGCTCGAAGACCACAATATGCATATCTAATATCCATAATCCTTTAATTAATTGACTAACGACCACCAGGCTCGGAATAACATATTGATTTCTGATGAAGGGGAAACATGTAACTAGAAACCAGTATAATGGACCAAGTAATTGAAGATACTATTAGTTTAGAAACATGGACTAGTAATCTGTAACGACAGGAGCATTTCGGCTGTAATTCACCATAATTCTTTCCCGACAGCAGTGGCTACGCTGGCTAAAGGGCAGCGTTAGGTCATGGGGACAAGCTCTCTGCTGACTCGGTAGACGCGTGGGTTCGAGCCCCACCGTCGGCCGTCCTTGAAATGGTTTTCCGTGGTTTCCCATTTTCAACACCAGGCAAATGCTGGGACGGTACCTTCTGATAGGCCTCGGCCGCTTCCTTCCACATCCTTGCCCAGTTTCATTCATCTTCATCCCTTCCATCTCTCATCCCGTCGCGCAGGTCGCCCACGGGCGTCGACTACAAAGACCTGCACTCGGTCTCTCAGGAGGCCACACGACCAAAAAAAATCATATTTCTTTGTTTGTTCTGTTGTTGTTGTTGATTATTAAGGTTCTTTGCGACATCGTGATCCTGTAGCCCCACGTACTTGGGAGTGTGTGGAATTTGTCTGAAGACCTGTATTATTGTGATGGTTGAACTAGTGTGTGAAGTTGTAATTGGGGATAGGACTGGGAAGGAGGTGGCCGTGACCTTAAGTTAGGAACCATCCAGTATTTGTCTGGAGTAGAAATGGGAACCAAGCAAAAACAAGATCCAAAATGACAGAGTTGAGAATCAAACCCTTCCCTTCTCAGTTTTTCCTCACAAGGATGCATGTACCCCGTTCCAGCCTTCGGACTATAAAAACATTCATTTGCAGTGACTAAAATCGAACTCGGACCTCAGGAATGATAACCAGGAAAGCCAACCACTGCGCTATGTGGTAGAATTTGAATATAGGATATGCGGACTTGAAGATTCACAAGTGACTTAATGGGTTCAGCTACACTTGTGAGTACGAACAGTTAAACTGCGAGCAGTTACACAATTCTAAAACGTTCCATCTGTTTAATAGAAATAATCGTATTAAAAACTGCTTCGGTAGCTTGCTGAACTGCTATGCGAAAGATCGCGGGTTCAAACCCGGCCGAAGTCGTAGGATTTTTAAAAGGGTTAAGATCCTTCAGTATCACTTCCTTCGGAGGGGATGTAAAGCCGGCATGTAAAAGAACCTACCTCTACAATATGCAGTGTGAGGCTAAATCTTTAAGTTACTTGGTTAGGAACGCTCTAACAAGTTTAGCGGTAATGTTCTCGCTTGCTGGGTCCAAGTTTGCAGGTTCGTATCCTGGCGCAGTCTGCTGGCATTTGAGTGTGCGAAAATGTGAGGGAGCCGTGTCAGTAGATTTACTGGCACGTTAAAGATCCCCTTCGAGGCAAAAGTCCGGCACCCCGTCGTCTCTAAAAACCACAATAGTTAAAAGGGACGTAAAATCAATAATTTCTTCTTCTTTCGAATAACCCATTTGGAGGGAACAATGAATCAACGTTGGCTATTGTCCATTGTATTCAATTTCAATTTCAATTTCTCTCATCCTTCTAGAGTGACGAACTTTCTCCTCATGAGTCCACTTTCTGCCAGTTGTTTGTTTCTTCATTTCTTGAAATTTTGCATTTGAATAGCTTCTCTGAAGAGTGATCTGTTCGCTATTGTGTCTGTCTGAATTTTGGCGTTTGTCAAATCTTTGTCAATTTCAATGAACCATGTGGGTTTGGATTTGTAACTAGTCAGTAAGTTGAAGATCTGTTTGGTTAGTCTATTATTTTCCATTCTATAGATGTGCCCAAAAAACTGTAATATTCTCTTTCTCATTACATCAGTTAATTTTTCACATTTCAAATATAACTCTCTATTTGGTCGTAACCTATATTCTGCGTTATTATTTAGTTTAGCTCCAATAACATTATTATTATCTATCAAGTCCCAACGTTCACTGCTAGGTGTCTGACAGTGGCACCTCTGGTAGCCAATGTTGGAACTAACTGATATTGAACTTGATGGGGAACCTATGGGCGTTCAATTCAAATACCCCGCTATGGCCATTGGCTGCAATACAAATATAACAATTGTACTGTAGATCTTTTGAATTTGAGCCATCTAGGCTATGCACAATCCAAAACGACGTTCCACTTCCACTGCAACCTAACAGCACAGATGGAATATCAATTTGCAACAGGCAGTTGACATGGGATTCATTTTAGTCTTGTAATCATTGAATGCGATACGATATGGTTTATTCCTTATTTTTAGCCTACTTTCGATTTTTGCAAAAAATGAAAGTAGACTTATGAGATCAACACAGGGCGAAAAAAATGTGTCTGTCTGTGAGTGTGTATGTGTGTGTGTGAGTCTGTGTGTGTGTGTGTGTGTATGTATGTGTGTGTGTGAGTCTGTGTGTGTGTGTGTGTGTGTGTGTCTGTGTGTGTGTGAGTGTGTGTACTCTGAATGTCTGTCCCCCCCCCCCTATCAATTCGAACACGGTGAATGCGAATTGAACGAAATTTGGTACAAAGGTAGCACTAGCAAAGGACACCTCAGTGTCATGTTTTATATCGCCGCCATCTTTAATAAAACTGAATGACGGCCACTCAAACGTTCAAAACGTAAAATCAAATAACGACTAACCAAATCATCCGATCTCTACCAAACTTGGTAACAACATACCTTCGTATAGGATGCGTCTTGTGACCAAACTACAAGGTCGTCCGCCATACCATTTCAGGATGGCGGCCGTGCGAATTATGCAAACTTTATAATCCATATCATGGGACCCACCAGTTCCGATTATCGAGCCGAGAATCGTTTTAAGGGACACTAGGGCTGAGTTTTTCAACTTCCACATTTATTATCAGAATGAGTTGAAATTTAAACTGCACACTTAGAATAGTAACACTAAGTCACATACCAAATTTGAAAACAATTGGATGAAATGTAATTGATTTTTACTAATTATATTATTAAAATATACCGTGTAATCAAAATGCTCCATGCGCATTAGCAATCGTGTAAAACGCTTGATATTTTTATTAAATATACATAAAACTATTCTAAATATTATAACATTGAGACATTTCAGGAAAGTGACACATGTATGCTGTCAGATTAATTTTTTCTTAATGTGCCATCATGTCTTATGAATTTTGATAATTTTTCATAGTTTTTTAATTTTTTGGTCTGTAATTTACAAAGTGGCTGCAGACATTGCAATATTATCTTGCAACACATGTGTTTCTGAATATCCAGTGATTTTTTTAGTAAAATTGGTGAATACCTCATGCACATGGAGCATTTTGATTACCTAACAACGATGTTTGGAGATAAACGCATTTTTATACAATCGCATACTATATTAAACAGTTTGGCTCACCCAATGAAACATTTGTGGAAAAAATGTGAAAAATACAATGTTTTGTTGTAGAGATAAAGAGCATGGAGACCTTTCGTTTGAGTTAACCTACGACTTTCTAGGAGATCTAGTTTTAAAAGTATAGCCTACTTTTTACGATTTGCCTTCCATCTTCTTTTTACGCAGAGGAGATTTAAAAATGTCGCTGAGCGTTTAAAAATGGCGGTGCATGAAAATTGTTGTACTGAAATGATCCACAGGGGTCCATAATATACATATATGGGAAAAACAAAAAACAGTTATTTTGTCATTTTTGCCTAAAAACTCAGCCCTAACTGTTCTAAAGGAAGAGGCACGTTCGAAATTAAAAGTTTATTTTGTAATACTATAGTGCAGACGTGATTTTAAAAAGCTGAGCTGATTCAGTAATAAGACAAGATGGCAGCGGATATCTTGTGCCTGACTTATATTTCACTAATTTGAGTATTGCATGCAATATAGCGTACTGATACAAAATAAATAAACTTTGTATGAAATGCTTTATATATAAATAATATACTCCAGTGATGAAATCGTTTAGTATAAATCATTATTTGCTAACAAGTTCTATGTAAGTCATTTTATATAGAACGATATTCGTTGACACAATTAGCTCAGTGGTAGAGCGTTAGCCTATCGCTCAAATGCCTATGGTTCAAACCCGATCAGAGCTAGGTTTTTTGCTTGGAATGTTATATGTTTATTGTTTTGTAATGACTCAGATGTTTTAAAATTAAGCGTTATATTGTGCATATTATGGTGTAAAATATATATTTAATTAAAACATAATTCGCCAGCAGATTTACTCGAGACATCTAGCTGCCAAAAAGGTAACTAGATTAACTTCCAGATTTTATTGAAAAGTTTCTTCTTCTGGCCGCTAAATTCACTCGCTCTGTTAGGATTATATTGTTCGATAATTCACCACTAGGTGTCACGACTAGTCTACGTGGGGCACCATTGATTACTACGCCATTGGCATTCTATGCGCATCGAATTTGAAGAATGACAAGATGATACTACGATACATTTTTACTTTTTATTTTAAAGGGTTTGTAACAGCCTATTTTGCGTTACTTGAAAATGTTATTTGAAGTAAAGAACAAAACGATTTCACATAGTATCTGAAGGAAGAGCGGAGCTTGTAGTTTAACGTGACCGTTAATCTCGAGATCATGAGCCATGGGACCTCCTTTTTACGTGGAATCCGAACCACAGGACATGGCATTTCACTTCGAAAATCTCACATGCATTGACCGGGAACATAGTAACTGAATTCATGCCGTTGGTGTTAGTTCAGGTTATTAATTACTGCTTTTATTTCAGGCAAATAGCAATCGAAAATATCCACATAGTTTGTATACACACGTCTCTGTAGGGTCATGGAAAGATTTGTTAATTCAATTAGGGTAGTGAAAGCCATGCACAACCAGACGTGTAAAGACATGCCTCAACTCAAAGTTGAATGTTGCCCACGGCAGGACGTAAATGTAATAATAATAATAATAATAATAATGTTATTGGTTTTACATCCCTTTTAACTACTGCTGCTTTTAGAGACACCGGGGTGCCGGAATTTTGGCCCGATGGGGATCTTTAACGTGCCAGTAAATGTACTGACACGGCTCCCTCGCATTTGTGCACTCTCAAATGCCAGCTGACTGCGCCAGGATACGAACCTGCTACCTAGGGCCCAGCAAGCAAGAACGTTACCGCTGAGCCACGCAGCCAGTCCGGTCGATTATGTCTCCAGATCCATAACATTCTTGATATACTTCTTATCTTTCTTTCTTTCTTCAATGATGGTAGCAGTTTTTATCTAGGTTGTGGCGTTTGGTAGAGGTAAATCGTTTCTAAGGTCTTCAACAAAGAATAGTTCTATTATACTCTTTGATAATAACAACGAGTTATAACTATACTCATACATTTAGGAGAAAGTAGGCTATATGTTCTTTACTGAACATCTTGTTTTAAGCCGACATTTTACTACTCGGAGTGCAATTGCTATTCCTCACCATTCTTAAATTCAATGTTTTCCCCTGCGAATTGAAGCCGTAATCTTGGGACAATTTACCACGTATTCTCCAAAGAAGGTACAATTTTTGCCATACAGGATCAGCACTGATATTTCCTTGCGATATTGGATAGCCTACACTATTATTATAGTACATTATGCAACGAGCCTATAATGGCAATAATTAAGACACGAGTATGTTTATAAAACGAGCGTATGCGAGTTTTATAATTTCCATACGAGTGCCTTAATTACCAATATAGGCGAGTTGCATACGACTGTTTATGTTCGACGATAATTATTATAACTATTTTATGTTCGAACAGAAATATTCATAAATATCTGTCGACATTTCGCCAGTTTTATGTACTGAACAGAGTGCATGAGACGCAGAGGATGCCTTGTATTTGGCCATGGCCTCCTCGATTACCTCACTATGACACTAGGCCAAGCAGTGAAATTTAAATTAGAAGGCCGTGGAACTCAGCGCATCTAATTATCTAATTGGTAAAACAACTGTTTCTTGAGCTCTGATTGGTGGGAGACACTATTTCATAATGAAAAATAGTGCTATAATGAGCCTCATTATAGTACAGTTTTCTGGCATATAATAGTCAGGGTCCAACATTAAAAAAAAAAATCGTGTATTCACTAGCCTATTAAAATCTTCCGAAATTTGGCAACATTTGGGTGATTAACCAGTGTCAACGCTAACATTCTTGTATCTCAGCCCAGAATTAAATTCCTGATATAGCTGGGAATCGACCCTGGAGCTCCGGGGAGGCAGCTGATTGCTCTTAACTGCGTGCGTGCCTACATGTTAATAAATTGCAAGTGATATTTGTTAGTTAATGTAGAATGTACTGACGAATATTCATTATTTAGGAATAAATCGTTCTACATAAGCTAATATTCTTTTATATTCCCTTCAATTACAAACGTTTTCATGCAATTGATGCGCCTCAGTGGATATGAAATTTTATTAAATCATCTGCTGCAATTTCATTTAATTGATGTTTTTTTCCTTTGTGTAGCCTGGTTTCACAGCAGAACAGCGCTTCAAATATCACAATAGATTTACATAAAACAGATTCATAAATTGTCCCTAGAGACTGCAATCCAACTGTTTCATGTAAAAATTGCACCAATTGCATCTTATGGATTGGAAAATATATGGATACACCTCAAGAGAAAACACCTGGCAGATCTGGAAAGAGTAAAATCCATCTATCTCAAGAGAGCTTTGTGCCTTTCTAAGTACACGCCATCCCGTTTGGTTTACCTGCTAGCTAGAGAGCCATACTTTGTTGAAGACCTGAGACTGAACCTACTGCTGCCCGTTACACCTGGATATGAGAATTGAAAAGGAAGAGAGAAAACATATGGGACGACTTTTACGCCACTGACGCGATGCTTTCAACTGAATGGACAAATGCATTGTACGATTTGCGTCATATAGTCACGAGATTTTCGGTGCATGGTTTTCACTATAAAGTATGCACCAAGAAGAAATATCATCAGCCGGACCAGCAGCGTATCTGTTTGCTGAGTGGAGAGCAGTGTGATAGGTATCACGTGATGTTGTGCCAACAAAGACGGGTCACACTTACAATGTCTTGTAGTGAAGACTATGGAAATCTTCTTTTTTTATTGTCTTTTAATGTTAATTTATTAATTTGGCCATTGGCTGCATTAATGTTAATTTATTAATTTGGCCATTGGCTGCAATAAAGTTCTTATTGATAGATTTACATAATAATATAGGATTGTTACATGAGATTCACAGATGTATTGTAGTAGGCTGGGCTGTAATACTGAGTATAGGCCTATGTAAAGTATACCTCTATCACTCCGGCTATTTTCTTCTTGAGTTTTAATTTCGAATACTCATATTAACAATAACACCAAATATGACTACAATACTGACTGGGTCTGGAAATATTGCTTCGTGCTTACACAGACTTAATTATACGTAATCCCGAGTATTCCTGTAAAAGTAGCCCTCAGATTATAGATCATATAATTTTCGTGTGCAGTGAAGTGAAATATATTAGGAGTTTTTGATTAATAGTGTTAATAGAGACGATAACTGGCCAATGTAAAAATCTTTGCTATTAAAAAGTATTTAAAGAAATTTTCCAAATGTGTTAATGCTCTGGATTTTCATGCTCTTAGGAAAAACGAAGACTAATATTGTTTGATATTGTTAAGATTAACAGTCATCTAGAAATTTAATTATTAAAATGTAATTTATTTTGTTCATTTGTAAGAAAGTATTGTAAGTGCATGTAGTAGTAATTATGTAGTGGAGTATGCAGAGAGTATGAACAGTAAATAAAATAAATATATAAAAAATAACAAAAGTATTATTACCGGTACTAATAATAATAATAATAATAATAATAATATTGTTACTTGATTGCACATCCCTACTAAGTATCAGCTTATACTTTTCAGTTGGTCAACACGCTATTGCCCAATTATATTAGGTGGTGTAACTATATATGCTGCCAGCAACTATCGTGTTGTTGTACCATATATGTGCTTATTACGCTCTCAAATGCGAGGTTTGATAACGCAATGGGGCGCATTAGACGTGTAGTGCTGAGGAACATTCAGCGAGCAGCCGTCCAGATTTCATCCCTTCGTATTCTGATCTGCCAGCAGGCAGTGTGATCCCTGTGGAAATCAGTTATTAGATATCACACACAGCAGTAGTGTATGCGGGACACTTAAAGGTAGATTGTACGGGGAAATGAGCCACATCGTATATAACATACTGTTCCTGAAGGAAACTACATGTATTAATACTATTCACTGATAAAGGGGGAATTTTAGGATTACGCGTTTTGACCGTCATGTGGTCCTTTCCTGATCACTAGGGTTGAAGTTAAAAATTATACAAATATTTATAAGTTAGTATGTTTTTGCTATACATTGTGTAGCTTGTCCAGTTAATGTTAGTATTTATGATTTGCAGTGACTCTCGATATTTGAAAAGTTTAGTATATTCAAGGATGTTGTATTGTTTGTTTCCGATCTACGTAACTACAGTATTTCCTTAGGCTCACCTGTGTACTTAAATCGATATTTTCTTAACGAGCACTCCATGTAGATGCATAGCTATAGCGATTTAACGGTCACTGCACGCAAGCTTTCCTAGGTTTTTCCACTCTTGTCTCACCTTTGATGTTTTTGACCATTACTTTCCTCCCCATCTAGCGAACATACCCGCCCATCGGGTTCTTTGTCTTCCCATGTTTCGTCTTCCTATTATCGGGTCGCACATCGTCATTTTGTAAGTCCATCCGTTTTGATCTAATCTCCCTACACGTCCTCCCCATTTACATTTGAGCTGGTCTGATGATACCATAGCGTCTTTCATGCCGGTTCTCCTCATATCGTACATCGAATACACCAAATAATAGGGTACCGTATATGTTTTCAATCCTGAGCGTATCATATATTTAGCCTATTTTCATTTTATGAAAAAATTGGCTTATGAGGTCACCGTTTGTCCGTATGTGTGTCTGTCTGTCTGTCTGTGTGTCCCCATAACAACTTCTAAACGGCTGGATCGATTTCAATGAAACTCAGTAAGGTCATAGTACTATTATGGCCGACCCCGACCGTGCCCTTAAAATGTTATTACGTCTCACCAATCCAACAGGGCAGCATTCTATATCTCCGAAAATATTACTGATATCATCCTGAAATTGTGTACGGTGATAAAGGAAAATACTAGACGTTCATCTATGAGTTTTCAAAAAACCTGGTAACTGCAAAACCAACATGGTGGCCAAGCGAATTTGAGACATTTAGATAGACTTTTCTCGCGATTTAACCATCCAAACGCAAATGAAACTTGGTGCAGCAAATGTTTATACAGATTGTAATGCACTGGCATCTAATTTAGTTCAATTGTTTACATGCCTACTTTCACCTATATTGTTCCTCACGACCCTTGATGTTGTTATGAGAAACGCAATGAATCGTCGATTGGGCATCCAATGGAATCTTACTCAACGACTGGAAGACTTGAATTTCGCTGATGACATATGCTTACTTGCCCACAGCTGCAGATATATGAAAACTAAGCTCAATGATCAAAGAGCTGAAGCACAGGAAGTCGGACTCCGGAATATTATTATTAAGACCAAAGACATGCGGGTGAGAAACCGCAACAATATACCATTGCAACTCGATGGATAGGTCATAGAGAGGCTGAATAGCTTCTGCTATCTAGGAAGCATTGTAACGACGAATGGAGGGGCAGGAGAAGACGTTAACAGCCGTTCGAATAAAGCTAGGGGTGCTTTTCCAACACTTCGTCCCATATGGAGGTCCAAAGAACTCAGTAAGAGAAAAAAATTACGATTTTCAATAGCAATGTCAAGTCGGTGCTGCTATATGCATGTGATACCTGGAATGTGACCAAATTCTTGACACGAAAGATCCAGAAAATAAATATCTTAGGAACATCTTAGGAATACACTGGCCAGATGAGGTGTCAAATGAGGAATTGTGGATGAGGACAGATCAACTGCCGGTAGAACAGCAGATCAAGAGAAGAAAGTGGTAATGGCTTGGCCACACACTGCGTAGGTCTGATGACAGCATTGCTAGAACAAGCCATGGAGTGGAATCCTCAGGGCCGAAGGAGAAGAGGAAGATCTAGAATGACATGGAGGAGATCAGTGGAGGATGAGGGCGAACAGCTTGGATACTCGTGGGGAAATATAAAATCCACAGCACGCCACAGAACCAGATGGCGAACCCTTGTTTCGACCCTATGCTCCTCAACAGGAGTTTAAGGAATTAAGTTAAGTTTGCATAACCTCAAAATGGCGGCTGTGCGAAATATTTCACAGGCATGCTATATCTCCGAAACGATTACCGATATCTCCCTGAAATTTTGTACGGGGATAAAGAGCAATACTGCAAGTTTATATATGTAACTTTCAAATACCTGTCAAGTACAAAACGAACATGGCGGCCAAGCGAAGTTGAAACATTTTAATAGACTTTTCTCGTGATTTAACCATCTGAATGCAGTGAAATATGGTACAGTAAATGATTATACATATTATAATGCACTGGCATCTAATCTAGTTCAATTATTTACATAACCTCAATATGGCTGCTGTGCGAAATTTTTAAATAACATTTTTACTTCTTGTGTCCTAATCATGCGATTGAAGTTTGAATACTACACGTACACAATAATCTTCATGTAATAGTGCATAACCCTTAGACCTACATATATGCAAATCCAACATGGCGACCATCTGAAATATTAGACGGTTCTCCATATCTACGAATCGATTACAGCAATTAAACTGAAATTTTGTATATTGAAAGAGGCAATTAACATCAGTAGGATGTAAAAGAAATAGTCTTCAGTTCTTCACGGAACTACCTTTTTCTTTAATATTTCTTTTGAAAGAGGAAAATAACGCTCGTCAAAACGTATCCACAATTCAAGGTTCTTCCTGTGTAGCGGGGGAAATTAAACGTGTTCTTATTGTTAAAGTTGCCTGGTACATTTCAAATCTCTTCTATAAATAATGCGCATGCTATATTCATTTGTGGATGAGTTAACTCAGATTATATCAGGTACGTTGGACATTTCACATGGTCGTGAAAGTCAATAAAGAAAATTGTGATAGAATAGAGTTTAAGTTCTTCTTAATGAAACGTTTTTACTCCCTTAATATCTCACAACTTTCCAAAATTAGATTAACTGTTCCAAGATGTCTGTACACTTATGCAAGGAATTTCTCTTGAATTGTGATGCACTCAACATGGAAGAAACTTCTCATTGCCTCCAAGGAATGCTTACACCAAGTTACGGTGTTTTCTTGTGTTGTAATGTGACAGCGAGATGTCTACTCCTACTGTATTTGCTAGTGCTGTGTTAATGAACAAGAACAGAAAGTGTTTTTGAGTTCTGCTCTTTCATCTAAAATGTCTCCCCCACTGAATGTTATTAGTCTGTTTGCTTGGAACTTGTACAAAGTTAACAATTCAACATAAGAGAGATATTCTTACAGGTCAATATAATAACGGGATAGAATTACAATTATGGTTGTAAAACTATTAACAAGAAACGGACTTGTATGTATTGTAAATATAGTATATCTATACTAGAGTCCAAAAGTACACGGGGTAGAATGAACACAATGTCCAAGCCCCTCAAATGAAGCAAAAATAACAACTCTTTTTGATTTCTTGTCACAGTGTTTTATTATTATTATTATTATTATTATTCGTTTCGGCCACGTTACTTCAACTGTTTCAGTCTTTGAGCTTTAATCTTTTCCCAGTAGTCCTTGATCAATTTCCTGTGCGCCTCCTTTCTGACAGCCGTCCATTTCTTGCCTGTCTCAGTTTTGGCTTTTCTTGGAATCGAGGGTGTGCTGTAAGTTTTTTCTGAAGAATAAGACGATCTTGAATGTCCTCAAGCGAAATCCCTACTTCTATAAGATCCTGTTTGATCTCAGAGAATCATGGTCCCTTGGTTTTCTTGTATTTTCTTCTTCTTCTTATTATTATTATTATTGCTTTACCTTGGTATAATGATCATCACACCAATTCTAGAAAGAAATAGCGCTCCATTTTTAAGATTTAGTGGTGCCCTCACTTTTAGAATTTCCAGAATGGTCTGGCGCAATTTATAATGGTCTAGCCTAATCCATATTATAAGTTACTCGTTACGAGAAACAGATCAACAATAAACACTCATATTACACTGTGAATTACGGATACTGATAATACTCCGCATTTGAAATATGCATAATATTCACGTGATCAATATTCGAACACATATCTCAACATACAGTATACATGACGCACACGTGCAGATGGCGAGTATGATTGATAATATTTTGCCAACTTATTTTTTAGCCTATTTTCATTTTTGAAAAAAAAAAAGGCTTATGAGATCACCTTTTGTCCGTGTGTGTGTGTGTGATGTGTGTGTGTGTGTCCCATAATAACTTCTAAACGGCTGGAGCGATTTCAATGAAACTCGGTAAGTTCAAAGCACCATTCTGGGTGACCTCGACTGTGCCCTTAAAATTTTATTTTGTCTCTCCAATCCAACATGGCGGCTGTGCAAACTTTCTCACCAGCATTCAGTATTTCCGAAACTATAACCGATATCACCCTTAAATTGTGTACGGTGATAAGGGGACCTACTAAAAGTTCGCCTATGAGACTTTCAAAATCCTGGTAACTACAAAAAAACATGGCTGCCAAGCGAAGTTGAGACTTTTAAATAGACTTTTCTCGTGATTTAACCATCCAAATATAATGAAACTTAGTACAGCAAATCTTTATACACATTGTAATGCACTGGCGTCTAATTTAGTTCAATTGTTTACATAACCTGAAAATGGCGGCTGTGCGAAATATTTCACTGGCATTCCATATCTCTGAAACTATTACAGATATTACCCTGAAATTTTGTACGCTAATAAAGGGCACTGGTACAAGTTTATCTATGTAGTTTTCATAAACCTGCAAAGTAAAAAACGAACATGGCGGGCAAGCGAATTTGAAACATTTTAATAGACTTTTCTTGTGATTTAACTCTCTGAGCGCAGTGAAATGTGGTATAGTAAATAATTGTACATATTGTAATTCATTGGCATCTAATTTAGTCCAATTGTTTACATAACCTCAAGATGGCGGCTGTGCGAAATTTTAAAATTAAGTTTTTATTTCTTGTGTCGTAATCATTCGATCGAATTGAAAGTTTGAGTAATGAACCTACGCAATAATTTTCCTTTAATGGTACATAACTCTATGGCCTATACATATAACAATCCAAACTGGCGAGCATCGGAAATATTTAGACGGTTCTCAATATCTACGAATCTTTTACAGCAATCAAGCTGAAATTGTTTATGTTCATAGAAGCTATGCACATAAGTTCACCTATAGGACTTTCAGTAACCTGGTGAGCACAAATCAAACATGGCGGCGACGCGATGTATAAATATTTAAATGGACGTTTCTCGCGATTTAACCATCCGAGTGTAGTGAAACTTTGTACGTTATGCTTATACAAATGTTAATCCACTGGCATCTATTTTATTTCAATTGTCTCCATAACCACAAGATGGCAACTGTGTGAAATTCTTAAATCTCGTTTTTACTTCTTGTGTTCCAATCATGCGATTGAAGTTTGAATACCACATGTACACAATAATCTTCATGTAACAGTACATAAAATCCAACCTGGCGACCATCTCAAATATTTAGACGGTTCACAATATCTACGAATCTATCACAACAATGAAACTTTTATTTTGTATGTTTATAGAGGCAATTAACATGAGTAGGATATAGGAAAATAGGCTGTATAGTTCTTCACGGAACTACTTATTTAATTCTTCAAAACTCTCTGCCATGTTTTTGTAAAGTTTTCAATGTTTTGTTCGTGGTTATTGTTTCTTTCATATAACTTTTATTGCTTCATAAATGGTATAAAGACATCTATGGTCTGGCCATTGTGTTCTTGGGTGTGTGAAGATTTATTTTAAAATTCATATTATTGAGGTATCAGTAGTAGAGTGTGTGTAACTGATAGTATCTAGGTTTGACTTCAAATAATGCACCTTAGAGTCATTTTTCTGGAGAGGGGGCGCTCAGAAAAGACCACTCTCACGATAGCCACTGTTGGCACCGAAATTAAAACCTCCAATATCTGAGAAGGAGCGTGATGGCACTGCAGTCAAGCTCCTTGGCTCTCACTAAGACTAACTGGTTTAATTCCTTGGTTAGGACATGTGAGAATTTCAAGGTGAAAAGCAGCACCCACGTAAAAGTAAGGTCTCAATGATTATGAACGTGAAGAAGTTTGATTTTCCCAACATGCACGTGCATTTCCAATGCTCAGCGTGAAGCGTGACATTATGCTCTCAGCTACGTTGTTAGACCTTTTGTAGTTATTGTAGATTCTTTGGGGGCATTATGACATCGTGGTCATGTAGCCCCTTGGACGAGGATGTGTGTAGATTTTTTCAGATAACCTATATCACTGCAATGTTTGTATTCATGTGTATTTCTATTTGAGGTAGTATTTGGGTAGGAAGCGGCCGTGGCCTTAAGTTAGGAACCATCCTGGCATTTACCTGGAGTAGAAGTGGGAAACCACGGAAAACCACTTCCATGATGGCTGAGGTAGGAATCGAATCCGCCTCTTCTCAGATTTGCCGACTGTATCGAGGCTGAGTGTATCCCGTTCCAGCCCTCAGACAGGAATTGAATTTCTTGGCTGAGCGGGGAATCAGATGTTTGATCTTTTATGGAGCTTGTGAAATAAATGTAGGAGTGACAACAAGTCGGTGCTAAGAAGTTCCTACCTAGATAGTCTGTCACAGGTTACTTTTCAATTGCTCCTGATTGGTAGGCAACCAGTCCCACAGTCATGTGAGGCAGGTAATCAAGTGCTTCAATTACACCAAGTTGGTCTGAGCTGTTCCAATTATCTAATGGCATCTACAGTAGTAGCGGTAGTGTAGTCTCCGACACCTGATTAGCGGTCTACTAGCCGGGCTTACTCACATCACCTCTAATCCTGTTTCAATCAATCTTGATTTAATGATAAATTTTGTCTCAAACAAAGGGTACATATCAGTACCATACTCATTGATTACTTACAGGCCTACGCGTTTCGTGTACAACTTTGGGTCGGAAGGTCATTCCAGTGGAATTTCAATGTATTAGTGACGCATTTACACACGGTGGTATTGCTATCCAATAATTGTGCATCTTCATACCGAATAATTCAATTATACAGTATATGGTTGGCACAGAAGAATCTCTAAACACCTGAGAGCTATTTAACTGTACATTTATCGAACATGATTACAAATATAACAAAGAAAGAGGGAGGTAAAAGTATAATTCATCTTGGCTGACACACCTGAGGATTTGAATGAGTTTTTGAATGGTATGGACTCCATCTTGAGGAAAATTAATAAATGTAAAACAAAAATATTGGAATGCAGCCGAAATAAATCAGAAACCTCTATGAACATCAAATTGCCAGGTGAAAAGCTGAAGGAAGTAGGAGACTTCTGTTACTTAGGAATCAAAATAACCAGTGATGGAACGAAGAAAAGAGGATATAAAAAGTAGGTTGGCTCAGGCAAGGAAAGCATTTCTACAAAAAAAAAAAAAAAAGGAACCTGTTGACATCGAATATAGATTTAGGTATTAGGAAGTCATTTTTGAGAGCCTTTTTCTGGAGCGTGGCACTCGATGGAAGTGAAAATTGGTCTATTAGTGCAGCAGAAAAGAGGAGAATTGAAGCGTTTGAAATGTGGTGTTACAGGAGAATGATGAAGATCAGATGGGTAGATAGGGTTACAGACGAAGAGGTATTAAGACGAGTGGGAGAGGAGAGATGTTTCTGGCGACTGCTAATGAAGAGAAGAGATAGGTTGGTAGGACACATACTAAGACACGCAGGAATAGCAAGATTGAAGGAAGGAAGGGTCGAGCACAAGAACTGTAGGGGTAGACCAAGGTTAGAATACAGTATGTTAAACAGATTGCCTCGGATGTAGGGTGTGGTAGCTATGTAGTGATGAAACGATTAGCTCAGGACAGAGGGACTTGGATAGCTGCATCAAACCAGTCAAAAGACTCAAACAACAATAGGGGAGACTTTGCTAACTCCGTAGTACTCAAATTTACTTTTATCATTTCAAATGATCTTGTCGACTTCATCGTTATGCGTTACGGTTATTATTATTTATTTACCGTATATCGTACAAGAAGTATGGAAGGCCTAGTGAAAGAGCGCAAGCCCCACATACACATTTCATGCTTCACAGGCACAGCTTACATCTACATTTGTTTAACAATATTTACAAGTTTTACAAATATATTTGCAGTATTTACATATTTAGAATATTGACATAGTACATTTTCCTGTTCACTCACTCTCTCACGCACGCACTTTCATAACCTCGATCACGCGATACATTCATTCATTCCATTCAGATACTCATTCATTCAGCGATACAATCAATCACTCATACATACGTTTATTTATACAATGTACCTTTGTACGTACGGTTTGAATTTCCTAAGAGGCAAGATCTTGGCATCCCCTGGCAGCGCGTTCCATAACCGCGCAGAGCGGCCGTAGAAACCTGTCAGGTAAGCATTGCTACGTGCGAAGGGCGGAACGAGGGTTACACCTCGTCCTCTTCGAACTGAGCGATATGCCAATGACAGTCGGCAAAAAGGGTCAATATTAATGGAACCTGTAAGAGATTTTTTAAGGAAAATTAGATCAATTTGTTTGTCTGTTGCCTCTATAGATGGAAATTTTGACAAAGGGGAAGGGGAATAACGAGCTATTAGCCTCTCTGCGCGGCACTGTACACGCTGGAGCTTGTTCATGTTTTCCGCTGTAGTGGGATGCCAAGCAGGTAAGCCGTACATTAATATCGGACGGACCATGCATATGTAAGCCGTCCTGAAGTCTCTAGGTTTACAACCACTCATGTTTCTGTACAAGAAACCCAGAACTTTGGTGGCCTTACATCTTGCCTCTTCACTTTGACTGTTCCAATTCATGGTGTCGGAGATTGTTACCCCTAATAACTTTAAGTTTGTGCACTGTGGGATGACACTGTTCATAATTTTGTATTCATTTTTAATGGGTTTTTTTGACCTTGTTATTCTTATGTATTTACATTTTTTTACATTTATATTTAAATTATTCACAGAAGACCACAGCGATAAGTTGTCCAGATCTGATTTAAGACAGAGGGAATCTTCTTCACTTTTAATGCACCTGTATAGCACGGTGTCATCTGCATATATTGACATTGATGAGGTGACACAGCCAGGGACGCCATCATGTTGGTCAGTGCATATGCACCGAGTCTGAGTTTACTCCTGGGGTCTGGCGTTATGCGATACGGAGATGGCGAGTGCGTGACGTCATGCAGCAGAGTGCACCTCCCGCTCTCCGTTCCCCGCGCGGGAAGCCTATGTTAACGGGTAATGGATTCTGTTGAAAGAGTCCTGGGGCTTCGAGCGAAGCGAGAAGCCCTCCTGAGCCTTTCTAGCATGTGTACCATTTTAGCATGCGTCATTTGAAATGATATAAAGTCTAGTCTCTTGGACTGATTGTATCTTTTTTATGCAGAGATACCACAGTTTTCATCAGGTAATATCACAACTTTTAGACGATATTACTCCTTATTTATATTAAAATTTTGACTGTTAATATTACTTTCCAATTTGTTTTAGAACATTTCGATCGAATTGTTTTATTACATGCTCGCATTTCGCTTTAATGTGTTAAGATCCACACAAAGCTGAAGAAGGTCACAATGTGGCCGAAATTAATACTTATTAATTAATTTATTTCATATTAATTTTACTTAGTGATTAAGGCGGATTAAGTATATTCAATACTATTTGGTATTTACTTCAATTAACATTAACAACGTTTATAAAGGATTTCTCTGCTGCGATGTCTACGGATCAAAGAGAGCAAACTCTTCAGCCATAAATGTTGGACTGGTCTTCCACAGAGGATAAGATTGTAGATGGGAACATCTGATATCCCGCCTGTCTTCATCATGAATGATAATTTGTTTGAGAAGAACTTATCGCATGATCTCTTTAAGTAAATGATATCTTTTTCTCTGCAGTTCTATTAATTCAAACAGGTAAGCAGAGATTTCTGTAACAGTGCATTTAATTTGCCTTCATAATTCCCGCTTCTAAAGAGAGCTCCAAATTAGAAACACAGTCTGGAGTGGGTGGAGATTTTAATACCCAGAAGATATCTCTTTACCAATCTTTCTTCAGAGGTGAATGAAGGCCTTTAAGCATGCTGAACGGGATTGGTTCTAATTGGAAATGGAAAGGAAAATTACTTAGAGGACTGTATCGAAGATATACGCTTTTACCACCAAATAAGCAGAAAGATTTATTTACAGTGATCTAAATACAGGGTGTGCCAAAAATGTACTAACACTTTGAATTACTATAAAAAGATTATTTATGAACATAGATACAAGTTTAAGGGCTTCAATTATAGAAGAGACAAGTAATTAAAGACTCATGTTCGCAAATGTTCAAATTGATCACTGTCAGTGTCCAGGAGTTCGACAAACCGCCACCAACGCACCGGACCATTTCTCGCATCAGAGATAAATTTGATGCAAATGGAACCGTTCGCAACGTCAACAAGAAACTTCTGTACGACCACGGACATGCACCAGTCCTAGGAAAGAAGAACAGGTGCAGGAAGCCCTCACTCCATCCCCACCGAAATCACTACGACAACCCGCTCGAAAGATACACATCTCAAAAGATAGCGTCCATCGCATAATGAAGCGTCTACGCTGGAAATCCTACATTACAACACGAAATTGGATATTGACAATGTCACGAAATTCCAAATGAACTTTGTCGTAACGTTTGCGAATCCATTGCATCGCGTTATCAGCTTTGTATGGACACTGACGGTCATCAATTTGAACATTTGCGAACATGAGTCTTTAATTACATGTCTCTTCTATAATTGAAGCCCTTAAACTTGTCTCTATGTTCATAAATAATCATTTTAGAGTCATTCAAAGTGTTAGTACATTTTATGAGACACCTTGTATTAAATGTCTTGGCGTTGATGTTTTATTATTTGACAAAATACTTCTTCAATTATAACTTAACTTTAACCTCAAAGTATAAGGGCCGCCTTGTCAAACACTAGAAAGAAGTTTCATAATTAAATTAATACGTACATGTTTCGGTTTACGATGATACCCTCGTCAGCGTAGGTTGAATAATAAAAGAATCTTAAAACTATAATAACAAATACCAAAGGGAAGATGGATATCCTTACAATAAACCATTAGAATTTAAATAAAATGAAAGGTCACAAAAATAGAAAATACATAAAAGAAGCAAGATTAAAGTTAATATGAATCTACATTAAAAGACTGTCTATATTACACTTCTTCAATATGGATCAATACGATAGTGAATCTGACCTTCTGTTGAGGGCAAGAATATGTTGTTTCCATGTATAAAGAAGTTATCAAATGCGTAACATGTTTTGACTGGCAAAATCCTCTAACCTTGAAAAACGTTCCAGTTGAATCCAAATTGTCGATTAAGGGAGAGCCTGTATGATATTTCTTCAATATGGTTCAATATTATAGTGAATTGTAAATTGTGGATTAATTAACCAGTCTTCTATTGCTTCATCTCCCTCGTCAAATGTATCAACACTACATGATCTCAAACAAGGAATGGCATTTACCATGGTAGGAAATGTTTGATAATCGCCGTGTTGATTAATGGCAATTACTTTTATAATATAACGTTTATCAATACAAAGTTAAGAGTATGTATTCAAATTTTTGAATATCTAATCAATCGTTGGTACATGTTCCAACCTCTCATCGATATCTTCATCAGCCACATAGCTTATATCTAATTATTAAAACTAGTGTAACAATTATTCACGCAGGCAGGGATATCTGTGACAGTGCCTTTCATCTGCCTTCATGATTCCCGTTTCTTAAGGTAGCTTTAGATTTGAAACCCAGTCTGGAGTGGGTGAAGATTCTAAGACCCAGAAGATATATTTTACTTTGAAACCTTTTGAATAATAATCGGAAAAATTGCAAGGATATCCTTTTTGTTTTATTATTTTAATAATTGCAGCCAAATAGCCATGTAAAATTACATTACATATAACACTTTCACATGTTTGCGTATTTACTTATTGTTCTCAGTCTTTTCGGAGCCGTCCATGCCCGATTGGCCATGGCTTCGGTGCCGTAGAACTCAGCCCAGACTATTGCTCGTTTGTCCTCCATGGTTCTCATTCGTTTTCCAAAAGCCCTGGTATGTTGTAACACACATTGGAGCTCGATGTCTTCATTTAGAAACGTCTCTCTTGCTCGAAGTCTTGCTCTGGTTGTTTTGGACAGCCCAGTGCATTTTGAGATAAGTTGATAACAGCTTCCCCCCTTCAGGGGCTCACATCCAGTGGGAAGTGGGTTGGCGACCACGGGACCCCATCTGAGTCCGGCATTGTTTCCTCCTACCTGTACCGGTTTCCTCTCCGTGTTCTTTCCTATCGGCTCTTCTTGGGCAACTCTTGTTCTCTTCCGACCCCGATGGTGTTAGGGTATCCGAGGCCTGGAGTTTTCTTCCTTTCCCGCCTTAATTGGCCCTTCTCTCATCTTTCCTGATCCTTCATTCTTCAGACCTCTTGTTTTTTCCCGGTATCTCCTGCCTTCTTCTCAAGGCTCTCAAGGAGGCACAGTGTGTGTAGCCTCACCACTTATTGTACACCCTAGATAGTGCTTCGCTCTCAAGGGCTCACAGCTCGTGAGTTCAGGAGTTGGCGCCTCCGAGGGTTTCCTGAGCTATCCCCCTTTTTTCCATTGCCTTCGAGGCAGGCCCTCTTCTCTCCCCCCCCCCCCTCTTTGCTATCTGCCTTTCATGGCTCTCCTTCTTTCTAAATCCCTCAATCCTCATTCTTCGAGACATGAGGCGATTTATTTCCCCTTTCCTTTATTTCCCTAACTCTTCCTTTGTTTTCCTTTCTTTCTTCTAGTGTGTAAGCTGTAGTTAGGATTCCCCCCAGGGGCTCACATCAAGTGGGACGTGGGTTGGCAACCACGGGGCCCCAGCTGAATCCGGCATTGCTTCCACTTACTTGTGCCGGGCTCCTCTCCGTCTTCTTTCCTGTCGACCTCACTTGGTCAACTCTTGTTCTCTTCCAACCCCGATGGTATTAGGGTATCCGAGGCCTAGGGAGTCTCTTCCTTTCCCGCCTTAATTGGCCCTTGTCTCATCTTTTCTGATTCCCTCCTTCTGCGAGGGGTCAGCCTTCTTTTTCTTTTCCTGTTATCAACTGCCTTCTGCTCAAGGCCCTCAAGGAGGCCGGGTGTATGTAGCCCCACCACTTTTGGTGCACCCTCGATAATGCTACACCCTCAGGGGCTCACGGCTGGTGAGGTCGGGAGTTGGCGACCACGAGTGATTCCTGAGCTGGGTCCGTTTCCCCTTTTCTCCCTTACCTTTGGGGAGGACCCTCTCCTCTTTCACTTTCCTATCTGCCTTTCATGGCTCTCCTTCCTTCCAAGTCCCTCAATCCGCATTCTTTGAGGGTTGAGGGCATTTCCTTTCCTCTTGTCCTTTATTTGCCTTATTCTCCTTTAGTTTTCCAATTCTTCTTCTGGTATGTAGGTTAGTAGTTAGTTTAATTTTAAGTTTGCATTTTATTTTCATCTTCATGATCACCCAAACCATCAGGGGCCGATAACCTAGATGTTAGATCCCTTAAAACAACAATAATCTTCATCATCATGTAGTTAGGTTTAGTTGTAAGTTTGTAGTTAAATTTAATTATAGGTTCATTTCCATTTATTTATGATCACCTAAAACATTAGGGGGTCGATAACCTTGATGTTAGGCCCCTTAAAACAACAATTATCATCACCATTCACCTTTCCTAGTGTCTATAGGTTGTTGTCCGTGAGATGGTTCCAGATAACCTAAACCGGAGCTGGCGGGAAGAGTGGTCAAATTCAACATCTGGTACTAATGCTCATGAGTTAAATCCAACTCGGAAAATGAATGAATGGATCCGACCTCCCAAGGAAACTATGGTGTCGCCTCAACAGAATGAGAACTGGGCATGGGCGCTGCAATTTCTTGCGCCATAAGTGGGGCTGGATGGATTCTCCAATCTTCTGTATGTGTAATGAAGAGGAGCTGACCATGGACCATGTTATCCTGCGCTGCCCCCTTCATGCCTACTCCGGAAGCCCCAGCGACCTATTTAGTCTTTCAGATAGTGCTGTACTGTGGTGGAAAAACTTGGATCTGGACTTATGAATTTCTTGTTATCATCACCATACGATTAAATAAATAAATAACCTCTATCCCGTAGGTTAGGATTGGCATAATTAGCCTAATTTAGATTTTTGCAAAAAATGAAAGTAGACTTATGAGATCTACACAGGGCCAAAAATTGTGTGTTTGTCTGTGTGTGTGTGTGTATTCTGAATGTCTGCCCCCCCCCATCAATTCGAACACGGTGAAACCGAATTGAACGAAATTTGGTACAGAGGTAGAACTAGCAAAGAACACCTCAGTGTCATGTATTATATCGCCGCCATCTTAAAGGATACGTAATGGCGGCCACCCAAATGTAAAAAGCTTAAATCAAATTACAACCATCCAAATAATTTGATCTCTACCAAATTTTGCATCAACATCAATTTATGTGGGAAGCGTATGTGGACTAAGCTACAACATCATCTACCCAATAGTTTGCAGATGGCAGACATGTATGTGTGCAAATCGATTCCCCCTATCAATTCAAACACGGTGAAACCGAATTGAACGTAATTTGGTACAGAGGTAGCACTAGCAAAAGGCACCTCAGTGTCTTGTTTTATATCGCCGCCATCTTGACGGAAACGGAATGACGGCCACCCAAATGTTAAAAGCTTAAGTCAAATTACAACCAACCTAATCATTTGATCTCTACCAAATTTTGCAACAACATACCCTTTTGTGGGAAGCATACTTTGACTGAACTAAAAGGTCATCAGATTGCTGATAGCGGCCATGTATGTGTGCAAATAGATTCCCCAAATCAATTCAAACACGGTGAAACCGAATTGAATGAAATTTTTTACAGAGGTAGCAGTAGGAAAGGGCACCTCATATTCATGTTTAATATCCGTATAGCACGTTGTATTTCAACAAACTACTACAACCAACATTCAATTATACTCCTTGAAAAGGACAAAGAGTTATAACAATACCCATGCTTTTAGGAGAGAGTAGGCTATATGTTCTATACTGAACATCTTGTTTTTTCTTTGAATAAGTTCAAGGCCATTTCTAAACTGAATAGTTAGATATAGGCCTAAGCAATTGGTTGCTGAAGACCTCAATGAAAATAATACTAAACTGAAGATAATGCTCTTGTTGTTGTTTATAAGTACAATGATACCTTCAATTAGATAATATTGTCAACTCCTTTGAAACGTTTTGAATGAAAATCAGCATTCAAATAATTAAAAATCGTATTGTTGGAGGAAATTAACTAGTCTAGTAAGAGCTTCAGTTTTAATTATGAAAGTTTTAATCCGTGTTGTGTTCTAACTGTAATAGAACGTTAAGTTTTAGGTTATGTTCAAATTCGTAAAAGACCTCATATGGTCGGATGTTTTGGATTAGCTCAACCTTTTGCTGATGTAATTAAACAGCACTATGCCTCCCTTTTGTCTCATTAAGCACCTACTTGTAATTTAGCTCAAAATACAGTAGTCACATTTATCATGAATCCGGTGGTCTGGATGGAAAAATAACACAAAAAAAAGACTTTCATCAAAACGTTGGTTGCAAAGTTTTTGCAGTTGACTTCATTGCGGCAAACCATGTTTGTCCTCGATTGTTTCATGTACCACATTCGTTACATACGTATACACCACAGGCAGCTTCTATTCAGCATTTGTATGAGGATTGATGAAATATTCCCCATATTTTTCACTAGTAACAATACTCTTTAATTACTGTATTATAGGTTCATTTTTAGATTGTGTTCAACGAAGTGCTCTAAATCACGCTTCATGCATGTAATGGAAAGCTGAACATTTCAGCCATCTGAAGTATGAAATTTAATTATATCTCCCTCGGTTCTTCCACACATTCTTCATGTAAATCCTGAGATTAATTTAAAATCCTTGGGCAGCTACCTCAAACCTTGACCCCAATAATATATACAGTTACCATGGAAGCACAGATCATCAGACAAATTCAAGTTTGAAAAGATAAAGCTGGTGACATATGAAATTACTTCATCCGACAGCGTGACTTTTGCGTCTGATCAAGGAGTTTTTAACAGCCAGCTTTTACGCGGTTATGTCCATATTCTCACTAAATAATACCATAGCTATTTCATAGGTAACTTCCTTCATATTAATTGCCAGTCCGTGTGATATTACTTCCTTCTTATTCTTCTGTAATGGGTCGCTTAGGACCACGCGAAATCAACACTTTCTAGTCTTCCTGCTTGCCCAGTATCTTTCATTCGAAACGAGTAGGTCTGTTTCTGTTGCTCTGACCATTGATGCTGCGTAGTCTTCTTCTCTTCTCCCTCGAAACCCCGCGACTGAGTGATTTTCCTGATTTCCTTCCAGTCATGTAATTTTGGTGATCCTAATTCCTTCAAGTCCTTTTCTGTAAATTTATGCCAAGTCGGTCTAGTAGCCTTGTGCTTTAAGAAAGTATGTATTTTGTGTGTCTGTCTGTTCGGGGACACTCTTTCTATGTGTCCCATAAATTGGATTCTTTGCATTCGCATTGTGTCTGTGATTTTGGAAATTAATTTGTATATTTCTGTATTAGGCTTTGTATAATGTACACCATCTATTGTTCTTGATCCAAGGATTTTTCTCATTATTTTACGTTCTTTCACTTCTATTTGGTGTTTTAGTGTTTTGTGTTGGAGATCGAGTGTCTCTGAAGCATAGAGAGCTTCAGTTATTATATATTACTAAGGTGCTTGGAGTATCGTGTCTATCAGCCCCGTGTACTTAGAAGTGAATCAAGACAATAATATACTCTACAGGAGAAAGCTACTGATTCAGTCACTTGTAACTTTGAACCTTCAGACTCGATTGTCCCGCCGCACATCTAAAGCAGAAATGTTGCCAACACATCAGGGGTTTAGACAGCACTTCTACAGTACCTGGGAAGATTATTATAATCAAGTACCGGATCTGCATTTATCTACCCTCTGATATCCTAACTGTTTCCCAATGATAATAATATGCCTATTTGTTGGCTAATTTCTGTTTGTAATGGATCGCAAGCTGTACGAAAACAGAGGATCTTTCCCAGGGCGAATTATTTGTTAATGTTTCCACCATATTGAAGATTGTGTCGAATGCACTAATTACTAAGAGCAGTATAAATGAAAAGACTTTTAGCAAAGATCACCACTAATTCACTTTTATCTACAATGCAGTTGTAATCTGAAACATACAAAAGCAAAAGACTCGCTGAAACAATTGGTCCCCTGCATAATCGCTCACCAAAACCAGCTGAGTAACTCCAAGCGCACTACAAAACTGCCAATATACGTGGTAGAGAATTATCACCTTTCATTAACTAAAATCTTGTATATAGAGGAAGCAAAGCTTATAACAGATTAAAATTCTTCACCAATGAATACAAATTCTAATCAAATTACTACATGATTCAATACAACAATGGGACCTTTTTCAGAAAAAATAGAATTAACCCTTAAAATCTAATCTAATAAAACTACAGTAAGTGTTGGGAACTGAAATTAACTAAAACTAGCATTACCCGTCGCGGCTTCGCCCGTGAATATTCTAGTTGTAAAGAGACACTTAGCAAAATCTCAATCATGAATGCTATGACAGATTTATCCTTGGTATGAATAATCAGACTTTATCAATTCAGCTACTGGCGCAGTGGTTATGGGTTTGTCATTCCTTCTTAGGTATATCAGAGCGAAGTTAGTTTCCTGCGAATATCACAGACACTGTTAATTTAAGGGCCTTTAAATGTGGTTTTCGGAGACCCCTTATAGTTGGGTGAAAAAGACCTTTCGTGCCACACTCACAAGTGAAAATTGCGTGAAAAAATTCTAGAGTGCCCCTTGACCCCCTTAAGAGCATTATACTGTATGTATTGATGAATTTTACAGCTTAATTTGGTTCAGTGATAACTTTATAACCGTCTGGAAACTTTCACAGTAATGTATTAATTGGAATTTCATTGCGTCTTACAGAAATAGATGGACCTGTGAGATTCTGTTACCATTGTTACCGTGTTTCATTCTTTCATTATCTCATTGTAAATATACATGTTTTAAGGTATTTATTTAATCGTGAGGCATTTAAAGAGTAAGTGAGAGCGTTTCGCTTACGCATTGGGTTATGCTGAACCTGTAGGTACCCCATATGTGTAGGTTGGTGTTAATGGGACCTTATTTTCGGTACAAAACTGGAATGCGACCTTAGCAGAATAATATGGGGAGGGATATGTACAGGTGAAATTGAGAAACTGGTATACAGAGAATAGAACGATGAAAATATAAACTGAAGAATTTTCAACGTGATATATTTAAAATCTAACGGATAGGTATTTGTGCAGGATGTAAAATAATGGATTCAATTTGAAATAAAATAGAATAAAATGGATATGGTTGCAGTGCAAATAATTTGATTAAATAAATATTCAAAATTTTTAAATATAATTTTCAAAATCACTTTCCAGTTTCTTCATTTTATCCAGTATATATTTTAATTTCTCATCACTCAGTTTTATTAGATTAGTTATTTATTTAAAGTTTGATTCTAATTTTGCTGAAGAAGGTCCCATTTTTGGATCGAATTATGTAGCCTACTAACATTTGAATATAATTTGTATGGATTGGTGGAGCATTTACATTAATTATCTATTAATCAATATGGCAATTTTCTTACATATTCCTAAAATGATAAATGTTTTTCCTTTTTATAACAGTTAAATACAAGAAATCTAAGAATGATCATAATAAGCTGACCAGATACTGTACATTTCCGAAGCACCTATTACTGAAATCAACCCAACTTACTGAACTGTATGTATCTGGTATACCATATAAAACAGGTCCTTAAATGAATCCTTAGTGTATCACTTAAAGAATGCGCCAAAGAGTAGTTTGTGCGTTGTACTAGTACATTCCAGCGACACACTTTCTTTAACCCGTTGAGTGATTTGCTCGTCTATAAACGTTGCAAAAAAACTTTTGTTTTCATATACCCCATTTGTTTTCGAGCGCAGAGTCAATCTCTGGCTCATTCTGCCATCTGTTGGGCATAATGTAGTACTACTTGAGTTTGGATTTTTGCTTCCGGAAGTAGATAATAGAGCATTTTGTAGACCTGTCGTTTACCACTGTAGTTCATGTGAGATGTATACGAGCAAGGCGGAACAAGAAGTAAATTCTTCTCGTCGCGTTGTGATTTCTGATCGAAGAATATGAATTGTTGTGCCTATTAAGGAGCAACATGTATTAGTTGCCCAGTATATTAGGAGACAATTTTATTTTGGATCCTTTACATGGTATGAAGATGTTGCAAGAGTGTGCACACATTTTTTATTCTGATTTGTCTCCAATTAAAAATTAATATATATGTAGAATTTTGAATTTACATTCAGATGTATTGACTTTTTAAACTTATTACCAAAAACCGTACCAACAGCAGTGTCTACCCTCGCTAAAGCGCAGCGTTAGGCCATGGAGCCAAGCTCTCTGCTGACTCGGTAGCCTCGTGGGTTCGAGTCCCACCTTAGGCCGTCCTTGAAATGGTTTTCCTTGGTTTCCTATTTTCAACACCAGGCACGGCCACGGTCGCTTCATTCCATATCATTGCCCAGTTTCATTCATCTTCATCCATTCCATCACTCATACCGACGCGCAGGTCGCCCACGGGCGTCAACTAAAAAGACCTGCACGCGGCCTCTCAGGAGGCCGCACGACAAAAAATAAATAAAAATATAATAAAAAAAACACCGGTCGCCTGATGAGTTAAAAATTACGACTTCTACAAATTTCTTAATGCGAATAAAAAGCTTAACATGGAGGTAGCAAAGAGCTAACTTGGTAAGTCAGCACTTAAAGGGTTATAGGGGAGTGTATAAATATCGCACCACGGTGCAGACATACTCTAGATCTGTGTGATGCTAAAACATATCTGACTTGTGTGCCCTGTACGTCACTTTACAGCCGAGTGATATAGGCTACCACGTCGACCCGGCCCACCGATAGATCGCATTACATTCAGAACGAACGAATACATATAGGATATAGATCCGCTTGGTCTGGCCTGGTGACACGTTACGAGTGTCGCTCAATAAAGTAGAAAGGCATAATGTGATCACGGATGCTCACTTTAGTATTCTGATCTGCCCGTCGAGAAAAATACGAGGTTGTGACCTGACATCCATGCCCGTCTCATATGTCAGGTGTCAAATTAGCTGCTTCCTTATATGCTAGTTGGGCTGCATGAAACAATATTATTAGGGGCAGCTTATTCACCTGGTATATTTATTACTGCTGTGTCACAAATTCACTTACTCAAAATGTATACAAACTAAGCAATTTAAACGCTTCACAAAAAACATTAAAATGTAATTT
Source organism: Meconema thalassinum (assembly GCA_946902985.2). Taxonomy (NCBI): domain Eukaryota; kingdom Metazoa; phylum Arthropoda; class Insecta; order Orthoptera; family Tettigoniidae; genus Meconema; species Meconema thalassinum. The sequence goes on from OX336391.1 coordinate 545,291,634, forward strand.
TAAAATTAAATCACTCTCATCGTCTTGACATAAACATGTAAGCAACAGTCAGTCCGAATGACATAACCCCTCATATGGTACAACTGAAACCCGCTAGGGTGCACAACGTCATCTACTACAGTGGCACCAATAGTCATTCAGTTCAATGAAGTTTCACATTTCAATGTATAATAATGAACTATTCTTTCGAGGATTAAGATGAGATTCTATGTGTTTTGTTCTCAATCGAGGAGAGTTAGCGGAGACATTTCCAACCTCTTGACTTTATTGCCTAACTTTCCACTTCTTGAATTCTCTTGTGTGACTTTCCAGTACCAGGTGTACTTCCTCATTTAAACATTAACATTTGGACTGGAGAGAACTTGTATTTAATGAGCGGCACAGTTACAAACACTATTTCAGTGTAGTTCTTGCTGCTTCATTTAAAGGCTTGAGACATTTTGATCATTATTCACGAGTTGTGTATGGAATATGTGCTCTAAGGCTTGTAATAGTTTAGTCTCTCAGCATTTGCCTCGAGTCATTCTGGAAAATCTCGAGACAAACCTTTTAAGAATGGCAAATGTCAGTGCCGAGATTTGAACCTCAGATCTCCAAGCGTCCATCTGTCCATTTCAGACGTTTGAAACCTTATACCACTTAGCTTTTCTAGTGGACGCTCAGTCTCTTCTACGTTACAACATGTTTCATAAACCGACCACTGCAGTTCAATAGGCTTACATCCGACAACCCACCATTGACTCGTGCATTCTTACTTCGGCTGGGTCCAATAGTGATTATATCTCTACATATATAAGAAATTATTTGATATTGGAATTCACATCAATAGCTCTTCGACTTCATAAAAACCGGAGGTCCAAACCCTTTATTTGATTTTGCTTTACTTAAAGCATGTCTTTGATATGCTTCGGGACAAGAGACCCTATTCAAACACGCTATCTGATCAGCCAATTTAAAATCCATTTGAACTTATAACATTTAAATTTCAGAACACATGCATTGTGCATTATCTCTTAGAAATATATTCCTAATTTTTTAATACAGTAGTTTTTTAAACTGTATATCTTGCCTTTCAGGCAACCCAGACATTTGAGAAGTACAGATTCAAATAAGGCTTTTATATATATTAATGAACCAACCCTACTCCAGTGCAGAAGATCTACCCTCTCGCTGGCATTGCGCCTCCAGCTATTTCACGCGTGGTGGCAGCTGAGAAAGAGAGGCATAAGCCTGAGACAGAACACAGACATTCAATGACCAACCACAAGGTGACCACTCCTCGCCCAAAATCCAGGAAGAGTTTAATTAAGAAAAAAGTACCCCTACCAACCAGACGTCCGGCGTGTGTTACTCAGGAAACAAATAGTACCAGAGGGATTTACCCCGAAAGAAGAACTGAGCAGTGGTAGTCATTTGCCTTATACTGCCTGCAGGTCCTTAAACCGGATGAGAACAGAAGGGCCTAAGTGTCGTAGCAACCTTGTTAATTTGGGTTATGCAGAAGATCCACGATGTAACTTGGGAGAAATCCAGACGCCTCAACACCTGCTCACGTGCCAAGATCTGAATAACACCTGCAGCCAGGAAAACATTATAAGAGCTGGAAAGGAAGATTTTAGTGTATCTCCCGGACACGGAAATATAAAATATAATATAGGCTATTGAACCAACATACAATCTCTGAACATATAAATAGAGATTTGTCGGCCGTGAAGTTGTTTGATCTGTAAGGGATTCATTGAAAAAACGTTTAGGCTACAACGATTTTCATGAAATTTGTAGGATGCCTTTATGATAATTCTGATCCAGCATCATAGCTAATCAAAAGTCACGCTCCACGACTGCATTGTGAGTTTAAATTTAGGAGATTCGGGATTAAAAAATCCCGGTGCTGACAGTGTGCATTCTGCGTATATCATACTCCGTCAGGGTAAATGCAGGAATGGTATCTTATTTTTGAAGTCCCAGAGCACAGGCCTACAATTAGTCAGTATTGCTACAAGTGGTACTGCAGTAACACAGGTTATCAGACAGTTTCAGTGAACGTACATGGGCCTGATATTCAAGATGTTTCAAGTACCTAAATATAGTAGCAAGGAGACAATAATACCAATGTTATGCGTCAAAAGTACAAAATTTAAGTGCTTGCTTATCTCTTGCTTAATGCGTGGTCCTACTTAATGCAATTCCTAAGAGCGTAGCGTAGCCAATCACGTTGAAGTACGCCCCAAGTCTCCACTGGGAAGCTGCAATAAATTCTGGGATCGGAATTTGGAGCCCAGGCTCTCTAAGTGGCTGTCATGACTGTGGTCTTGACACTCCGTTCTACCAAATGCCAGTTATTTACATTTAAAAATAGGATAGCGTTTCAAACGCACTGTCAACAAGTATGGCTCTTACTCAAGAGACCGCCCAGCACCTCAACAGAACCTGTAAGTAAAAAAAAATTTCACTGAAACTGTAGAACAATAAAATTTTCAAAAATCGAATTCGTTAACCAAAGTTGGCAATCCAACAACTGGCCAGGACCTCTCCTCGACAGCAACACGCAGGCATACAGCATCACTCAAACATCCACCCAACGTTGCTAAATAAAATTTTGCACCACGTAGAGCAACCATTACTCCAGGTACAACCAAAACTCGCACCAACCCAAAATGCAGCAATCACTCTAGGTCTCCAAACCATTGATACCAATTTCACACACAATAACGCATAACCGAGCTCAGGCTACGCCACATCACTCGTTCACAACGCTCAGATTTACTTCAGCGCCATCGAGTTTACTCAGACGACACTACTTCACTCCTTATGTACCAGCCTGCTAATACTCGCGCAATGGAGCAAAATCAGGGGGCACACATATTCAACGTTGCTTAAAATGCATCATGGGCAACAGGGAATTCACCATCATGATTTGTAGTTCGAAAGCACCTACCCTAATGCTACATCCACATAATTACAATTACCCAATACACTACATTCATAAAAACAACACAGGGTTTCAGGTAACTACCATATAATATTGGAAGCAACTAAAAAACTAATGTCATTCGTTGTTGTTGTTGTTGTTGTAGTTTCATACAGAGGCATTGATGGGTGTCACCCCTGAGGTTTGGGTTTAATTCGTGGATCTACCGAGAAATTAAATTCTGGTCTGGGGGCTAGAACTGGATACTCTCAGCCTCGTGAGGTAACATTGAGATGAGTTCGAATCCTACGTCAGTAATCTTAGAAGAGGTTTTCCTTGGTTTCCAACTTTTACTCCAGGCAAATTCTAGGATGGTTCTTAACTTAAGGCCCCGGCTGCCATCTTCTCAATCCTAATCTCAATATTAAACATACACACTACTACAGTCACCACAGTAAAACAGGTTATCAAAAATATCCTGTCCAGCAGCGTAGCCGTGCTCGTTAAATTGTGCCCGACGACCGCATTGATAGCTATAGCAAGTCCAGAGATCGTAGGTTCAAATTTATGCGCCGGCAGCTGCTAACTCGAGCGTGGTTTATCCCCTGGTTTTTTTTTTCACATTCCCTCCAGCAAAATGCCATGGATAGTACCTTATTTCACGTCCCAGGGCACCTTGTCCTTAATACAGGTACACACACTACTAAAGTCATCATATAAACACAGGTTAGCCTATCATACAAATTCCACACACATCCAACTACACGGGGCTGATGACCTAGATGTACAAAGACTCTAAATTGAATTAATAGAAAAGCGACGAATATATCCTAGGTTGTGTGGTTCCTCAGTTTAGGGGCTGCGACAACGCGGACATGTAGCCCCATGTACTTTGGGTGTGTGTAGAATCTGTCTGATAACCGGTGTTAATTGTGATGGCTGTTTTAGTGTGTGTATCTGTTTTTTTTTAATTCAAGTAAGGACTGCAACTTTGAATTTCTCAAATAGTTCCTACTTATGCCGCCAAACGCCACCGTCAACGACTACTAGGCCTAGTTCTGAACTTAGCTACAAGACACCACCGCAGTCGGCTCTTGGCAACGAACGTAGGAACCTAAGAGCGTTGTTTTCATTTCTAACCTATACAATTTAGCTTCACACAGGTGTAATTAGTGGAAGGTTCTTTAACATGCCATACATCTATGACATGGGACCGCTGGCTTTACTTCCCCTCCGAAGGAAGGCATACTGAGGGATTTTTAACGCTCTTAAAAAATCCGACGGCTTCGGCCGGGTTTTAACCCGCTATCTTGGGCATAGAAGCTACCAAGTAAGCCACCGAAGCCGCCGAATATATCCAACTCACATACCCAGTACACGGAGATAATTTCTGACATTGTCTTCGAACGAAGATATTTGTACACTTTGCTTACTCAGATGTTTTCCTGTGTGAAATTGTGATAGTCTATTGTCTTTTCCTTCTGTCTTTACTTTAAATACAAAGTTTCAATCTCCACCATATTGTACCCACTGGAGCCGGCCTGTCCACGTAGGCGGTTTTACTGCCCCCAGTTCAGCCATTCTCCGTCAGGCTGCTTGGTAATCGATGGGTGGGAATTGAGGGCATACGCTCAACTTTCCTTCCACATGGGGAGTAAAAGCTATAATGTATACAGTGAGAAGGCTTTATAAGACGCTAACTTAGACACGAAGTAATTCAGGGGGAGAACAAATCTCCCCAAGCAATGGTTCTCTCAGAATCTGATTACTGCTTCCTGATATTGCCGAGCTGAGGGATAATCATAAATAATAATAATAATAATGATAATAATACAACCGATTGCACAGTACATAAATAATATTCAATTCTATTATTCGATGCTCGATGCATATATGTGGTACATACTGCACAGTAGAAGGTGGAATGGTATGTAAGGATGGATACAAAAGAAAGTGGAAGATGAGAATCTTATTGCATGACATGACTCACATTACTAGCGGACCCGTTCATAAACCACACTTTCCCCAATACCGTAGGGTTTGCAAATCGAACACTTCTTACCAAAATTGATATTTAAGAAATTAGAATGCAATATGTCACTGATAATGTCATTTGTGTGCTGAGTGTGCTGTAACACTCACCGGTTATTCGATATTTATGAAATTATACGATTTGAGTAATCATTCCTTTGATTTACCCTTTTTGAAATCCATGCAAAATGATAAAGGAAAGACCTCAGAATGTTAAAATGACATGAAACGGGCTTCACAGCGACCAAAATGTGAAATGTACAGCAATTATGGAGTGTATTTTCAAACATCAACAGTATCTGCAAATCGCACACTTCGCACATTTTTTTAAAGTCATTTTTTAAAGAAATTATTAATATTTATGGAATTAGAGTGCAATTCATCACTGCTAATGTCTATTCTCTTTCATTTGAATGCACATTTTCACGATCGGTCGTTAGTGAGTGCCGCAGGAGGGATCTATACTACTGAAATAATATATACTGGCGGACCCGTGCGAAAAATCTCGCATGCTCATAAACCACACTTTCCCCACTAGACTTATAATGAGAGACTTAAGGAGAAAGGTTGTTATGTGTTTACAGGGTCTTTCATATAAAGTAAGAACGCCAAGCGGCGGGTTTGTTATCCGCTAGTGTGGTGGCCTTGACCGATCTTGTGGCGAGCCGTGGCCCCCTGCTCTAAGCGTGTGTACAATCCTCTATGAAATATTACCTTATAAAAGTTGCTGGAAGTGTCGTCCTTCCTGGGTTATACAGGCATTGTATCTGGTAACCACATTTTGCCTGACGCGAGTGAGTCATGCCACTGTATTTTTTCTGATTTTTTATTTTGTGTTTTTTATTGAGCACTGAACCAGTAGTGTCAAAGTTATTTACAATTACGTGAATCTGTGCTAGTGAAGGTGGCACTTCATCGGGAAATTGCTGATCAAATGCATCACGTACCCGCCGAGCCGAATCGTAATTAAAATTAATTTTACATACAAAAATACGATGTTGCAATGATAAATGTCTCAACATGTTAGCATCTGAGGTTCAGACTAGCGACTGACAACACCTGCACGCTTATTGCAAGGTCAAGTTTGTACTATGCGCGCGCTTTCAATACTACAGCAGGGGGCCATGGTGCGTCACAAGCTCGGCGAAGCCGGCTTCAGCAGCGAATGACAAAACCGCCGCTCGCCGTTCTTACTTTATATGAAAGACCCTGTATTTCAACCAAATGATTATAGAACACTATTTACATTTCAGTTTTTCAAGTTCTACTTTCCCTAACTTAAGAAGGCAATCTCTGAAAATTGCATCATAATAACACTCACCGGTTATTCGATATTTATGAAATTATACGATTCGAGTATCGGTACTCATTCCTTTGATATACTGTTTCTGAAATCCATGCAAAGTGATAAAGCAAAGGCCTCAGAATGTTAAAATTACATGAAGCAATTGCCACAGCGGCCAAAATGTGAAGTGGACAGCAATTATGGAGCGTATTTTCCTACAGCAACAGTGCCTGCAAATCGCACCCTTCGCACATTTTTTTACGTCTTTTTTTTTCAAGAAATTATAGATATTTATGAAATTAGAGTGGAGAGCCTGCGTGGCTTAGGCGGTAGCACGCCGGCCTCTCACCGCTGGGTCCGTGGTTCAAATCCCGGTCACTCCATGTGAGATCTGTGCTGGACAAAACGGAGGCAGACAGGTTTTTCTCCGGGTACTCCGGTTTTCCCTGTCAAAATTTCATTCCAGCAACACTCTCCACTATCATTTCTTTTCATCTGTCATTCATTTAATCATTGCCCCAGAGGAGTGCGTCAGGCCTCGGCAGCCGGCACAGTTCATATCCTAGCTGCTAGATGGGGGCTTCATTCATTCCATCCTGACCCGGTCGGAGACTGGAAGCAGGCTGTGGATTTTCATCTCATGAAATTAGAGTGCAATTTGTCACTGCTAATGTATATTCTCTTTCATTTGAATGATCATTTGTCACGATCGGTCGCTTGTGAGCGCCGCAGGAGGGATCTATACTACTGAAATAATATAATTATATGATGATGATAATTTGAAGAATTTTGACTAATTATATTGAACAATTCATAAAATGCCTATATTATTTTACAGTACCAACTTAATAGCCTACACTTTGTTAATAAACAAACACATGTCAACTCAGCAGTGCACTAGGAAACATGTTGTGGCCAACCACGACCAAAATCAAAATATAATGTTAAATGAAATAGAAATCAAACAAAATACAATAAGAAATGAATGATAATAATAAGATAATTTTATTAATGCTGCCAATAGCTATTTATTTTATTTTCAGGACGGGCTAGGGAGGGGATTTCGGAAGGAAATCAGCCGTAGACCTGCCAGGCCATTAGCATGCTAATTCGTGCCTCGCTGGCATCGACAGGGCGTGGGTTCGAATCCCACCTTGGTCGTCCTGAAAATTCTTTTCGTGGTTTCCCATTTTCACCACCAGGCAAATGACAGGATGGTTCCTTTTAATAATAATAAGAATAAGAATAAGAATAATACACAGACTCAATGCGAAAACGCAGAGTTTGCTTCTATGGTCATATGCGATGGATGATCGACTCCCGATGGACGAAACGTATCTTCAGTATCTTTGACTCAAAACCAAAAACGACAATGCCATGGTACGTTAACGTCCAGAAAGATCTTAAAGAAATAGGGATACGAGCCGAAAATGCACAAGACTGAAATCTTTATAGAGCAGCCATCAAGACGTTTGGGACTTTCCGGGACGAAAAACGGACAACTGGTGCGAAATGGACAGTAGAACGTCGTGCAAAACACAGTGAGCTCATGAAGACAATGTGGAGCAAGCGGAAAATGAACAAATGCCAGAATGTAAAATGAGGCTTATCGTGGCCTCTAGTTGGCTGATTAGCAAAATTGAATGAATAATAATAATAATAATAGTAATGCATAAAATATACACGCTGTTCCACAAATTTGGGGAAAATGTATTTCCATCGTATTCGTAAATATCCATATCATTCTATTTTTGCCTACTTTTCACAGTTTTCAGAAAATGATACGCGATCAATTTAAGGTGGTCTGTATGTCTGTCCCCACGTTTAACTCCTAAAACTGAAGCTATCAAAAGCAAATTTAATATGAATGAAGACCTATATGAGGACATCTAAAGGCCGCGGTTTAAAATAACGCCATTTCTGCTAATTGATGTAAGAGTAAAACTCAAATTTGAAACCGAATGTTGAATATCTTAGACAGTATGAAGGAAACCTCTTCCAAAATTGGGACACGTATAGGCCATACCATAGTGTATTCATTTCCAGGAACCCATTAATGATTCGTATTGCCAACATGATTCTACGCGTGCTAATATGTTCAATGTTTAACTGCCTGTAACAACTATACTATCTAATGGTTTTCACCAAATTTTGTATGTGAAAAGTAGGCTATGCGTCAGTGGATATAACACTGGAGATTTCTCGAGTCATAAGGGCTGCCAACGTTCGATAAATACTCGCTAGAATTTTAAACCTTAGGCTCAATATCACGTAAAGTAAGCTTGCAAACAATGATAAACCTGCAGATATATGGACTTGAATAATAGAGATTCATTTTGAGTAACTCATGAATGATAGTGTTGCTAGTATAATTCTAGTCATGTTAATATCTTCAATGATTTACTGCATAAATCATACTAATTAATGGATCTCTACCAAATTTTGCATTGTATGTATTTGTATGTATGTTGTTTGATAGCTATATACTGTAACATTGCACATTATGCTGTCACCTAGGCTACCAATTGCCAAACATGATCTCGAAACATTTTAATCCACGCTCAACATCCCACAACCTATTAATGTTTCCTTGCATGTTGTGGCCAAGGTTGTCATTTGAGGGTGCGCAAATGCGAGGGAGCCGTGTCAGTAGACTTACTGGCACGTTAAATATACAGTTCGGGGCAAATTTCCGGCACCCCAGCGTCTCTAGAAGCCTCCGAAATTCCAATTTGCTGTGCCAGGATTCCATCCTACAACCTTTGGTATAGCAGGCGAGAACGTTACCACTGCCCCACGCAGCCAGGCTTATTTTAGGCTACTAGTACGATTTCTGAATGCTCTCTGATAATCTCTGCGATATTCATGTCTGCACTAGCGTATAAAACTGAATTTAATCAGTCTTGGAATTCGGGTAAGCAAAATACGACTTGAAGAAAGCTAGGAATATCCGATGAATTATATTAAGATAACTGTAAAAAGTCGCATAAGTCAAATATCAAACCAAACTACGTCTTTCTAAAGTGGAATGTTTAACAATTAATATTTTAACTTTCAGTCGGTCATCACAAAATCAATCCAATTTCTGGAATAACTGAAAAAAAACGGAAATAAATTGCATGTGATTAAGATTTATATATGTTGTTACGGACATTTGAAAAAGAAGGAGGAGAAGAGAAGAAGAAGAAAACTAAGGGCTGACATGTTTCGCTCGTCAAGCGAGCATCTTCAGATCCAACTAAGCGAGACAAATAGCTCAACAAAACACTACTAAACCTATAGGGACACCCACAGACAGTTTCTGCCCTCCAGAAACAAGAAACCCCGTCAGAAAACTTAGTAAGTGTGGTAATTATACTGATAAATATTAAAGCATCAGCATCAAAAAGAGAACTATACAAGGTGTCTTTTATGTACCTTTGGAGAATGATAGGTCGTGTAGGAAACGGGTATAGAAGTAATTTGAGATAGGGAACTTGGGGTCGGAGCGGCCTCTTTAACCCCTAAAATAAGGGTTGATTCAGTTGTCAGTTGGGCAACCGACCCAAGCCTCTAATACCTTTCTCAATCCTTTTACTCTTGGCAAGATTCATTTCACCATGTGGCGCTGGCGTAATGGATAGCGCTGCGGTGCGAAAGGCCGGTAGTCCCGGGTTTGATTCCGGGCTTGGGCAAAATCTTTTTTTTTTTTTTTATGTTATTTCTCGTATTTGCAATCTCTTCTCCGACGTAGCACCAGACTGTATCATGTGACTGCAATACGACAAATAACATTAAAAAAAAAAAGATTTTGCCCAAGCCCGGAATCGAACCTGGGACTATCATCTTTTCGCACCGCAACGCTATCCATTACGCCAGTGCCACATAGTGAAATGAATCTTGCCAAGAATTAAAGGATTGAAAAAAGTAATAGAGTTTTGTGTCGGTTGCCTAACTTACAGGGTGGGGGGCCTGAATCAACCCTTATTTTAGGGGTTAAGGGGGCCGCTCCGACCCCAAGTTCCCTATCTCAAATTACTTCTATACCCGTCTCCTACACGACCTATCATTCTCCAAAGGTACAAAAAAGACATTCTGTATATTTTAATGTTGCAGAACTTAGAAATGGCTATCCCATCACCAAAACCTCCCCCGAACTAATCTTTGAAGATGAAGCTACCATTGTTGTGATACACTTCAAGAAGGAAGTCCTAAAGCTACAGTAGAATTGTAAATTAATATGCGGAAATGAACTACAGGTACTCTGTACTGATGGTTACATGCTATAACTACAACATAAAATATTGTACTCTACTATTCATGTGCTGAACATCTACTGTTGATACTTATCTGAAGATGTGGAATTTATACAGGCTGCTCAGTTAACCAGTTTAGGTTTAAGCTTAAGTAAAATGTCTAAATAATCATAGTTCTTTGAATTTGAGTAGCCTTCATAGGATTTTTCAGATTATGTAAGAATGAAATACCGTATTCGGGGATACATTTTGAAGTGGAACGTGCCTTGCTACGTTCGGTTACATAGGTGGGTGGTTCAACAGTACAGTATAGCACTTTAAAATTCTTTGGAATCAAACACACCAACTTTGATAGTTTATTACGATGAAACATGCTGACCAATGTAGAATTCATAATAGTGTAATTAGATTAGGCTAAATGATTATTGTAGAAAATAAGTACGTGCTTTGATCCGAAATTCGTGATATAATCCTCTTCATTACCAGTTAGGACGCATTAGAATCCATGTGGAGGGTGAAAAGTGTAACAGCATAACGCATATGCCGCAAATACTGTAATTGGGAAGAAGAGTATTTCGGAAATTTAATATAGCCTACGCACGGATATTATGATGAACTGTTTATATTCAAGATAATTATACAACGATAAATTGCAACCTACAGATAATTACACATAGTCATTCGTAATGAATTGTTTGTTTTGAAATGATGCTTGTATAATTTACTCTTCTGACCGACAGCAGTGGCTAGGCTCGCTAACTCGCAGCGCTAGGCCATGGAGACAAGCTAACTGCGGACACGGTAGACGTGGTTTCGGACCAAACCGTCAGCCGTCCTTGGAATGGTTTTTGTGGTCTCCCATTTCCAACTCTAGGCAAATGGAGGGACAACACCTTATACTAGGCCACGGCCACTTCCTTCCATCTCCTTACTCAGTTTTGTTCATTTCATATTTCATTAACTCCTTTCATGAAGTTGGCATCTGGAAGGACATCCGGCTGTAAAAACCACCCGCCACCTAGTCTTTCGTCACTAGGGCTCGGATTTTTAGGTGCTAAAAATCGGGGAAATATTTATTCTTTATGTATTAAAAATACCTGAAATATGTGACAAAAAAATAAAAATATGTAATTATAATTTAGTTTATTAATGTGAATATAAACAATATGTAGTACTCATGAATGCAATTTTACTGACTGCTGAAGCATTACAATACACAACGAGATACATCTTCTGGTTGTCCATCACAAATGACAGACGATTATCGCGAAACACTTCTTCTGAAGGCGCGAAACTGCGGCAATATGTTTCTTGCCTTCGAGGTGTGGTGTAACTTGAGATCGCTGTTCAGCCTTGATTGCTTTCCCACATGATTGGCCGAACAGAACGCCCCCATCAGAAGTAAAATCATCTTTAAATTCTGCAACATACTGCTGCAGACGATAACTTGTAGTTGTTTTTACTTTAGGCATCGTAGTTTTTTTAAGGAAACTTGTTTATTGTCTTGATATATTTAAGGTACACAGGTGATTGTGAGGTGGTAGATGAATAACAATCGTGGATATTTATGAGTTTATCACAGTTATACTAGTCTACTTAATGTTCAATGTTCAATCACTATCACAAAACACAAAACACTCACATGATGCGGGTGAGCTGCTGGGCATAGTCCCCCAGCCGGCGAGTTCTTGTAGTACAGCGAAGGCTCGTGAGGACACACTCACTTACCTCGGACAGCATTTCGAGTTCTGTATATGGCCCCGTAGTTTTCAGCACACAGTGCACATAGCAACCAAGGAGTAACACTACCACACTGTTCAGTTGGGGCGGTTGAAGGCTAAATGTTGGGCGGATCACCCATTCAGGAGTGATGTAGGTAGTAGAACAGTTCAAGAAGCTATTCAGGACCCGGGTGAAGCGGTTCCAGGTCGATCGAATCGGATCACACTGCGTAAATCGGTGCAGCATTGTATCCTGATGGGAACATGAAGTGCATAACGCGGTCTCCACCATGTGAATGCGATGGAGTCTGTTGTTTGTTGGTATAAGGTCATGGATTACTTTATACCAACTTTCCTTCGCTGCGCTGGGAAGAATGCGATTGGAGACATTCCACCAGACTCGATTCCAGTTGACGATCAATGCGGATTGCATAATTCTGGGGGCAACATACTGTTGTGCCATGATAGAACGATACAGCTTTTTCGTTGAGATAGACCTGATGAAGTCTTGTGGCACGTAGCTTAATTCAACTCTCAGATACCGGACATGAGGTGCATGATGATTGATATCATAATAAGCGGGTGCGTTCGAGCAGTCATGGGGACTACACCATCTCCGTAGGAAGTTATGTGACTCATCGGTCCCGAAGCCTGTAAGCAGTTGAAGGTGTCGTTTGGGGAATAAAGTTCTAGCTTTCTTTTCAACGTCGATGAGCACCAGACCTCCCTGGGATTTATGCAATGTTAATGTGCTGCTGGAAAGACGTAATAGAGCTCCTTGCCAAATGAACCATCCGACGGCGGAAATAATACGTGTACCCACCATTCTTGGCAGAGGAAGAATTTGACTGAGATACCATATTTTACTTAAACTGAACATATTCACGTACATTGTTCGTTGGTGTAAGACGAAGGAGCGGTACCGCACTTGTTGCAAGGCACCACGCACAGAATGTAGGGCAACGTCCGAGTTCTTTTTAATCATTTGGTGTACACTATTCAAGAATGATATGCCCAATATTTTGAGTTCTGAGGCGATCGTTACCCACGCCGGGAGAACCCCTTGGACTCGGTCCAATTTCCCAATCCACATCGCCTTTGTTTTTCGTCGGTTCAGCCGCGCACCAGAATATCTCCCGTACTCATCAAGGTCCGTGAACAATTGCTGCATGTCAACGGTTCGATCCACCACAAGAGTGACATCATCCGCATATGCAAAAATACTGATCCCCGTGCCATTGACAGATGTATGGAGATTACAAAGAAGGGGTTCCAGGGATAGAACATAAAGAAGCATGGACATCGGACACCCTTGCCTGACTCCACGATGGATGAGGAGAGGTCGTGTGAAATACCCATTTATATTCACATTTGAAGATCCGCCATGAAGAATTTTGCTCATGGGGGCAATAAACTGCATATCGAATCCAATAGCTTGAAGGGTCGCAGGGATGTATCTATGGTTTACCCTATCAAAGGCATGGTCAAAATCCAGTGATAATAACAGTTTCTTCTTATTGCCGACCAGCGACTCACTAATGACATGGCGAATAGCACATGTAGTGTTGACAATGCACCTGCCTGGTACCCCCACCCGATTGGTGGCGAGATGTGGCTTCCACCATAAAGGCCTGAAGTCTCGTTTTCATACATTTCGTGAAGATCTTGTAGTCAAAGTTTAAAAGCGTCAGTGGACGAAAGTCCCTGAGCTGTGTTGGTTGTGTAATTTTTGGGACTAATACCACCAGGCCATCTTTCAAGGTGTCGATATTTCGTCCAGGACGACAAGCATCATTCACTACGGCTGTAAGTTCATCGCGAATGGTGGTCCAAAACGTCATGTAGAAAGCTCTCCCAAGGCCATCAGGACCAGGACTCTTGTTCGGCGCACTGTGGAGTATGGAGGTATATATTTCTTCGGCGGTGATGTCCTGGGTCAAGCACTCTTGTCCTCTGTGCAAAAGTCTTCCTCGTACACCATCGAAGAACGGATGCTGGCAGTGAAGTGGGACTGGGGCGTCGTCTGTGTACAAGGACTGAAAGAAGTTCTCTACCGTTTCTGTGATTAAGGTATGACTAGTCACCATTTGTCCCTCAGGTGTCGCAATGCGGTTGATGTACTTCTGACGGCCTTTGCGGAACGCCCGTATAAAATGATAAACGGAGGGTGCCTCTGATTCCAGATGTTGATGATCTTGGGCTTGAAGTTTGAGTCCTTCCAATGCTTTGCGCTGCAGCGTGAGGAGCTGCGCTCGGATTTTCTTTATTCTGCGATATGTATTAGGGTTGGTAGGGTCTTCATTGTATAACTGTCGTAAACATTTATAGTAGAAATCTGTCATCTGATGGATGTGGCATCTTCTCTCGGCACTGTAGGCCTTCAATAACCTAACAGCTCTGGGTTTCGCATACTTCAACCACCACTCAAGTGTATCTTGAAACCGGTTGAATGTGGCGTTTCCAGTTATGCCATTCAGTGGCAAAGCTATCTTTCATGCCCAAGTGTGTCCGAATAGAATCATTTAACCTCCATGATCCTCTACCACGGCGAGGTCCCAATTCTGGTTGGCGAATCATGCACAGGTACGCACAATGGTTTGAAAACTCCACCGGGCATACATCTGTTTCCCTCACGTGTTCTTTCAATTCCCCGCTGACATATATTCTATCCAGTCGAGAAGCACCATTATGGTAGTAGTACGTGCAACCGGCTGACCCCGACGGCTTCAGTTCCCATGTGTCTTTTAAGCGTAACCCTTGTATTAACGCAGATAGCGCAGGGCAGCCCTGAAATTGTCCACTTTGGTCTTTGGGTGATAGCACTGGGTTAAAATCCCCACCGAGGATTATATTGCCGGAATGATTATGGAGAAGTGGGAGAATATCTGTGGTATAAAAGAGCCGGCGTTGTATCCTGGCCTGCGAACCAGATGGAGCATATACATTGACAATCAAAAGATCTCGAATACGGATACTGAGTCCGCGTGAGTTGACTAACTGGACTGGATCCGCATATGGTATATGGTCCTTGATGTAGATGGCTGTACCCCGTTTGTGCTCATTGACATTAACTATTTTATCGTAGCCAGAGATGGTAAGGAGGTCTTCAGTAGCCACTTCTTGCAACAGAACAATATCCACATCTTGGTCTCGAATGAGGTTGCGTAAGAGCGACTGTTTACTAGCAGTTTGAATGCAATTTACATTGAGTGTCATTAGAGTGTATGTCAACAACATCGTCAGATAGATAGACATGTTTTTTACCAAAATAAACAAGATGGAGATGGGGTGGTCTTTAACGCTTGTCGCTCGACTTCCCGCCTTGTAGTCTGGGGTCCCTGACACCCGCATAAGGCTTGTGCGTTCCCTCTTTTGACGCCCGGATTGTTTTAGCTTTGGAGGAGGTTTTCAAAGGTGCCTGTTCTTTAGGAGTTAGTTGCTTGTTGTCCATGATCCCCTGGTCCCGTGACCCCGTCTCTTCTGTATCCATGTGGCTGGAGGGGTCGTCTTCTATTTCATCCGACCATTTTATACCAGCGGTCGGTGGTTCACAACTAACTATGGACTGGTTTGAGGGTGGCATACTGGTAGCATTGTCTCCTGAGGTCACGCCTTCTATGACCACTTCAGGGCTGGCAGTGCTGGTGTCAGGTTTCTGGTCAGTTTTAGGAACTAGAGAAGTGGCCGTCCTACCTAGACTGCCATTGGTGTATTGGCTAGTATCAGACGAACGTGGCAACGCTGGCTGCCCGTGGAGTTCCTGTTGTAATGTGGGAGTATGATGTTGTTTACTAGTGGCGGGCAATGGCCCAGCTGGTTGCGGCGATAAGACGGTGGAGTGAGGAGTCAACACGTCCATCGTGTCTTGTGCTACAGCTGACGTATCAAGTGGGGCAGGTTGTTCGGGAGAAATACTGACGTTAGATGAACGAGGTGCCGATAAGGCAGGCGAGACAATGTCACTGTCCTTGTTGGCTACAATTTCACTGAGAAACTTAGGGCCGGTTTTGTTTTGAGTTTCACCGCGCCTCACTGGGCATTCCTGTCTAAAGTGATCAGTGGCATTACAATAAAAGCATGATCGAGGTTGTCCATCATACACCACCTGTGATTTGTAGTCATCGATAGAAATAATGGGTGGAATTGCAGTTTTTAGTTCAATCCGCATAGCCCGAATACCACTCAAAATATTGAATAGGTAGGTAGCTGACCATCGTTCGTTTCTAATTTCACGAACCTTCCCGTACTTACTAAAGTACGACATTATCCGGTCATTCGGCAGTTCAATGGGAAGGTTCATAATTCGGATTAGTTTGCTGTCAACATCCGCACAAGTTATAATTACCTCAGATATAGAGCCATTAAATTTCCGTACCTAGGATTTTCCGTTGGTACTGTTGAGGACCTTCTCCATCAGTAGTTTGCTGGTGAACTTGATGAAAACAGCAGTTTCCAGAAAGTCGAGTTGAATGGCTTCTAATTGGTCCACGTTGAGTTTAAGGGTGTACTGAATCCACTCATGTATTTCTGCAGGGCCTGGTTTATTGGCCTTGTCGGGGAAAGCACATTTTATCGTGTTTTTCCTAATGCTTTTGGGTGTCATTTTTACTGTACTTGAAAAGACTTGAAAGTTAAGACACTCGAATACGTCACTCACAACGAAGCCAAGCGCAGCGAACCGGTCGCTGCCACGGTTCAGACCGGACTATAGAATTGACTTACACTTGACAGTGCCAGAAATGAACTGCATGTGAGTGACACTGGTTCCGGGTAGCTGGGGGGGGGGGGAGGAGGTCTAGCACGTGGTGCAATATGGCTATGGACAAGGAAATCCCCGGCTTCCACAATGAGTGGCACGGGCCGACAAGCTAAGAATATCCCAGTTACAAGCTGACATACACTATGTATGAAGATTAGATAGCTCACAGGTTCATCCCCGTTGAAGTAAAACACAAAAAAATGCAATAAACTGAAAGATCTAGCATACTTATTTGAAGAAAAACAAGTAGTTCCGTGAAGAACTATACAGCCTATTTTCATATATCCTACTTATGTTAACTGCCACTATCAACATACAAAATCTCAGTTTGACTGCTGTAATAGATTCGTAGATATTGACAACCGACTAAATATTTCGGATGGTCGCCATGTTGGATTTTATATATGTAGGTCCTCAAGTTATGTACTGTTACATGAAGATTATTGTGTACGTGTAGCATTCAAATTCAATCGCATGATTAGGACACAAGAAGTAAAAACGAGATTTTAAAATTTCGCACAGCTGCCATCTTGTGGTTATGGATACAATTGAAATAAATTAGATGCCAGTGGAATAACATTCGTATAAGGATTTACTGTACCAAATTTCACTGCACTCGGAAGGTTAAATTGCGAGAAACTTTCATGTGAATATTTATTCTTCGCGTCGCCGCCATGTTGGATTCGTGATCACCAGGTTATTTAAAGTCATAGAGGCGAACTTAAGTTTATAGCCTCTATGAACATAAAAAATCAGTTTGATTGCTTTAATAGATTCGTAGATATTCAGAGCCGTCTAAATATTTCGGATGGTCGCCATGTTGGATTGTTAAATGTATAGGCCATAGAGTCATGTACCATTAAAGGAAAATTATTGCGTAGGTTTATCATTCAAACATTCACTTCGATCGCATGGTTACGACACAAGAAATAAAAACTTAATTTTCGAAATTCGCACAGCTGCCATCTTGAGGTTATTTAAACAATTGAACTAAATTACATACCAGTGCATTACAATGTGTATAAACATTTCCTGTACCAGATTTCATTGCGATTGGAACAGTAAATCGCAAGAAAGATCTATTTAAAATTTTCAAATTCGCTTGGCCGCCATGTTCGTTTTGTAGTTAAACGGTTTTTTAAAGTCTTACAGATGAACTTCCAGTATTGCACTTTATCTCCGTACTAAATTTCAGGGTGATTCCGCTAATAGTTTCAGTGATATAGAATGCCGGTGAAATATTTCGCACATCCGCCATCTTGTGGTTATGTAAACAATTGAACGAAGTTAGATGTCGGTGCATTACAATGTGTATAAACATACACTGTACCAAGTTTTATTGCGTTTGTTTGGTTAAATCACGAGAAACGTCTATTTATAAGTAGCAAATTCGCGTGGCCGCCATGTTGGTTTTGTAGTTACCAGTTGTTCAAAGGTTACATAGGTGAACTTCTAGTAGTTCCCTTTATCACCGTAAAAAAATCCAGGGTGATATCGGGAATAGCTTCGGAGGTATTGAATGGTGGTGAAATATTTCGCACAGCCGCCATGTTGGATTGGTGAGACGTAACTAAATTTGAAGGGCACGGTCGGGGTCGCCCGGTATAGTGCTATGAACTTACCGAGTTTCATTGAAATCGCTCCAGCCGTTTAGATTTTATTAGGGGGAAACACACACACCTCACACACACACACACACACACACACGGACAAAAGGTGATCTCATTAGCCTATTTTTTCAAAATTGAAAATAGGCTAGAAAGGAAATATTATGCATTTTATGTGGTAATAAGTGAAAAGCAGAAATTTATGTATTTTTAGAAAAATGCTTAAAATATGTATTTACATAAAAATATATTTATTTACCTAAAAATCCGAGCCCTATTCATCACATTCTTTCCCCGATCCTGTTAAAAACGGGAATGATAAGGGGTAGACATACACCGTTCTGACTCAAGCGACGTAGTCAATGTCCAACGAAAAAGTACTACAGTAGTTTAATTTTCGGTAAATTGTTTTGTTTCGTTTCTTTTCGTCTCGCTGCAGGTTGGTTGGTTCCTCAGTTTGGGGGCTGCGACAACGCGGTAGCCCCGTGTATTTCGGGTGTGTGTGGAATCTGTCTGATAACCGATGTTAATTGTGATGGCTGTATTAGTGTGTGTTATCTGTTTTTAATTCAAGTAAGACTGCCGACATTGAATTTTCAAGTAGTTCCTACTTTTGCCGCCATACGCCACCGTCAACAACTACTAGTTCAGAACTTAGCTACTAGACGCCACCGCAGTCGGCTCTTGGTAACGAACGTAGGAACATTCCTAACCTATACAATTTAGCTTCACACTGGTGTAATTAGTGGAAGGGTCTTTAACATGCCATAAATCTATGACATGGGACCGCCCGCTTTACTTCCCCTCCGAAGGAAGGCATACTGAAGGATTTTTAATGCTCTTAAAAAATCCGACCACTTCGGCCGGGTTTGAACCCGCTATCTTGGGCATAGAAGCTCAGCATGCTACCAACTACGCCACCGAAGCCGACCTGCGGGTTTTATTTGTATTCGTATTTGGGTTGGTATTTGTGTTTGTTATTTATTTAGTTGAGTATGTTTCTTAGGGTTTTATTGTTGTCGTTTATTTGTTGAATTAACTATTTTTGTTTCATTGTTTAAGTAATTGTGTAATTGTTCTTGTTCCTGTTCTTGTTCTTGTTGTTGTTGTTGTTGTTGTTGTTGTTGTTCTCGCTTTTAGTTTTTATGTTTTGTTTCAATTTGTTTTCTTTTTCTCCAAATGTTCACCTTTTCACTGTATTCATTTGATAAGCCTATTTTCATTTATGAAAGAATAGGCTTATGAGATCACCTTTTGACCTGTGTGTGTATTTGTATGCATGTGTGTGCGTATGTGTGCCCCCCTCCCCCTCCCCCTCCCCCTCCCCCCTCCCCCTCCCCCAAATTACTTCTAAACGACTGGAGCGATTTCAATGAAACTCGGTGAGGTTATAGCACCATTATAGCACCAACCCCTGGTTACCTCAAAGCAGTGTGTTATCCCCATTACTATTCAACATTTACACAAATGACTAGCCAGAATATTTAGAGGCCAGGCGATTTATTTATGCGGATGACACCGCTATTGCTGTACTGGGTAGGAGCTTTTAGGAGGTGGAGGGAAAACTGTCCAATGCTCTTAAGAGATTAGACAATTATCACACCCAGAATCACCTAAAACCTAACCCTGGAAAGACACAAGTATGCGCATTTCATCTTCGCAACAAAGAGGCCCGGAGAAAGTTGAATGTTGTCTGGAAAGGAGTGACACTCGAAAGCTGTGAAACGCCTCGATGTTTGGGAATCAAGCTTGATCGTACCCACAGCTTCAGGAAACATTTTAGAGAATTGAAGTGCAAGATCAGCTCAAGAAATAGCATAATGTGGAAGTTGATAGGTTCAACATGGGGAGCGAACCCTCAGGTTCTACGTTCAACAGCATTGGGACTTTGCTTCGCAGCAGGAGAGTACGGATCATCAGTGTGGGGAGCATCTGCCCATACCAAGCAAGTGGACATAGCTCTTAACGAGTCCACACGTATTGTCACTGGATGTCTGAGACCTACTCCAGTGCAGAAGATCTACCCTCTCGCTGGCATTGCACCTCCAGTTGTTCGATGCAGGGTGGCAGCAGAGAAAGAGAGACAAAAGCTAGAAACAGATCCCAGACATTCTATGTTCAACCACAAGGTGACCACTCCTCGCCTACGATCCAGGAAGAGTTTTATTAAGAGAACAGTACCCCTCCATACCAAGCCAGACGTCCGGCGTGTGTCACTCTGGAAACAAATAGTACCAGAGGGGTTTACCCCTAAAGAAGAACTGAGCAGTGGTAGTAATTTGCCTTATACCACCTGGAGGTCCTTAAACCGGATGAGAACAGGAGTGCCTAAGTGTCGTAGCAACCTTGTAAAGTGGGGTTATGCAGAAGATCCACGATGTGCCTGTGGAGAAATCCAGACTCCACAACACCTGCTCACGTGCAAAGATCTTAATGAAACCTGCAGCCAGGAAGACCTTATGTTGGCCACAGACCGAGGGATAAGAGCTGCAGAGTACTGGAAAGGAAGAATTTAGTGTGTCTCCCGGACACGGAAAGTAAGTAAGCACCAACCCCGAACGTACCCTTCAAATTTTATTTCGTCTCACCAATCCAACATGGCGGCTGTGCGAAATATTTCACCGGCATTCTATGTCTCCAAAACTATTACCGATACCACCCTGACATTTTGTTTGGTGATAATGGGTACTAATGGAAATTCATGTATGAGACTTTCCAAAACCTGTTATTTACAAAACGAACATGGCGGCCAAGAAAAGTTGAAACATTTAAATAGACTTTTCTCGCGATTCAACCATCCAAACGCAATGAAACTTAGTACAGCAAATATTTATACATATTGCAAAGCACTGATATCTAATTTAGTTCAATTGTTTACATAACCTGAAGATGGCGGCTGTGCGAAATATTTCACCGGCACTCTATATCTCCGAAACTATTACTTATATCACCCTGAAATATTGTACGGTGATAAAGGGTACTACTACAAGTTCATCTATGTAACTTTCAAAATCTTGTAAAGTATAAAACGAACATGGCGGCCAAGTGAATTTGAAACATTTTTATAGTCTTTTCTCGCGATTTAACCATCTGAGCGCAGTGAAATATGATACAGGAAATACTGTATATAGACACATTGTAATGCACTGGCAGCTGAGTTAGTTCAATTGTTTACATAATCTCAAGATGGCGGATGTGCGACATTTTAATATTGATTTGTTATTTCTTGTGTATTAATCATGCGCTCGAAGTGAATGTTTGAATATTGAACCTACGCAATAATTTTCATTTAATGGTACGTAACTCTGTGGCCTATACGTATAACAATCCAACATGGCGACCATCCAAAATATTTAGACGGTTCTCAATATCTACGAATCTATTACAGCGATCAAACTGAAATATTTTATGTTCATAGAGGCTATGAACATACGTTCACCTATAGGACTTTCAATAACCTGGTGAGCACAAATCCAACATGGCGGCGGCGCGAAATGTAAATATTTAACTGGAAGTTTCTCGCGATTTAACCATCCGAGTGCAGTGAAACTTCGTACGGTAAATGCTTATAGAAAATTCAGTGCACTGACATCTATTTTCTGTCAATTGTTTTCATAACCACAAGATGGCAGCTGTGCGAAATTTTAAAATCACATTTTAATTTCTTTTGTCCTAAGCATGCGATTGAAGTTTAAATACTACACCTAAACAATAATCTTCATGTAATAGTACATAACTCTAAGACCTACATAAAAAGGCCAACATGGCGACCATCCGAAATATTTTGACGTTTTTCAATATCTATCACAGCAACCAAACGGAAATTTAGTATCTTGATAGAGGCAATTAACATAAGTAGGATATATGAAAATAGGCTGTATAGTTCCTGTTTTTCTTTGTTTTCTTCTTTTGCTTCCTGTTTTATGTATATTGTCGTTGTTTGTTGTTTTAATTTTGCATTGTATTTTCAGTCTTCTTTTGTTTTGCTCTTTATTTTCACTTGTGTTTTATTTCCATTTCGTTTTTGTTGTTGTTGTTAATTCATTTGAGGGTATTCGGACAACATGGTCATCAACCCCGCTTAGTTGGGTGTTTGTTGAACTTCTGTGATAACCTGGATTGCTCTTATGACTGTAGTGGTGTGTGTAGCTGTACCAGGGACAGGGATGGGATAGGTGACCCGAGACTACCCCGGCGTTTGCCTGAAAGGAGTGTGGAAAAAAACGGGGTAAATCTACACTTTGGAATGCCACTGTCAGTGCCGGGTTTCGATCCTATAATCCCCAAAATTGCTGCAGTTGCCCTCGCGGCCGTGGTGCACGATTGGTGTAGTTTTGATAAATTTAGTACCGATCACATCCATCAATAAGTAATCAAATTTGTTGTTGTTGTTAGCCTATGGATCATTGAAAAACCTGGCGAATACAAAAACCAACAATGACAGCGACGTGAAATTTAAATATTTCAATAGATTTTTCACGCGACTTTTTATCCGAGCACTGTGAAACTTGTGATGGTATTTTTTCATACAAGCCTTAATATACTGACGTCTAATTTGATGGAATTTTATGAAAACTTAAAAATGGTGGCTGTGCAATTATTTTCAATCTTGTTTTCATTTCACGTGTCCTCAGTAAAACCAGTAGGATATAAACTATATATAAAAATGGACTATTTAGTTCTTTGCGGAACTACTTGTTGTTTGTTGATTTATGAGCTTGCGACGTCGTGGTCAGTCAGCCACGTGTACTGGAGTGTGTCTGGTAACTTGTGTCTGATAACCTGTGTTATTGTGGTTTCCCTAGTAGTGGTTTTTATATGTACTTCAGACTAGGGTTAGAAAGGAGGTGGCCATGACCTTAAGTTAGGAACCATCCCCGCATTTAACTCGAATAGAAATAACCACTTACAGGATGGTTGAGGTGGTAATCGAACCGACCTCTTTCTGTTTTACCCCCACGAGGCACCCTTTTACAGCCCTCAGACCAGAATTAAATTTCTTGGCAGAGCCGGGAATCGAACCAGGAACTTAGGGGTGACAGCCACTGCACTACGATGTGTTCAATTGAATGTTTCTTTACAGTGGTATAAATGGATTATCGGTTAAACAAATACAAATAATAATTGAATCTGTCGGAGTTGAAAAGCATTTAGTCAGTTTTCACAACTTTTCAGGAGACAGATAAAACGTCATTGATGGGACAGAACTTAACAAACACACTATATTAGTCATCTATGTTGTGAAGCAACTATTCAGGTTATATTTGTGTTAGCGGAATATCAATTTCAATTTAATAAACATATTTTTTCTAATCAATTTTGCAAACGTGACTTAAAGCCATTCAGCTCCGTTGTCAGTTTGGTTGGTTGGTTGGTTCCTTAGTTTAGGGGCTGCGACAACGCGGTCATGTAGCCCCGTGTACTTTGGGTGTGTGTAGAATCTGTCTGATAACCGGTGTTAATTGTGATGACTGTATTAGTGTGTGTATCTGTTTTTTAATTCAAGTAGGGACTGCAACTTTGAATTTTCAAATAGTTCCTACTTTTGCCGCCAAACGCCACCGTCAACGACTACTAGGCCTAGTTCAGAACTAGCTACTAGACGCCACCGCAGTCGGCTCTTGGCAACGAACGTAGCAACCTAAGAGCGTTGTTTACATTCTTAACCTATCCAATTTAGTTTCACACAGGTGTAATTAGTGGAAAGATCTTTAACATGCCATAAATCTATGACATGGGACCGCCGGCTTTACTTCCCCTCCGAAGGAAGGCATACTGAGGGATTTTTAACGCTCTTAAAAAATCCGACGGCTTCGGCCGGATTTGAACCCGCTATCTTGGGCATAGAAGCTCAGCATGCTACCAACTACGCCACCGAAGCCGCCCCGTTGTCAGTTTAGTGCGGCATAAAGCCATCCAGAATGAATATTTCACATGATATTTTATCTTTAAATGGATTTGTAACACAAAAACCGCCTAAACCCAGTAGCCTACATTATGCAACGAGCCTATAATGGCAATAATTAAACAAGTAGTTCCGTGAAGAACTATACAGCCTATTTTCATATATTCTACTAATATTAATTGCCTCTATCAACATACACAATTTCAGTTTGATTGCAGTAATAGATTCTTAGATATTGAAAACCGACTAAATATTGCGGATGGTCGCCATGTTGGATTTTTATATATGTAGGTCTTATAGTTATGTACTGTTACATGAAGATTATTGTGTACGTGTAGTACTCAAACTTCAATCACATGATTAGGACACAAGAAGTAAAAACGAGATTTTAAAATTTCGCACAGCTGCCATCTTGTGGTTATGGAAACAATTGAACTAAATTACATACCAGTGCATTACAATGTGTATAAACACTGGCTGTACCAAGTTTCATTGCGTTTGGATAATTAAATCGCGAGAAAAGTCTATTTAAAACTTTCAAATTCGCTTGGCCGCTATGTTAGTTTTCTAGTTAACCGGTTTTTTAAAGTCTCATAGGTGATCTTCCAGTAGTGCCCTTTATCTCTGTGCAAAATTTCAGGTTGATACTGGTAATAGTTTCAGAGATATAGAGTGCCGGTGAAATATTTCGCACAGCCGCCATATTGTGGTTATGTAAACAATTGAACGAAGTTAGATGTCGTAGCATTACAATGTATATAAACATATACTGTACCAAGTTGCATTGCGTTTGGATGTTAAAATCGCGAGAAACGTCTATTTAAAAGTCGCAACTTCGCTTGGCCGCCATGTTGGTTTTGTAGTTACCAGGTTTTCAAAGGTCACATAAGTGAACTTCTAGTAGTTTCGTTTATCACCATACAAAATTCTAGGGTGATATCGGTAATAGTTTTGGAGATATTGAATGCTGGTGAAATATTTCGCACAGCCGCCATGTTGGATTGGTGAGATGTAACAAAATTTAAAGGGCTCGGGGTCGGCCTGAATAGTGCTATGAACTTACCGAGTTTCATTGAAATCGCTCCAGCCGTTTAGATTTTATTAGGGACACACACACACACACACCTCACACACACACACACACACCTCACACACACACACACACACACACACACGCACACACACACGCGACAAAAGGTGATCTCATAATTTCAAAATTGAAAATAGGCTAAAAACGAGTATGTTTATAAAACAAGCGAATGCGAGTTTTATAATTTCCATGCGAGTGTCTTAATTACCATTATAGGCGAGTTGCATACGACTGTTTATGTTCGACGATAATTATTATAACTATTTTATGTACGAACATAAATATTCATAAATATCTGTCGAGATTTTGCCAGTTTTATGTACTGAATAGAGCGCATGAGACGCAGAGAATGCCTTATATTTGACCATGGCCTCCTCGATTACCCTACTATGACACTAGGCCAGGCAGTGAAATTTAAATTAGAAGGCCGTGGAACTCAGCGCATCTAATTATCTAATTGGTCAAACAACTGTTTCTTGAGCTCTGAATGGTGGGAGAAACTGTTTCATAATGAAAAATAGTGTTATAATGAGCCTCATTATAGTACAGTTCTCTGACATATAATAGTCAGGGTCGAACATAAATTTAATTTACAATAGCACTGTAACACGCGTGAATCTTGCAGAGCGGAATACGGCAGCAAGTCGTTGAATTAACGCTTTTCTTCTCTGATCGCACTACATGTAGCAGTGGTTTCTGGCTTAAACCCACAAAAGAAATTGCTTTGTGATGGATTTTGCCTTGCCAGTGAACGTCCATGTTTTTTTCTCCTGCTGGTAAGATGAAAATGTTTTGTGTGTTGCTTAAACAGAAAGCTGACTTAATTATTTCCTATGCCGTTCCAAGGCCCTTGGATCAATACTTCAGAATACTAATTCTCCAAATAATTACCATTTTTGTCTTAATTCTTTTCATCTCCGACCGACTCAATTATAATAATTGTTTGGCCTCAGTTATCGTGGTGTAAATCTCTTGACAAAAACATTTGGCATTCTACTCAAATTTTTACATCTTATTCAACACTGGTATCTGGTAGTGAAAACCAGAACTCTACTGGTGACCTATGGTCTTGGTATCAACAAGTGTGATACGAGAGATTTTTTTGCGAGATTGTAGATATTTTGCCACCCTTCAAAAATCCGACCTCATCGGGTTGGAATCGAGCCCACGATCTTGGGAAAATGAGGAAAAAACACCACTCACTAAGGAATATTTCCTTTGAAGTACCTTAATTATTGAAAGTCTCTTTTTAATGACTGACTTGCTTTCGTTTAGCTACTTCTCATAGACTCATGGATCATTAAATTACAAATACACACAATAATACAGTCATCACAATAACACATGTTATCAGAAAACATTTACACACACATACCCAAGTACATGGGGCTCAATGACCACGATTTCCATGCTCCTAAAATGAAACAGCAGCCAGCAGCGTAAAATGAATGCGTCCTGAATTGAACTCGCATGAACTGTTTAATAGAGACATCTGGTCAATGTTGTATACGTTCGTTTGAACGAGAGTAATTACGCAGCACTCATGCCCGTTAATCCTCCAAATAACAGCCTATACATCATATGGCCAGAGAACATTGCAACATTAGCTCCATTATTACAAAATGTACGGATTTAAAATACAGCAATCCCTTGTTCACAATTGGCGAGCAACATTTAATATGGCAGTCTTTCATTTGGTGCCTTTTACTGTTAAATCTCTCACAATCAACGCTTATAAATTCCATTGTGCAACTTGCCTGATGGCTCCGGTAGTACAAATAACAATGACGTGCATTCAATCCCATCTACAGCAGCAGTGAAGAGGTAAGTAGGATATATCTTTTTTTTTTTTCTCTCTCTTTTTTTTTTCTTCAATCTTTTGATTTTTGCAAAAATTCACGTAGACTTATGAGATCTACACGGGCCACATGTCCGTATGTCTGTCTGTGTGTGTGTGTATGTGTTTATGTCGCCCCCCCCCCTACCCTTATGTATTCAAACACGACGAAGCTGAATTGAACCAAACTTGGTATAGAGGTAGCACTAGCAAAGGACACCTCAGTGTCATCTGTTATATCGCCGCCAATCCAAAATGGTGGCCATAAAAATGTTCAAAAATTAATCCAGATTTCGACGAAACTGATCGTCAGATCTCTACCGAATTACGGAAAAGTATACCTTCATGTAGGACGCGTCTGACGCGTAAACTAAAAGGTCATCTGCCAAATAATTTCATCCAATATTTATAATCCATAACGTATGATGCAATTAATCATTGTTCACAGTATTTGTCATACAGATAGTTTGGTTGGTTGGTTCTTAAGTTTAGGGGCTGCGACAACGCGGTCATGTAGCCCCGTGTACTTTGGGTGTGTGTAGAATCTGTCTGATAACCGGTGTTAATTGTGATGACTGTATTAGTGTGTGTTATCTGTTTGTTAATTTAAGTACTGCAACTAAGAATTTTTCAAATAGTTCCTACTTTTGCCGCCAAGCGCCACCGTCAACGACTACTAGGCCAAGTTCAGAACTGAGCTACTAGACGCCGCCGCAGTTGGCTCTTGGCAACGAACATAGAAACCTAAGAGCGTTGTTTACATTCTTAACCTATCCAATTTAGCTTCACACAGGTGCAATTAGTGGAAGGATCTTTAACATGCCATAAATCTATGACATGGGACCGCCGGCTTTACTTCCCCTCCGAAGGAAGGCATACTGAGGGATTTTTAACGCTCTTAAAAAATCCGACGGCTTCGGCCGGGTTTGAACCCGCTATCTTGGGCATAGAAGCTCAGCATGCTACCGACTACGCCACCGAAGCCGCCATACAGATAGTTTCATACGACTATGAGGACCTTCTTTCTTCAACGTGATAACAACATGAGACTGTGTGCTACGCACAGCCGCCATTTTGAAAATATTACAAATAGAAATAAATAACTCCCATCAATAAAGAGTTTCTGTAACCAAAATTAGTGACAAGACATGACCATATAATAGCTTTGTATGGCAAAGGCAGAAGAACAGACTCTCCATACATTTGAGATGGCGGATGTTCAAACTATTAGTACATTAAAATCAACAACTCCGATTGAAATTGGGTAATTAACATGAATCTTGCCAAGAAATGTGCATCTTATTAGAGGTCTCACATGTGTTAGTCAGAAGATTATCACACTGAATACAGCGCAAATTAATAACTGTCGGTATCCTAGAGCGATAATTAAGGAATGTAGTAATGCACTAGAACCATATGACTCTATTCGTATGCCAAAAGCAAAAGACCAGTGATTCCATTGATCCAAGATGGCCGCTAGGCGTACTACTAAAATATACAAATTAGTAACTAAAGATGTCAATGCACAATTAGGGCGAAATTTGGTAGAATAGGAGTAGTCTGTTATCTATTATATATGAGGCGTCAGTAGCGACAGAGATAAATATAGCTCACAGCGGCCATCTAGAAAATGCATTGTTCTTGTTGTTTGAGTCTTCAGTCTTTAGACTGGTTTGATACAGCCCTCCATGCTTCCCTGACCTGAGCTAATCGTTTCATCTGTACATAGCTACCACACATTACATCCGAGGCAACCTGTTTAACACATTCATTATTTAAAAATAAATATTTGTCTATGTTTTAGAACTAGGCTACAAATAACGAAAAGTAGTAGCTGTCCTAAATGTGGCTTTCTAAGATTTCCCACTTCCACTCCAGGAAATTGCTGATACTGTTCCTAACTTAAAGTCATGGCCAATTCCTGCAAAATTATCGTCTAAATTTTGAATACACATATTACTACAGCCATCATAATCACACAGATTCTCAGCCTGATTCCCACCCACACAAGTACACGGGGGGTACATAATCACGATGTCGCTAGGCCCATAAATGAATCACAACATCAACTCTTGGCTTCCTTATCTTTCTTCACTAAACGTTAAATTAAACTAATCGGGCTGTCTATTAATTAATTAAACAACTGATAGGAGTAACTGAAGTATATTAACTCCACTTAAATTAATTAAAGTATATGTCCTATGTGCAAGCTCAACTTTAACATTCACCTCTCTCAACGTGATGTAGGAAAGTGCATTCATAGATTTATCTCGCCCACTCGCTCGTAAATGAAACTTTTCTCGCTAAATCCTGTGCTTTTAGCGGTTATAAATTGCATTAGTGTAATCCCTGCGTAGGTGGGACGGAGCAGAACATAGCTAGAGTTTACAGCTCGACCATTAGCAGCATTTGTCCCTTTCATAAACTGGGGTCTCGTGTATGGATGAAGATGGTGATGATGATGATGATGATGATGATGGGTGTTGTTATTATTATGTTGTGGTTTTAATGGGTGTAACAGTGAGATAATCTGCCCCTAGTCTCTTGTTTTCCTCAGCCCGTCAGGAATTTCAATTTCTTTAATAGCAGAAGTACCCGTTCTTCGAACGGTGTTCGTTGTTAACACCAGACATTATCAATTGAGCTACTGTTGCAATGGTTAGCGGTTTGTCATTCCTTCAAGTTTATCAGAACGAAGTTAGTTTACTGGGAATATCACACACACTGTTAATTTAAGGCCCTTAAAATGTAGTTTTCGGAGACCCTTTATAGATTCCCGAATTTTGTGTCTCACATTGAGAAGCGCAACATATGCTTTGGTCGACCTTCTAGGATAATTTTTATATTTCGCCTATTTTAGCATATATTGAGAAGTTTTTCTCTATATCCACCCTTCTACTGTATGAAAAGTACGGTGAAGAGTTTTATAAATGATTGGTGTATTGACTCTCATGGTTACCATACCTAATTTTACGATGCACCAAGCATCCGAACACGAGGTATAGGCGTACATAAATATACACAGAAAGACCGACAGACAATTATATTGTTTACAACATATTACCCAGATATCCAAATATGGGTATATCTATCACACAGTATCAAATAAAACCATCCTTACGATGAACCCGTATGTCGACAAGAAAATTAGTTAAAATGTGCTCTCAGACTAAATTCACCTAACGTGTACTTCCTGACGTGAAATACAATTGAAAGCCTTGTAGACGAAACGCAATACACGTCACATAAAAACTGACCCTCTACGTTGTGCTAGGTGCCCTTGCACAGGAAGACCCCTTTCATAAATTATAAAGGCTTGTGGTGCATGAAAATTCAGGTTCTTTAGCCTCAAATTGCCCAAATCCCTAAAAGCCGCAAAAAATGCTGGTTCAATTCAGGAATTTTTGAAAATAATGTTGCTGTTTGGAGATATAATAGACCTTCTGTACTATATGTCGAACGTGAAAATTGCATGAAAAAAATCTAGGTTACCCCTTCACCCCCTTAATTGCATTGATGAATTATACGGTCTACGTTAGTTCCGTGATAACCTTATAGCCATTTGCAAACTTTCACAGAAATGAAATAAATGGAGTGACATTGCTTCTTACAGAAATGGACGGAAAGTTGTATGCCACCCCTTGAGATAATGTTCTCATGGTTACCGATTTGCATTCCTTCATTAGTTTGTTAAATTAAATTAAATTAGTTTTCTGGGAATATTTCAGAAACTGTTGGATTTAGAGCCTTATAATGTAGTTTTCGAGGACCCTTTAGGGCCCCCGAGTTTTGTTGCTGGCACCGAGGGGATTTATCTCGTCGTTGTACGCCATAATATAATACTAATAATAATATAATATAGGGAGAAATTATAACACCTATTTTTAAAAATTATTAATGCAGCCAATGGCCATGTACTTTTCTTTTCAGGACGGGTCAGGGAAGGGATATTATCAGAGAAAGAAGCATTCACATCACGTATGAGCAAATTGGAAATGGCCTACCATTTAACTAAGGACATCTATAAGAAAAGGTCAATATCCTTCAACGCAAAACTAAAACATTACTGCAGTGTCATCCGTCCGGAGGTCTTGCATGCTTCTAATGCCTCACGATGAACAAAAAAGGCTTGGTCGAGAAACTGGAGGCCAATGAAAGGAAAATTTTGAGAAAGATATTGGGTTCCATCATAGACAATGGGGAATACAGAAGACGGCATTACCATGACCTATATACTCATGTGGAGAAGATAAGCAACGTCATCCGGAAGAGAAGGTTACCATTTTTTGGGCATGTGAAACGAATGAGCCCAGCGAGACTGACCAACCGCAACATAACTTACTTTCAGGAGAGGAAAACAAAATGGGCCTGGTTCATTGAACTGGATAAAGATCTGAAAGAAGTGGGGATTACACCAACAGACATTCAGGAGCGCGCCCCACTCAAAGGGAAACTTCAAGCTTGTAAAGGTTTCCAAGAAAAACCGAAGCTGAAAACGGGAAAGATTTGGACCCAGGAACGGAAGGAAGTCCACCGAGAACGAATGCGGGCGCACAGGGCAAACATCAAAGCCAGTAGGAGACGGTTGGAATGACGCGGTCGATAGATGGCCTATACGAAATGAATGAATGAATGAATAATATGGGGTTAGGAATATAATAGACCTGCCGTACCACACCCGCAGGTGTAAATCGCGTTAAAAAAATCTAGAGTACCCCTTGATCCCCTTAAGCGCATTATACGTATTGATGAATGTACGGCTTAATTTGGCTCCGTGATAACCTTCTAGCCGTTTGCAAACTTTCACACTAATGTAATTAATGGAATTGCATTGCGTCTTACAGCAATAGATGGACCTCTGAGAATCCGTTGGCATGGTTACTGGCTTGCATTCGTTCATCTATATATTTAAAACAGTAAGGTGATTTTTGTTACCACGAGATTGAGAGAACGACAGAACCGATTTACTTCGTAGAGCACTATAACGAAAGCTCTTGGCCTCTAGATTTGCAGAGTGTCTATAAAATAAACAAATACTAGTTGAAACCCGTCAAAACATGACGGTCAATAGAAAAATATTTACTGAAGAATTTTCTTATATAGGCCTAATGTACATTCTTTGTACGATTATTTTTTGACTCTATTGAAACTATGAGGGCGTCAAAAGATTGCACTCTCAACATTGCAAAATACTGCTGGCCATGACTGAAAAATTGTTGGGGCAAATTGAGGCCTATACGTTCCAGTGTTTCCCCTTGAGCTTTATTGATTGTGATAAAGTATGCCAAATGAATTGGAAAATATTGCCTCTTAAAAGAAAATGATAGTGTTTTATCGGATGGTGTTAAATCAAGTCGAAGGATTAGACATCTCTGCCTAATTTTAACTGCACCTATTATTTCCAAATCCAAGCAATATGGTTGCATTTAGGAGTCCTTGGGAACCGTTCAGATTTCTAAGCAGCATAACGGGCCAAGCGTTTGGAGTATGTGGCGGCCAGTCGTTTAGTTCCAAGGGATTCAAGAACTCTGATGAGTCTAATACAACTGGCCGCAAACCATCGCTTATATTTTTGGAATATAACGAAGAAATGCGATGATGTGCAATTCCATACATTTTAAAACAATGTGGACCGTGTGCGTGTGGCACAGTAACATTGGCACCAAATGAAACGAAGGAAGGAAGGAAGCTTGCAGTTTAACGTGACCGTTAATCTCGCGATCATAAGCCACGGGACCTCCGTTTAACGTGGAATCCGAACCACAGGACATGGCCTTTCACATCAAAAATCTCACATGCATTGACCGGGAATCGAACCCGATCCGCCTTGGTGAGAGGCATACAGCTTGACCGCTGCGCCATGAAACGAAGGACATAGCATTGTACTGCCGATTAGTCCCTCTGGAATTCCTTGAGATATCATCTCCAGTGAAAAATAATTGTTAAAGCCTGTCAAATATTTAATATTTATTCAGATTAATTTTACCATTACAACAGCAAAGGTCAAAGTAACCAAGTGTAGATTTCTCGCAAGAGAAATACAGTGCAGAACAATGTTTACATTTGTTCGTCAAGGACCCTAAACTGTAACGGCATAGTATCTGGAATTGTTTCTGAAATGCCATATTTATATTGGATTTTAAAAGTGGCTTCGTATTTTTCTCCGATTTCCCACTTTTTTGCGGCTAATGTTCTATTTCGTCAAATGGGTTTATTTATAGCAGCATTTCTGCCCAAATTAACGTCATTTTATATAAAACTATAGTGGCCTGCATCAACGTAGCCGCCAAATATTAAATGGCAAATAATAACTTACTTCCATTGCCAAAATCAACTGCGTGGTTAGACCCATTGTTATGCACTCTAAACAAATAATCAATAAACAATAATATTCACATATACAATGAATACTTCCATTCTCAAGTTGGTTGCTGATGATAATGCGATGAGATTGATCGCCAATAATAAAATCCTTGCAATTGTTGCAATTTGCTTGCAAACGCAACTCAGGATGACGATCTTCATTTTGAAATAAACAGAATGAAATTGCTGTAAATAATGAATTTCCATCACCTGTTGAAGGTGCAATACTTTGTATTTCCATGACAGTAAATTATGCAAGGGAGCATAGAATCACTTCGCCACTACTGGAATGAGCATAGACTCACTTCGCCAGCCACAGTAATGGAGGGAGTTTTAGAATTATATGTTCAGTGCTTGTCAAAGATCGTATTAACACAGGGAAGCCCATTCTTAAGGCTACATTCTGAGCTATTGCCCCGGATTCCAGGTTCGATCCCCGCTCTGCCAAGAAATTTAATTCTGGTCTGAGGACTGGAACGGGGCGCACTCGTGAGGCAAAACTAAGAAGAGCAAAGTTTGATTCCCATCTCAACAATCTTGGATTTGGTTTTCCGTGGTTTCCCACTTCCACTCCAGGCAAATACCGGGATAGTTCCTAACTTAAAGCCTCGGTCGTTAACTCCCCATTCCCCACATTAATTACAAATGCACACATCAACACAGCCATCACATTAACACAGGTTATCAGAGAAAAGTTTACACTCGCACACCTGTTCGCCAATATGTTAACGCTTATGTATGTGTTTGAACTACTGGATATAAGTTCAATGTTCCCCATCTCTTGATGAATACAGTACTTTTGCATTTGTCAGTTGGCACAGGCTAGAGTAAAAGGTGGCTTTTCACCGATGTCTCAGTCTCACTCATGGCTGTGATTATATGGAAGCTACTGAGGTATGGGTGGTGCTTAGTAATGGCATTCGGGGCACAGTCAGTGCCTGTGAATGCTGTGAAAGGTTCAACTCATAGGGTTAGGACTATTGTTCTGACTCAGTGAGGAAAGCAATGGCAAACTACCTCACTCCTCTTCTTGCCTAGAACGCCTCAAAATAGCGCTGCCTTGGGTTTTTGTGGGTATCTACTCACATAACGTAACGGCGGTACTTTTTGAGGATCCAACCAGCCTTCGGGCTGACTACCTAACAGACAGACAGACAGACTTTAAAATTAATATCATTGCATTGTTGCAGCTTGGCAAATATTTTATATTTCAGCAGATCAATTTTACCATCACAACAGTAAAGGCCAAAGTAACCGCGCGTAGATTTTACGCAAGAGAAATACAATGTAGAACAATGTTTACATTTGATCGTCAAAGACCTTTCACTGTACTGCATAACATCTGGAATTGTTTCTGAAATGGCCTATTTATATTGGATTTTAAATGTGGCTTCGTATTATTCGATAACACTATAGTGACCTGCAATATCGGAGCCGCTAAATATTAAATGGCAAAAAATACTTCCATTGCCGAAATCAACTGCGTAGTTAGATTCAGTACTCTAAACAAATAATCATTAAACAACTGTCTTATACAATGAAGTTCAACATGACCGTCCAGAGACTCTCATACTCAAGTTGGTTGGTGAGGAGAATGCGATGAGACTGATCGCTTACAATAAATTCCTTATAATTGTTCCTGCCAGCGAAATGTTTGGCAATAGCTTGAAAACGCAGCGCAGAATGACGTTCTTCATTTTGATATAAACAGTACAAAACTGCTCTAAATAAGCTATTTCCATCACCTGTTATAGTTTATGGCAGTACATTTTGCAGGGGAACATAGAATAACTTCGCCAACTACTGGAATGAGCTTAGGCATATACTCAATACTCACTTCGGCAGTCACCCTAATGGAGGCTGTTTTAGAATTCTATGTCCCGTGCATGTCAAAAATCGTATTAACACATGGAAGCCCACCCATTCTTGGCTATCGCCTCGGAGACCCGGGTTACATTTCCTGCTCTGCCAAGAAATTTAATTCTGGTCTGAGGGCAAAAACGGGGCACATTCAGTCTCTAGAGGTATAACTAAGAAGAGGAAGGTTTGATTCCCACCTCGACAATCTTAGATGTGGTTTTCCGTGGTTTCCCACTTCCACTCAAGGCAAATACCGGGATGGTTCCTAACTTAAGGCCTCGGCCGTCACCTTGCCATTTCCCACCTTAATTACAAATACACAAAGTAATGCAGCTATCACAATAATACGGGTTATCAGAGAAAATTTTACACTTACACACCAAAGTACATGGGGCTGAGTGACAACGATGTCGGAGCCCTTCAAACGAATTATGTTTGCCAAGTGTCTCTCATGGCGGAAGCAATTGTGGACACGCGCCAGGGCCTGGAAAACTACCTTTTCACTAATAATTTAAGAGTATATCGACGATGCATAATTTATAACTTTTAGTCTAGGATGCTACCAACTTGACCACCGAAGCATTGGGAAGAAATTGCAATATTAAAGTACATAAACAACATAGCCTACACACTCAACTGTCAGTTAATGTTCTTCAACGTTTCCCTTCTTAAAAATTCCCCTCTATAACTCTCCATCACTTGAAAACGCGCCATGTTTTGTGTTTTAAATATATCGATGCAATGGTGCTGCCATCTGTTGTTAGTTACTGAAACTATATGGGCGAGGTACTGCCATCTTTTGTCAGTTACTGCAATTGATGGCAGATATTAGCCTTTTTGACCACATGCTGTAATGCAATGGTAAAACGGAAATAAAACTTATTGAGAGGGAATGTAGGAATCTTTAACTGACATAAAACGTTACTAATAATCCTTGATAAAACAATATTTAACTATCACGCGAAAACTCGCCATCAAGGCCATGCCTTGTGTTTTAAATATATCGACGCAATCTGCTCTCAGTTACTGGAACTATATTGGCGAGGTACTGCCATCTGTTGTCAGTTACTGGAACTGATTGCAGATATTCAAACGACGTATTGAGGACATGCTGTAATGCAATGGTAAAACGGAAATAAAATGTGTTGAGAAAATGTGTAGAAATATGTATCTTTAACTGACATAAAACCTTACTAATACTCCTTGATAAAACAATATTTCAGTGGCAAAAAAAAAAAAATACTGGCGAGAGTTGGGATCGAACCTGCGATCCTTCGATCCACAGTCAATCGCCTTAACCAAATAGCTACTCGCGCACTCACATTTAGATGCAGACGCAACCATTCACTATCTTCAAAAGCCGCTATCTGAAGAAAATAATCCAATTCATTATCAATAAAATCAATATACATTCGTATATGTTCATACTGTTATTATATTGTATTGTCAGAACTTGGTTAATGTATGTTTTCAATTACATGGAAGCTTATTAAATAACTTACATTTTAATGGACTTCTCACCGCCATTTTGTCATGAGCCCAGGCGGATTGTGCGCATGCGCGAGGGGCTAGAATTCTGCTATTTTCTATATTTATTTAAAAATATACCGTATTATATTTGTTTATTTTAGAGACACTCTGCAAATCTACAGGCCAAGAGCTTTCGTTAGAGTGCTCTACGAAGTAAATTGGTTCTGTCGTTCTCTCTATCTCGTGATAACAAAAATCACCTTACTGTTTTAAATATATAGATATTACGGTATATTTTTGAATTAATATAGAAAATAGCAGAATTCTTCCCCTCACGCATGCGCACTATCCGCCTGGGGTCATGACAAAATGGCGGTGAGAAGTCCATTAAAATGTAAGTTATTTAATAAGCTTGCATGTAATTGAAAACATACATTAACCAAGTTCTGACAATAAAATATAATAACAGTATGAACGTATACGAATGTGCAACATTGATTTATTTGGATAATGAAATGGATTATTTCCTTCAGACAGCGGCTTTTAATGATAAAGAACGGCTGCGTCTGCTGCTGACCAAGAGTGCGCGACTAGCTATGTGGTTAAGGCGACAGACTGTGGTTCCAAGGTTCACCGGTTCGATCCCAGCCCTCGCCGTTATATATATATTTTTTTACCACTGAAATATTGTTTAATCAAGGAGTATTAGTAAGGTTTTATGTCTGTTAAAGATACATATTTCTACATTTCCTCTCGGTATATTTTTGAATTAATATATAAAATAGCAGAATTCTCTCCCCTCACGCATGCGCACAATCCGCCTGAGGTCATGACAAAATGGCGGTGAGAATTCCACTAAAATGTAAGTTATTTAATAAGCTTCCATGTAATTGAAAACATACATTAACCAAGTTCTGGCAATAAAACATAATAACAGTAGGAACGTATACGAATGTGCAACATTGATTTATTTGGATAATGAAATGGATTATTTCCTTCAGACAGCAGCTTTTGAAGATAATGAATGGCTGCGTCTGCTGATGAATAAGATTCCGTGAGTAGCTATGTGGTCAAGGCGACAAACTGCGGCTCCTAGGTTCGCCGGTTCGATCCCAGCCCTCACCGATATATGAATTTTTTTTTTACCATTGAAATATTGTTTAATCAAGGAGTATTAGTAAGGTTTTATGTCTGTAAAAGTTACATATTTCTACATTCCCTCTCAATACGTTTTATTTCCGTTTTACCATTGCATTACATCATGTGATCAAAAGAGCAAACTGTTGTCCTCAGTACGCCGTTTAAATATCTGCAATCAGTTCCTATAACTGACAACAGATGGCAGTACATCGCCCATATAGTTCCAGTAACTGACAGCAGATGGCAGCACCATTGCATCGATATATTTAAAACCCAAGACATGGCACGTTTTCACGTGATGGAGAATTATAAAGGAGGGGAATATTTAAGAAGGGAAATTTTGAGGAACATTAACCGACAGTTGAATGTGTAGGCTATGTTGTTTATGTACCTTAATATTGCAATTTCTTCCCAATGCTTCGGTGGTCAAGTTATTAGCGTCCTAGACTAAAAGTTATAATTATGCATCGTCGATATACTCTTAAATTATTAAAGAAAAAAGTTGTTTTCCAGGCACTCGCGCGTGTCCACAATTGCTTTCGCCATAAGAGACACTTGGCAAACATAATTCGTTTGAAGGGCTCCGACATCGTGGTCACTCAGCCCCGTGTACTTGGGTGGGTATGTGTGAAATTTTCTCTCATAACCTGTGTTATTGTGATGGCTGCATTACTGTGTGTATTTGTAATTAAGGTGGTAAATGGCAAGGAGACGGCCAAGGCCTTAAGTTAGGAACCATCCCGGTATTTGCCTTAAGTGGAAGTGGGAAACCACGGAAAACCACATCCAAGATTGTCGAGGTGGGAATTAAACCTTCCTCTTCTTAGTTATACCTCAAGAGACTGAATGTGCCCCGTTTTTGCCCTCAGACCAGAATTCAATTTCTTGGCAGAGCAGGAAATGTAACCCGGGTCTCCGGGGCGATAGACAAGAATAGGTGGGCCTCCATGTGTTAATACGATTTTTGACATGCACGGGACATATAATTCAAAAACTGCCTCCATTAGGGTGACTGCCGAAGTGAGTATTGAGTATAGGCCTATGGTCGTTCCAGTAGTTGGCGAAGTGATTCTATGTTCCCCTGCAAAATGTACTGTCATAACCTATAACAGGTGATGGAAATTGCTTATTTAGAGCAGTTTCGTACTGTTTATAACAAAATGAAGAACGTCATTCTGAGCTGCGTTTTCAAGCTATCGCAAAAAATTTCGCTGGCAGGAACAATTATAAGGAATTTATTTTAAGCGATCAGTCTCATCGCATTCTCCTCACCAACCAACTTGAGTATGAAAGTCTCTGGACGGTCATGTTGAA
The DNA here is from genome assembly GCA_946902985.2 of Meconema thalassinum. Lineage (NCBI taxonomy): Eukaryota > Metazoa > Arthropoda > Insecta > Orthoptera > Tettigoniidae > Meconema > Meconema thalassinum. The sequence continues at coordinate 545,331,162 of OX336391.1, forward strand.
CTTCATTGTATAAGACAATTGTTTAATGATTATTTGTTTAGAGTACTGAGTCTAACTACGCAGTTGATTTCGGCAATGGAAGTATTATTTGTCATGTAATATTTAGCGGCTCCGTTATTGCAGGACACTATAGTGTTATCGAATAATACGAAGCCACATTTAAAATCCAATATAATTAGGCCATTTCAGAAACAATTCAAGATATTATGCAGTACAGTGTACTGTAAGGTCTTTGATGATCAAATGTAAACATTGTTCTACATTGTACTTCTCTTGCGTAAAATCTATGCGTGGTTACTTTGTCTTTACTGTTGTGAGGGTAAAATTGATCTGCTGGAATGTAAAATATTTGCCAAGCTGCAACAATGTAATGATATTAATTTAAAAGTCATTGAACTTATATCCAGTAGTTCAAACACATACATCAGCGTTAACAGATTGGATACTGAAGATGAAAGCCAGCTACTTCATTTCCCTATTATTGAATTTTTCAATTTCTTGGAATTTAGTGATTCGCCTCCACATACTCCGAACGTTTGAGCCATAGTTATGCTCCTTAGAAATCTGAACGTTTCCCAAGGACTCATATATGGTAATATATTAATTGTAAGAAATATGTAAGAAATTGCTTGGATTCGGATATAATAGGTGCAGTAATATTAGGCAGAGAGATCAAATCCTACGACTTGATTTAACACCTTCCGATAAAACACTTGCAGGTACAGTACATTTTCTTTTAATAGGCAACAATGTCCTATTCGCTCGGCCTACTTTATCACAATCAATCAAGCTCAATGAGAAACTCTTGAACGTATTGGGCTATTTACCTCATCACGTTTTAAGTCATGACCAGCAGGATAGTGAAGGTACAAAAATGGTCATGTATGGGATGGTAAAGAATAAGAGGCGGAAGGATCCTACGGATTATGTCAGAATGGTGAACAAAAGGGGACAAGGGATAGAAAATCGGGAAGAACTGAAGAAAATGTGGAAAGAATATTTTGAAGAACTCCTGAACCCAAATGGAAACCACGGCGAGGAAGAAGAAATCGGGGAAGAGTTACAGTAGATGAACTGCAAACAGAAAAGGACTTAACATGGAAAGAAGTGGAAGATGCAGTGAGGAAGATGTAAGGAGGGAAGGCACCGGGTGTGGATGAGTTGAGTGTGGAGATGGTGAGAGCAGCAGAAGAGGTGGGGATACAATGGTTGTACCGAGTGATGAAGGCAGCATGGAAGGAAAGGAAGACCCCAGAGGACTGGAAAAAGGGAATAATTGTCCCGATCTTCAAGAAAGGTAGTAGAACAGAATGCAAAAACTATCGGGGAATAACACTGATGAGTCATTGTGCAAAGATGTTTGAGAAAGTTTTAGAAAGGAGAATTAGGACAAGGATAGTAGGAGGGATGAGGGAAGAACAACATGGCTTCAGAGCAGGAAGGTCCACAGTGGATTTGATTTTTGCTGTAAGTCAGTTACAAGAACAGCACTATGAGTATGGAACAGATCTACTGATGGCCTTCCTGGACATTGAGAAAGCATATGACAGTGTATGCAGAAACAAAGTATGGAAGTCCCTGGAGGATAGAGGAGTAGAAAAATGGACTATAAGGAGGATAAAAGAGATGTACAAGGGAAGCGTGAGCTGTGTGAAAGTGGGAGGAGAGAGATCGGACTGGGTGGAACAGAGAAACGGCCTGAAACAAAGAAGTGCACTATCACCGTTACTTTTCATTGTGGTGATGGATGACATAATGACCCGAGCGGTACAAGTAATTGGGGAAGGAAAGATGAAAGCAATGGTGTTTGCGGATGATTTGATGATTGTGGAAACAAGGAGGAGGAGGTACAGGAACAGTTGGACGTGTGGGAAGGAATAATACAAGGATATGGGATGAAATTTAGCATAAATAAGAGTGAGATGGTGATCACAACAAGGAAGAAGGAAAGGACCACAACGGGAATAACAATTGGTGGGGAACAGCTAAAGAAAGTGGAGAGTTTCAAGTATCTGGGAAGCCTGATACAAGAGAATGGAAGAAACGGTAGAGAAATAAATGAGCGGAGGAGACAGGCAGAAACATTCCGGAGGAGTGTGAGAAGCATGTTATGGAGCAGGGATGTCCCTCAGAACAGCAAGTAGATCATATATCGTACTATGTCCCTATCCTGACGTATGCCTCGGAGACCTGGGTTATGAAAGGAAGGGAGAAGAGCAAAATACAGGCCAGTGAGATGAGGTTCTTGAGAAGCAGTATTGGAGCTACAAAGAGGGACAGAATAAGAAATGAGAGGACCAGAGAATTAATGAAGGAGGAACCATTACAGGATGGTATAGAGAAATCTAGACTTAGATAGTATGGACATGTAAAACGAATGGAGGAGAAGAGGATACCCAGGAGGATACACGAGACGAAGTGGGAAGGAGAGAGACCAAGAGGGAGACCGAGAGACAGGTGGCTGAAGGGGGTGGAAGAAAGCGTGAAGAAGAGAGGAGAAGACTGGACAAGGGTGGAGGCTGAGAGATGGTGGGAAGACAGAAGACGTTGGAGAGGCTTGTGTTCCAAACAGACCCGGCCAGTGGCTGGAAACTGTGCAAGATGATGATGACCTCATCACGTTTTCAGTCATGACCAGCAATATGTTGCAATGCTGAGAGTGCTATCTTTTGACGCCCTTAAAGTTGCAATAGTGCTAAAAAGTAATCGTACAAAGAATGTAAGTTATATAAGAAGCTTCTTCAGTAAATTTGTTTTCCATTGTCCGTCATGTTTTGACGGGTTTCATCTAGTTAGTATATTAAACTAGCTGAAGTACCCGTGCTTCGCTACGCGTCATAAATAAATTAAAATATGAAGGTGACAGTTAAAACAGGGGATAGGCGAGGTGCTGCGCAGAGGGAGATTAAGGATGGAACATTTTGTCCAACTACACCGCTCGGCGTTGACCGTGTTTTATAGCACAAATTTAGGTTTTACTCGCTAACGGTTGGAGATACCTTTCAGATAGAAAATGTAATTTTTAACCTCGTATATATCATCAAAAGTTTGCTGTGTCTAGCGTTCTCTTTGTATTTGAAATGGAAATATGAAAGTTTTAAACCAAAGGGTGTAGTGAAGTCACTAAAATGGTCGCCATCTTTAAATAGTACAAAGTTTTGAAATCAAAAGTAACCTATATGTTAACCAGGTAAATCAGCTACTTCCATGTAAAATTCATGTAAATCGGACCAGTGGTACTTGCGTGATTGAGTAATACATAGACGCACATCATCTCATTATTAGCCTCGCTTCGCTCGCGTCATAGTCGTGTCATATTGTTATTCAATGAAATGCAGGTTTAACCCCATTAACACCCCTTTAGAACCTGAATATCCAAAAATCCCTTCTTGGTAGACGTTTTCGACACACAACAAACATATCCCCAAAATATCATTCTTCTAACTTTAATCGTTTGGGTTGGTCGATGAGAGTGAACATCCAAAAATCCTTCATTAGGGGACGTTTTTCTTCCAGAATTTCACCCCTCCCCATAGGCCCCTTAAATTGGATTTATGAAAAAACGGTCGAACACATATTTATTTTATTTATTTATTTATTTATTTATTTATTTATTTATTTATTTATTTATTTATTTATTTATTTATTTATTTATTTATTTATTTATTTATTTATTTATTTATTTTTAAGCTGATTGATTTCCTCCGAGTTTCAAACTCCTCGCTTATGTCGTTTAAGAGATACACGGTCCGTTAGGAATCTTTCAACCCCCACTTTTCATCCCTTTCACCTCATAATATACACTACATCGAAAAACCAGTAGACATGTGTCAGCTTATTTTTAATGATTAGTATATATGCCAAGTATCACATCCCCAAATGAAACCACTCGTGAGATATGGTTATTCAATGAAATGCACGTTTACCCCCCATAACACCTATTTAGAACCTGAATATTCTAAACTCTTTCGTTAGTGGACGTTTTCGACATACAACGAACATATCCCCAAAATGTCATGTTTCTAACTTTAATAATTTTGGCTGGGCTATGATGAGTGAGTGAGTCAGTCAGGACATTTCCTTTCATTTATTTTTGATAATTTCACCCCTCCCCATGAACCCCTTAAATTGGATTGATGAAAAAACGCTTGAACACCTATTAACTTATTTTTAAAGCTGTCTTTTTCCCCTGAGTTTGGTGAGTGAGTTAGTCAGTTAGGACACTTTCTCTCCTTTTTCCCCCAGAATTTCACCCCACTCCATTGGCCCCTTAAATTAATTTATGAAAAAACGGTCGAACACCGATTTACTTATCTTTTTAGCTGATGATTTTTCGCTGCGTTTCAAATTTCTCGCCTATGTCGTTTAAGTGATAGGCCTACACGCTCCGTTAGGAATCCTTCAACCCCCACTTTTCACCCCTTTCACTTCATAATAATACACCACATCGAAAAACCCTTAGACACATGTCTGCGTATTTTTAATGATTAGTTTATATGCCGAGTATCACATCCACAATTGAAACGACTCGTGAGATATTGTTATTCAATGAAATTCAGGTTTAACCCCCTTAAGACCCCTTTAGAGCCTGAATATCCAAAAATCCTCCCTTAGTGTACGGTTTTGACATACAACGAACATATCCCCAAAATGCCATGTTTCCAACTTCAATATTTTTGGCTGGGCGATGATGAGTGAGTGAATGAGTCAGGACATTTTCTTTCATTTTTTTTCCTTCAGAATTTCACCCCTCCCGATGAACCCCTTCAATTTGATTGATAAAAAAACTGTCGAACAGCTATTTACTTACTTTAAAGCAGTTTTTCCCCCTGAGTTTGATGAGTGAGTCAGTCAGTCAATCAGTTAGGACATTTTCTGTCCTGTTTCTCCCCCCCCCCCTCCAGAATTTTACCCCACCCCATGGGCCCCTTAAATTGGATTTATGATGAAACGGTCAAACACATATTTACTTATTTTTATGCTGATTTTTTCCCGCTGAGTTTCAAACTCCTCGCCTATGTCGTTTAAGAGATATACGCTCCGTTAGGAATCTTTCAATCCCCACTTTTCACCCCTTTCATCTCATAATATACACCACGTCGAAAAACCCTTCGACTCGTGTCTTCTTATTTTTAATGATGAGTTTATGTGCCGAGTATCACATCCCCCAATGAAACCAATCGGGAGATATTGCTGTTCAATGAAATGCAGGTCTACCCCCTTAACACCCCTTTAGAACCAGAATATCCAAAAATCCTCTCTTAGTGGGCATGTGCGGCCCTTGGGGAAGCTGCATACCAAATTTCATTCCAATCCGTTTGATGGTTTCTGAGATTTCGTGATGAATGAATGAGTGAGTGAGTGGTATTGGACAAATATATAGTAGAAGATAGTGTCAAGTCTTTGTTATGCTAAACTCGGTTGACAGTGCTGTGTGAGAAGTTGAGTAACTAACGTGATTTCAAGTAAAGATCCTCATTTTCTATACCGGTAGTGCAGAGCGCAAATGGCATCCAGTCGGCCGTGTCTCGACTTGGGCTATGTTGCCATGGAAACTATCCGCCTTGCCATTCCTTCATGAGTATATTTTATGATTTGATTAGCATGTGCTGGAGTGCAAAAGGGTCGAAATCAGAAGAATGAGAAAGACTATCGTAAATTCATGTAGCCAGCGGTTCCTTCTGGGTCCTAAACTATGTGTATGCAAAATTTGGTTGAGATTGGTGGAACGGTGTAGATTTGTATACGGAACAGATCCACATACATACCCACATACTTACAGACTTTCACTTTTATATATTAGATTAAATTAGTTTTCTGGGAATATCTCAAAAACGGTTGGTCTTCTGTCCTTAAAATGTGGTTTTCGGGGACCCGAGTTTTGTCTCTCACATTGAGGGGCTGAAAATTAGTTTTGTCTCGTCCTTCTACGCCCATTTCAGCATGTATTTTAAGGGGGTAGGCCCCCTTTTATGAGAGGTACGGAGAAGAGTTACATCAATGATTAGTGCCGTGCCCCTGATGGATATCTGTACCAAATTTTACGTTGATACACCCAGCCGTTCTCGAGTTATAAGGGAACAAATTTGTCCACAGACAGACAAACAAACAAACAAACAAACAAACAAACAGACAGACAAAAAAAATCGCGCGCATCCATCATAAAACAGTCTGAAACGTGTAAACAACTCAAATTTCCGTTGAAATTCAGAGAAAAAAATCACAAATTTCCATTTTTATATATAGAGAGATATACTGCACCGCTCGGTGTTGACCGTGTTTTATTGCACAGATTTTGGTTTTACTCGCTAACCGTTGGAGATATACGAAATGTGATAAGGACCTTTCGGATAGAAAATTAAATGTTAAAGCTCATGTATACCATCAAAAGTTTGCTATTTCTTAGCGTTCTCTTTTTATTTGAAAAGGAAATATGAAATTTTGAAACCAAAGGGTGTAGTGACGTCACAAATGTCGGTTTTACTCGCTAACTGTTGGAGATACACGAAAAGTGATAAGGACCCTTCGGATAGGAAATTAAATTTCAAATCTCGTGTGTGCCATCAAAAGTTAGCTATTTCCTACCGTTCTCTTTTTATTTGATATGGAAATATGAAATTTTGAAACCAAAGGGTCTAATGACGTCACTAAAATGATCGCCATTTCTTAATGGTGCAAAATTTCGAAATCAAAAGTATCCTATATGTAAACCTGGCAAATCAGCTACATCCATGCAAAGTTTCATTTAAATTGGACCAGTGGTTCTTGAGTTATTGAGTAACAGTCAGTCAGACAGACAGACAGAAAGACAGACACACACCATATCATTTTTAGCCTATTTTCAATTTTGAAAAAATAGGCTTATGAGATCACCTTTTGTCCGTGTGTGTGTGCGTGTGAGTGTGTGTGTGATTCGTGTGTGTGTGTCCCCCTAATAAAATCTAAACGGCAGGAGCGATTTCAATGAAACTCGGAAAGTTCATAGCACTATTCCGGGCGACCTCGACCGTGCCCTTCAAATTTTGTTACGACTCACCAATCCAACATGGTGGCTGTGCGAAATATTTCACCAGCATTCAATATCTCCGAAACCATTACCGATATTACCCTGACATTTTCTATGTTGATAGAGGGAACTACTATAAGTTCACTTATGTGACCTTTGAAAATCTGGTAACTACAAAACCAACATGGCGGCCAAGCGAATTTGCGACTTTTAAATAGACGTTTCTCGCGATTTGGCCAACCAAACGCAATGAAACTTGGTACAGTATATGTTTATATACATTTTAATGCACAGACATCTAACTTCGTTCAATTGTTTACATAATCACAAGATGGCGGATGTGCGAAATATTTCACAGGCATTCTATATCTCTAAAACTATTAGCGGTATCTCCCTAAAATTTTGTACGGAGATAAAGGGCACTACTGGAAGTCCATCTATAAGACTTTCAAAAACCGGTTAACTACAAAACGAACATGGCGGCCAAGCGAATTTGAAAATTTTAAATAGACCTTTCTCGCGATTTAATGTTCCAAGCCCACTGAAACCTGGTACAGGAAATATTTATACACATTGTAATCCACTGGTATCTAATTTAGTTCAATTGTTTACATAACCTCAAGATGGCGGCAGTGCGAATTTTAAAATTAAGTTTTTTATTTCTTGAGATGTAGTCATGCGATCGAAGTGAATGTTTGAATAATGAACCTACGCAATAATTTTCCTTTAATGGTACATGACACTATGGCCTATACATTTAACAATCCAACATGGCGACCATCCGAAATATTAAGACGATACTGAATATCTACGAATCTATTTTAGCAATCAAACTGCATTTTTTAATGTCCATAGGGGCTATGAACTTAAGTTCACCTATAGGACTTTAAATAACCTGGTGATCACAAATCCAACATGGCGGCGACGTGAATTATAAATATTCACATGGACGTTTCTTGCAATTTAACCATCCGCGTGCAGTGAAACTTGGTACAGTAAATCCTTATACGAATGTTAATCCACTGGCATCTAATTTATTTCAATTGTTTCCATAACCTCAACATGGCAGCTGTGAAAAATTTTAAAATCTCCTTGTTACTTCTTGTGTCCTAAATATGCGATTGAAGTTTGAATACTACACGTTCACAATAATCTGCATGTAACAGTACATAATTCTAGGACCTACATATATAAAATTCAACATGGCGACCATCCGAAATATTTAGTCGGTTCTCAATATCTACGAATCTATTACAGCAATCAAACTGAAATTGTGTATGTTGATAGTGGCAATTAACATAGGTAGGATATATGAAAATAGGCTGTATAGTTCTTCACGGAACTACTTGTTATATATTAGTATGATTTATGTTTTTATTTATTTATATATATATATAGGCTATAATTCGTTTGACCCTCTAAGGAGCACGTAGAACCATTATTTAGCATTGGTCTTCTTGTTCTTATCTTCCCAAAACTTCGTCATCCTTTCGCTATGTGTATGTCTTCTTTCTTGTGTCCTTGCAGCTTGGAGTTTCAAATTCCATCCCGTAGAGAAACTTGGGTGAAAACTTATATGAATTTACTTTCTGTCTATATGCAGTCCATGTCGTGGTGAGTGGGTCAATGTTGATTTCAGTGAGGTCCTTTGGGTGTCTGCTAGCCAGCGTACTTTGGTTTGTAGGGTTCCATTGACTATGAGGAAGATGTTCTTGGTCAGTCGGGAGTTGTCCATTCGAGTCTGTAGAATTTCATGCAAGTGAGGTGAACCGTTCAGTCAGTGAATACCGTTTTTCTGAGCTTTTCATCATCCAGATACTATCCTGAAGCTTTGGTACAAATATTTTCCTCATTATCTGCCGTTCTATCTTCTCAATGCCTTTGGTGTTGATGATTAACGATGACATATCAATCGCATAGAGAGCCTCTGTGATAATGACTGTGTGGTTGTGATGGAGTTTGGCTTTAGTGGAAAGTAATTTCTTGTTGTAAGGATTCCAAGTGATTGTGTAAGCTTTGCGTATTATTTCTGTACGTGTTTTCTGAGCCATTCGTTCATTGCCAGTATTTCCGATAAATTCACTTGCCTACATAAAGTGCTTAACTTCCGTGATGTCAGGTTTGTGTTCTTGGATTCCATGTACTATGTTTTATTGTAAGAGATCTGGAGGCTGGTTCTGATGGATATCTCATGAAGCTTATCGATGGCGTGTCTGGATTCTTTGGTTGCCGGGTAATTATTGCTAGGTGGTCAGCGAAGGTGAAGCACTTTATGTTGATTAGTTGATCTTTTGTTCCCATAATTAATCCAGTTATTTCTTTCTCCCATGTTCTGATGATCTTATTTAGTACAAGGTTGAATAGGAGTCTTACGCCTGTTCTAATGTGAAAAGGTTCGGATACTTCACCCATAACTTTAACATGAGAAGTTGTATCTGTCTACGTATGTAGGACGAATGTAGTTGTTTCGTTGTCCACATCATATTCCTGAAGTATATTAAACAGCGTGGTGCGGTCGATTGAATCGTATGCTTTTTTAAAATTTATGAAGGTGACAACTGTGCGATTCGACTGGCGATGTTGGTGATCTTGAGATTCCATATCTGTTCTGCGCACGATCAACAAGGTCAAAATCCCGCCTAATATTCACCGATCATGTGTTCTGTCTGTTGCTCCAATCTGGTGAAGAGAGCACGTGAGAGAACCTTGTAGGCGATTGACAGGAGTGAAATGCCTCGGTAATTATTCGCATCTGTCTTGTCGCCCTTTTTGTGTAGTGGGTGAATAAAATCAGTTTTCCAATCGACCGGTATGATGCCACTCTCCCATATATTTCTGTTTTTGCTTGTGTTTCCATCACGATATGTTCGTGGTTGATTGTAGCTAGTGGGCGTTAGTCCTAAGCGAGTGAATCGATAATATTAATTAATTTATTTATTTGTTTATTAGTTTATTTAATTATTTATTTTATTATTTTTAATTAATTATTTCATTATTTATTTATTTATGCATTTATTTATTATTTATTTGTTTTTTCTCTTTGTTTATTTGTTTGCTTATTTGTTTATTTATTGATGTGTAACATCTTTCCACTCGGTTGCTGGATAGTTTTGTGGGAGTGATTTTGAAAATGCGGGACGGAAGTGAATCGGGCGGAAGTGGATCGGACGGAAGTGAAGACGCACTGCCAGAAAAATGGGATGGAAGTGAATCGGGCGGAAGTGGATCGAACGGAAGTGGATCGGACGGAAGTGAAGGCGCACTGCCAGCTGGATGTACAATTGAAAATGTGTGTATTGGAAACAAGGCAGTGTGTGCTCTGCAGTGCGAGAATGTTATGACAATACAGTAGGCAGTGCATTTAGCAGGCACTGGTTTGACGAGCACAGTGGCAAATGTTTCACCGACTTTCATTTGTCATCGAGCAGTTTATAAAGCTTCACGTTCAAGGTTGAATATCACATCAGGTAGGACAAAGACGACAAATGACATTTAAGTAAGCGGCATTATTGTCAAGCTGTGGGTGAGTAGTCAAATATTAAATATATAACAGAATGTTGTTATATGAGTGGAATAAAATCTGTATTTTCATCATATGTGAGACTAGGTCATTTCATGATTGTAGGAAGCCATGTTTTGATTGTTTACGACGAACTGTGTGAGAGCCTTGAGAATAATGAATGTTATAGTTACTGAGGAATGTGTTCACAGTATTTGGGAGTACTGTCGACGTTGTGTGTCACTTTGTTATTATGAATTATTAAAGTAAAAGGAAGGAAGGAAGCTTGTAGTTTTGCGTGTCCGTTAATCTCACGATCATGATCCACGGTACCTCCCTTTTACGTGGAATGCGAACCACAGGACATGGCATTTCAATTCGAAAATCTCACATGTATTGACCGGGAATCAAACCCGGCCTACCTTGGTGAGAGACTAACAGCTTGACCGCTGTGCATCAAATGTGACAGTAGCATATCTCCAAATCAATCTATACATTCATCATAGTACCAGTATGAAAATGGAGTGTAAATTAACACTTTAAGAATGTCCAAGCTGTGTGGTATTCAGTAGGATAACATGTCAGATGTTACACATCATATGCGACTGCTGTAAGGCTCGTACCTCTTTTTTTTATTTACCTAGCTATTTATTTTTGTTTATTTATTTATGTATTTATTTATCTATTTAGTTATATATTATTTATTTTATTAATTTATTTATCTCTACATGCCGACACAAGTGTTGTACGCTTGCGTTGAGTATGGCCGAGGACTGCGCTGTTGGTCATATAGTCATTCAAGGGCCCAGCGCTCTCTCAACTTGCCTGCCCTACGAAGAGATGTTGTCAATTCGGAGTAATGTGCTACATTATCGTCCCATAGAACACGCTTTGAAAGTGCTGTGCTACAGTATATTTACGAAACATTATGAAATAAATTAATTAAATCTAGGAAATAAATTAATTGAATAACGAAATAATGAATTGAATTTTGGAATCATGTAGAGACGTATTCTCTGGACATTGTCATTGCTACTGAATCTTGGTTACATGAGGTTATCAATAGTAACGAAATAATTCAAGGAACCTACGTAATTTACAGAAGCGATGGGGGGAAGCAATGTGGTGGACTATTTATTTGTGTGTGCAATAATATAGTTAGTTTCTTAAGGTGGACTGATACGAATTATGGAATGATATGTGTACAAATCTCGGAGAAAGGATATAAATTCCCCCTTCAAGTAATAGGGGCGTATAGAGCACCGAAAGATAACTTTTCGCTCTTCGACACCCTTTATGGTAAAATTTGCACGGGATAATGCTTTGAAAAAGTGCATAATAATTGCCGGAGATTTAAACCTCCTCAAAGTAGACTGGTCTCGTGAGGACTAGAGCTCGTGTCAGCTCGGAAGGCGGCCGGCTCTCTGGGATTTGCGCAGAGAGAGAAAGAGATACATGTCCACTGTTGCAAGAGGTCCACCATGTCCGAGCCCCACACCGCAGGCTGCTGCCATGAGTTCCTGCAGTATGGCAACACCGTCGCTTAGCTCAACGAGCCTGTTTTTTTCACGCTGCTTTACACTTGGCTTTCTTGACAACACACTAGCTCAGATTCTCAAGACAGACTGACTGGTGGGGTGGAAGTGAGGCACGACGTAATGGTAGCGTTGTGTTCTGCGCACCGCCTTCCCGGCTGGCTCGAGCTCTAGCTGTGGTCAAGCTCAGAGTGCTGCAAACAAATTCTTAAGAGAGGAGAGATTTTCCCAAGTAGTTGATTTCGCTACTGTAAACAATATTAGCTACCTTAGATGTTCATAAAAGGCCTGAAGAGCAGTATTTTAACTGTCTGAAAGTACCAAGAATTAGTGACCATTCTGGGGTTGAATTAGATGTTTAATTTAATATCGTATGGCCTCGGGTGCCGGGTGCAAGCTTTCAATTTGGACACCCAGAGGGTAGCTTGCATGTCGAATTTCTTTGTTCCTTGAATCACTATGAAAGTCAATGAGGTTAGATATCTAAGCTCCTTGAACACTATAGCGCTTTATGGTAGAGAAATGAGGAACTTTGTGTTGGCGGAAAATCCCGAGATTAATTTTGCCATTATGAATACGGCCTACTGAATTCAAATGGGTTCTCTAACATGCCAACATCGTTTGACATGCGTGTCGTATTTTTGCCGCCTTTCAAAAATCACTTACCACGGCCAGGAGCGAACCTGCAATCTTGGGGTTAGTATACCGACACGCTATCCACTCATCCGGCGTGGCAAGCTGAATTAGATGTTAATATATGGTGACATTACAAAACAATGTTAGACTATGCATAATTGGGTCACAGTTGCTGTATTTCAATAAAATGGTAACACTTGCTCCATTAGGCTTGGAGTGGCAACATTGTGTACTCAACGCGTTATCTCTCACAGTACACAGGCAGCAAATCCTCTGCCGACCGTAAATGATGTTTTTCACTCTAAATCCGCTAATTTAAACGTTACATACTGCATTTGTGTAATCCATGCGTGGGCGGAATGGGTAGCCTGAGCCTAGCCAGCAGGTTTGTTTTAAAAAAACCTAGTTGTCCCTTGTTTTTCTCTGAGCTCTTCAATGAATAAATAATGCCGTTGCTATTGTGTCGCTTTGCATACTAACGGTTGAGCGTCTAGCTGCCGGCTTTGTCAGGTCTCGCTGATCCTTTCGCGTCGCGGCTTACTCACTCAGCGCGCCAGGTCCACTGCATCGCTAAACAGGCTGCCGGACTCCCCAACAATAATGTTAGCTTTACAATGTCATCTTATTAACATTTGGCTTCTCTCCTCTCTCTCTTGATGGCGGATTTGAGGGGCTGCGCACTTAACTGTCTGATACCAACCGTGGTAGCTCAGCATGTTAACTCACAAGTCCATGGGGACAGGATATCTCCAGGCTTTATAATGTCATCTTACTGACATTTGGCTCCTCTCTTCTCCCTCTTGATGACAGATTTGAGGAGCCGTGCTCTTAACTGTCTGATACCAACCGAGGTAGCTTAGCAAATTAACTCAAAAGCCCTTCGGGTAAGAATATCTCCAGGCTTTACATCATCATCTTATTAAAATTTGGCTTCTCACTTATCCCTCTTGGTAGATATGAGGAACTGTACACTTAACTGTATAATACCAACCGTGGTAGTTCTGCGAGGTAACTCACAAGCCCATGGGGTAAGACTCCCCAGCAATAATGCTACCTTTTATAAGGCTTCACAATGTCATCTTAAATTAAGTTTTTATTTCTTGTGTCGTAATCATTCGATCGAAGTGAAAGTTTGAATAATGAACCTAGGCTATAATTATCCTTGAATGGTACATAACTCTATGGCCTATACATATAACAATCCAAAATGGCGAGCATCCGAAATATTTAGATGGTTCTCAATATCTATGAATCTTTTACAGCAATCAAACTGATTTTTTTAATGTTCATAGAGGCTATGAACATATGTTCACGTATAGGACTTTCAGTAACCTGGTGAGCACAAATCCAACATGGCGGCGACGCGAAGTATAAATATTTAAATGGACGTTTCTCGCGAATTAAAAATCCGAGTGCAGTGAAACGTCGCACGTTAAATGCTTATACAAATGTTAATCCACTGGCATCTAATTTATTTCAATTGTTTGCATAATCACAAGATGGCAGGTGTGCGAAATTTTAAAATCTCGTTTTTATTAGCCTACTTTCGATTTTTGCAAAAAATGAAAGTAGACTTATGAGATCAACACAGGGCGAAAAAAGTGTGTCTGTCTGTGTGTGTGTATGTGTGTGTGTGAGTCTGTGTGTGTGTATGTGTGTGTGTGAGTCTGTGTGTGTGTGTGTGAGTCTGTGTACTCTGAATGTCTGTCCCCCCCTATCAATTCGAACACGGTGAATGCGAATTGAACGAAATTTGGTACAAAGGTAGCACTAGCAAAGGACACCTCAGTGTCATGTTTTATATCGCCGCCATCTTTACTAAAACTGAATGGCGGCCACTCAAACGTTCAAAACGTAAAATCAAATAACGACTAACCAAATCATCCAATCTCTACCAAATTTGGTAACAACATACCTTCGTATAGGATGCGTCTTGTGACCAAACTACAAGGTCGTCCGCCATACCATTTCAGGATGGCGGCCGTGCGAATTATGCAAACTTTATAATCCATATCATGGGACCCACCAGTTCCGATTATCGAGCCGAGAATCGTTTTAACTGTTCTAAAGGAAGAGGCACGTACGAAATTAAAAGTTTATTTTGTAATACTATAGTGCAGACGTGATTTTAAAAAGCTCAGCTGATTCATTAATAAGACAAGATGGCAGCGGATATCTTGTGCCTGACTTATATTTCACTAATTTGAGTATTCCATGCAATATAGCGTACTGAAACAAAATAAATAAACTTTGTATGAAATGCTTTATATATAAATAATATACTTCAGTGATGAAATCGTTTAGTATAAATCATTATTTGCTAACAAGTTCTATGTAAGTCATTTTATATGAATCAATATTCGTTGGCACAAATGGCTCAGTGGTAAAGCGTTAGTCTGTCATTCATATGCCTATGGTTCAAACCCCATCAGAGATATGTTTTTTGCTTGACATTTTACATATTTGTTGCTTTGTAATGACTCAGACGTTTTAAAATTAAGCGTTATATTGTGCATATTACGGTGCAAAACATATACTTAATTAAAACATAATTCGCCAGCAGATTTAATCGAGACATCTAGCTGACAAAAAGGTAACAGATTTTATTGAAAAGTTTCTTCTTCTGGCCGCTAGAATGCACTCGCTCTGTTAGGATTATATTGTTCGATATTTCACAACTAGATATCACGACTAGTTTTTATATTTATTGTTTCTTGAGTACTGAGACGTTATAAAATAAAGCTTTATATGGTGCTTTTTGCAATGGAAATTATATATTAAAAAAAACGACATTCTCCACTGGAGTGACATCTTCCAGCCTTCAGTTGTACTATGCAGAAACTATAGATTCGAGCAGCGCTCTATACCGGCCAGTTAGTGAACCCAGTCTTAACGACTGCTAGGAGTAATAAGACAGTAACATTCGTTTATTCCTTGTGCACAGAGGCGTTGTTGATAATCTCAAAACTTGCAATATGGATGATTTGGAGATGGATTATTTTGTTATACCGTGTATTTAAGATTAGCCTATAAATTAACGGGTTGCGAAGTTACTTCACTTAGTTCTATATCATTCGTACACGACACAGAACAACAACGTGACGTCAGTTTCTGATCTGCTCTGATTGGCTATTACATTGCTGCAGTCGGGTAGTTGGCAGTCAAGGATAAAATTCTCGACTGCCAACTGCCAGCTACCAACTGCAACTTCATGTTGTGTATGGTGCCTATAGTATACACGGAGTCGATCGCGACTGCCGACCGAGGACTACCAACTACGGACTGCCGACTGCGCATTGTAGATGGGCCTTATTAGAGCAACGAAGTTTCAATTATTGTAAGTAGTCGGTGTTTGGAGTGTTTGCTGATGAAATTGCAAAATGCTGGGGTAAATTATAAACTATGGTTTGAACGCCACTGTTCAAATCCTGTGTGCCAATTTGCACTTCAAATAGGAAGAAATTAGGAGATGATAAGGACAGAGAGTTATAACTATACCCATACATTTCGGAGAAAGTAGGCTATATGTTCTTTCCCGAACATCTTGTTACTTCTTGTGTTCTAATCATGCGATTGAAGTTTGAATACCACACGTACACAATAATCTTAATGTAATAGTACAAAAATAAAAATCCAACCTGGTGACCATCTGAAATATTTAGACGGTTCTCAATATCTACGAATCTATCACAACCTTCAAACTGAAATTTTGTATGTTGATAGAGGCAATTAACATGTGTAGGATATATGAAAATGGCTGTATAGTTCTTCACGAAACTACTTGTTATCCCATCACATTAGCTGCGGACTGTAGAAATAGCCTGTTGAAAGGAAGTTATAAAGACCCAAATTTTCATGTATGGACATTTTTACCTTCTTTACATTTTATGAATATATCGATCATTCTGCTTAATTTGCAGATCGTTTTATTGAAAGTCCCATATTTGTTATATTAAATCCTGTGAACCTGTGATTTTATCGTGACTGAAAATCCCACCCAATGTTCCATAGGGGATATCTTCATTTCTCAGAAACTATTTGATCTAAAAGGCTGCAGTCTTGCTTGTTTACAGACACTATTCTATGTTCTATCCTGTATATTGGCTTCACTGCCAATAATAATTACAATAATAGCAATACTAATATAAATGCATCTACGGTATACATAGTTCAAATAGAAGTGGCACTAATGCCCATACAACCATTTATTGATATGATTTACACGTACAGACGTTTGTCCCCTTCAATGTACTTCTCCTCCAATGCGATGCATTTGTCCCACCTCCTTTGCAATTCCTGGAAGACGTTCAGGAAGCCATTCTTTGACATCCTCTTCAGAATTACCTCTAAAGCTTTAACTGCCAGGGTCTCTTTGTCGAATCGACGTCCCTTAAGGTCCTTATCTGGCCAAAGGGTTGAGAAAAAAGTCACAAGGGGGCCGAAGTGAGGACTGTAGGGTGGATGGGGTACCATAGAGATGCCTTTTTGTGCCGGGAACCCTGTAACAGCATTGGTGACATGCGGCCTGGCGTATTCATGGTTAAGCTTCCATTGTCCAATCAGGTTCCTTCGTTTACTGGGAATGTGATCCTTTACCAATTTGCTCCCAACTGATATCCCAAGGATGTGTGGAAGGTGTCTGACAGTCAGACGTGAGTCTTCATGAATAATAGCACCTGCCGTGTTGATCGATGTCTCGGCAATGGCAGAAACAGGTGCACCTTTCCTCTGCAATCCAGCGCGTTCCAGGCCCTCTTCGAAATCCTTGTGCCAAGGAAAATAAGGCACAACGAGACATAACAGACTCCCCATGGGCTCTCCTCAAATCGTCGTAGGTTGCAGTTGCATTTTTGTTTAACAGAACACAAAGTTGTATTGCATAACGCTGCGCGCGAAAACTAACCATGGCAATGTGTAGAGGCAATATGAAACACGTGTCACTCCATATGGCTACCGAACCTCGCCTGATATAGTGAAATTGTCAGTGATTCTCGACTATAGTACGTAGTTCCTCCACACGCAAACAGATGCCACTTGCGGACACTTTCAAGGGTGGAAGAAAAAATCAGTGCCACTTTTAATTGAACACCCTCCGCACATTCTGTATTTTTCAAAGGGTGTTTTGAAACAAAAAATACATTTTTTTAAGTGGAATATAATAAGTTTGTATAATATTGCTCTTATTATGATTATTATTATTGTTATTATTATTTATTTTTTTGGCATCATTAACACGGCAGATACCGGTTACATTTTATATTACAACCTGGTTCGGCCTTAGCAAGGAACCATCTGTACTGAAGTACAATGTATGTAAATTATAGGAACCGCACATTACATTAATTTCGTGTCCGGACTCTTCACGAGTCTCCCTCATTTATAGAATTATTATTATTATTATTATTATTATTATTATTATTATTATTATTATTATGATTATTATTATTATTATTATTATTATTATTATTATTATTATTGACTGCGTGGCTCAGCGGTAACGTTCTCGCTTGCTGGGCCCAATTTTGCTGGTTCGTATCCTGGCGCAGTCAGCTGGCATTTGACGGTGTGCAAATGCGAGGGAGCCGTGTCAGTAGATTTACTGGCACGTTAAAGATCCCCTTCGGGACAAAATTCCGGCACCCCGGCGTCTCTAAAAGCCAGAGTAGTTAAAAGGGACGTAAAACTCATAACATTATTCTTCTTCTTATTATTATTATTATTATTATTATTATTGTTGTTGTTGTTGTTGTTGTTGTTGTTGTTGTTGTTGGTGGTGTTGTTGGAATTATAGACAATATAAGTGACAAGACTATCTGTAAAACAATGAGGACAGCATTCAGTTAGCAAGATAGAGAATAAAACGAGAACAAACAACCATGAGGATCTTGGAATGGGTAGTAATTTGTACATTAATCACCATTTACTCCAAACTGCATTTTATGCTTAAATGCCTCGTTATCTAAGAGACTGCTGGTTATATCTCCAATACATTTGTACCATATATACAGAATTACTCTCTAATAGTGTGGATCCTCAGCAAACAATTTTCTTTAAGTAGATTGAAAATGAATATCTACAGCCTGCTTCAAGTCGACTGACCGGGTCAGGGAATGGAATGAATGAAGCCCCCATCTCGCGGCGATGTTATAAGATGTGCTGGCTGCCGAAGCCTGTCACACTCCCCTGGGACAATGATTCAGTGAATGACAGATGAAATGAAGTTATAGTGGAGAGTGTTGCTGGAAGTAAATTGTCACAAGAAAAACCGGAGTACCCGGATAAAAACCTGTCAGCCTCCGCTTTGACCAGCACAAATCTCAAATGAAGTGACCAGGACTTGAACCACGGACCCAGCGGTGAGAGGCTGGCGTGCTGCCGCTTAAGCCACGGAGGTTTCATTTTCTTCAGTAGATTATTTTCCATAATTTAAAATGTGAGTTTTTGTTTGAAAAATAAGGAGTTCCTTTAGAAAAATAATTTTTACGTATAATACATATTTTTAGCCTAATTTCAATTTTGAAACAAGTAGTTCCGTGAAGAACTATATAGCCTATTATCATGTATCCTACTTATGTTAATTGCCACTATCAACATACAACATTTCAGTTTGATTGCTGTAATAGATTCGTAGATATTGAGAACCGACTAAATATTTCGGATGGTCGCCATGTTGTATTTTATACTGTATATGCAGGTCCTAGAGGTATGTACTGTTACATGAAGATTATTGTGTATGTGTAGCATTCAAACTTCAATCGCATGATTAGGACACAAGAAGAAAAATTAGATTTTAAAATTTCGCACAGCTGCCATCTTGTGGTTATGGAAACAATTGAAATAAATTAGATGCTAGGGGATTAACATTCGTACAAGGATTTACTGTACCAAGTTTCACTGTACTCGGATGGTTAAATTGCGAGAACCGTCCATGTGAATATTTATATTTCGCGTCGCCGCCATGTTGGATTTGTGATCACCAGGTTATTTAAAGTCCTATAGGTGAACAAAAGTTCATAGTCCCTATGAACATTTAAAAAATCGGTTTGATTGCTATAATAGATTCGTAGATATTCAGAGCCGTCTAAATATTTCGGATGATCGCCATGTTGGACTGTTAAATGTATAGGCCATAGAGTCATGTTCCATTAAAGGAACATTATTGCGTACGTTCATTATTCAAACTTTCACTTCGATCGCATGATTACGACACTAGAAATAAAAACTTAATTTTAAAATTCGCAAAGCCGCCATCTTGAGGTTATGTAAACAATTGAACTAAATTAGATACCAATGCCTTGCAATATGTATAAACATTTCCTGTACCAGATTTCATTGCATTTGGAACATAAAATCGCGAGAAAGGTCTATTTAAAATTTTCAAATTTTACTTGGCCGCCATGTTCGTTTTGTAGTTAACCGGTTTTTGAAAGTCTTATGGATGAACTTCCATTAGTGCCCTTTATCTCCGTACTAAATTTCAGGGCGATACCGCTCGTAGTTTTCAGAGATATAGAATGCCAGTGAAATCTTTCGCACATCCGCCATCTGTGGTTATGTAAACAATTGAACGAAGTTAGATGTCGGTGCATTACACTGTGTATAAACATATACTGTACCAAGTTTTATTGCGTTTGGTTGGTTAAATCGCGAGAAACGTATATTTAAAAGTAGCAAATTCGCGTGGCCGCCAAGTTGGTTTTGTAGTTACCAGTATTTCAAAAGTAACATAGGTGAACTTCTAGTAGTTCCTTTTATCACCGTAAAAAATTGCAGGGTGATATCGGTAATAGTTTCGGAGATATTGAATGCTGGTGAAATATTTCGCACAGCTGCCATGTTGGATTGGTGAGACGTAACAAAATTTGAAGGGCACGGTCG
Organism: Meconema thalassinum; assembly: GCA_946902985.2. Taxonomy (NCBI): domain Eukaryota; kingdom Metazoa; phylum Arthropoda; class Insecta; order Orthoptera; family Tettigoniidae; genus Meconema; species Meconema thalassinum. Next base: position 545,351,716 of record OX336391.1, read on the forward strand.
GGGTCGTCCGGAATAGTGCTATGAACTTACCGAGTTTGATTGAAATCGCTCCAGCCGTTTAGAATTTATTAGGGGGGGGGGCACACACACTCCTCTCACTCACACACACACACACACGCGGACAAAAAATGATCTCATAAGCCTATTTTTTCAAAATTTAAAATAGGCTGAAAATAGGCTTATGAGATCAACTTTTGTCCGTGTGTATGTGTGTGTGTGTGTGAGGAGTGTGTGACCCCCCCCCCCCCCTAATAACTTCTAAACGGCTGGAGCGATTTCAATGAAAAGGGTATTGATACAAGTTTATCCATGTAACTTTCATAAAACTGTAAAGTACAAAACGAACATGGCGGCCAAGCGAAGTCAAAACATTTTAATAGACTTTTCTCGTGATTTAACTCTCTGAGCGCAGTGAATTGTGGTACAGTAAATGATAATACATATTGTAATGCACTGGCATCTAATTTAGTTCATTTGTTTACTTAACCTAAAAATGGCGGCTGTGCGAATTTTAAAATTAAGTTCTTATTTCTTGTGTCGTAATCATGCGATCGAAGTGAATGTTTGAATAATAGACCTAGGCAATAATTTCCCTTTAATGGTACATGTCTCTATGACCTATACATTTAACAATTCTACATGGCGACCATCCGAAATATTTAGACGGCTCCGAATATCTAAGAATCTATTATAGCCATCAAATTGAATTTCCTTATGTTCATAGGGGCTATGAACATAAGTTCACCTATAGGACTTTAAATAACCTGGTGATCACAAATCCAACATGGCGGCGACGCGAAGTATAAATATTCACATGGACGTTTCTCGCAATTTAACCATCCTAGTGCAGTGAAACTTGTACAGTAAATCCTTATACTAATGTGAATCCACTGGCATCTATTACAGCAATCAAACTGAAATTTCAATTGTTTCCATAACCACAAGATGGCAGCTGTGCGAAATTTTAAAATCTCCTTGTTACTTCTTGTGTCCTTATCATGCGATTGAAGTTTGAATGCTACACGTACACAATAATCTTCATGTAACTGTACATAACTCTAGGACCTACATTTATAAAATCCAACATGGCGACCATCCGAAATATTTAGTCGGTTCTCAATATCTACGAATCTATTACAACAATAAAACTGAAATATTGTATGTTGATAGTGGCAATTAACATAAGTAGGATATATGAAAATAGGCTGTATAGTTCTTCACGGAACTACTGTCATCGCGGCAGGAGATGGCAGTTGAACACGCTGTGACGGGGTGCGGGGGTCTCGCAGTACGCATGCGCGGTCCACCTATTCCAGATCTAAATATATCGGCTCCCTGCATGCCAATCGTTGTCAACGCAGCACACAACACGCAGCCAGAGAGAGAAGGAATGTGCTGAGTGAAGCAAGTAATGACTAACTTAATGTTTTTGGAATGCGCGATAAGCAGTGAGCGGGAACACATCTGCAGTTCAAACCCAATTGCCAACTCCTGGCGCGATATCAGTACTTGTTAGTGATTTGAATCAGCCCTTCAGGCTGGGAATTTATTGTTGAAAACATGACTTGGGAATTATGATAACAAAAATGAAAATAAATAAGTAGTTCCGTGACGAACTAAGAGTATACCTTTCTTAAATTTATAGAAACAATAGATCAACAGTTGGCAGACCTGGCGACTCTAAATATATTCATAGTTCCATCTCATAAGGTACACAATGCGCATGCAACATTTGGTTGAGGTCCAATAGATATTATGCACGTTACATGTATTTAAATATTGAATGTATCAGCATTCGTAAAATCAGGTTGGCGACACTGCCATAAATGGGATGCTCAAACTTATATTGAAATATTATGATCTATATATGTGTCAATTTTGAAAGTATGGAAGTTACATGAGATTCAACATTGAACTTATCAGTACGCGAAGAATCATGTTGGCAGCACTGTCGTATATCGGTTACTGAAAATAAACCTACATTTGCAGGTACTATATGCAAAGTTTAGAACTGTTGGCCTGCATACTTTCTGATATAATTAATTAGTATAGAAATGTATAGAGCTCATTTTTCAACAGTTGGCAGTCCTGATTACTTTGTAGATACGCATATTTATATCTGCTCTGGCGCGAAAATCACATACCAATTGGTTGAAATCCAATGGATAGTATGGATGTTACATGCATTTAACGATTGAACTTATCAGCAGGCATAGAATCATGTTGGCAACACACACATGTATGGGCTCCTGTAAATTAGTCTGATGTAATATTATCTATATCTGTGTCAATTTTGAAACAATTCCCATGCACATCTTCCGAGATATTCAACATAGACCTCAATTTTTATTGTGATTTTTCAGCAGTTGGTAGCACTGACGTATTCAAATATGGCTGCGAGATATCCAGGCATAAGTGTTTACCAAAAATAAATTGGTTTCGATAGCAGCAGCCGTTTAGGACAGACAGAAGGACAGACGGACAGACAGAAAGACACACACACTTTTGCCCAGATCGATCTCATAAGTCTACTTTTTCCTCATTTTTAGCCTATTTTCAATTTTGAAAAAATAGGCTTATGCGATCACCTTTTGTCCGTGTGTGTGTGTGTGTGTGTGTGTAGGTGTGTTTGTGTATGTGTGCGTGTGAGAGATGTGTGCCCCCCCCCCCTCCATCCCTAATAACTACTAACCGGATTGAGCGATTTCAATGAAAGTCGGTAAGTTCATAGCATTATTCCGGACGACCCCGACCGTGCCCTTCAAATTTTGTTACGTCTCACCAATCCAACATGGCGGCTGTGCGAAATATTTCACCAGCATTCAATATCTCCTAAACTATTCCCGATATCAGCCTGGATTTTTTTACGGTGATAAAGGGAACTACTAGAAGTTCACTTATGTGAGTTTTGAAAAACTGGTAACTACAAAACCAACATTGCGGCCACGCGAATTTGTGACTTTTAAATAGACGTTTCTCGCGATTAAACCAACCAAACGCAATGAAACGTGGTAGAGTATATGTTTATACACATTGTAATGCACCGATATCTAACTTCGTTCAATTGTTTACATAACCACAAGATGGTGGATGTGCAAAATATTTCACCGGCATTCTACATCTCTGAAACTATTAGCGGTATTACCCTTAAATTTTGTACGAAGATAAAGGGCACTACTGGAAGTTCATCTATGAGACTTTCAAAAACCGGTTAACTACAAAACGAACATGGCGACCAAGCGAATTTGAAAATTTTAAATAGAATTTTCTCGCGATTTAATGTTCCAAACGCATTGAAATCTGGTGCAGAAAATGTTTATACACTTTGTAATGCACTGGTATCCAATTTAACTCAATCGTTTACATAACCTCAAGATGGCGGCTGTGCGAATTTCAAAATTAAGTTTTTATTTCTTGTGTCGTAATCATGCGATTGATGTGAAAGTTTGAATAATGAACCTACGCAATAATTTTCCTTTAATGGTACATGATTCTATGGCCTATACATTTAACAATCCAACATGGCGACCATCCGAAATTTGTAGACGGCTCTGAATATCTACGAATCTATTATAGCAATCAAACTGAATTATTTTATGTTCAAAGGGGCTATGAGCTTAAGTTCACCTATAGGACTTTAAATAACCTGGTGATCACAAATCCAACATGGCGGCGACGCGAAGTATAAATATTAACATGGACGTTTCTCGCAATTTAACCATCCGGGTGCGTGAAACTTGGTACAGTAAATCCTTATACGAATGTTAATCCACTGGCATCTAATTTATTTCAATTGTTTCCATAACCACAAGATGGCAGCTGTGCGAAATTTTAAAATCTCCTTATTACTTCTTGTGTCCTAATCATGCGATTGAAATTTGAATGCTACACGTACACAATAATCTTCATGTAACAGTACATAACTCTAGGACTTACAGTACATATATAAAATCCAACATGGCGACCAACCGAAATATTTAGTCGATTCTCAATATCTACGAATCTATTACAGCAATCAAACTGAAATTTTGTATGTTGATAGTGGCAATTAACATAAGTAGGAGATATGAAAATAGGCTGTATAGTTCTTCACGGAACTACTTGCTACCAAATGTGAAAAGTAGGCTAAAAATAAAATTTATCGGTTTATTGAACTATATACCACAAAGGATGAGATCTAACTGTTGGTGTTCATGACTTGTCAGTCAAAACGTAAGTAGATAATTTGCATTTGATTTTACCCTCTATGGGTCAACATTAGCGCTGGTAGTGAAATATTTAGTGAACTTCATACGACAAAGGATGTGGTCTAACTCTTGGTGTCCATGTATTGTTTGAACGAATCCATACGAGTATCGTCTGTCTTCGTCTTCTGTTGGCGAGGTTTGCGTTTCATTGAAGTAATTTCATTTGTAGTTGTTGATCGTTCAATGATTACAATGTCTTCATCTTGTTGCCGACTCGTTCCAGGTTCGTCGCTTGAATCTTACTACTTTTTGCAATTTCATTTTATTATTCCACTTTTGAATATTTTGTTTATTAATCAAACTCCTCGCACATGTTGGCGGGCGGGATGGTGACACACATTAAACTGACAAGTCATGGACACCAAGGGTTAGACCACATCCTTTGTCGTACGTAGTTCTCTAAATCTATCACTACGAGTGCTAGTGTTGACCCATACATGGTCAATTCAAAATTGAAATATCTACATCCGTTTTGAGAAATTCAAAAATCTGCCTCCCACATATTGAAGATAAGAGAGTCAGAAATTAGATTAAAACAATCAAACTCTATTTTTTTAATCTGTAGAGCGAGATCCATTTTAAAAACAAGCGTTTTTAGAATGATTTTTCAAAATGTAATTTAAGCCAGAAGTAATTTTCAGTTAGCTGGCCTCTCACCCAGAGGCCCAGGGATCAATTCCCGGCTCCATCAGGGATTTTAGAAACTGATGTGAGGGCTGGAACGGGATATACTCTGCCTCGTGAGGACAATTGAGTAGCTGTCTGACATTGAGGCAGCTCCCAGGTTACGAAAACCAAGATTATCGGTCGAGGGGACCCGAAGCACTGACCACGCGCCTCCCCAATATCTGCAGGTCGAATGGCTGGGCAGCGCAGCGGTCGCTTGGTAGGCCTAGGCCCTTCGTGGGCTGTAGTGCCAGGGGTTATTATTATTATTATTATTATCATTATTATTATTATTTTCAGTTGATTTTGAAACATGATAGGGATTTTCAAAACATGCACTTCGACACTTTTCGGGGTCTTCAAACTTTTCAACTATTGGCACATTTGTCAAAATAGGTTAACTTGACGTTTTTGCTAAATTGGACCCCTAGGGACTGAGTGTTCTTAGTGTTACCTAATAGTACATTATGCAACGAGCCTATAATGGCAATAATTAAGACACGAGTATGTTTATAAAACGAGCGTATGCGAGTTTTATAATTTCCATACGAGTGTCTTAATTACCATTATAGGCGAGTTACATACGACTGTTTATGTTCGACGATAATTAATTATTATAACTATTTTATGTTCGAACATAAATATTCATAAATATCTGCTGAGATTTCACCAGTTTTATGTACTGAACAGAGCGCATGAGACGCAGAGAATGCCTTGTATTTGACCATGGCCTCCTCGATTACCCTACTATGACACTAGGCCAGGCAGTGAAATTTAAATTGGAAGGCCGTGGAACTCAGTGCATCTAATTATCTAATTGGTCAAACAACTGTTTCTTGAGCTCTGATTGGTGGGAGAAACTGTTTCATAATGAAAAATAATAGTGTTATAATGAGCCTCATTATAGTACAGTTTTCTGACATACTGTATAATAGTCAGGGTTGAACATAAAAATTGTTTTCAACCTTAAAAACTATAACTCAATACCCAACAGAGCCTGAGAAATTGGGGCATATACAGGGTGTAACTAAATATGTGGGAAGCTCCTGGGGTTCGATAGAGGACCTGACAACAAGCAAAACATGTCCTGTAAACATATGGTGTATTTGCGTTCGTTGCCGTGTTACGAGCATTGTTTGTGCTGTGCATAACACAGAGGCACGATGCTAGTTGAGGGCACACAGGCCATTTGTACGTTTCGTCGCTATTCAAGTCCTAAGAAATGGATATGGCGTCAGGGATGGACACCGTGGCCTGCTCGTTCTCCTGATCTCAACCCATTAGACTTCATATTTTGCTTGTTGTCAGGTCCTCTATCGAATCCCCGGAGCTTTCCCACATATGTACTGTATTATGTGTATTAGAGTTCTAAGGTTGTTTGTGAAGTAACCAATAGACTTACATAACATCATCATTTTCTTCGTTCTATTTTACGTTAGTTCATGTTGGTTTGGAATTTTTAATTTATATTTTAATACTTTTTATCGCAGTTGGAACAAAAAATGTGCCGGGTTTTAAGCGTGTTTCAACCTAGCGTCATATTTAAGAATTATTATCTCACAAACCCGTCATCAGATCGAATCCAAATTTTAACACAATATACATTGGAATGTTGTATAACTGTTTATTAATTTTAATTTTTTTTGTGTCCAAGAAACAAAGTTGTTATAATTTTTGTAAGGTAACTTCTTCTCGGCTCGGGGTGGTTTGAAAATGTAGTTCTTGGTCGCGTTGTAATCCTTATACATCAAAAAGGTAGGCTATGCTGTCTGATTGTGAACAACGTAAATTAATTCACTTATTTTATATCGGTTGGTATTTGTACGGGGAATTAAGACATGGTTCACCATTTAGCCGCTCCGGTGAAAGCTGTACAGCGTTGCCAAGATGGGCTCCATCACGCGTCATGGCGCGCCTCACTCGGAAGTGATGGACTCCATATCAGCAACGCTGTACAGCATTTCCCGGAGCGGCTAGCTGGTGAACCATGTCTTAATTCCCCGTACAAATACAAACCGATATAAAATAAGTGAATTATTTTACGTATTTCACAGTCGAACAGCATAACTTTTTGATATATAAGGATTACAACGCAACCAAGAACTACATTTTACAACCACCCCGAGTCGAGAAAACGTTACCTTACAAAAATGATAACATCGTTCGTTCTTGAACACACAAAATTTTGAAATTAATAAACCAGTTTTACAAGAGTCCAATGTATATTGTGTTAAAATTTGGATTCGATCTGATGACGGGTTTGTGAGATAATAATTCTTAAATATGACGCTAGGTTGAAACACGCTTAAAACCCGGCACATTTTGTGTTTCAACTGCGATAAATAATATTAAAATATAAATTAAAAATTCCAAACCTACATGAACTAACGTAAAATAAAACGACGAAAATAATGGTGTTGTTGGATTTTATGTAGGTCTATTGGTTACTTCACAAACAACCTTCAAACTCGAGTGCACATAATATTTTGGTCGACAGTAGTTACACCCTGTATGTTGCTATTTGAACATTGGTAACTTAGGGATTTACGCTTCTCGTAAGTTGATCCAGTGAGAACTGTTTCATTTGTAGAGCTTCCTAGGGGAGTGAGAAGTTTCCTACGCACTTAGGCCTGAGCCATTACAGTGTTAGCTAGCCACACAATGGCTACCACCCGCGGCGAGCGTCCAGGCTGCGTCCGACCCCGCCATTGTTTCATAATGAGAGGAAAACATGATTAATATCGGATGCCTCCGTACCTGGCCACCATTGTATACTCCACACTACACTGAGTCGGTGAGGTTTTCGAAATTACTCTGGAGAGGCGTCAAAGCCACAAAGGAAATTGAAATTTCTGCCATAAGGCAAGGCTACTCTAGATGTATCCGTATGATAAATTGGCTTCATTTTAGACGGAAGGCGAATGTAATTTGAAAATCTACCTCACATCATCAATAATACCGTATTAATAACATTTCTTCTGAATTCACAGTGTGAGCGGCAACGGTGACGTAGCCGGTAGCATGCTGAACTGCTATGCCCAAGATCGCGGATTCAAACCCCACCGAAGTCGTCGGATTTTTAAGAGGGTTAAAATCCCTTGATGTTTCATCTCCAGGAAAATGCTAGGACGGTTCCTTTCAATAGGTCCACGGCCGATTTCCTTCCAATATCCCTTCCTTTACCCGTCCTGAAAAGAAAAGTACATGACCATTAGCTGCATTAATAAAATTATTATACTCTTTATAGGACAGTACTATTTTTCAAATGTTTCCTTTTGTTATTTTTTCTCATTTTGGTTTAAATTTTAGTTTTGTGCCTGTATTTTTATTGTGTTTTTGTTATGATGTGTTAGTTTTTGCTTTTTCCTTGATTTATGCTTTGTGTTTTTGTTTGTTTATGCTCTCAATTTTGCTTTTATTGGTGTGTTTTTGTTTTAGTTTTTGCTTTCAATTTTTCTTTCGTTTTTATTTTTTGTTTTTGTTCTTTTGTTTTTGGTTTCGTGTTTTTTGTTTTCTGCTTGTGTTTTTTATTTTTCCTTTGTGTGATTCTTTTTAAATTTAGTTTTTGATTTTTGATTTTTCTTCATGCAGGCAAAACGAGATATAATCAATGAAATCAAAACTGCACGTTTTCGTTTTAATCTCAATAGCATTTGATATGTTTTATTTGCTGCTGTGATTGGTTTTGTGCCTGTATTTTTATAGTGTTTTTTGTTATGATGTTGTGTTTGTTTTTGCTTTTTTTTCTTGATTCATGCTTTGTGTTTTTGTTTGTTTATGCTATCAATTTTGCTTTTATTTTTATTTTGTGTTTTTGTTTTAGTTTTTGCTTTCAATTTTGCTTTCGTTTTTATTTTTTGTTTCTGTTTTGTTCTTTTGTTTTTGGTTTCGTGTTTTTTGTTTTCTGCTTTTGTTTTTTATTTTTCCTTTGTGTGATTCTTTTTAAATTTAATTTATGATTTTTGATTTTTCTTAATGTAGGTAGGCAAAACTAGATATAGCCTAATCAATGAAATCAAAACTACACGTTTTCGTTTTAACCTCAATATCATTTGATACGTTTTATTTTCACCTGTGAATGTACAAATGCTCGAAATGTTTATTACTTAGCTCTAAGGGGGGGGGGGGGTATGTCTTCCTGATCCCCCCCCGTAGTTACACTACTGGGACATGGAGTAGCAGAAATTAGGGGTTTCCACTTGTTGTGAAATGAACACTAGAAGGGATGGAGTAGTCAGCTCCACGCGTGGGCGTCTCTCCTCCCAGGAATTACCCAGGTATACATTTATGTTGAAGGGTGAGTGAAAGCCAAGGCCATTTGCGTTTCTAGAAATTGTGATATCATTTCTAAAAATCACTATCTGGGTAGGAATATAACCCTCTCCCTTCCAGTTAGAAGCACATTGCCTCAGCTACGCAGCCTCCGGAGCAGAAGAGAAAGCCTACCAGAATCAAATGTTTACTACTGCTCTTGATGATGTAAAATATATAGCCTAGCTCTCCCTTTTAAGTAGAAATACGATCCCCTTTAATCTTATTACTCCTGAAATGTTCTGCTAGTCGCTTTGACCAATCATGAACATTAATTATTTCTGCCATTCGACGTACAGTGCATTACCCTTCACTTTGATGTTTGCAAGGGAGATATCTACTTAACTCCTATCAGTAACGGTAAAAGCTGATATGTCCGCTGATAACATTGGATCAGTTGTTACAGTGGTATGCTTCAGTGGCGAATTTCAGAGGGGTTGCCCAGAAGGCGCGTGGCCTTTGCTGAGCTATTCCTCAGGTTTTTAAATATTGGAAATGTATTTCTGTGCGTTTGGATTTCAACATTCTCATATCGAAATGTAATTTTAGTATTTTGTGTTATGGATTAACAAGAACGATGTGTTGATGATGATGATGATAATTGTTGATTTAAGGGGCCTAACATCTAGGTTATCAGCCCCCAATGGTTTGGGTGATCGTGAAGATAATAATGAAATGTAAACTATAACTAAAACTAACTACTAACTTATCGACTAGAATAAGAAATGGAAAACAAAAGGAGAACGAGGCAAATAAAGGACAGGAGGAAAAGAAACGCCCTCAACCCTCGAAGAATGCGGATTGAGGGACCTGGAAGGAAGGAGAGCCATGAAAGGCAGACAGGACAGTGAATGAGGAGAGGGTCTACCCCACAGGTAACGGATAAAAGGGGGAAAACCGGACCCAGCTCAGGAACTCCTCGGGGTCACCAACTCGCGAACCCAACAGCCGTGAGTCCTTGAGGGTGTAGCAATATCTAGGGTGCACCAGAAATGGTGGGGCTACATACACCCTGCCTCCTTGAGGGCCTTGAGCAGAAGGCAGGAGATAACAGGAAAATAAAAAGAAGGCTGACCCCTCGCAGAAAGAGGGTATCAGAAAAGATGAGACAAGGGCCAATTAAGGTGGAAAAGGAAGAGACTCCCTAAGCCTCGGATACCCTAAGACCATCGGGGTCGGAAGAGAACAAGAGTTGACCAAGTGAGGTCGACAGGAAAGAAGACAGAGAGGAGTCCGGCACAAGTAAGTGGAAGTAATGCCGGACCCAGCTGGGGCCCCGTGGTCGCCAACCCACGTCCCACTAGATGTGACCCCCTGGGGGGAGAACGATGTGTCAAAACGTATGACGATGTATTTAAAACTTAAGTCAATTATTGCCTGTAGGCTATTATGGACAACTTATAGAATTTGGCAAACCTTCGTCGGTGGAATGAGTAGAGATTGTTTACGCAGTATATACAGTACATACAGTACGTTAACGCATGCTTATGATAGTTGTTAGTTAGTTATTTTTGTTTTAAGGGGCGGAACTATGAGGTCATCTGCCCCTCTTAACACAGATTAAAGTATACAGATTTGGAATGGAATTTAAAATTTCGCGGATGGACACCTAAATTTGAAAAGACCGAAAATTTATAGAACAAAAAATTAAATTAAACTAATAATTATAATGTAAACAGAAATACACGGAAAAACAAAAATTCAGCTTTAAAAAAAGAACAAGTCTTTGAGTCAATGTACACTGGAAAATTTAGATTGCTGGCCCTAACCCACTCTCACATATAAAGCGGATGAAGAGATCAGCATCCATCGCGTCATCGACTAATATAAGCCTATGATAATGATGATAGTGATTGTTGTTTAAGATGCGGAACATCGAGGCCATCTGCCCCCAAGTAACACAGATAAAATACAAATGTAAATAATACAAGAAGAGAAATAAAATTAACAACAATAAGATCAATAATAATATGATAAAATAGAAACAGCATATGGGATGATCTGCCAGGTATCCTCGTTGAAATACCTAGAAAAATAATTATACCATCAGTATTGGTATCAAGACATCAGTGAGCAATCAGACTAACGTCGAAACACTAAAATGAATGAGTGATGTCACGAAATACAAATTTGAAACATTTCAAAACCGGTGTCATCCAAGAAACTCTATGCATCAGAAACCATAACTTTAAGAGGCCATTAGGAAATTGCTGACATTGAAAACCAAGAAAGCAAGAATAATATTCGGCCCAGCACAAGAAAATGCAATTTGGATCCATAGAAGAACTGCAGACCTCTATAGTCTCACGGACAGTTCACTAACACTGTACGCAGGGCATAGCCTATACAGTGTTTAGGATGGACCACAATAGGCTAACTAAATGATTATTCAATATAATTAATACGCAAACTACGAGGTTAAAATGACTGGAAGGAACAAGAATGGATCTGTATCACTGTACGCAGGGCATAGCCTATACTGTATTTAGGATGGACGACAATAGGCTAACAAAATGATTATTCAATATAATCAATACGCAAACTACGAGGTTAAAATGACTGGAAGAAACTGGAATGGATCTGAATCACTGTACGCAGGGCATAGCCTATACAGTATTTAGGATGGACAATAATAGCCTAACAAAATGATTATTCAGTATAAATATAGCTTGCCACGGTGGGTGAGTGGATAGCGTGTCGGTCTACTAACCCCAAGATTGCAGGTTCGCCCCTGACCGTGGTAAGTGATTTTTGAAAGGCGGCAAAAATACGATACGCATGTCATACGATGTTGGCATGTCAAAGACCCCATTTGAATTCAGTAGGCCGAGTTCATAATGGCAAAATTAATCTCGGGAGTTTCCGCCAACACAAAGTTCCTCATTTCTCTACTAGAAAGCGCTATTGTGTTCAAGGAGATTAGATATCTAATATCTAACCTCCTTGACTTTCATAGTCAAGGAACTACGAAATTCGACATGCAAACTACCCTCTGGGTGTCAAATAGCAAAGCTTGCACCAGGCACCCGAGGCCATACGATATTATTATAATTATAATTATTACGCAAACTACGAGGTTAAGATGACTGGAAGAAACAAGAATGGATCTGAAACACTGTACGCAGGATATAGCCTATACAGTGTTTAGGATGGAAAACAATGGGCTAAAAAACGATTATTCATTATAACTAATACGCAAACTACGAGGTTAAAATGACTGGAATAAACAAGAAAGGATCTGAATCACTGTACGCAGGGCATAGCCTATACAGTATTTAGGATGAACCACAATAGGCTAACAAAATGATTATTCAATATAATTAATACGCAAACTACGAGGTTAAAATGAATGGAAGAAACAAGAATGGATCTGAATCACTGTACGCAGGGCATAGCCTATACAGTATTTAGGATGAACCACAATAGGCTAACAAAATGATTTTTCAATATAATTAATACGCAAACTACGAGGTTAAAATGACTGGAAGAAACAAGAATGGATCGGAATCATTGTACGCAGGGCTAAGCCTATACACTATTTAGGATGAACCACAATAGGCTAACAAAATGATTATTCAATATAATTAATACGCAAACTACGAGGTTAAAATGACTGGAATAAACAAGAAAGGATCTGAATCACTGTACGCAGGGCATAGCCTATACACTATTTAGGATGAACCACAATAGGCCAACAAAATGATTATTCATTATAATTAATACGCAAACTACGAGGTTAAAATGACTGGAATAAACAAGAAAGGATCTGAATCACTGTACGCAGGGCATAGCCTATACAGTATTCAGGATGGACCACAATAGGCTAACAAAATGATTATTCATTATAATTAATACGAAAACTACGCGGTTAAATTGTCTGGAAGAAACATGAATGGATCTGAATCACTGTACGCAGGGCATAGCCCATACAGTATTTAGGATGGGCAACAATAGGCTAACTAAATGATTATTCATTATAATTAATACGCAAACTACGAGGTTAAAATGACTGGAAGAAACAAGAATGGATCTGAATCACTGTACGCAGGGCTAAACCTATACACTATTTACGATGGACCACAATAGGCTAACAAAATGATTATTCAATATAATTATTACGCAAACTAAGTGGTTACAATGACTGGAAGAAACAAGAATGGATCTGAATCACTGTACGCAGGGCATAGCCTATACAGTGTTTAGGATGGACCACAATAGGCTAACAAAATGATTATTCATTATAATTAATACGCAAACTAAGTGGTTACAATGACTGGAAGAAACAAGAATGGATCTGAATCACTGTACGCAGGGCATAGCCTATACAGTGTTTAGGATGGACCACAATAGGCTAACAAAATGATTATTCAATATAATTATTACGCAAACTAAGTGGTTACAATGACTGGAATAAACAAGAAAAGATCTGAATCACTGTACGCAGGGCATAGCCTATACAGTATTTAGGATGGACCACAATAGGCTAACAAAATGATTATTCAATATAATTAATACGCAAACTACGAGGTTAAAATGAATGGAAGAAACAAGAATGGATCTGAATCACTGTTCGCAGGGCATAGCCTATACAGTATTTAGGTTGGACAATAATAGCCTAAGAAAATGATATTTCAATATAATTATTACGCAAACTACGAGGTTAAAATGACAAGAAAGAAACAAGAATGGACCTGAATCACTGTATACAGGTCTTAGCCGATACAGTGTTTAGGATGGACAACAATAGGCTAACAAAAAGTTTATTCAATATAATTAATACGCAAACTACGAGGTTAAATTGACTAGAAAGAAACAAGAATGGATCTGAATGAGTTGAACGTCGGAGAGATCATAATGAAAAACCGAGAAACCTTTAGAACCTCAATTTACTGAGCATATATTTGGGGTGAAACGTAGCAGCAGAATTGGTACAAGATGGACATACGGACGCAAGTGGCAACACAATGAGTTCATGCAGAGATTTTGGATGGAAGGCAGAAGTCATCAAGACAACTAACAAGTTCCAACGAAAGATGAAAGAATAATAATATTAATAATAATAATAATAATAATAATAATAATAATAATGTACGGACTGCAATAACTGTAATTTCTAATTAAGAAAAAACAAATTCTTTAAGTCATATAATAGACTACTTGTAAATTTAGATTTCAGCCCCTAACTCACTCACTCCCCTTCAGTGGATGAGGAGATCAGCAGCCACTGTACCATTGACTAATATGAAGCTGAGCGTATCGTTCAGACGAAGGTTTTTAGCCTACTTTCGATTTTTGCAAAAAAAAAGAAAGTAGACTTATAAGATCTACACAGGGCCAAAAATTGTGTGTCTGTCTGCGTGTGTGTGTGTGTGTGTGAGTGTGTGTACACTGAATGTCTGTGTCCCCCCCTATCAATTCGAACACGGTGAAACCGAATTGAACGAAATTGGTACAGAAGTAGAACTAGCAAAGGGCACCTCAGTGTCATGTTTTATATCGCCGCCATCTTGACAGGAACGTAATGGCGGCCAAACAAATGTTCAAAGCTCAAATCAAATTACGACTAACCTAATTGCCCGATCTCTACTAAATTTTGCAACAACATATATCTATAAAGCGAGCGTATTTCACTAAACTACTAGGTCATCACCTTAATAGTTTGCAGATGGTGGCCATGTATGTGTGCAAATCGATTCTCCCTATCAATTCAAACACGGTGAAACCAAATTGAACGAAATTTGGTACAGAGGTAGCACTAGCAAAGGGCACCTCAGTGTCATGTTTTATATCGCCGCCATCTTCACGGAAACGGAATGGCGGCACCCAAATGTTAAAAGCTTAAATCAAATTACGACCAACCTAATCATTTGAACTCTGCCAAATTTTGCAACAACATACCTTTTTGTGGGAAGCATCTTTTGAAGGAACTACAAGGTCATCAGCACAATAGATTGCAGATAGCGGCCATGTATGTGTGCAAATCGATTCCCCATATCAAACACGGTGAAAGCGAACTGAATGAATTTTATTACAGAGGTAGCACTAGCAAAGGGCACCTCATAATCATGTTTAATATCCGTATAGCACGTTGTATTTCAACAAGTACTACAACCAACATTCAATTATACTCCTTGAAAAGATCAAAGAGTTATAACAATACCCGTGAATTTAGGAGAAAGTAGGCTATATGTTCTTTACTGAACATCTTGTTTCGTTGATCATTATGATTCACCAACCGGTTACAATGTGGGAGACGGATAATACGGTACTATAGGTACAATTTCTTGTCAGAGCCGGGGCAACAGCCAAGAACGCTAGCCGCTACACTGCGAGGTGATCGGTTACACAGTTCAACTGAATATATAATTATTTTAAACCTAAAATGAATGGGCTGTAATTGTGTTTAGACATAACGCACACAACTCTTTTGTGGGAATTTATGTGCTCGTAGACGAACTAAGTATTGGAAGAAACTTTCTTGCCTGAGATATTCAGCTGTATAACAATTCAGGTTCTATTGTCAGGACAGGATATTCCATGACCGATTTCCTTACTCAGACCCTTGGGAAACCTAACTTATAAAAGATTAGTACGTGCGTAGCTGTTCCGAGCACTGTATTGGGACGCCCCAACGAACGTGAGGAGAAATCTTAAATAGCCTATTGAACTCGTCGGGTAACCGCCGCAGTTTCCCAGTCGTGCTCTCAATTCCTCAGCTCAACACTGCCAGTTAGAAGCCTGGCAATACAGTTTTAGCACGCGCGTCAATAAATTGTACCAGATATCATATTATCACGACAAGGCTTCAGATCCATGTTTCACCCTCCAGATGTCCTAGCACGTTAAATCACGAAACACGGTTGGAATGAGGAATCTCTTTAAGTTCAGACATCTGAGGTTCGATCTAGGTAGAAACATAGATCACCTTGGTGTAGTTTTCCGCGGTATTTTCCACTTTCGCTCAAGGTAAATACTAAGTTGGTAAGTTACCTGATTTCGAGTTCCAATCTTACCCCAATTTTTTATCCCCAATAATTACAGCTATGTGCACCACCACTGTACAGTCTCCACAGAAACATAGGTTGTCAGACCCCAAAGTACTCGATTAATTAGAAAGATATTCTAAATGATGATGATGATAATTGTTGTTTTAAGGGGCCTAACATCGAGGTTATCGGCCCGATATTCTAAATGCGCAAAGATCCATTCATTAACCATTTATGGGATAGTGGTCACTATATTAACCACCTGTCATATGGACAGTTTATGCTTTCAAAGATGCTGATAGTTGAATCTTTAAACGAAATTTCGGAGGATTTTCATGCTGAAGTGCTAGTATTTCTAGTATTTCTATATACCTACGTATCTACTTGACGTAATGTGTTGGATAAAATTAAAAAGAAAATTAAAACTAAAAACATTAACAATTAAAGTGTACTGTAAAAATAAAATATAAATATAGAACTGACAATCATAAAAATAAAATTACAATATTAAAAGAATTATAAAAAGAATTAAAATGAACATAACTATGAAAAAATTGAAAATAATTGTAAAAATAAATTCGAAATTAGTTAATTAAAATGCAATAAATGTATCAAAATTAAATCTATACGAACATAAATTGAAAATTTGAAATATATATTTAAACATTAAAATTAGAGAAACAAAAAATAACATTAGTAATAATCCCTCCCCCTATTATTCCGCTAAGGTCCCATTCCAGTTTTGTACCGAAAATAAGGTCCCATTAACACCAACCTACACATATGGGGTACCTACAGGTTCAGCATAACCCAATGCGTAAGCGAAACGCACTCACGTACTCTTTAAATGCCTCACAATTAAATAGATACCTTAAAACATGTGTATTTACAATGAAATAATGCAAGAATGTAACACGGTAACCATGGTAACAGAATCTCACAGGTCCATCTATTTCCGTAAGGCGCAATGCAATTCCAATTATTACATTAGCCTACTGTGAAAGTTTCCAGGCGGTTATAAGGTTATCACTGAACCAAATTAAGCTGTAAAATTCATCAATACATACAGTATAATGCGCTTAAGGGGGTCTAGGGGCGCTCTAGAATTTTTCACGCAATTTTCACGTGTGAGTGTGGTACGAAAGGTCTTTTTCACCCGACTATAAAGGGTCTCCGAAAACAACATTTAAAGGCCCTTAAATTAACAGTGTCTGTGATATTCCCAGAAAACTAACTTCGCTCTGATATACATATGAAGGAATGACAAACTCCTAACCAATGCACCAGTAGCTGAATTGATAAAGTCTGATTATTCATACCAAGGATAAATCAGTCATAGCAATCATGATTGAGATTTTGCTAAGTGTACACTTTACAACTAGAATATTCGCGGGCGAAGCCGCGACGGGTAATAATAATTAAAATAAATTAAAATGTAAAAACACGTAAAAATAATAAATGTGTTGCCCTATAAAGGGTTAAACGAAGAAGACAAGCCTTTTTCAGAACTTGTTGCGGATATCAAATTGTTTTAATGATGGCTCGGCTGGTGTTTCTAAAGGAAATAATATTTATAGATGTTCTAGTAAAGGGGATTTTGTCGCGATGTGTTTGGAGTTTGACCTGTACGCTAGGAACGTCTTGGCAGCAAACACTTTCCTTTCCTTGTTCTTCCTTTTTTCTCCTCATTTCCTCTTCTATCGCTAGTTTCCACTTCCCCTTCCGCTCCCACAGTCCCGCTGCCTTGACCTATCACCGTATCATGTCCCAACGGAGATAGAAGCCAATGCAAAATCGATAGCACACAATCAAGTGCCAAAAGTTCACTCTATCCTCGTGGAGAGCGTCTTCTGACAGGACACGAACATTCATCACAATACGTGTTGATAAAAGTCAGTAGCTGCGGTGGCGCAAGGTGGGGATGGAGGGGGTCGACGTTATAAAGGAGGTGGCAACAATATAGACAAGTTCTACCCACCTCCATATCCTGATTATTGTGATGATGATTGTTAGGTTTATCACTATGGGTTATGTAAAAACAATGAAGTTGGTGTGTATGCCTATGAAAATGAGATGGAATACTGGATAAACTGTATTTCTGAAGGATCTCTTATCACACATAAAAATCGTCTTTCTTATGACAATCATTATGTAAACATAAGTGTTATGTATAGTTTAAAGGGCAAATATTTAAGTATTTTAGAAGTATTCTTCAGCAAATAATATTGCAAATTATTTATGTGTAACATCTTTCCACTCGGTTGCTGGATATTTTTGTGGAAGTGATTTTGAAAAATGGGACGAAAGTGGATCGGAACGATCAAGGTGGCACCAGCTGGCAGTGGTGGATCGAACGGAAGTGTAAGACACACTGCCAACTCGATCGATCGATCGATCCAGCTGGCAGTGGTAAGAGAAACAATGAGTGCGCGGTGTCGGAAATTGATACCGTGACGTACTCTCGGCCATGTGGAATGTGTATGACATACTGAACGGTAAACGCTCATGCGAACTCGGGTGTCAAGTGATTGAAACAAAGCACATGGTACATGTTCGAAGTCTTCGTATCAGTATTTAAATGGTAAAATGCCTTAACATCAAACATTGTAAGTAGTCGGCATTGCCGGTATTATGTTTCTGCACAATGGCTATTCTAATATTAACCCACATAACGGTAATGCAGTCATCAATATAATATAATCGTTGTGGTTATACGAGAATTGAGCAAGCCTTCATGAACTATTGCTGAATACATTCTCTTTACTCACAAGAGGGCCTATTCATAAGGCATTTTAAACTCAATTTCACGCAGGAACATTATCGAAACAAGCAAAATATAAATGAAACTTAATTCCGTGATGCAGTATTATTTGAACGTGGAAATAAGTCACCATCTTGTGCACAATAATTTCGTAGTCGAAATAGCCGTGGGGTTAGCGCCTATGACTGTGAATCTAGAGATCTCGGGTTTGAATCCCGGACGGGGTAGATAATTTTACTAGCAGATTTATCATTTTAAACGATATTTATCTTATCAATATGACTCATTTTAACAGAATCCATATGAAATTACGTGTTTGTCTGTGAATCAAGACGTCCTGTTTATAAGGAATTTAAGGTTATGAGCGGTGTCGCGTCTATTAATCTAGTTGATCCATATCGTATTCTTTATTTAGGCTAGTGCTGGTGGAAGCTACAAATCATCTAACAAAATGAGTTCCGTATTATAAACTACAATATCTGTAAAAAACACTCCCTTTTACAATAGATTAATATTTGTGCCAATAATAGTATAAAATATCGGTGTATCAACAATTTCACGTGAGGTTTCCTCTATGTCAGATGTTATACATCAAATGCGACTACTGTAAGGCTCGTCATTTTTTTAATTATGATTTCTTAAAGTGCGCATCACAGGCTCATTTTGCCCACTGCCGCTATATTGAATATTGCGCCCGACGGAAGGTTAATGAAAGTTGATATTGGCCATGTGGTAGAAACAAACAAAAACCCAATTGAGACGTACTAGGCAAAGTAAAGAGTGGGGTAGTTTGCCATTACTTTCCTCACTGTGTCAGAACAACAGCACTAACCCTATGAGTTGAACCTTTCACAACATCCACTGGTAGTAGCTGTGCTCTGAATGTCAATGCACGACACCACCCATAACTCAGTAGCTTTCATATAGCAACTATGAATGAAACCGAGATATCGGTGAAGAGCCACATCTTGCTCGAGCCCAGGGCCATCCAGTCATTGCGCTCGGGGAGCACTGGGTAGTCAGACTAGCGTTCCTTCCCCTACCACCACTACACTGTGGCAGCGAGGAGGCGGACGATGTTCGGACCACGCTGACTAGATACGTTCAGTCGTGCGGCCGACGGCTCTTGTGGAATTGTTGGCATATTAATAGGGCTGTTTTCCCATAACAAAAATAGGCCTACCACATATACAAATCGAATGGTATTTCGATGTATGGAATGTGCAGGAAACGAAAACAAGTGTTAAGTAAAGAATATTGTGATTTATTTCAAACTGAAATGTGAACATATTAGAGATGAAAATTCAACAACAAATTGTGTTCTTTCTAATACATTACATCTCTGTTGCACACTAACATTTGGCATGCTCTTTATAAGCTGTACAGCATTTCAATGCTGTTCAGTCATGACCACTGCGAAACTGATTTACTTACACGCTGTCAACAAAGCGCATTGGACTAGACTAGCGACTGGTGGATCGGCTGCACACTTCATCGTGCTCCGACACTTCTGAAACTACCTTCCACCAAAGCGCTCGGGGCACAGGCTTAGAACGCGGCCGGAGCGCTGTCTGGATGGCCCTGCTCTAGCCTGTACCAACAGATAAATGCAAAACTACTGCATTCATAAACAAGTAGTTCCGTGAAGAACTATACAGCCTATTTTCATATATCCTGCTCATGTTAATTGTCTCTATCAACATACAAAATTTCAGTTTAATTGCTGTAACAGATTCGTAGATATTGAGAACCGTCTAAATATTTCATATGGTCGCCAGGATGGATTTTTATTTTTGTACTATTACATTAAGATTATTGTGTACGTGTGGTATTCAAACTTCAATCGCATAATTAGAACACAGGAAGTAAAAACGAGATTTTAAAAGTACGCACACCAGCCATCTTGTGATTATGCAAACAATTGAAATAAATTACATGCCAGTGGATCAACATTTGTATAAGCATTTAACGTGCAACGTTTCACGGCACTCGGATAGTTAATTCGCGAGAAACGTCCATTTAAATATTTATACTTCACGTCGCCGCCATGTTGGATTTGTGCTCACCAGGTTACTGAAAGTCCTATAGGTGAACATATGTTCATAGTCTCTATGAACATTAAAAAAAAACAGTTTGTTTGCTGTAAAAGATTCATAGATATTGAGAACCGTCTAAATATTTCGGAAGCTCGCCCTTTAGGATTGTTAAATGTATAGGCCATAGAGTTATGTACCATTCAAGGACAATTATTGCCTAGCTTCATTATTCAAACTTTCACTTCGATCGCATGATTACGAGACAAGAATAAAAACTTAATTTTAAAATTTCGCACCGCCGCCATCTTGAGGTTATGTAAACAATTGAATTAAATTAGATGGCAGTGCATTACAATCTGCAAAATCATTTACTGTACCACATTTCACTGCGCTCAGAGAGTTAAATCACGAGAAAAGTCTATTAAAATATTTCAAATTCGCTTGGTCGTCATGTTCGTTTTGTACTTTACAGGTTTATGAAATATACATAGGTAAACTTGTATCAGTATCCTTTATCACCGTACAAAATTGCATGATGATATCTGTAATAGTTTCGGAGATATAGAATGTCAGTGAAATATTTCGCACAGCCGCCATTTTGAGGTTATGTAAACAATTGAACTAAATTAGACACTAGTGCATTACAATGTGTATAAACATTTGCTGTACCAAGTTTCATTACATTTGGATAGTTAAATCGCGTGAAATGTCTATTTAAAAGTCTCAATTTCGCTTGACCGCCATGTTGGCTTTGTAGTCACCAGGTTTTTGAAAGTCTCATAGGTGAACTTCTAGTAGTGCCCTTTATCACCGTACACAATTTCAGGGCGATATCGGTAATAGGTTTGGAGATATTGAATTCTAGTGGAATATTTCGCACAGCCGCCATGTTGGATTGGTGAGACGTAACAAAATTTGAAGGGCACGGTCAAGGTCGCCGGGAATAGTGCTATGAACTTACCGAGTTTCATTGAAATCGCTCTAGCCGTTTAGATTTTATTAGACACACACACACACACACACACACACACGGACAAAAGGTGATCTCATAAGCCTATTTTTTTTCAAAATTGAAAATAGGCTAAAAATATGGCAAATAAAATAAAAAATCAGAAAGAACTTAAATCCATGGGACTTGTATATCAGTCAAAAAACTACTGTAAATTACTTCCCTTACTAATTCAGAATCACCCTCTCTGCATACGGAACATGTTTTAATCAAGTGTCTTGAATCAATAAACAGGATACTCATCGTCCCTCTCTCCGGAGGTTAATTGCAGTTGAAGTATGCAAGTCTGCTGAGAGACAGACAACTATAAAATGCTGTCATCAAACAAAGTGGTAATAATGTACTTTCTGAATAATGGAATTGGAAATGTTTCCTCCTACCCGCCACAGGTTCTAATCACGTTAAGCTGCCAGCTCCCGACGGAACGAGTAAATAGACTTATGTCGCTGCTAGCACTTTGCGTGTCACGGGAACGGCGAAATATTGATGGCTACCCTGTCTCTTCCCCGTCTGCACTAGACAGATTCAAGTCACGTTCCCGGATTCCTGGTAAAGTACAGAGCTATGTGACTACAAGACAAATCTTTTAAGTAAGTGCCAAGGCGGTCGGTTTTTTTTTTTTTTTTTTTTTTTTTTTTTTTTTTTTTTTAAAGAAAAATAATATAATTTTGCAGAACATTTTGTTTTCTTTATATCTTTAAGACCTTCAATTGCTACTCTACAGAATCATCTCATCGTATTAAGTCACTTGTCGTAATTGGACACCAGCTTTCTTACACCTCCCCCATAGAACTCTGCCGCCGCCTGTGTTGAAAACCGTGTTTGTACAAGGGTGGATCATATATAACCGGGAATTATTTTTTTAAATTTATTGCATCAACAAAACAAAATACATCTATAGAGATCACTTTTCTAAATAGTGTCCTGCCTTCAACACACATTTTCTCCATCAGATTGGCAATTTTTTGATGCCGTCCTGATAGAAAGAAGAGGGTTGTGTGCAGAGCCAGTTACGCACAAAGTCTTCTACACTTGCATCATTATCAAACCTCTGTCCTCCTAGGTCTTGTTTGAGAGGCGCAAAGAAAAGGTAGTCGCTAGGCGATAAATCTGGGTGTTCCAGAGGTGTCCAATGAATATCCTCCAGTTTTTCCCGCGTTAAATTGGCAGTGTGCGGCCTTGCATTGTCGTCGAGAAGAATAACTTTTCTGCAATGGAGTTCATCTCGGTTGATGGTTTGAACACTCCTGTAACTTTTATTCCCATGGCTAAAACATTTCAGAAATTTTGATGTGCCGATCTTCTTCAATAATGTCACGAATAGCATCAATGTTGTCTGCAGTGATGCTTTTCCACGGCTTCAGGTTCAATTTCCACAGCTTCTCTTCCTGCCACAATTTTTTTAGCCCACTCATACAGGTGAGTCTGCGACAGTGTTTCTTACCCAAACTTTGCGCCGAGCCATCCCAACATTTCAGAAGGTTTGGTGCCCTCTTTTGCGAGAAATCTGATATTGATGCATTGCGCAACAGACGTGTGCACCTGTTGCTTATTCATAGCATACCGAAGCAGCCCATCTCTCCGCTGTGCGTGCACGCGCAAAACCCCTTCTTCAGACACCCCCCCACCAACATCCTAGCAAAGCCCCGCCTCAGACGTATTACTAACAGCAACGTTATATTCAAATTCCCGTTTATATTTGATCCACCCTCGTAATACAGTAGAACTGTACATGTTCCAACATCAAATTATTCGAATTTTCTTTGTAGATTTGTGAATATACATGGCTCAATCGGGCATTTAAAATCCTGTTTCCTTCGGGAACAGACATTTCGAATTATTGACACATTCCAATATTCTAGGTATTTTCGAATATTCCGAATTTCCAACCTATTCGAACATTCAAATTTCGAAGTACTGTATTTGCATTAGTGAGACAACCCGTATATTCAGTCAATCATTCAATTGTTCGAATAATAATAATTATTCATCATCATCATCATCATTGGTTTGCAGACCTAAGACTGGTCAGTTGCCATAAAAACATGTCCAGATCGTCCTGTCATTTGCCGCTTCCTTCATTGAATAATAATTCTGTGCTTGGGTGGCGTTTACAATTTGTTCAAGGAAGGTATTTCTAGGTCTTCCTCGTGGATTTTTTTCCCTCAATGAACCCGCCACAGTTCTCATTAAATTGGAGTGGCGCATTCTGTGACCCCACCATGCGAGACGACGTTTAAGGATTGTGCGTAGGATTGATCTCCGTTGGTTCACGGTGTCGAGAACCCTTGTGCTCGATATCCTGTCTCACCACGTCACATTTATCATCTTACGATAGCACCACATCTCAAAGGCTTCAAGACGGTTCTTTTCATTTTTATTTAGTGTCCACGTTTCTCATGCATACAACGCAACTGTCCATACAAAAGAATGTAGCATTCTCATTCGAAGGGAAAGCTTAAGCCGACTGGTACACAGTAATCTCCTCTTTAGCATAAAAGCTACTTTTGCCTGAGCAATGCGGCATTTAACTTCAGCGGTGCACCTTTCGTTTTCTGTAATATTTTGACCTAGGTAAGCGAAGGATTTGACTTGTTGTATGTCCGAGTTATTAATCTTTAATCGAAGAGGTTTTGGACCGACAGTAGTGGCTACGCTGGCTAAAGCGCAGCATTAGGTCATGGGGCCAAGCTCTCTGCTGACTCGGTAGACGCGTGGGTTCGAGCCCCACCGTCGGCCGTCCTTGAAATGGTTTTCCGTGGTTTCCCATTTTCAACACCAGGCAAATGCTGGGACGGTACCTTCTCACAGGCCACGGCCGCTTCCTTCCACATCCTTGCCCAGTTTCATTCACCATCATTCATTTCATCTCTCATTAACTCCTCTCATGAGGTTGGCGTCAGGAAGGGCATCCGGCTGTAAAAACCATCACCACAAAAGACTTCCATCGCATCTCATCCCCGACCCCGTTGGAAACGGGAATAATAATAATGGGTAGACATAGCCTACATACAATCGAAGAGGTTTTGGGAGTTTTGAGACTGTCATGCATTTTGTCTTTGAGGTGTTTATTTTCATGCCGTATTTCTGCACCGTTGATGCAACTCTTGACAACATTATAATAGCAGCAAAAACAGGCCTTAGGATCTCTTTTGAAAAAAAAAACAGAATCCATCACTAATATCAAAAAGCGCTAAAAGAGCTGGATGTAGGACAGGGGAAAATCAAGCAAACGAAAGCGTTCAAATATTTGGTGAGTGGATAGATCCTAATCTGTCCGAGAAGGCAGCTTTCGAGTCACGATTCAGGAAAATGGAAGTGAAAGAGAGGAAAATTCGAAGAAAAATCTTGGGTCCAGTAAAAGAAAATGGGAATATATGAGACGGCACAACCACGAACTTAACACGCATTTGGAAAATATAACTGACACCATGAGGAAACGGAGAATTACATTTTACGGTCATATAACAAGAATGAACCCAGCCCGATTGACAAATAGAATTTTCACCGACTTCCTCAAAAAGAAATCCAAGGGAGCTTGGGTCACTGAGGTGGACAAAGATTTGCAAGAAGTGGGAATTAAAAGCAACGATATCTGGGAACGTTTCCCCCTTAAGCAAAAACCTAACAGCACACCGATGTTTCCGAGAAAAGCCTAAGCTTCCAACAGGCAAGAAGTGGACTGCAGAAAGGAAACAACAGCATCGAGAACGAATGCGAAAGTACTGGGAGGATGTTAAAGCTCGATGCAGCAAGAAGAAGTTGAGATGATGTGGTCCATTGATGGCCGAATAGAAGGAAGAACAAGAATTACAACAGTTCACGTGAAACAATTTAAATATTTAGGAGAAACTATCAGCCCTCTGGTTTAATCCAGGAAGCAAATAAAGAAAGAATTTCCAAATTACAGAAAGTTTATTCATTCAATCGTTCAAATGTTCGAATAATAATAATATTATTAACAATAATAATAATAATTATTATTATTATAGTTTTTATGTATTTTTGTAAAGCACTTGGTTTAACCCGTGCTTTAGAGTTACACATGTTTGTAATGGTGAATTGAATAAATAATAATAATAATAATAATAATAGTTCATGTGAACCAATTTAAATAGATAGGAGAAATTATCAGCCCTCTGGTTTAAACCGCGAAGGAAATAAAGAAATAATTTTAATGAGTTTTAATTCACTGACCGTGAAAGCCAATATACCATCTTTTTGGAAGCCTTCGTAGGGAGGTTATGGCTGATTGAGCTTTTAGTTCTCGCAGTAAAGAGGCGCAGGTGCGCTTCATAAAACGCGACGTAGCGCACAGGTCGCTACTCCTGTGGGGGTCCGGGAGGGGACACCAAGAGCCCGCTGATGAGCCAGCTTGGTGTCCTAGGCAAAACCCCACACAAGACATGGCACAAACCTGAAAAATTGCTGAGTTTTAATTCACTGGCCGTGAAACCCAATATATCATATTTTTTTTTTAGAATTTCCAAATTACTGAAAGCTTACAGGATCACTTGGAACAGATATACAGTAATATGATATCAATATCTCGGAAAGCAAAACTTAGACAATACAATACTGTAATGAAACTTGAAGCAAAATATGCATCGGGTATCTTAATTATTGGTGACAAATCCTTAACCAAAGAGAAAAAAAAATGGGATATTTTACACCAAAAAAAAAATTGCCCAGTTTGTATAGAGGAAATATGCAGGAACACATAATTCCAGGAAATATATTGTCAATCTAAAAAATCTCCCACACTTTTCGGAAAGGTCGATTGAAATCTTATGGACACATTATTAGAATGAACAATAGCAGACTAACGAAAAGAATTCTCAACCTTGGCTCTTTCATTAAAAAGCAAGAACAGCTGGCTTCGTGAAATTGAAACAGATCTCCAGGAAATCAAGGTTGGTTGGTTGGTTCTTAAGTTTAGGGGCTGCGACAACGCAGTCATGTAGCCCCGTGTACTTTGGGTGTGTGTAGAATCTATCTGATAACCGGTGTTAATTGTGATGACTGTATTGTGTGTGTTATCTGTTTTTTTTTTAATTTAAGTACTGCAACTTAGACTTTTTCAAATAGTTCCTACTTTTGCCGCCAAGCGCCACCGTCAACGACTACTAGGCCAAGTTCAGAACTTAGCTACTAGACGCCACCGCAGTCGGCTCGTGGCAACGAACGTAGAAACCTAAGAGCGTTGTTTACATTCTTAACCTATCCAATTTAGCTTCACACAGGTGCAATTAGTGGAAGGTTCTTTAACATGCCATAAATCTATGACATGGGACCGCCGGCTTTACTTCCCCTCCGAAGGAAGGCATACTGAGGGATTGTTAACGCTCTTAAAAAGTCCGACGGCTTTGGCCGGGTTTGAACCCGCTATCTTGGGCATAGAAGCTCAACATGCTACCGACTACGCCACCGAAGCCACCCCAGGAAATCAACATCTCAGAAGACATTGCACGGGGCAGATGTAACTTCTGAACCAAAATCGACAATCACCAATTGGGAGACATACCGAACTGCAGAGCCAATGTAATTTGAATAGGAGAACGAAGGAAGAAGCTCGGCGAAAAGATGAAGAGATTTTGCGAGGGAAAAAAAAGGCCAACACATTAGCTAAGCAGGATAACTCGTGCTCCTGAGTAGGGCTTAACTTTTTTTAAATAATAATAATGAACATAGAAACAAAGAGAAAACACAGCAGAAAGGGCAAAAGAAGAAGTGCTTGAGTAGTAAGTGTTTGTTAGACTCTAAATATTGCATCATCATGACCAGAAATTGCGTAATCCTGATGACGTCATGGGATGACGTCATGGGTCCTTAGAGCGAGCACGTGGTCCAGGAGCGAGCATGTGCAGTGCACGTGTTAGCGTGGGAAGAGGTTGACCCTTTGGCTTGTTTGTGCGATGGTGATAAAAAGTTAATGGGTGTTGACGTCATGGAGGATGTTTATTAGGATGCTAACTGTCATCTGACACCCATGCGAGTGTGAGCACCAAAACAAAAGGTTATTCGCGGGTAGTGGGGTAGTGTATGTTCTCTTGCAAGTCGCGTGTGTGCTTGAATACGTATGGCTATGTTGGGAAATGTTTGGTGGCGGGCGAGGACTAGGGTTGAGTGAGGGTTCGTTTAAATGCTATTTTTCCCGCTCTATTTGATGGTGAGGTAATTTTTTAAAATGGGTGGAATTTGGAAACGCAATTTGAGGTAAACGTGCTTTTTTGACATTTTGGCGAATTTAATGAGCTTGTAAGGCTAGAACGATGCATATAGGGTGTCGTAGGACTTGTGGTGAACCACCCCTTGCTATGGACGGGAGTATATCCACCCCAAAATAAATCTACCCTTACCCGGAGGTTAAGTAGTGGTTATTTTTGTATGCATGCGCACTTGAGGGCTTTTGTAAGAGAGCGGAATTTTTAAAAGATTCTTTATAGATGAGGCTTTTTAAAAAATTTATTAAAAAAACAAAAAACTAATAGGTCATTCGATTTTTAGTATCTCGCTAACCAATAATGCGATGTAAACATATGGGGTGTCATAGGACTCGTAGTGAATTCTCCTTTTGTATGAATGAGGTATGTCAACCCCCAAAATAAAAACTACCCTTACCTGGGGTGAAAGAGCAATTTTTGTATGTATGCACACCGGTGGCTTTTGTCAAAAGGGTCTAACTACACATTTGTTAATATTTTCTGAACCCAGGATGGGATTTTCCCATAGGCAGTATCCTAGCACTTGGGGTGACACCTCGTTTTTGAAAGTATCATTCATTTATTTTCTTGTCAAAAGGGCCTAACTACACTTTTGTTAATATCTCGAGAACCAATCATGCTAGGGACTTGTATGAAGGGTCCTAGCACTTGGGGCGACGTCCCCCTTTATGGGGTGAAACTACCCCCCCAAAATTGAAAACTCAATATCTTGGAAACTATGAACCCTAAAATTAGGCGTTATAGCTTTAAAAATAGGTGATGACATAGGCTTTTACCTGGATTGGTCATTTCACCCCTAAAACAGTAAATAGTCATGTTATGGGGAAAAAACGTGTTAAACACCTAAAAATGATAAATGAAACTAAGATCTTTTGTTTTTGATGAAAAATAGCAGGGGGGTGAAAACTACCCCCAAATTGAAAAATCGATACCTTGGAAACTAAGAACCGTAAAATTATGTGTAATAGCTTAAAAAATTCGTTGTGACATAGGCTTTTACCCGGATAGATGATGTCACCCCTAAAACAGTAAATAGTGATTTTACAGTGGGGAAAAAGGTTTTAAACGGGTAAAAATGATAATTGAACCTAAGATCTTTTGTTTTTGATGAAAAATAGCAGAGGGGTGAAAACTACCCCCAAATTGAAAAATCGATACCTTGGAAACTAAGAACCGTAAAATTATGTGTAATAGCTTAAAAAATTCGTTGTGACATAGGCTTTTACCCGGATAGATGATGTCACCCCTAAAACAGTAAATAGTGATTTTACAGTGGGGAAAAAGGTTTTAAACGGGTAAAAATGATAATTGAACCTAAGATCTTTTGTTTTTGATGAAAAATAGCAGGGGGGTGAAAACCACCCCAAAATTGAAAAATCGATACCTTGGAAACTAAGAACCGTAAAATTATGTGTAATAGCTTAAAAAATTCGTTGTGACATAGGCTTTTACCCGGATAGATGATGTCACCCCTAAAACAGTAAATAGTGATTTTACAGTGGGGAAAAAGGTCTTAAACGGGTAAAAATGATAATTGAACCTAAGATCTTTTGTTTTTGATGAAAAATAGCAGGGGGGTGAAAACTACCCCCAAATTGAAAAATCGATACCTTGGAAACTAAGAACCGTAAAATTATGTGTAATAGCTTAAAAAATTCGTTGTGACATAGGCTTTTACCCGGATAGATGATGTCACCCCTAAAACAGTAAATAGTGATTTTACAGTGGGGAAAAAGGTTTTAAACGGGTAAAAATGATAATTGAACCTAAGATCTTTTGTTTTTGATGAAAAATAGCAGGGGGGTGAAAACCACCCCAAAATTGAAAAATCGATACCTTGGAAACTAAGAACCGTAAAATTATGTGTAATAGCTTAAAAAATTCGTTGTGACATAGGCTTTTACCCGGATAGATGATGTCACCCCTAAAACAGTAAATAGTGATTTTACAGTGGGGAAAAAGGTCTTAAACGGGTAAAAATGATAATTGAACCTAAGATCTTTTGTTTTTGATGAAAAATAGCAGGGGGGTGAAAACTACCCCGTATATGAAAGGAGTGTAGACTTATTGATGTTGCAGATTGGAAACAGTGAAAGTTATCACTTTTGTTTAATTAGAAATCTTGCTCGCCTTGTGCGTTCAAGCATCACTAGCACTCAGAGAAGGATTTATATATGTAGACGTTGTTTGTCATATTATCTTCTTGAGGATGAGTTAAATGTTCACTTTGCAGACTGTAAACAGTTTCCTGTTGCAAAAAGCATAATGCCGACTGATGAACAAAGATTTGTTAATTTTACAGAATTCCGAGTTAAAGATACAGTTCCATTTATAATATATGCAGACACTGAATGCGTTTTGTCTCCAATTTCCTCCTGTTTTCCAAATAGTGACATTCATAACTCTACTTTAACACATAAACATATTCCTTACAGCATTTCTTTATACCTTCATTGTAATTTCGATAGTGAATTGTGCAGTTTCAAGCTCTTTAGGGGGAATAATTGCATTGAATTGTTTGTAAAGGAACTTTATAGTATTGTGGATAAACTTCAAACATATTACTTATCGGTTAAGCCAATGTTAAAGATGACCGAAAATGAAGAAAGATTATTTTTGTCAAGTAAAATGTGTCACATTTGCGAGAAACCGATTGCAGTTAATGAACTCAAAGTACGCGATCATTGTCACTTAACTGGAAAATATAGAGGAAGCGCACACAATAGTTGTAATTTAAATTACAAAGTAACAAAGGTTTTGCCTATAGCATTTCATAATCTAACCGCCTATGATGGACATTTTATAATTAAAGAAATTTGCGAGAAACGTGATGGAGAGGTGTTACATAATCCTGGTCATATAAAATTGTTAGCGATGAATATGGAACGTTACAAAGGGTTTACAAAGTATGTACGGGCTAAGAATGGATTCATTCAGTTAAGATTTTTCGATACATATAATTTCTTGTCCTGTTCACTAGATCAATGTTCATCTTCGTTAAGCGAAGATTCAAAGCAAATAACACGACGTTATTTTAATGATGATGCACAGTTTCGACTTACTGCGAGAAAAGGTGTGTTTCCCTATGAATACGTCACGAGTATGGATGTTCTTAACGAAACTAAATTACCTGAAATATCCAAGTTTTATAGCAGCCTTAATGATCAAACAATATCGAATGAAGAGTATGAGTTTGCTCAATCGGTGTGGGAAACGTTTTCCTGTCAAACATTAGGAGAATACGCAGATTTGTATTTAAAAGTTGACACACTTCTTTTGGCGGATGTCTTTGAAAATTTTAGATCGAATGGCATGGAAACTTATGGCATTGATGCAGCTCATTTTTTACACTGCTCCATCTATGTCTTGGTGTGCTATGAAAAAGATAACCAACGTTCAACTTGAATTGCTTCAAGATATTGATATGTTACACTTTTTTGAACGATCTATTCGAGGAGGAAATGTTCAGTGTATAACACGACATGCGATTGATAATAATAAGTATATGAAAACTTATGATGAGAAAAAGCAAGAGTCCTACATAATGTACTTTGACGTTAATAATTTGTATGGATATGCGATGATGGAATATCTTCCAACGGGTGGCTTTAAATGGATTGCAAATGTTGAAGGCTTTGATGTTTTAACTATTGATGATACTTCAGAAATTGGATATATTTTGGAAGTAGATTTGACTTATCCTCAAGAGTTACATGACAAACATTCAGATTACCCTCTATGTCCAGAAAAGTTGACAAAGCTAATGGCTACCCTAGATAATAAAGAACGTTATGTTTTGCATTATAGATTGTTAAAGCAATGTATTCAACTAGGAATGAAATTAGATCGTATTCACAGAATAATTGAATTCAATCAGAGCCAATGGCTAAAACCATATATTGATGTGAACACAGAGAAACGAAAACAAGCCAAAAATGATTTTGAAAAGAATTTTTATAAATTGATGAATAATGCAATTTTTGGTCGTTCACTGATGAATGTGAGGAAGTTAAGGGACATCAAATGGGTCACCAAATGGCATGGAGCTCGTGGTGGTAGGTCTTTAATAGCTAAGGCTAATTTTAAACATAGAATTATATTCGATGAACAATGTATGGTCATCGAGATGAGTAGACTAAAGATTTTTCACAATCAACCAGTATATGTTGGTGCATCTATATTAGATTTGTCTAAATGTAAAATGAATGACTTTCATTACAATGTTATTTTAGCAAATCCTGAATCAAATGTGAGGTTGTTATACACAGACACCGATAGTTTTATGTATATATTCTATTATGATATTTATGAGTTCATGAAACAACATTCAAATTTGTTTGATACTGGAAACTATGAAACAAACAATCCTTTTGGCATTGTGAGACAAAATAAAGGTGAAATTGGTTTAATGAAAGATGAAAATGCTGGAAGGATTGTTGAAGAATTTGTGGGGTTACGACCCAAAATGTATGCAATAAAATTGTGTGATGAAATGAATAGCTTGTGTAAGGCTAAAGGCATTAAGAAGAGTGTGAGTAAAAGTATGAATATTGATGAGTATCGAAAGTGTCTTTATAACAGAGAAAAAGTCAACAAAGTTCAAGTTTGTATAATTTCAAAATCTCATTCTGTATTTACTGTTCGGCAAAATAAGTTGGCAATTTCATCAAACGAAGATAAAAGACACATAACTGAAAACGGAATTGATACTTTACCGTTTGGTCATTTTTCTCTGAAAAATGATTAGAAACAAATTGAGATTAAAGCAGTTCATCTCACTTACTTTATTTCTTTCACACACACACACTTTTATGCTGGTAATAATACTAATTTTTGTGTGTTCCTTTGCTTATGAAATCCTAGACTAGGAGTTCCACATTCGACATGATAGCGGAGTTTCATCTCCCATAAACTCGTCTCTGAGGTGGGTGCCAGAAAAGGCATCCAGCTGTAAAAACCACACCCTCACATAGACTTTCATAACTTCTTACGTTGAGGTTCATAACACTACGTTGATTGATTTATCGGTTTCCTTTTCACAATTCCTGTCTATACATTCCTCTTGAAGGTTGCAAGATGCTTGCAAGGTTCCTAAAATGCAATTAAATTTAATAAATACCTTAAGATGGTTTGATTTGTTTAATGATATGGTGTTAATAGTATTTTTAGGTTTTGACTGGCTTTGCATTAAGAATTGACTAACCAAACATGAGTTACCTATCAGGGAAACATTTTGGCCACTATGTTGGCTATTGACCAGTGAGTTTAGCTGTTTATCATTTTTTTAAATCATAAACAACAGAGGGTTAAACGTATAGATAAACCGTGTGACCATGTTTGTTAAACAAGACATTATACCAGAGACAATTAGAATACTTATGTAGAGTTTACCAAAAATAATGTTGTGTAACAGTAAATGCTAGTCAACAGTTATACACTTCTAAAAAAAAATCATCATACAATACCTGAGAGCTCTTCTAAAATTATTGATGTGTAACATGATTCCACTAACTTGCTATGTATTTTTTGGCTTGGGGGTGATTTTCAAGAAATGCAAATGGAACTGAAATGCAATACAAACAATGAGCATGCCTGGTGGCTGAGATTGATACCACGACGTACTGTCGGTTATGTAGCTATGTGGAATGTATATCAAATATGGTTTACTTCAAGGTCTGGAGATCCCTACAATTCCTACAATAAATGATCTTGAAATGGTCATCCTATGGTGTGAAAATATTTATTAGGTATATATATTTACTGAAAACAATTATGATTTATTAAATGTTTATATGTTTACAGTATTGTTATTTAATGTAAGCACTTGAGGCACTACCGACCAATGGGAAGCAAAAAGTGGGAGCATATATGGGATGAAATGTGGGAGCAAAGCAAATATAAAAAGTGGGAGCAAATATGCTAACTTGAATTGTGTATATACTTTACTTTCAACTATCTTGAATTGTGTATATACTTTTGCCGGCATATTTGTTGACATATTTGTTAGCATATTTGCTAATATAAAAAGTGGGAGCAAATATGCTAACTTGAATTGTGTATATACTTTACTTTCAACTATCTTGAATTGTGTATATACTTTTGCCGGCATATTTGTTGACATATTTGTTAGCATATTTGCTCCCACTTTTTATATTTGCTTTGCTCCCACATTTCATCCCATATATGCTCCCACTTTTTGCTTCCCATTGGTCGGTAGTGCCTCAAGTGCTTACATTAAATAACAATACTGTAAACATATAAACATTTAATAAATCATAATTGTTTTCAGTAAATATATATACCTAATAAATATTTTCACACCATAGGATGACCATTTCAAGATCATTTATTGTAGGAATTGTAGGGATCTCCAGACCTTGAAGTAAACCATATTTGATATACATTCCACATAGCTACATAACCGACAGTACGTCGTGGTATCAATCTCAGCCACCAGGCATGCTCATTGTTTGTATTGCATTTCAGTTCCATTTGCATTTCTTGAAAATCACCCCCAAGCCAAAAAATACATAGCAAGTTAGTGGAATCATGTTACACATCAATAATTTTAGAAGAGCTCTCAGGTATTGTATGATGATTTTTTTTTAGAAGTGTATAACTGTTGACTAGCATTTACTGTTACACAACATTATTTTTGGTAAACTCTACATAAGTATTCTAATTGTCTCTGGTATAATGTCTTGTTTAACAAACATGGTCACACGGTTTATCTATACGTTTAACCCTCTGTTGTTTATGATTTAAAAAAATGATAAACAGCTAAACTCACTGGTCAATAGCCAACATAGTGGCCAAAATGTTTCCCTGATAGGTAACTCATGTTTGGTTAGTCAATTCTTAATGCAAAGCCAGTCAAAACCTAAAAATACTATTAACACCATATCATTAAACAAATCAAACCATCTTAAGGTATTTATTAAATTTAATTGCATTTTAGGAACCTTGCAAGCATCTTGCAACCTTCAAGAGGAATGTATAGACAGGAATTGTGAAAAGGAAACCGATAAATCAATCAACGTAGTGTTATGAACCTCAACGTAAGAAGTTATGAAAGTCTATGTGAGGGTGTGGTTTTTACAGCTGGATGCCTTTTCTGGCACCCACCTCAGAGACGAGTTTATGGGAGATGAAACTCCGCTATCATGTCGAATGTGGAACTCCTAGTCTAGGATTTCATAAGCAAAGGAACACACAAAAATTAGTATTATTACCAGCATAAAAGTGTGTGTGTGTGAAAGAAATAAAGTAAGTGAGATGAACTGCTTTAATCTCAATTTGTTTCTAATCATTTTTCAGAGAAAAATGACCAAACGGTAAAGTATCAATTCCGTTTTCAGTTATGTGTCTTTTATCTTCGTTTGATGAAATTGCCAACTTATTTTGCCGAACAGTAAATACAGAATGAGATTTTGAAATTATACAAACTTGAACTTTGTTGACTTTTTCTCTGTTATAAAGACACTTTCGATACTCATCAATATTCATACTTTTACTCACACTCTTCTTAATGCCTTTAGCCTTACACAAGCTATTCATTTCATCACACAATTTTATTGCATACATTTTGGGTCGTAACCCCACAAATTCTTCAACAATCCTTCCAGCATTTTCATCTTTCATTAAACCAATTTCACCTTTATTTTGTCTCACAATGCCAAAAGGATTGTTTGTTTCATAGTTTCCAGTATCAAACAAATTTGAATGTTGTTTCATGAACTCATAAATATCATAATAGAATATATACATAAAACTATCGGTGTCTGTGTATAACAACCTCACATTTGATTCAGGATTTGCTAAAATAACATTGTAATGAAAGTCATTCATTTTACATTTAGACAAATCTAATATAGATGCACCAACATATACTGGTTGATTGTGAAAAATCTTTAGTCTACTCATCTCGATGACCATACATTGTTCATCGAATATAATTCTATGTTTAAAATTAGCCTTAGCTATTAAAGACCTACCACCACGAGCTCCATGCCATTTGGTGACCCATTTGATGTCCCTTAACTTCCTCACATTCATCAGTGAACGACCAAAAATTGCATTATTCATCAATTTATAAAAATTCTTTTCAAAATCATTTTTGGCTTGTTTTCGTTTCTCTGTGTTCACATCAATATATGGTTTTAGCCATTGGCTCTGATTGAATTCAATCATTCTGTGAATACGATCTAATTTCATTCCTAGTTGAATACATTGCTTTAACAATCTATAATGCAAAACATAACGTTCTTTATTATCTAGGGTAGCCATTAGCTTTGTCAACTTTTCTGGACATAGAGGGTAATCTGAATGTTTGTCATGTAACTCTTGAGGATAAGTCAAATCTACTTCCAAAATATATCCAATTTCTGAAGTATCATCAATAGTTAAAACATCAAAGCCTTCAACATTTGCAATCCATTTAAAGCCACCCGTTGGAAGATATTCCATCATCGCATATCCATACAAATTATTAACGTCAAAGTACATTATGTAGGACTCTTGCTTTTTCTCATCATAAGTTTTCATATACTTATTATTAGCAATCGCATGTCGTGTTATACACTGAACATTTCCTCCTCGAATAGATCGTTCAAAAAAGTGTAACATATCAATATCTTGAAGCAATTCAAGTTGAACGTTGGTTATCTTTTTCATAGCACACCAAGACATAGATGGAGCAGTGTAAAAAATGAGCTGCATCAATGCCATAAGTTTCCATGCCATTCGATCTAAAATTTTCAAAGACATCCGCCAAAAGAAGTGTGTCAACTTTTAAATACAAATCTGCGTATTCTCCTAATGTTTGACAGGAAAACGTTTCCCACACCGATTGAGCAAACTCATACTCTTCATTCGATATTGTTTGATCATTAAGGCTGCTATAAAACTTGGATATTTCAGGTAATTTAGTTTCGTTAAGAACATCCATACTCGTGACGTATTCATAGGGAAACACACCTTTTCTCGCAGTAAGTCGAAACTGTGCATCATCATTAAAATAACGTCGTGTTATTTGCTTTGAATCTTCGCTTAACGAAGATGAACATTGATCTAGTGAACAGGACAAGAAATTATATGTATCGAAAAATCTTAACTGAATGAATCCATTCTTAGCCCGTACATACTTTGTAAACCCTTTGTAACGTTCCATATTCATCGCTAACAATTTTATATGACCAGGATTATGTAACACCTCTCCATCACGTTTCTCGCAAATTTCTTTAATTATAAAATGTCCATCATAGGCGGTTAGATTATGAAATGCTATAGGCAAAACCTTTGTTACTTTGTAATTTAAATTACAACTATTGTGTGCGCTTCCTCTATATTTTCCAGTTAAGTGACAATGATCGCGTACTTTGAGTTCATTAACTGCAATCGGTTTCTCGCAAATGTGACACATTTTACTTGACAAAAATAATCTTTCTTCATTTTCGGTCATCTTTAACATTGGCTTAACCGATAAGTAATATGTTTGAAGTTTATCCACAATACTATAAAGTTCCTTTACAAACAATTCAATGCAATTATTTCCCCTAAAGAGCTTGAAACTGCACAATTCACTATCGAAATTACAATGAAGGTATAAAGAAATGCTGTAAGGAATATGTTTATGTGTTAAAGTAGAGTTATGAATGTCACTATTTGGAAAACAGGAGGAAATTGGAGACAAAACGCATTCAGTGTCTGCATATATTATAAATGGAACTGTATCTTTAACTCGGAATTCTGTAAAATTAACAAATCTTTGTTCATCAGTCGGCATTATGCTTTTTGCAACAGGAAACTGTTTACAGTCTGCAAAGTGAACATTTAACTCATCCTCAAGAAGATAATATGACAAACAACGTCTACATATATAAATCCTTCTCTGAGTGCTAGTGATGCTTGAACGCACAAGGCGAGCAAGATTTCTAATTAAACAAAAGTGATAACTTTCACTGTTTCCAATCTGCAACATCAATAAGTCTACACTCCTTTCATATACAGGGTAGTTTTCACCCCCCTGCTATTTTTCATCAAAAACAAAAGATCTTAGGTTCAATTATCATTTTTACCCGTTTAAGACCTTTTTCCCCACTGTAAAATCACTATTTACTGTTTTAGGGGTGACATCATCTATCCGGGTAAAAGCCTATGTCACAACGAATTTTTTAAGCTATTACACATAATTTTACGGTTCTTAGTTTCCAAGGTATCGATTTTTCAATTTTGGGGTGGTTTTCACCCCCCTGCTATTTTTCATCAAAAACAAAAGATCTTAGGTTCAATTATCATTTTTACCCGTTTAAAACCTTTTTCCCCACTGTAAAATCACTATTTACTGTTTTAGGGGTGACATCATCTATCCGGGTAAAAGCCTATGTCACAACGAATTTTTTAAGCTATTACACATAATTTTACGGTTCTTAGTTTCCAAGGTATCGATTTTTCAATTTGGGGGTAGTTTTCACCCCCCCTGCTATTTTTCATCAAGAACAAAAGATCTTAGGTTCAATTATCATTTTTACCCGTTTAAGACCTTTTTCCCCACTGTAAAATCACTATTTACTGTTTTAGGGGTGACATCATCTATCCGGGTAAAAGCCTATGTCACAACGAATTTTTTAAGCTATTACACATAATTTTACGGTTCTTAGTTTCCAAGGTATCGATTTTTCAATTTTGGGGTGGTTTTCACCCCCCTGCTATTTTTCATCAAAAACAAAAGATCTTAGGTTCAATTATCATTTTTACCCGTTTAAAACCTTTTTCCCCACTGTAAAATCACTATTTACTGTTTTAGGGGTGACATCATCTATCCGGGTAAAAGCCTATGTCACAACGAATTTTTTAAGCTATTACACATAATTTTACGGTTCTTAGTTTCCAAGGTATCGATTTTTCAATTTTGGGGTAGTTTTCACCCCCCTGCTATTTTTCATCAAAAACAAAAGATCTTAGGTTCAATTATCATTTTTACCCGTTTAAAACCTTTTTCCCCACTGTAAAATCACTATTTACTGTTTTAGGGGTGACATCATCTATCCGGGTAAAAGCCTATGTCACAACGAATTTTTTAAGCTATTACACATAATTTTACGGTTCTTAGTTTCCAAGGTATCGATTTTTCAATTTGGGGGTAGTTTTCACCCCCCTGCTATTTTTCATCAAAAACAAAAGATCTTAGTTTCATTTATCATTTTTAGGTGTTTAACACGTTTTTTCCCCATAACATGACTATTTATTGTTTTAGGGGTGAAATGACCAATCCAGGTAAAAGCCTATGTCATCACCTATTTTTAAAGCTATAACGCCTAATTTTAGGGTTCATAGTTTCCAAGATATTGAGTTTTCAATTTTGGGGGGGTAGTTTCACCCCATAAAGGGGGACGTCGCCCCAAGTGCTAGGACCCTTCATACAAGTCCCTAGCATGATTGGTTCTCGAGATATTAACAAAAGTGTAGTTAGGCCCTTTTGACAAGAAAATAAATGAATGATACTTTCAAAAACGAGGTGTCACCCCAAGTGCTAGGATACTGCCTATGGGAAAATCCCATCCTGGGTTCAGAAAATATTAACAAATGTGTAGTTAGACCCTTTTGACAAAAGCCACCGGTGTGCATACATACAAAAATTGCTCTTTCACCCCAGGTAAGGGTAGTTTTTATTTTGGGGGTTGACATACCTCATTCATACAAAAGGAGAATTCACTACGAGTCCTATGACACCCCATATGTTTACATCGCATTATTGGTTAGCGAGATACTAAAAATCGAATGACCTATTAGTTTTTTGTTTTTTTAATAAATTTTTTAAAAAGCCTCATCTATAAAGAATCTTTTAAAAATTCCGCTCTCTTACAAAAGCCCTCAAGTGCGCATGCATACAAAAATAACCACTACTTAACCTCCGGGTAAGGGTAGATTTATTTTGGGGTGGATATACTCCCGTCCATAGCAAGGGGTGGTTCACCACAAGTCCTACGACACCCTATATGCATCGTTCTAGCCTTACAAGCTCATTAAATTCGCCAAAATGTCAAAAAAGCACGTTTACCTCAAATTGCGTTTCCAAATTCCACCCATTTTAAAAAATTACCTCACCATCAAATAGAGCGGGAAAAATAGCATTTAAACGAACCCTCACTCAACCCTAGTCCTCGCCCGCCACCAAACATTTCCCAACATAGCCATACGTATTCAAGCACACACGCGACTTGCAAGAGAACATACACTACCCCACTACCCGCGAATAACCTTTTGTTTTGGTGCTCACACTCGCATGGGTGTCAGATGACAGTTAGCATCCTAATAAACATCCTCCATGACGTCAACACCCATTAACTTTTTATCACCATCGCACAAACAAGCCAAAGGGTCAACCTCTTCCCACGCTAACACGTGCACTGCACATGCTCGCTCCTGGACCACGTGCTCGCTCTAAGGACCCATGACGTCATCCCATGACGTCATCAGGATTACGCAATTTCTGGTCATGATGATGCAATATTTAGAGTCTAACAAACACTTACTACTTGCTTGTTTTGAATTATATGTATTTAAAAGGATCCATCAGGCTGAATGGGGAAGGAGTAATCCTCGTCTGCCCTCTGAACTCGTTCACTGGACATTTATTTCTTTACACAAAAATGTCGACATATCTTCGCGTTTCACTTCCCCCAGACCCAAAACCATGATCAGTACGAGTATAATTTATGTATTTATCACTTTCTTCTGGACACGATAACTACCGTTATTTTGCACCAATCACATTTCAATTTATATTTAAACTAGCAGAAGTACCCATTCTTCGAACGGTCTTCGGTATTAATAACCGGACGTAATCAATAGAGCTACTGTTGCAATGGTTAGAGACATGGAATCTGTTTGTCGACAAAGAAAAATGATTAGTTAAAATATGCTCTGAAACTAAATTTACCTAACGTGTACTTCCTGACGTGAAAAAAAAAATGAAAACCTCGTAGACAAAACGCAATACACGTCAAATAAAACTGACCTTCACTGTTGTGTCAAGTCCCCATCCAGAGGAAGACCCCTCTAATAAATTATAAAGGCTTGTGGTGCATGAAAATTCAGGTTTTTTAGACTCCAAAGGCCCAAGTTCCTAAAAGCAAAAAAACTACCGTATTTCAATTCAGGAATTTTTGAAAATAATGTTTCTGTTTGGAGATATAATAGACCTTCTGTACGACATAATGCACATTTAAGTCGTGTGAAAAAAAATCTAGGGTACCCCTTGACCCCCTTAAGCGCATTGATGAATTTTACAGTTTTAGTTGATTCCGTAATAACCCTATAGCCATTTGAAAACATTCACAGAAATGTAATAAATGGAGTGGCTTTACTTCTTCAGAAATAGATGGAAAGTTGGATGTCATCTTTTCAGATATTGTTGTCATGGTTACTGGCTTGCATTCCTTCATTAGTTTATTAAATGAAATTAGTTTTCTGGGAATATATCAGAAACTGTTGGTTTTAGAGCCTTAAAATGTACTTTTCGGGGACTCTTAACTGCTATTTAGGGGCACCGAATTTTGTTTCTGACACCAAGGGGCTGAAAATAAGTTTTGTCTCGTCGTTGTAGGCCGTAGTATAATAATAATAATTGTAATAATAATATAACAATATAGGGATAGGGATATAATAGACCTTCCGTACCACACCCGCACGTGTAAATCGCGTGAAAAAATCTAGAGTACCCCTTGACCCCCTTAAGCGCCATTATATGCCATTGATGAATTTTACAGCTTAATTTGTTTCCGTTATAACCTTATAGCCGTTTGCAAACTATCTCAGTAATGTAATAAATGGAATTGTATTGCGTCTTACAGCAATAGATGGACCTGTTAGATTCCGTTGCCATGGTAACCGGCTTGCATTCTTTCGTTATTGTATTAAATGAAACTAGCGTACCCGTGCGAGAAATCTCGCGTGTTCATAAACCACACTTTCTCCAATAGGTTTACAATGAGAGACTTAAGGAGAAAGGTTGTTATGTTTTTATTTCATCCAAATGATTATAGAACACTATTTACAATTCAGGATAAAGGAAAGACCTTAGATTGTTAAAATTACATGAAAAAAGGCATCACAGCGGCCCGTGGACAGCAATT
Organism: Meconema thalassinum; assembly: GCA_946902985.2. Taxonomy (NCBI): domain Eukaryota; kingdom Metazoa; phylum Arthropoda; class Insecta; order Orthoptera; family Tettigoniidae; genus Meconema; species Meconema thalassinum. The sequence continues at coordinate 545,394,091 of OX336391.1, forward strand.
ATGGAACGTATTTTACAACAGCAACGGTAACTGCAAATCGCACACTTCGTACATTTATTTAAGTGATTTATTAAAGAAATTATAGATCGTGATGGCGCAGTGGCTTAGCTGCTCGTCTTTCACCCGGACGACTGGGGTTCGAATCCCGGTGACAGCGGGATGGAATTTTCACCTGAAAAATCACGTGGCGTCAGGAAGGGCATCCGGCCTTAAATCCCCGGCCAATACCAAAATGAGCCTGGTTGGCTCCGGCGACCCCAATTAATTGGGAAAAGCCGAAGAAAGAAAGGAAGAAAGAAAGAAAGAAAGAAAGAAAGAAAGAATTAAAGAAATTATAGATATTTATGAAATTATAGTGCAATTCGTCACTGCTAATGTCTATTCTTTTTTCATTTGAATGCTCATTGTGACGATCGGTCGCTTGTGAGCACCGCAGGAGAGATCTATACTACTGAAATAATATATATGATTAGTTTTCTGGAAATATCTCAAAAACTGTTGGGTTTAGGGCCTTAAAATGTGGTTTTCGGGGTCCCTTTGGGGCCCTTGAGTTTCGTTTCTCACATTGAGGGGCTGAAAATGAGCTTTGTCTCGCCCGTGCACGCCTATTTCAGCAAGTATTTTAAGGGGGTAGGCCCCCTTTTATGCGAGGTACAGTGAAGAGTTAGATCAATGTTTAGTGTCGTGCCTCTGAAGGATATCTGTACCAAATTTTACGTTGATCCATCTAGCCGTTCTCGAGTTATAAGGGAACAACTTTGTCCACAGACAGACAGACAGACAAAAAAAATTATTTTCGCGCTCATCCGTCATTAAAAAAAAAGTCTGAAACGCGTAAATAACGCAAATTTCCGTATGAATTCAGAAAAAGCAGACAAACTTTCTTTTTTATGTATATAGAGATATAACCGTTCCAATTATCGGTCGAGTTTGTTAATGGGAACAATCGGACCAAGGGGGTGAAAATAGGGGGGATTTTCTAAAGGGTGAATAATCGTTATACCAGTTTTCGTATGTGGAAAATGGAAACCATTCTAAATTTTTAATAGCAGTATCCATTGACCAAAAGGGTGGGAGAAATGGAGTTCTGAGAGAATAAGAATCATATTGTTAGCCAACACCGTACAGGCCATGGAGGCCCTGGGAGTAGTGGAAGCTAGAGGCTTCCACTTTTTGTGACATTGGCATTAGATGGGACGGAATTGTCAGCTCCATGCCCAGTCGTCTTTGCTCCCAGGAATTACCCTGGTACTCATTTCTCGTGAAGGCTCAGTGAACCCCAGGGCTATTTGCGTTTCCAAAAGTGGTAGTTTTGTTTGTAAAATCCACTAGGCTACCGGTACCTGGGTGGGAATCGAACCCACTCCCTTTCAATTAGAAATACAGTGCCTCTATCGACTACGCCACGCAGCCCCCAAAAAGTATCATACCTCCAATAGGCACAATGCCATAACTGTTTAAAATGATAATTTTTTCTCTGAAAATTACCTAACACCTTTAACTGAAGTTGATGAGCAAAATGATTTAGGAATGCTTAACATGTGGAACTTTTGTAACTTTTGTGGAACCATTAGCAAAGTTAGTGATTTAATAGTACATTATGCAACGAGCCTATAATGGCTATAATTAAGACACGAGTATGTTTATAAAACGAGCGTATGCAAGTTTTATAATTTCCATACGAGTGTCTTAATTACCATTATAGGCGAGTTGCATACGATTGTTTATGTTCGACGATAATTATAACTTTATTATATGTTTTAACATAAATATTCATAAATATCTGTTCAGTCACTAGAATGTTGTGATCGGGTGCTGCGATGGGTAGTATATCTCTGTTTTCCAAGCTCTCTGACCAACCGACGCATGCGCTCTGTGTGCTTCAATGCCATATGTTCAGATTGTGCACGAGTATTCAGTATAACTGTCACCGAAGTGTCGTTTCAAAACAACGCGCTGTGTAGAAATTGGATTTGGGGATATTAAGGTACAGTGCTATTTCTTGTCTCATATTCACCAATTTATTTACGCGAACATATGGATGGTGCACTTTCGGTAATTTATATAGACATGTTGGATTTTGAGCGCATGCGCGAAGGAATCCTTATCTAATTGGTCACAGAACTGTTTCTTGAGCTCTGATTGATGGGAGAAACTGTTTCATAATTAAAAATAGTGTTATATTGAGACTCATTGTGATACAGTTTTCTGACGCATAATAGTCACGGTCGAACATAAAACATTTTAGGCTACTTTTCACGTTTTTCATAAATGAGGAAAAAGTAGACTTATGAGATAGGTCCGGGCAAATGTGTGTCTGTCTGTCTGTATTACTGTATATGTGTGTCCCCATATCAACTCCTAAACCAGGCTGTTCCAGCCAAGCAGCTCGCCCGTGAGCAGCTGAGTACTCGCCGCCTTGTGTGAGTAAACCTGCAATATGCAACACAGCTCTGCTGTAGGAGCGGCTGTTACTAAGCGGTGGATACATCAAGATTGGCAGAAAGCGCGTGGACTTGTACTAATACCTTCCATAGTGTGCCCATTCAGCATGAAATATGCAAATCACAGTTTGCCAGCAATGCTCAACCGGGAGTATCGGGGTTCATGGTATGTTCTCCCACTCTGTGACTCACACACTTTGGATTAAATAGAGGATACACTTCCAAAAAAATAAACCAAAAATCAACTCCTACTATAAAAACATTTAATTACTCAAATATATTTCGCTACAAAATTAAACAAATAAATACTGACCCTTTTAATTCATACTCGTTCAAAGTGAACAAGGAAGTCATATTTAAACAAATATTAAATCATAATAAATGGCTTTCTATAAACCAACAACTTCTATTAATTTTCACTTCCATATAGTGTCCCTTTAAAATTCAATAAAATCAGGAGCTCCAATAGGCTCGATACTTTTTACACATACTGTTTTATCCATTTACAACACATCACTTCCTAGTACATGAGCATACTTCTTAATCACAAATATAAAAATTTACCAAAATACTGTTACTCATTTAATTAATTTTTGGGCTTTCACAACGCTCACCGGTTACCATCTCTCTCTCTCAAGTCAACAATTCACTACCGTGATTGGGAAACATTTGCGTACTCCGAGCTACAGAAGACTACTTGAACGAGTCAAAAATTAAGATCACTCCCGGAATCTAATTGTCTTCATAAAACTCGTCAATCACTACATCATATAATCATAACATTAGGGATTTATTATTATTTGTCTTAAAAGACCATTTATCATAAGAAAGCTACGATCTGAACTCTGCAAGCGGTAATCTTTCATCTAAAAGAACCTCGGTTCGAAGACCGGGTCGTTAAAACAAACTCTCAACACTCTTGTGTACTATAACTTCAAACAGACAGCTTTTAAACCTACCACAACATATCAATGGTAAGGGTCTGGCCTTGGTTACTTAGCGTGATTTATTGCAGGGAGGCAGACTTCACGGTCTCGCCCACACGAGACGAGCTACCCTCAGCTTTTACACAGCTGTTTCTTAAATGCAGTTCTTTGAACAGGCAATGCTTTCATACAAATTACTATAACAACATATTGAGGTTCCACAAACCTATTCTCTTTACTTCGGAATTTATTAATTATGAAGTGTCCTCATTGGCGGGTAAGAATAATTCAATACAACAACAAATACTTAGGGGCTTAAACCTGGACGAATCTAGGTTCGATTCTTTCAAATGCCTCGGGAACCATATCCCACACTGGAGGACTTATAACATTAGTGACTTAGGGCGGCCCTTTTGCCTAAACCAGCGCTCATAATACAATAAATAGCACCCTTTTAATACAATACACACACGGCCTCGTGATCACATCACTATTTGGAGGACTTACCATAGTTCCATTACCACGACCAACTGCCCCTCATAATTAGTTTTACCGAGTATTCCAACGCATTCCTAGCGTGACAAATTACTTCAATGCACGACATGGTGCTTACACATTACTAAGCCAAGTTGCCTTCAATGAACTGATAAATTCAAAAATCAACATATGATTGATTATACATTTCCATTCTATATTAATCCTCTCCCTTGACAATAATCGTTTCACCATACGAACATGTGTTCATAACATGTATAAATTCATTTAAAGGAGCTCGGAAACTACTACTTTCCATATAAGTCATCATAAATTTCAGTCATTTATATAATTGTTATCATTATTATTATTACGCTTGCTTTCTCATATTTAAATCATTTATCAATTTCACTGATATTTTATTTCATACATTTCCCCAAGGGATTTATTTATTTCACATAATTATTTATACTTTCTCAATTTTTACCGTTCAGATCTTATAATTTTTATTTGTTATTCAAACATCCCTATTCTTTCTTTCTCAAGTGGATTATACGCAAATCTTCCCCAACACATAACATAATGAAATGGTTACTACATGATTTCACGGTCATTGACCGAATTCTCCAGCGATGTTTCATTCTGCCCACTCAATGCACATAAGCCATCTTCATACTCATTTCACACAATGACACTTCTTTAAACACATATAAATTATTTACCTTAATCACTTTAACCATATTGAATACCATTTTTGTATTCATTTATCTTAACACAAATAAATTCACTAAAATTATTACACTAAAACAATTTTTTCTATATTTACACTACACAATTTTTAATCACTAAGGCGTTACTTTTTGCCTTACACACGTGATTTCTTTCTTCCCCGTTTCCAAGGGTAACACTTTTAGACGTCTGATTCCTAATCTGGCCAAGATAATGAAAGTCTCGATCAATCTACCCCTCCCTGGAACGGTTAATCTTCAGATCCGGTTTCTGACTATCGGCTTCTACACTTTACTAGCACGATGTCGTTTCTTCCTAGACACTAATTAATTTGTCTAGATAAAGTCTGTCCTGTTTACGGTCTCTCGAATATTGTAGCGGTGACCTTATATTTTCTAGCATTAATTGCTATTCCATCAGTTCGTAGCTTACTGCTTTTACACTTCGTTTGTCTCCTTAGACAAAACCTTGAGTTACGATTTCGAACTCTTATTTCTCTGCGTTCTAGTCCCTATATTTCTGGCACACTAGGCGTTACTTATTTCCTTCGACCCTGATCGGGTTCTTTAACGTTGATAAATTGTTTGTTTCACTTTCGTTGGTACTACGAAATGTTACGATACTTTATGTCTTTTAACTGAACTGTTATTCGAATACCTATCGCCTGTTCTTTCTTCAAGGTCGCAACCTAACTTTGACTGTAATACTGAACTTGCGCTATAAAGACTGATGCTTACTAAAATAAATCCTGTACTAGGATTTTTCTATGTCTTCACACGGCGATACTACTGACGATACTTCTCTGCCACGCCCATACGGGGTGCTCGTTGGTGATACGGCGATCACGACCTCTCGAGGTCTGGTAAATACTGCGTTGACGATAATACTTTTCTCCTATACTTGGAGTTCACTTTTACTAGTTTTGTGTTCGATGCTCCATCGTGCAGCGTCTCCGCGCTCACGGAATAACTGCATCTGATGATCTGCGAAACAGCACCGTGCCCTCAAGCACCTATGGTAGACTGAATGGTGGTGAAACAGTACCACGCTCTCCGGCGTCTTTGGTAAACTGAATGATTAGTGAAACAGTACGACCCGCCTCAGCGGTCGTTCAAGACTGAATGATTAGCCTGGTTCTGCCAGGGCTTTTATACAAATCGGCGACAAAAAGATAAAATCCTCGTCTTTTCATAACTAACTTTTGAAGCAATAGTCGCATACTTTTGAAACTTATATCTCTGGAAAGCTCGTTTTCCAAACGTAAACTGACTTCTTTGCACATGAAAATCGATCGTACAATTTCGAGATATTAAATAAAATTTGCTTTTCAGATACGTGGGTGTTGCGGTTATTTTTCAATCCCTACCACCTCTGGTCTCGGGGAACTTTTAACTACGTCATGCGGCGTTTGCACTTCTTTCCTGTGCTATTATTATAACCCTTTTCACCAAACAAAAATCTCTATTCCAAAATGATTCACAATGATGTATTTCTTTTGTTAATTATATTCTCGCAAATGGCTTAAATCTAATTATTCCTCTTCTTGCACAACTGTGAGGTTGCCATTTTAGTGCTGCGTAATATCAATTTCCGAAACCTCTTCTCGCTTACACACAGCGGAAAGTTTTTATCGTTCTATTAATAGTCATGATCGGCTCCCTATCGGTGCGTCACGCATGATATCATTTCCTGGGGCCACCTGGTCTCTTACTCTTACGCCACGTTGTACCAGTAAAGCCAACTCCATACAGACCATGGAGGCCTTGGGAGTAGTGGAAGGTAGAGGCTTCCACTGTTTATGACATCGGCACTAGATGGGATGGAGTTGTCAGCTCCACGCCCGGCCGTCTTTGCTCCCAGGAATTACCCCGGTACTCATTTCTGGTGTAGGCTGAATGAACCCCAGGGCCATTTGCGTTTCCGAAAGTGATAGGTTTGTTTCTAAAATCCGCTACCTGGGTGGGGATCGAACCCACTCCCTTTCAGTTAGAAGCTCAGTGCCTCTACTGACTGCGCCACGCAGCCGCCATACTCTTGCATAAAATCTTTCTAAGTCATTCTAAGGACTGTATTTTTCCTCCCTTCTTTTACCAACAAATGATAGATTCGGCCCCTTGAACCAATGGTACATGGGTTCATTTCTCCCCAACTTAGATAAAGAAATTTTCGAAATTTTGAGGAAATTTATTTAAACATTTTCATAAAAAAATATTTTTTTCAGTATCGAAGCCATCATAACACTTCTCAGTACCTTTTGTTTCTATTCTCGTGGAATCCCACGATAATTAAGGTTTTCCACCTTTAAAGTCATATCCGGTAATAGTGTAGGTTGAGTACGCTCTGTCCCTACCCGTTCTTCCTTTCTTAGTTTTCTTTCCTTTTCCCTCATCTCGCCTCGAGATGGAATTTTAAAAAAAATCTTTTTTCTTCTTACTCTTTAACGGGTGCCTATAAGCTTAACCCGTTACCTGTTCTGGGGTAATCTTTTCCCTCATCTCATATCGAGATGGCATTTTCAAAAAAAAATCTACTCTTCCAATTCCAGAGTTCCTTTACATCTTCTCCTTTTCTTTTCTTTTCTTTTCTTTCCTTTATTCCCTTTCTTTCGACGAATTTTCCAGCTGTAAAACGCTTGTGCGTCTTCTTTCTCCATGGTCATGAGCATTATTTCTCCTCCTCTCCTAACTTCAATAAGGTTTCTATTCTCTTGTAAACCTGCTACAATTTGCGGTTGTCTTCCTCTTTCATCATTTCCTTCAAAGGCCTTTCTTTTCTTTTCTCCAATAGTCTCATCTTTCTCTTTGAAGTTTTCTTTGCTCTCATTTGAGTTTGTTTCCATTTTTCTTTTCTTTCGTTGACATTCCTGATATTTTATTATTAATTCAAGAATCTGTGCTTTCAAATGTTCTTTTTCTTCTTCTAATGGTATCTTATCTTTCTCATCCTTATGAATTTCTTCTGGGTTTTCCTTTTCAATTTCTATTAAATCCTGAACCTCCATTTCCATTTGTGCCTCGACAACATTCTCTATTATGGTTTCAGTTGATTTCTCCATCTCCCCAGAAACTATTATTTCGGTCTCCCCAACTTTCACTTCTTTTGTTATTATCCCTTGCTCTGGGTTTTTCTCTTGTTCTTCAGTCTCAACTTTTACATAAAAATGGCCTTCTTTAATGTGCAACTCTTTTTCCTTTCGGCTTTCTTCCTGACCTGGAATTGTTATTTCCTCCTGAATCTCCATTGTTTTCTCTAGAGGGATCTCAATGTTTTTATCAGTTTCCACTGGAGTCATCACGATTTCTACTTCTTTTTCTTCTTCTTCCTTTCTAATGCCAATTTTGGTCTATTGCACCCTGACTTCTTTTTCTTTTACAGTTTCTGTTTGATTTTCCGCTTGGACAACTACTTCATTTGACCGATGGTTCTGCGTTACTATATATTCCTCATATCTTTTCTGAGTAGCCTCTAATATTTCTGTATATTCCAGAATCTTGACTTCTCTTAATTCGGCTAACTCCTGAATGCTTATTAATCGCTTGTCGTCATATATGCTCATTATGAACTGATGCATCTTATTCTTTTCTTTTCCTATCCAAGCCCTCTGTTCCTTCGGATATTTCCTCCTTTCATCATCAAAGCAACTAATCTTCCATAAAACTTTAGACCATTTATTATCCACTTCCGACCATTGTTTTCTTGTTTCACTAATTTCCTCCGTGAATGTCTCTATCTGTTCCCACGAAGCTAATTCTATTTTTCCTTCTTTAACCATACGTCTCACAAATTTCCTTTTTCGTCTCTCTTAATGATTTTTTAAACTCAGGAATTTCATTATACAATTCTTCTAATTCTTGTTTGGGCATCATATAAAAACTTTTACTTGCTCTATAACGAAGTTCGAATATCTTCTTAATTTCTTTAAAAATATCTCTTATTTGTTTGTCAATTTCTTCTGACTTGTTTTGATTTTCATACTCCATTTTCCCAAGTTCCTCACTCATCTTAGTGTACTCTTTTCGCATTTCTCTAATCATACCCAAGAATTCTTTTATTTCGTTCCATGTTGCCATTTCTACTCTTTCCTGCTCCTGAATACTAAAACTATCCTTCTTTACCCCTTCGTTTTTCGAGCCTACTTGAACCTGCCTTAATAAATGAGACTTTGAATCATCTTTATTATTATTATTATCTGTACTTGTTACGCATTCCCTTGGAACTGGTTCACATATTTCTCTTTCTACTTGGAGCTCTATAGGCTCAACTTTGACCCTGTTGTCTAAAGACATGTTACCTTCTCTTCGTGCAACTATGCCTCCAGATGCACGCATGTTTCCTAAGGAAATCTCTACATTTTCCTTATTTTGTTACTCTTTTCCGTTTTGTTTGAGGTTCTCTTTACCATTTATATATTCATATCTATCTCCACTTTCTACTTCTACAACCTCCAAGAACCTCTGCCTTTCTTCACTCAATGACATCTTATAGAATACAGTGGGCTATCCTGTCTCATCGCCGGATCATGCATGAGAGATGGTACTCCGAACTCTTGTGTCCCAATTTTCAAAATTTTACCTTATCACGGGTATTTACTAAAACGTACCCTTTTGATATACTCATTCAATATTAACCTTTATGGAAGTGATTTAAAAATTCAAAAATTTCGAAAAAACTTTTTTTTTTCAAAAAAATTGAAAATTTTGATTTCTCAATGAAAAACTCGGGTTTTCCCTAGGAAAACTCATCCCTACGGTCTGGGCGCCATTTATTAGTGGTTGCTAGGGGGTTATATTATATTTAGGGCTGCTCGGTGTGAGTTTCCAGGGTCCCAATGCGGTCAGTTAATTTTATATTTTGTAGCTAATTTTATTACTGTCCTTACTTTTACATGATATGACCGCCTTAAGTGTTCCTCTAATATCAATCCAGACACATTACTTCTATGCCCCCATGGTCCCATTCAGCATGAAATATGCAAATCACAGTTTGCCAGCAATGCTCAACCGGGAGTATCGGGGTTCATGGTATGTTCTCCCACTCTGTGACTCACACACTTTGGATTAAATAGAGGATACACTTCCAAAAAATAAACCAAAAATCAACTCCTACTATAAAAACATTTAATTACTCAAATATATTTCGCTACAAAATTAAACAAATAAATACTGACCCTTTTAATTCATACTCGTTCAAAGTGAACAAAGAAGTCATATTTAAACAAATATTAAATCATAATAAATGGCTTTCTATAAACCAACAACTTCTATTAATTTTCACTTCCATATAGTGTCCCTTTAAAATTCAATAAAATCAGGAGCTCCAATAGGCTCGATACTTTTTACACATACTGTTTTATCCATTTACAACACATCACTTCCTAGTACATGAGTATACTTCTTAATCAAAAATATAAAAATTTACCTAAATACTGTTACTCATTTAATTAATTTTTGGGCTTTCACAACGCTCACCGGTTACCATCTCTCTCCCTCAAGTCAACAATTCACTACCGTGATTGGGAAACATTTGTGTACTCCGAGCTACAGAAGACTACTTGAACAAGTCAAAAATTAAGATCACTCCCGGAATCTAATTGTCTTCATAAAACTCGTCAATCACTACATCATATAATCATAACATTAGGGATTTATTATTATTTGTCTTAAAAGACCATTTATCATAAGAAAGCTACGATCTGAACTCTGCAAGCGGTAATCTTTCATCTAAAAGAACCTCGGTTCGAAGACCGGGTCGTTAAAACAAACTCTCAACACTCTTGTGTACTATAACTTCAAACAGACAGCCTTTAAACCTACCACAACATATCAATGGTAAGGGCCTGGCCTTGGTTACTTAGCGTGATTTATTGCAGGGAGGCAGACTTCACGGTCTCGCCCACACGAGACGAGCTACCCTCAGCTTTTACACAGCTGTTTCTTAAATGCAGTTCTTTGAACAGGCAAGGCTTTCATACAAATTACTATAACAGCATATTGAGGTTCCACAAACCTATTCTCTTTACTTCGGCATTTATTAATTATGAAGTGTCCTCATTGGCGGGTAAGAATAATTCAATACAACAACAAATACTTAGGGGCTTAAACCTGGACGAATCTAGGTTCGATTCTTTCAAATGCCTCGGGAACCACATCCCACACTGGAGGACTTATAACATTAGCGACTTAGGGCGGCCCTTTTGCCTAAACCAGCGCTCATAATACAATAAATAGCACCCTTTTAATACAATACATACACGGCCTCGTGATCACATCACTATTTGGAGGACTTACCATAGTTCCATTACCACGACCAACTGCCCCTCACAATTAGTTTTACCGAGTATTCCAACGCATTCCTAGCGTGACAAATTACTTCAATGCACGACATGGTGCTTACACATTACTAAGCCAAGTTGCCTTCAATGAACTGATAAATTCAAAAATCAACATATGATTGATTATACATTTCCATTCTATATTAATCCTCTCCATTGACAATAATCGTTTTACCATACGAACATGTGTTCATAACATGTATAAATTCATTTAAAGGGCTCGGAAACTACTACTTTCCATATAAGTCATCATAAATTTCAGTCATTTATATAATTGTTATCATTATTATTATTACGCTTGCTTTCTCATATTTAAATCATTTATCAATTTCACTGATATTTTATTTCATACATTTCCCCAAGGGATTTATTTATTTCTCATAATTATTTATACTTTCTCAATTTTTACCGTTCAGATCTTATAATTTTTATTTGTTATTCAAACATCCCTATTCTTTCTTTCTCAAGTGGATTATACGCAAATCTTCCCCAACACATAACATAATGAAATGGTTACTACATGATTTCACGGTCATTGACCGAATTCTCCAGCGATGTTTCATTCTGCCCACTCAATGCACTTAAGCCATCTTCATACTCATTCACACAATGACACTTCTTTAAACACATATAAATTATTTACCTTAATCACTTTAACCATATTGAATACCATTTTTGTATTCATTTATCTTAACACAAATAAATTCACTAAAATTATTACACTAAAACAATTTTTTCTATATTTACACTACACAATTTTTAATCACTTAGGCGTTACTTTTTGCCTTACACACGTGATTTCTTTCTTCCCCGTTTCCAAGGGTAACACTTTTAGACGTCTGATTCCTAATCTGGCCAAGATAATGAAAGTCTCGATCAATCTACCCCTCCCTGGAACGGTTAATCTTCAGATCCGGTTTCTGACTATCGGCTTCTACACTTTACTAGCACGATGTCGTTTCTTCCTAGACACTAGTTAATTTGTCTAGATAAAGTCTGTCCTGTTTACGGTCTCTCGAATATTGTAGCGGTGACCTTATATTTTCTAGCATTAATTGCTATTCCTTCAGTTCGTAGCTTACTGCTTTTTCACTTCGTTTGTCTCCTTAGACAAAACCTTGAATTACCATTTCGAACTCTTATTTCTCTGCGCTCTAGTCCCTATATTTCTGGCACACTAGGCGTTACTTATTTCCTTCGACCCTGATCGGGTTCTTTAACGTTGATAAACTGTTTGTTTCACTTTCGTTGGTACTTCGAAATGTTACGATACTTTATGTCTTTTAACTTAACTGTTATTCGAATACCTATCGCCTGTTCTTTCTTCAAGTTCGCAGCCTAACTTTGACTGTATTACTGAACTTGCGCTATAAAGACTGATGCTTACTGAAATAAATCCTGTACTAGGATTTTTCTATGTCTTCACACGGTGATACTACTGACGATACTTCTCTGCCACGCACATACGGGGTGCTCGTTGGTGATACGGCGATCACGACCTCTCGAGGTCTGGTAAATACTGCGTTAACGATGATACTTTTCTCCTATACTCGGAGTTCACTTTTACTAGTTTTGTGTTCGATGCTCCATCGTGCAGCGTCTCAGCGCTCACGGAATAACTGCATCTGATGATCTGCGAAACAGCACCGTGCCCTCAAGCACCTATGGTAGACTGAATGGTGGTGAAACAGTACCACGCTCTCCGGCGTCTTTGGTAAACTGAATGATTAGTGAAACAGTACGACCCGCCTCAGCGGTCGTTCAAGACTGAATGATTAGCCTGGTTCTGCCAGGGCTTTTATACAAATCGGCGACAAAAAGATAAAATCCTCGTCTTTTTCATAACTAACTTTTGAAGCAATAGTCGCATACTTTTGAAACTTATATCTCTGGAAAGCTCGTTTTCCAAACGAAAACTGACTTCTTTGCACATGATAATCGATCGTACAATTTCAAGATATTAAATAAAATTTGCTTTTCAGATACGTGGGTGTTGCGGTTATTTTTCAATCCCTACCACCTCTGGTCTCGGGGAACTTTTAACTACGTCATGCTGCGTTTGCCCTTCTTTCCTGTGCAATTATTATAACCCTTTTCACCAAACAAAAATCTCTATTCCAAAATGATTCACAATGATGTCGTTCTTTTGTTAATTATATTCTCGCAAATGGCTTAAATCTAATTATTCCTCTTCTTGCACAACTGCGAGGTTGCCATTTTAGTGCTGCGTAATATCAATTTCCGAAACCTCTTCTCGCTTACACACAGCGGAAAGTTTTTATAGTTCTATTAATAGTCATGATCGGCTCCCTATCGGTGCGTCACGCATGATATCATTTCCTGGGGCCACCTGGTCTCTTACTCTTACGTCACGTTGTACCAGTACTCTTGCATAAAATCTTTCTAAGTCATTCTAAGGACTGTATTTTTCCTCCCTTCTTTTACCAACAAATGATGGATTCGGCCCCTTGAACCAATGGTACATGGGTTCAATAGTGACGTTTTAGCTATCACCCCCAGTCCCTCTCCAACCGTGCTCCGAGCATTACTGCTGAGTACTCGCGTGTGCGCATACTCAAACTGGTGGATTTGGAACAGCCTGTCCTAAACGGCTGCAGCTTTCAAAACCAAATTTGGTATAAGTAGATATCTATACCTGAATATTTCACGGCGATAGGCCTATATGAGAATGACGTCAGTGCTACCAACTGCTGAAAAATCACAATTGAAATTGGATATCACAGAAGTTATGCATGTGAACTGTTCCAAAATTGGCACAAACATACTGTAGATAATGATATTCCAAATTAACTTTTAGGACCTCATGCATGACCGTGTAGCCAACATGATTCTAAGCCTGCTGGTAGGTCCAATTTTAAATGCATGTAACTTCTATACTAAAACATGGATTTCAACCAATTTTCGTGTATGCTTTGTGTACCCTAACAGATATGACAATGCGTATTCTTTATCCTAATATCAATATATCAGAAGGTATGCAAGCCAACAGCTGTAAACTTTGCATACGTACTGTATAGTACCTGACATTCTAGATTAATTTGTAGTAACTAATATACGTCAGTGCTGTCAACATGATTCTAAGGACCAATTCTTAAATTCATGTAACTTCTACACACACAAAATGGACTAAAACCAAATTTCGTGTATGCTGTGTGTCCCCTATCAGATATTACTATACGTATTCTTGAGAGCCATGAAGGCTGCAAACTGCTAATAAATGCTGTCTCTATTTCTTTATCCTAATGTCAATATATCGGAAAGTATACAAGCCAACAGCTCTAAACTTTACATAGGTATAGTACCTAAAATTCTTGAGTAATTTGGAGTAACTAATTTACGCCAGTGCTGCCAACTTGATTCTAAGTCTGCTGATAAGTCCAATTTTTAAATGCATGTAACTTCTATACAAACAAATGAATTTCGATCAAAATTTGCACAATATTAGATCATAATATTTAGGATTAATTCTGAATAACACATAGGCTACATGACATTGCTGCCATCATGATTTTTCGCGCACTGTTAGAGCCAATGTCTAACTGCATGTAACGTCTATGCTATACATTGAACTACAACCAAACTTTGTATGTGCATTCTGTACCTTAAGAGATGGAACTAAGAATATATTCAGTCGCAAGAGCTGCCAACTGTAGTGCGCTATTAGCTACACTACAGGGTGTCTCAAAAATGTACTAACACTTTGAATGACTATAAAATGATTATTTATGAACACAGAGACAAGTTTAAGGGCTTCGTTTATAGAAGAGACATGTAATTAAAGATTCATGTTCGCAAATGTTCAAATTGATGACCGTCAATGTCCAGAGAAAGCTGATAACGCGAACCAATGGATTCGCAAACGTTACGACAAAGTTCATCTGGAATTTCGTGACATTGTCTTTCAATTTCCAATTTCAATGCATCAAGTGTTCTTGGTTTGCTGCGATAAACTCTGTCCTTGAGGTATCCCCATAAAAAGAAGTCCATTGGCGTGAGATCTATGGAACGCGTAGGGTATTTAATGGGAACCCTTCGTCCAATCCATGTGCCTGGATGAGCTGCATCGAGGTGAGCTCTGACATCGCAATGGTAGTGAGGAGGTGCTCCATTTTGCTGAACGTAAAAACCTCGTCATCACCAAATATCTCTTCAATGTGTGGACCGACGGATTCCTCCAATGCTGATATCCCACACCATACTGTTACCCCTGGTAAGTTCAAAATGTGCTCAACTGTAACATGAGGTTTTGCAGGACTCCAGTAGGTACAATTATGGCGATTAATTGTGCCATTTAATTTAAACGTGGCCTTATCGTTTAAGACAATTTTGTGTTGAAACCCTGCATCTTCTGCACATTTTCCAGGTAACATTCACAGAATTGAACTCTCCGGTCCGGATCGTCTTCATTGAGAGTATGGGTTCGTGTTGGAATGTAGGATTTCCAGCGCAGACGCTTCATGATGTGATGGACGCTATCTTTTGAGATGTGTGTCTCTCGAGCCGTTTGTCGTAGTGATTTTGGTGGAGATCGAGTAAGGGCTTCCTGAATCTGTTCTTCTTTTCTAGGACTGGTGGATGTCCGTGGTCGTACAGAACGTTTCTTTTTGATGTTGTGAACGGTTCCATCTGCTTGAAATATATCTCTGATGCGAGCAATGGTACGGTGCGTTGGTGGCGGTTTGTCAAACTCTGGACACTGATGGTAATACATTTGTAAATTTGCGAACATGAATCTTTAATTGCATGTCTCTTCTATAATTGAAGCCCTTAAACTTGTCTCTATGTTCATAAATAATCAATTTATAGCCATTCAAAGTGTTAGTACATTTATTGAGACACCCTGTATTTCAGGTATATTTCGAACTGATCAAGAATGTCAGCATTACCAACATAATTTCGTCATTATTTTAGATAGGCCTGTGTAGATTAATCATTGGCATGAAACTTAAGAGAAGTAGGCTCTTGAGTTCGTCACGGAACTACTTGTTTCTTTGTCCGGTGAAATCTACCTCCGCATTCCAGCGTGCCGAGAGGGATTTTTATCTGTTTTTATATGGTACCTCACTCATGTTAGACAAAAGCGTGGATGCTACGTTAAATCCAGTCTTTGCGCACAATTGCAAATGTAATGCCACTCACTTCACACTTCAAAACATCCTACAGAATACTGGTGGCCTATACAAGTGCATGATGACTGCATTGTCCCTTGTATCTCAAGTAGAGAAACATCAACAATATAAGCTCATTAACGAACTGAACACGAATGTGTCTATAATACCACAATGATTTGGGAATACGGTTCCAATGAGGTGAGCTCTGTGCGACAGAACCAACACATTCCACGCGCGCTTATCTATACACACACTGCAGCTGCAGACTATTGTGCTTTGTGTGGTGACTTGCTGCTAGGGGCTCTTGTCTCATGATAGCTTTGTGTCGGTTTGCAGTTGAGGGATCAAACGCAATGGAATGCCCTTGAGCATGTTCGGCTTGATTGATCATTCAAGTATCATCATCATCATCATCAGCGGCTTCAGTGGCATAGTTGGTAGCATGCTGAACTGCTGTGCCCAAGATTGCGGGTTCAAACCCAGACGAAGCCTTCGGATTTTTAAGAGCGTTAAAATCCTTCAGTACGCCTTTCTTCGGAGGGTAAGAAAAGCCGGCGGTTCCATGTCATAGATTTATGACATGTACAGTAAAAGATCCTTCCTTAGACTAAACCTCTGTGAAGCTAAATTGTAGGTTAGATTCCGTTGGAACGCTCTATCAAAAAGTTCCAATGTTCACCATTAGGTATCATTGACATCTGGTGGCAAAAGTTGTAACTACTTGAAATTGAACAGAACATGTAGCTCACCCTAGGGGTGTCCACTTGAAGTAGCTACAGCCTCTGGCGAGCCGAACATGTCCTCGGACACTCCCGGCATTAAAATCTATACGATGATAGTACATTATGCAACGATCCTATAATGGCAATAATTAAGACATGAGTATGTTTATAAAACGAGCGTATGCGAGTTTTATAATTTCCATACGAGTGTCTTAATTACCATTATAGGCCAGTTGCATACGACTGTTTATGTTCGACGATAATTATTATAACTATTTTATGTTCGAACATAAATATTCATAAATATCTGTCGAGATTCCGCCAGTTTTATGTACTGAACAGAGCGCATGAGACGCAGAGAATGCCTTGTATTTGACCATGGCCTCCTCGATAAACCTACTATGACACTAGGCCAGGCAGTGAAATTAAAATTAGAAGGCCGTGAAAAACAGCGCATCTAATTATCTAATTGGTCGAACAACTGTTTCTTGAGCTCTGATTGGTCTGAGAAACTTTTTCATAATGAAAAATAGTGTTATAATGAGCCTCATTATAGTACACTTTTCTGACATATAATAGTCAGGGTCGACCATAAATAAATAAATAAATAAATAAATCATCATCATTTACAGTATATACAGTAGCCTATAACGCTGAGGTGTATGTTACATAAAACTCAAGCTCTTAAACCAGAAAGAGTTAGAAGGTAGGGGTTGTACCGAAATCTACCAACTCGTCTTAAAAGTACAGAACAAGTCTTGCATTTCGTGAAAATTCAAGGAAAATATAGTATGTATTTCTGTATAAAGTGCGTTTTAACAAATAAACAAGACGATAGCCACTGCCAGAGCTGTGTCGCTTCCAATCCGCATAACAATAGAGCCGGGCGGCTGATATACACACATGGGGCACATACAAATAATCTGTATTACTGGTATTGGTTTTACGTGCCTTTTAACTACTGATGCTTTTGGAGATGCCACGTTGCAGGAATTGTGCCGCAAAGGGGATCTCTTATATGCCAGTAAATCTGCTGACACGGCTCCCACGTATTTGCGACCTTCAAATACCAGCTGTCAGTGACAGAATTCGATCTTGCAATCTTGGGAACAGCAGGTGAGAACGTTACTGCTGCGCCAAGCAGCTAGTCTTTTGGTACTACTGTAATCTTTCAATTCTAGCCACAAGATGGCTTCACCCAGAGAAGCCATTTGTAACTTTGAAGATACAAAAAATAAATAAAAATGAATGTTCTGCCTCATAAATGGCCTTTCTTTAAAATTTAAGCAAATTACATAATTAGTACTGTAATTGAACAAATCCACCTTTTTAAAACTCTTCTTATCTCCGGGCGTGTGCAGATATTCTGAAAGGACTGGCTCGTACATAGGCCTTACCAAAACCTCCTATAAATTAATAAAGACGAAGGAAGGTTTACATGCATCTAACTAAAAAGAAACTATCCAATATAAATTTACTTTATATTCTGAAGCTGCATGCAAAAAATGGATAAATATAATAAAAAAGAGTGACACACAATAAATGCAATTAAAAATATATAATATAATATAATAACATAATAATAATAATATTTAGGCCTGTAAAGATTTCTTATTTGGTTTTCACATTACCGGTAATGCCGTCGTCTGCCCCATATGTCCAATTCACCTCTACACCACTTTGAAGCTGGTCAGCCATGCTTTCACATTTCACGGTCCACATCGACGTTGCACAATTATTTGCATATGCATCAGCCCTACTGTGATTGTGGCATAACAGTAAGAACCCAATCACACTCCGTCGAAACACGAAGCACTCAGCTCAAGAGAGACACACTGCCCAACCACTCAGTCTCAATGCCCAGAGAGAAACCATCACCTTGCAGCAGTGCACTCAGTCTCAATCCCACAGCTCCTACCAGGAAGTCTTTCTCAGAAGCGCTCGTTGTCATATCTTTGTCTCCCCAAGCCCCTCATAGCATTTGCTCGGCCGCTTCCTCATCACTCCCCCCCGGGGTGAGCGAGCATACCTGCTTGAGACAATAGTGTCCATGAAGTGCTGTCTTCTGCACGTGTGACCAGAACATGAACCTGACTCCTGGTTCAGTGGTCTGAACAACATTAATAAACATACTTATAAAACACAGGATAAGAGCTAGCTTCAGAATCTCGTCAAAAGTGACCTAAAATACATTGAATAATTAATAATAAAATGTATACGTATGTGATAATAGTAATAATAATAATAATGACACTGCGTCTACTGCAGACGTGTCCAATGCAATTGAAAACGTTGCCAACACGATAACATGATATAAAGAAATAACAAACCTACGAGCCTACATTAAAACTGTCATGGGGGACTCATAAAATATAGGTTACAGAATGCCCCCTTGCTTTTCATTCATTTGGTCCTATACCATAGAATAAAAAGCAATCCTTTTTGGGCATGACTTCCCTTCCAAAATCCTAACTCCTTCCTTCCACAAATGTATACACAACCAACAGGGCTACTAGGATATGTACATCCTCAGATTGGAAATATTGTAAATCCCTAGTACCCTTCCGTCCTTTGTAAGGAGCTCGTACAGACAGGCCCCTAATTTCCGTGCAATTTCATACGGTCCTTCATACAAATGAAAAAATTTACTTACCAGTTTCTGGTCTGCGGACGAGACATGAGGCACCCTCAAAAGCACAAGGTCACCTACTTAAGTTTCACTGTGAACCCGGCCCGATGCAACTTCCCCAAAACGATTCTAAGGTGTTCGATGTGTTCCCCAAATGTACGTGATGCGATGACTAAGTCATCGATGTAACTGGTTGTGAAATCCCCTGTGTCGTGTCCCAGAGCGATGTTAAGTGCGCGAATGAGCCCAGCTGACGATGTTTTCATACCAAAAGAATCCTTGTGAATTGTAACAGCTGGTTTTTGTAACAAAAAGCCGTGAATTGCCTATCCTCCTCCCGTAAGGGTACCTGCCAAAAACTAGCACTCAAATCTAATGTGGACAGCCAATTTTTCCCCCCAAATCTCTGAACTAAATCCTCAGTAGTTTCCGGTCGCTGATGATCCGGCGCAATGCGTTTATTAGCTTGTCTTGCATCCAAACATAACCTAACTGACCCATCCTTCTTAATCACAACCACCAACGGATTTACATACTGGCTCCTACTGAATGCGATCACCTCATCCTGTAGCATCTGCGAAATGACAGCATCTACTGCTTTGTCATGGGCGTGTGGAATCGGGTATCTAACGCCATTAAAACTAGACCTATCGGTGATCTCGAAACTATGCTCGTAAACATGTGTCCTACCAGGTTTGTCAGAGAACACCTCACTGTGCTCTCTCAAGACCTCTAACAACTGAGCCTTCTGCTCTACCTCCAACATGGTATCATCCACAACACTTGAAAATTCGCCTTCGCGCTCCTCTTCCACTACCATACTACAACTTTGCATATCCTCTGATACCATGTCGCTACTAACCTCACTGAATTCTTCCTCTTCATTTAAAACCTGGACACACACTGATATACTCACAAAAGTTCCCAAGTCCACCTGATAACTCAGACTAATCGTATCAAAATTCTCACCCCACTTGAATCTCGCCTTAGCTTCACCATAATCAAGCTTACACATCTAACTGCTTAGCCAATCCGCACCCAATATAACAGGATACACTAAATTCGCAACTACTAGAAAACTCGGACGACCACATTTCTCATCAATGTACATAGGTGCGACAACCTGTCTACGCACTCTCTGTGACTTAGTCCCAACAGCAGACAATATAAATTTATTGGACACAGGAATCTCCTCTATGGCTTCTCCTTTACTCATAACCTCATCACAAAAGCCTGCCTTAATGCAAGAACACATGCTCCCTGAGTCCAATAAGGCATCGACAACTTGACCCCATATCTTCACTTTAATCACAGGACTGATCAACGTAGGCTCACATCTCTCCTGCATAACCTGAACCTGGTCATCGAACAATTCCTTTCTAACATCAAGGTCGTATTCTATCTTCTTCAAAACATGAACTGGAATACTGGGATGGGACCCTCTATCTGACCGTCTTAAAGAGCCCTGTTCCCGTTTAAATTACTCGGCTGAGATGGCTGCCTCTCTTCTTCTCGCCCCCTATTCTCTAACTGCCTTTGTTCCCCAGGTCCCCGATTTTCTGCCTGCCTCTGCTCTCCGCGCAAATTCCCTTGGTCAACCCTATCCCTATTAACAAAATTTCCTCTATCATTCCTCACAAAGTTACCTGGCCTATCAATATTCCTACGCTCATAATGCCTATTCCCTTCCTCCTGATACCCTTGATCGTAATTTCCTTCCCTTCCCTGTTCTTGCCTTTTGCCTCCCATTCTTCCCAAAGTATCAAACCTTTCTAACACACGTTCCATGTCCTTAATCGTACTTACATCCTGCATGACTACGGCCATCTTCACCTCATCAGAAAAATGACGGGTCATACGCCTAACAGTATCACCTTCAGAAGAACTAGTGTCTAAATTCTGACTGATAAGGATATGTGTGAGGAAATACTCCGTCATGCCCACCCCCTGATTCGATTGATGCCTCCCTAAAGAAATCTTGTCTCTTTCTCTTCCTTTAGTCTGTTCGTTCCAGAACTTTCCCTCAAACTTCTGCCTAAAACCCTCTAACCACTGAAAACCTTCCCTAAATACTTGATACCAAGATTTAGCCTCCCCCACAAAAGCTAATGATATGACTTCCTCAACCATATCCCAGTCTAAAGTCCCATCTTCTAACCCTTTCGAAAACCTCTTCTGAACAACTTTAACAAACTCCATAGGGTTAAATTGCCTTCCACTAAATTTAGGTAAGTCAGATTCCCTATAGAAGTTACTATGTCCTACAGAGTGATTACAATTTTCCTTATTTGACCTATCCTGATTCAGCTCTCTTCTTAATTTCAAATTTTCGCTCTCATTAAAGGATTTCAGTTCACTAATCTCCTTTTTTACACTCTTATCTACCATCGTTACTCTGGCTGAAGACACCGCTAGCTCCTGTTCCAAAAACACCTGCTTATTTCTAACCTCAGTTATATCCTTCATCTCTTCCTCTACAACTATCAACCTCTCACTAACTTATTTCTTGACAATGGCTACCTCATTACTCACCTCGTCTATCTGCTTATCAACAGTATCCATAATGCCTTGCCTCTGTAAGCTCATCTTCTCCTCAACTTTCTCGAATCTTTTATCTACCATCTCAATTCTACTGGCAATTTCCTGACGAATTTCCTTATAGCCTTTACTCATACTTTCTACAATCTTATTAATTTTGCTCTCTAAATCCGTACTTCGAATGTCTATCTTAGTACTAAATTCACTGCTTTGATTATTAATTTGAGTACTTAAATCACTACTCTGAGTATCCATTTTAGTACTTAAATCACTTAGCTTACTACTGAATTTAGACATCATCTGCTCCATTAACTTGATCATCTGTGAGTTTTCCCCCAGCCCTACATTTTCCTCCTCACTATTCTCTCCCATTCCTAACTCCTTGCTAGTTGCAACATCATCTTTCTCGGCCCCCTCACGTCCCTCCAACGTACCAGAAATTACATCCTTATCTGCCATTTTACTAAGAACTACTCTCGAATTTGTGGAATCTGACCGCTTATTTGTCTGCCTGTTTGACTGACTCCTGCCTCTTCTAGAATGACCAAGAGTGCTTCGGTCAACACTTCTAGATCTCAACTTTAATAAATCAGCCTCACTCTTATTACTTAGCATACCCTCCAAAATCACTGAACATATATACCCTTCCTAAAATACCCGATCAGATTTCACAAATTACCTGTGCGTACTGCCATACTATGCACCAGCCAGCCTTATTCACACTCCATAGTTGGGAGCCATTTGTAATCTTTCAATTCTAGCCACAAGATGGCTTCACCCAGAGAAGCCATTTGTAACTTTGAAGATACAAAAAATAAATAAAAATGAATGTTCTGCCTCATAAATGGCCTTTCTTTAAAATTTAAGCAAATTACATAATTAGTACTGTAATTGAACAAATCCACCTTTTTAAAACTCTTCTTATCTCCGGGCGTGTGCAGATATTCTGAAAGGACTGGCTCGTACATAGGCCTTACCAAAACCTCCTATAAATTAATAAAGACGGAAGGTGTGCATGCATCTAACTAAAAAGAAACTATCCAATATAAATTTACTTTATATTCTGAAGCTGCATGCAAGAAATGGATAAATATAATAAAAAAAGAGTGACACACAAGAAATGCAATTAAAAATATAAATTATAATAACATAATAATAATAATATTTGGGCCTGTAAAGATTTCTTTGGTTTTCACATTACCGGTAATGCCGTCGTCTGCCCCATATGTCCATTTCACCTCTACACCACTTTGAAGCTGGTCAGCCATGCCTTCACATTTCATGGTCCACTTCGACGTTGCACAATTATTTGCATATGCATCAGCCCTACTGTGATTGTGGCATAACAGTAAGAACCCAATCACACTCCGTCGAAACACGTAGCACTCAGCTCAAGAGAGACACACTGCCCAGCCACTCAGTCTCAATGCCCAGAGAGAAACCATCACCTTGCAGCAGTGCACTCAGTCTCAATCCCACAGCTCCTACCAGGAAGTCTTTCTCAGAAGCGCTCGTTGTCATATCTTTGTCTCCCCAAGCCCCTCATAGCATTTGCTCGGCCGCTTCCTCATCACTCTCCCCCCCGGGGTGAGCGAGCATACGTGCTTGAGACAATAGTGGCCATGAAGTGCTGCCTTCTGCACGTGTGACCAGAACATGAACCTGACTCCTGGTTCAGTGGTCTGAACAACATTAATAAACATACTTATAAAACACAGGATAAGAGCTAGCTTCAGAATCCCGTCAAAAGTGACTTAAAATACATTGAATAATTAATAATAAAAAGTATACGTATGTGATAATAGTAATAATAAAAATAATGACACTGCGTCTACTGCAGACGTGTCCAATGCAATTGAACACGTTGCCAACACTAACATGATATAAAAAAATAACAAACCTACGAGCCTACATTAAAACTGTCATGGGGGACTCATAAAATATAGGTTACAGAACGCCCCCTTGCTTTTCATTCATTTGGTCCTATACCATAGAATAAAAAGCAATCCTTTTTGGGCATGACTTCCCTTCCAAAATCCTAACTCCTTCCTTCCACAAATGTATACACAACCAACAGGGCTACTAGGATATGTACATCCTCAGATTGGAAATATTGTAAATCCCTAGTACCCTTCCGTCATTTGTAAGGAGCTCGTACGCACAGGCCCCTAATTTCCGTGCAATTTCATACGGTCCTTCATACAAATGAAAAAATTTACTTACCAGTTTCTGGTCTGCGGACGAGACATGAGGCACCCTCAAAAGCACAAGGTCACCTACTTAAGTTTCACTGTGAACCCAGTCCGATGCAACTTCCCCAAAACGATTCTAAGGTGTTCGATGTGTTCCCCAAATGTACGTGATGCGATGACTAAGTCATCGATGTAACTGGCTGTGAAATCCCCTGTGTCGTGTCCCAGAGCGATGTTAAGTGCGCGAATGAGCCCAGCTGACGATGTTTTCATACCAAAAGGAATCCTTGAGAATTGTAACAGCTGGTTTTTGTAACAAAAAGCCGTGAATTGCCTATCCTCCTCCCGTAAGGGTACCTGCCAAAAACTAGCACTCAAATCTAATGAGGACAGCCATTTTTACCCCCAAATCTCTGAACTAAATCCTCAGTAGTTTCCGGTCGCTGATGATCCGGCGCAATGCGTTTATTAGCTTGTCTTGCATCCAAACATAGCCTAACTGACCCATCCTTCTTAAACACAACCACCAACGGATTTACATACTGGCTCCTACTGAATTCGATCACCTCATCCTGTAGCATCTGCGAAATGACAGCATCTACTGCTTTCACATGGGCGTGTGGAATCGGGTATCTAACACCATTAAAACTAGACCTATCGGTGATCTCGAAACTATGCTCGTAAACATATGTCCTTCCAGGTTTCTCAGAGAACACCTCGCTGTGCTCTCTCAAGACCTCTAACAACTGAGCCTTCTGCTCTACCTCCCACATGGTATCTTCCACAACACTTGAAAATTCGCCTTCGCGCTCCTCTTCCACTACCATACTACAACTTTGCATATCCTCTGATACCATGTCGCTACTAACCTCACTGAATTCTTCCTCTTCATTTAAAACCTGGACACACACTGATATACTCACAAAAGTTCCCAAGTCCACCTGATAACTCAGACTAATCGTATCAAAATTCTCACCCCACTTGAATCTCGTCTTAGCTTCACCATAATCAAGCTTACACATCTGACTGCTTAGCCAATCCGCACCCAATATGACAGGATACACTAAATTCGCAACTACTAGAAAACTCGGACGACCACATTTCTCGTCAATGTACATAGGTGCGACAACCTGTCTACGCACTCTCTGTGACTTAGTCCCAACAGCAGACAATATAAATATATTGGACACAGGAATCTCCTCTATGGCTTCTCCTTTACTCTTAACCTCATCATAAAAGCCCGCCTTAATGCAAGAACACATGCTCCCTGAGTCCTATAAGGCATTGACAACTTGACCCCATATCTTCACCTTAATCACAGGACTGATCAACGTAGGTTCACATCTCTCCTGCATAACCTGAACCTGGTCATCTAACAATTCCTTTCTAACATCAAGGTCGTATTCTATCTTCTTCAAAACATGAACTGGAATACTGGGATGGGACCCTCTATCTGACCGTCTTAAAGAGCCCTGTTCCCGTTTAAATTACTCGGCTGAGCTGGCTGTCTCTCTTCTTCACGCCCCCTATTCTCTAACTGCCTTTGTTCCCCAGGTCCCCGATCTTCTGCCTGCCTCTGCTCTCCGCGCCCCCTATTCCGAAAATTCCCTTGGTCACCCCTATCCCTATTAACAAAATTTCCTCTATCATTCCTCACAAAGTTACCTGGCCTATCAATATTCCTACGCTCATAATGCCTATTCCCTTCCTCCTGATACCCTTGATCGTATTTTCCTACCCTTCCCTGTTCTTGCCGTTTGCCTCCCATTCTACCCAAAGTATCAAACCTTTCTAACACACGTTCCATGTCCTTAATCGTACTTACATCCTGCATGACTACGGTCATCTTCACCTCATCAGAAAAATGACGGGTCATACGCCTAACAATATCACCTTCAGAAGAACTAGTGTCTAAATTCTGACTGATAAGGACATGTGTGAGGAAATACTCCGTCATTCTCACCCCCTGATTCGATTGATACCTCCCTAAAGAAATCTTGTCTCTTTCTCTTCCTTTAGTCTGTTCGTTCCAGAACTTTCCCTCAAACTTCTGCCTAAAATCCTCTAACCGCTGAAAACCTGCCCTAAATACTTGATACCAAGATTTAGCCTCCCCCACAAAAGCTAATGATATGACTTCCTCAACCATATCCCAGTCTAAAGTCCCATCTTCTAACCCTTTCGAAAACCTCTTCTGAACAACTTTAACAAACTCCATAGGGTTAAACTGCCTTCCACTAAATTTAGGTAAGTCAGATTCCCTATAGAAGATACTATGTCCTACAGAGTGATTACAATTTTCCTTATTTGACCTATCCTGATTCAGCTCTCTTCTTAATTTAAAATTTTCGCTCTCATTAAAGGATTTCAGTTCACTAATCTCTTTTTTTACACTCTTATCAACCATCGTTACTCTGGCTGAAGACACCGCTAGCTCCTGTTCCAAAAACACCTGCTTATTTCTAACCTCAGTTATATCCTTCATCTCTTCCTCTACAACTATCAACCTCTCACTAACTTCTTTCTTGACAATGGCTACCTCATTACTCACCTCGTCTATCTGCTTATCAACAGTATCCATAATGCCCTGCCTCTGTAAGCTCATCTTCTCCTCAACTTGCTCGAATCTTTTATCTACCATCTCAATTCTACTGGCAATTTCCTGACGAATTTCCTTATAGCCTTTACTCATACTTTCTACAATCTTATTAATTTTGCTCTCTAAATCCGTACTTTGAATGTCTATCTTAGTACTAAATTCACTGCTTTGATTATTAATTTGAGTACTTAAATCACTACTCTGAATATCCATTTTAGTACTTAAATCACTTAGCTTACTACTGAATTTAGACATCATCTGCTCCATTAAATTGATCATCTGTGAGTTTTCCCCCAGCCCTAAATTTTCCTCCTCACTATTCTCTCCCATTCCTAACTCCTTGCTAGTTGCAACATCATCTTTCTCGGCCCCCTCACGTCCCTCCAACGTACCAGAAATTACATCCTTATCTGCCATTTTACTAAGAACTACTCTTGAAATTGTGGAATCTGACGGCTTATTGGTCTGCCTGTTTGACTGACTCCTGCCTCTTCTAGAATGACCAAGAGTGCTTCGGTCAACACTTCTAGATCTCAACTTTAATAAATCAGCCTCACTCTTATTACTTAGCATACCCTCCAAAATCACTGAACATATATACCCTTCCTAAAATACCCGATCAGATTTCACAAATTACCTGTGCGTACTGCCATACTATGCACCAGCCAGCCTTATTCACACTCCATAGTTGGGCGCCATTTGTAATCTTTCAATTCTAGCCACAAGATGGCTTCACCCAGAGAAGCCATTTGTAACTTTGAAGATACAAAAAATAAATAAAAATGAATGTTCTGCCTCATAAATGGCCTTTCTTTAAAATTTAAGCAAATGACATAATTAGTACTGTAATTGAACAAATCCACCCTTTTAAAACTCTTCTTATCTCCGGACGTGTGCAGATATTCTGAAAGGACTGGCTCGTACATAGGCCTTACCAAAACCTCCTATAAATTAATAAAGACGAAGGAAGGTTTACATGCATCTAACTAAAAAGAAACTATCCAATATAAATTTACTTTATATTCTGAAGCTGCATGCAAGAAATGGATAAATATAATAAAAAAAAGAGTGACACACAAGAAATGCAATTAAAAATATAAATTATAATAACATAATAATAATAATATTTGGGCCTGTAAAGATTTCTTTGGTTTTCACATTACCGGTAATGCCGTCGTCTGCCCCATATGTCCATTTCACCTCTACACCACTTTGAAGCTGGTCAGCCATGCCTTCACATTTCACGGTCCACTTCGACGTTGCACAATTATTTGCATATGCATCAGCCCTACTGTGATTGTGGCATAACAGTAAGAACCCAATCACACTTCGTCGAAACACGAAGCACTCGGCTCAAGAGAGACACACTGCCCACCCACTCAGTCTCAATGCCCAGAGAGAAACCCTCGCCTTGCAGCAGTGCACTCAGTCTCAATCCCACAGCTCCTACCAGGAAGTCTTTCTCAGAAGCGCTCGTTGTCATATCTTTGTTTCCCCAAGCCCCTCATAGCATTTGCTCGGCCGCTTCCTCATCACTCCCCCCCGGGGTGAGCGAGCATACCTGCTTGAGACAATAGTGTCCATGAAGTGCTGCCTTCTGCACGTGTGACCAAAACATGAACCTTACTCCTGGTTCAGTGGTCTGAACAACATTAATAGACATACTTATAAAACACAGGATAAGAGCTAGCTTCAGAATCTCTTCAAAAGTGATCTAAAATACATTGAATAATTAATAATAAAAAGTATACGTATGTGATAATAGTAATAATAATGACACTGCGTCTACTGCAGACGTGTCCAATGCAATTGAACACGTTGCCAACACGATAACATGATATAAAGAAATAACAAACCTACGAGCCTACATTAAAACTGTCATGGGGGACTCATAAAATATAGGTTACACTACAATATGGTGATAAGAAAAACATACCTGGTAGTGCAATACGGTGATGAGAAAATCGTATCTGGTAGTACAATACGGTGATAAGAAAATCATACCTGGTAGTACAATACGGTGATAAGAAAATCATACCTGGTAGTGCAATATGACGACAATAGAAACATACATGGTAGTGCAATATGACGACAAGGAACACATACCTGGTAGTGCAATATGACGATTAGAAGAACATACCTGGTCAATATGATGATAATAGAAACATACATGGTAGTGCAATATGACGATAAGAAATACATATCTGGTAGTACAATATGACGATAAGAAAGACATATCTGTTAGTAGAATATGACGATCAGAAAGACATATCTGGTAGTGCAATATGACGACAAGAAACACATACCTGGTAGTGCAATATGACGATAAGAAAGACATATCTGGTAGTACAATATGACGATCAGAAAGACATATCTGGTAGTGCAATATGACGACAAGAAACACATACCTGGTAGTGCAATATGACGATAAGAAAGACATATCTGTTAGTAGAATATGACGATCAGAAATACATATCTCGTAGTACTATATGACGATCAGAAAGAAATATCTGGTAGTACAATATGACGATCAGAAAATCATACCTGTTAGTGAAATATGACGATCAAAAATCATACCTGGTAGTGCAAGATGACTATAAGAAAAACATACCTGCTAGTACAATATTACGATAAGGAAGACATACCTGGCAGTACAATATGACGATAAGAAAGACATATCTGTTAGTAGAATATGACGATCAGAAATACATATCTCGTAGTACTATATGACGATCAGAAAGAAATATCTGGTAGTACAATATGACGATCAGAAAATCATACCTGTTAGTGAAATATGACGATCAAAAATCATACCTGGTAGTGCAAGATGACTATAAGAAAAACATACCTGCTAGTACAATATTACGATAAGGAAGACATACCTGGCAGTACAATATGTCGATCAGAAAGACATCTGGTAGTACAATATGATGATAAGAAAATCATACCTGGTAGTACAATATGGTGATAAAAACGTACCTGGTAGTGGAATGCGACGATAGGGTAAACAAACCTGGTATTAAAATAATGACGATAGGAAACATATAGCCTAGCTGGTAGTGCAATATGGTGACAAGGAAAACTGCAATATCTTCCCCTATATGGGGGAAATGAAATAACTAAATGAAAGAAGAAACCTCATAATCTACTAGCCAGCGTCTTGGTGAGGTGTATCTTACCAATTGTTTCGCCATGTGTGACACCAAGGCGGGACTCTTGCAAACATATCAAAATGAGCGTTTTATTGTTCCATATTTCTTTGAAATTTGATTCAATACAGTCTAATTTCTACAATCCCCGATAATGGTGCAAGACTTCCATCAATATACATTCAAAAGACAGGATACCCTAGCAATAAAAACTGTATGGTTAGAATTAGTGCACAACAACTCATTTTTAGCCTATTTTCAATTTTGAAAAAATAGGCTTATGAGATCACCTTTTGTCGTGTGTGTGTGCGTGCGCGTTTGTGTGAGGGTGTGTGTATGTGTGTGTGTGTGAGGTGTGTGTGTGTGTGTGTGTGTGTGTCCCCTCTACTAAAATCCAAACGGCTGGAGCGATTTCAATGAAACTCGGTAAGTTCATAGCACTATTCCGGGCGACCCCGCCCGTGCCCTTCAAATTTTGTTACGTATCACCAATCCAACATGGCGGCTGTGCGAAATATTTTACCACCATTCAATATCTCCGGAACTATTCCCGATATAACCCTGGAATTTATTACGGTGATAAAGGGAACTACTAGAAGTTCACCTATGTAACTTTTGAAAAACTGGTAACTACAAAACCAACATGGCGGCCACGCGAATTTGCGACGTTTAAATTGACGTTTCTCGCGATTTAACCAACCAAACGCAATAAAACTTGGCACAGTATGTGTTTATACACATTGTAATGCACCGACATCTATCTTTGTTCAATTGTTTACATAACCACAAGATGGCGGGCGTGCGAAATATTTCACCGGCATTCTATATCTCTGAAACTATTAGCGGTATCACCCTGAAATTTTGTACGGAGATAAAGGGCACTACTGGAAGTTCATCTATAAGACTTTCAAAAACCGGTTAACTACTAAACGAACATGGCAGCCAAGTGAATTTGAAAATTTTAAATAGACATTTCTCGCGATTTAATGATCCAACCGCAATGAAATCTGGTACAGGAAATGTTTATACAAATTGTAATACACTGGTATCTAATTTAGTTCAATTGTTTACATAACCTCAAGATGGCGGCTGTGCGAATTTCGAAAATTAAGTTTTTATTTCTTGTGTCATAATCATGTGATCGAAGTGAAAGTTTGAATAATAAACCTACGCAATAATTTTCCTTTAATGGTACATGACTCTATGGCCTATACATTTAACAATCCAACATGGCGACCATCCGAAATATTTAGATGGCTCTGAATATCTACGAATCTATTATAGCAATCAAACTGATTTTTTTTATGTTCATAGGGGCTATGAAGTTAAGTTCGCCTATAAGACTTTAAATAACCTGGTGATCACAAATCCAACATGGTGGCGACGCGAAGCATAAATATTTACATGAACGTTTCTCGCAATTTAACCATCCGAGTGCAGTGAAACTTGGTACAGTAAATACTTATTCGAATATTAATCCACTGGCATATAATTTATTTCAATTGTTTCCATAACCACAAGATGGCAGCTGTGCGAAATTTTAAAATTTCGTTTTCACTTCATGAGTCCTAATCATGCGATTGAAGTTTGAATACTACACGTACACAATAATCTTCATGTAACAGTACATAACTTTAGGACCTACTTATATAAAATCCAACATGGCATCCATCCGAAATATTTAGTCGGTTCTCAATATCTACGAATCTATTACAGAAATCAAACTGAAATTTTGTATGTTGATAGTGGCAGTTAACATAAGTAGGATATATGAAAATAGGCTGTATAGTTCTTCACGGAACTACTTGTTATTATTTATTTTGAATAATATTCGTGGGCGTGCTATGTTCTGAGACTGGAAACACCTTGGTCATTAGCCAAGTACACTTGGTAACTGTGGATTTTGTGATGTCTCATAACTCGTATACACTACAGCCTACAACTCAGATGTGTGCTTCAGGACTTCATATAAGGCTTCGTCTCGTTAATTGAACTAATGCAACCATCACAATATCACAAGTTATCAAATAATAACACTCCGTGTACACCTAAGTACCCGGGGTAAAATTACCACGTTTTCAAATTTTACTTATATGAAACAACAACAACAACATTAACAACAAACGTTATTTGTTATGTAGTGAAATTGGGCAAGATCGAGGAAGAAGTACGACTACATTCATAATGTCCATAATTGGTGCTAATATTTGACCCTTGGAACGTTGTAGCTTCCTAGTCCCCGTGCACTTCAAAAAGTGATGTTGCTTCTTCCTAAGCCTGCAAATGAATTGCCTGCCATGGCAGCATCGGGAAAACCCTTCTCGCAGGAGAGTAAAGAGAGTTGCATACGTAGCGCCTGCTAGCTTAACATGTGCGACTCCACCGTTGGCCAAGGAACGAGTTTGCTTCAATGCCTGTCCGTGTCTTTACGAGACTTTTATTGGTCCTTCCGAACTTAGTGAAGGTTGATATTGAATAACTGTAATACCACTTTGGTGGATTATTGACACAACGCCAACGCCACTGAGTGGTTCCAAGAATGCTTTCCGTGGCGAGTAATAGATTAAAAAATAACGCTATTATTGTTCGCGTTTCATTTAGGAGCTTGGACATTGTGGTCATCAACCTCACTCACGTGTGTGTGTGTAATGTTTTGACATACTACGACTAGGAGCAATATATATATATATTACCTCTGTAAACCACTTGTAGGCTGGCTGAAGTATAAATCAAAAACACCTCTTCTCGTTTTTAGCGTCCCGGCTGAGTGTACCGGCCGCGGTGGCCGAGAGCGTTAACACGCTACCTCGTGCCTCGTTGGTATGGGGGAGCGTGGGTTCGAATCCCACGTTGGCCGTCCTGAAAATATAGTTTTCGTGGTTTCCCATTTTCATCACTTGGCAAATGCCGGGACGGTTCCGTTCAACGGCCGATTTCCTTCTAAAATTCTTTCCCTGACCCATCCTGAAAACAGGAAAGCTGGAAGGAAGCTTGTAGTTTTACGTGACCGTTAATCTCGCGATCATGAGCCAAGCAACCTCCTTTTTACGTGACATCAGAACCACAGGACAAGGCATTTCACTTCGAAAATCTCATGTGCATTGTCCGGGAATCGAACCCGGTCCACCTTCGTGAGAGGCCAACAACTTGACCGCTGCTCCACCATGCCCTCCTCTGAAAATAAAATAAATGGTCATTGGCTGCATTAATATTAAAAAAAGAGAAAGCTGAGTGTACTCCATTCCAGCCCTCGGACCAGAATGACATCCTATGACAGAGCCGGGCTCAGTCATCCGGGGCTTCCCACGTTACTCCAAGAAAATGCGGGGATGGTCACTAGCTAATGATCACGGCGGTCTCCTTCCCAAACCTGGTCTCAATAACACACACAACTGCAGACATCGTAATGACATAGGCTATCAGACAAATTCTACACACTCCCATGTAAACAAGGCTAAATGACAACGATATCACTTGCCCATAAATCACTTGCCCCCAACCAGTGGGTCTGCGAGAGCGTCACGAATGGTCCGCGGGATAAAAGGATGTGGCAGTACTTAGCCCTATAAATAAGAATTGACAATAAATGGGGATTTTGGAAGCGATTTACGTTGAACGAGAATGTGTGTTATTGTTGTTGGTGGTGGTGGTGGTGGTGCTTTAAGGGGCGGAACAGCGAGGCCATCTGCCAATTGACTGAGAATGGTCCAAATTTACCAGTGCCGATAACTATCAGCTGTTGAATTAAAATATAGGGGACTCCGGTGCCTTGGGGTCTGCATGAGACTCGTTCTCTAACAAAACTGTCGCTTCGGTGACATACCAAGTGTTGAACGTCGATAAGGTGCATCCAATGAAGATAACCACTTAGGGGCAGATGACCACGTAGTTCGGCCCCTTAAAACAGCTATTAACTAAGATTACCACCTACGTGGAATTAAAATATCATTAAAATAATAGTAATCATTAGAATACGATACAAAATAATTTACGTAATCGATGTTTAAATGTGGCAAATAAATTTTCAGGGCAGGGAGCAGGGATTCTCCATTTTATTGTTGATTAAAAACAAATAAACAGGAGAAGTGCAAGCAATGATTTGAGGTTAGCTCTGAGCAAGAGAGTAACTCCTAGAATTCCTCAACTTGTCTAAGAAATTTGTGCGCAAGTCAAACTGGAATATACATTAAAGTAAAATATACTTCTAACGTCCTTCTTAAACAGAATACAGTAGTTTTTTTTTCAACATGAATTTGTGTTGAGACTTTGTATTATGTGTGTATTATTAAATAGTATTATTATTATTATTATTATTATTATTATTGATTTAGGCCCACTACGGAGCGCTTATGACTAGTTCTTCTTCGATACTCTTTTCCGTTCCCAATATCTCTTCAGCCCTGCTGATAATTTCTCCTTTCTCTCCTGCGAAATGTGCTTCTGACATTTAGGGACTCTAAGTGGTGGGCTCCAAGACTCTATCATAGCACAAAATTTAGAACGATCTTCTACATCAAGGTGAGCAATTTCAGCCGAATCCAAATCCTTTAGTACTTCATTAAGCCACAGGCTTCCAGTCTTGTAGCTTTTAACCAAGGAGAAGATCTTCTTGGTAGGCATGTTGCTGTTCATTCGTTGTAGGTGCCCGTAGAACTTTAGCCTCCTACGTCGCATACTGGTATTGGCTGATTCTAACTGTTGATACTGGTCAGAAATAGATTTCAATTAAGTTGTACTGGATACTAGTTACTGTAATCAATATTAATGTGTTCCAAAGACTGTTTAATTTAATCACCTTTGATTTTTGCTATTGGGAAGGCGCTGAGGAATGGTTACACCCTTATAACTGGACTGGTCCGTACATGATTCAATTACAGGCTGAGTGGTCCTCAGATCTCTACTGCCCTAAATGAAACAACAACAACAACAACAACACTAGCAAGTGAACCACCAGGTAACCTCATCTCAATGGTGAGAAGAAACTAAGTGACCTAGAATTTAAATAAATCTGTAAGAAATACAGATTAAGTTTCATGGAAGAAGCATCAGGTTTTTGGCTCCATTAGTGGTTAACATGCTAGACCTTGGCTCGAAGTAACCCGGGTTCTATTCTCGGCCTGCAGTAGACTAGAGATTTTAATCTCCTATGGTTAATTCTATTGGCTTTTGGAGTGGGTGTTAGTGGCTTCTTTATCATCTGTTGTTGTTTGAGTCTTCAGCCTTTTGACTTGTTTGATGCAGCCCTCCATGCCTCCTGTCCTGAGCTAATCGTTTCATCTCTACATAACTACCACACCCTACATCCAAGGCAATCTGTTTAACATATTCTCACCTTGGTCTACCCCTACATTTCTTGTCCTCGACCCTTATTTCCATAACTAAGCTTGCTATTTCTGGGTGTCTTAGTATGTGTCCTACCAACCTATATCTTTTCTTCATTAGCAGTCGCCATAAACATCTCTCCTCTCTCACTCGTCTTAATACCTCTTCGTTTGTAAGCCTATCTACCCATCTGATCTTCATCATTCTCCTGTAACATCTATTCAACCCCATTACGGCGTGCAAGTCACAAATGGGCGTCAACTCAAAAGACTTGCACCAGGCCTCCTAGGAAGCCACATGACTTGCCTTTGAAATCAGGTGTTTCACCATAATTAAAGGACAGACAGACAGACAAACACTGATGTACTATTCAAAAACGCAAAATAAATTCTATTTATCATCACAATAACACGTACCGTAGTAGTTATATAGATAAATTTTAACAGCTCTGAAAATGTTAAATGGTGATGCAGTGGTAATTATAATAAATTAGACCAAATACGATTCCAACACGTCAATTTACCAGTCATTAAATGTAATGGACAAATGATAAATTCATGGCATTCTTCAATTCTGGAGATAAAATATGTTTTTTCATATCATTATAATTATGTTCGACAAAACAGTTCTAAACTAATAGGTATTATTTATTATTTATCTATTTATCGTATGGCTTTTAGTGCCGGGAATGTCCGAGGACATGTTCGGCTCGCCTGAGTCTGTAGCTGCTTCCAGCGGACACCCTTAGGGTGAGCTACAAGTTCCGTTCAATTTCAAGTAGTTCCAACTTTCGCTACCAGATGGTTGGTTGGTTGGTTGGTGTGTTCCTTAGTTTAGGAGCTGCGACAACGCGGTCATGTAGCCCCGTGTACTTTGGGTGTGTGTAGAATCTCTCTGATAACCGGTGTTAATTGTGATGACTGTTTTAGTGTGTGTTATCTGTTTTCAATTCAAGTAAGGACTGCAGACTTTTAATTTCAAGTAGTTCCTACTTTTGCAGCCAAACGCCACCGTCAACGACTAATAGTTCAGAACTTAGCTACCAGACGCCACCGCAGTCAGCTCTTGGCAACGAACGTAGGAAGCTACGAGCGTTATTTACATTCTTAACCTATACAATTTAGCTTCACACAGGTGTAATTAGTGGAAGGTTCTTTAACATGCCATAATTCTATGACATGGAACCGCTGGCTTTACTTCCCCTCCGAAGGAAGGCATAATGAGGGATTTTTAACGCTCTTAAAAAAACCGACGACTTCGGCCGGATTTGAACCCGCTTTCTTGGGCATAGAAGCTCAGCATGCTACCAACTGTGCCACCGAAGCTTCGCTACCAGATATCATGATACCTAGTGGTGAACGATGGAACTTTGATAGAGCGTTCAGACGAACAATTTAGCTTCACACAAGTTTAGTCTGTGGAAGGATCTTTTACATTCCATAAATCTATGTCAGGGAACCGCCGGCTTTACTTCCCCCCCTTCCCCCGGAAGGAAGGCATACTGAAGGATTTTTAACGCTCTTAAAAAATCCGACGACTGGGTTTGAACCCGCTATCTTGGGAACAGCAGTTCAGAATGCTATCAACTACGCCACCGAAGCCGTTACTAATTGGTATGAATCTCCATTTAGACCACCTCATGGTGCAGTAGCTACCATTCTCGACTGTCATCCCTGTCCATGATGGACTTGTGTAGGTATCTCTAGCATAAAATATGTTTTATTAATTCCTTAGACTGAATCAAGAAGACGCACTTTTAAAATAGATCAAAATCTATCAATTGTCACAGAGGTAACTACAACCCCAAAGCGTACAGTTTATCAATACATGGGTGGAAATGTCGATTAAGGCTTTTTTTTTTTTTTTAAGTTCAAATCCCGTAACTTTTAAATGTGATTTTAATAATTATCTGATTTGTTTTGTAAAATTGTACCCTTCAAGTGTGTTATTAGCGATTTCGGCGGCGTAGTTGGTAGCATGCTGAACTGCTGTGCCCAAGATAGCGGGTTCAAACCCGGCCGAAGTCGTCGGATATTTTAAGAGCGTTAAAATCCTTCAGCATGCCTTCCTTCGGAGGGGAAGTAAAGCCGGCGGTCCCATGTCATAGATGTATGGCATGTAAAAGATCCTCCCACAGACTAAACTTGTGTGGAGCTAAATTTCTAGGTGAGGGTTCGTTGTAACGCTCTATCAAAGTTCCAACGTTCACCACTAGGTATCATTGATATCTGGTGGCAAATTTGGAACTACTTGAAATTGAACGGAACTTGTAGCTCTCCCTAGTGGTGTCCGCTTGAAGCAGCTACAGCCTCTGGCGAGTCGAACATGTCCTCGGACACTCCCGGCACTAAAATCCATACGATAAATAATAATAATAATAATAATAATAATAATAATAATAATAATAATAATAAGGGGCCTATGACGTTGCTGTTCTTCCCCTTAAAACCTCAATAACCAACTAACCCTAAAAGTGTACTTTGTGATATTTCGTGTTTCTAGAGGCACTCTAATGTGTCTAGACGACGCATTATTCCAGCATGTATTTGTTGCATCAGTGGTAAGATTGAGTATATATTTCTTCATTTAAGAAAGCGGAGTACACAACCTTTAATATGTAATATGTAAATTCGTACTATTCCCCTTACAGTGTGAAAAATAATAAATCTAGTTGGGTATTCTTCTGATCTCTTTCTTATTTTCATTATAACCGTCCACTGTGGCCGAATACGTGCCTTGCTGGGATAGGGAGAGCGTGGGTTCTAATACCACTCTGGGCGTCCTGAAATTGGTTTTCGTGGTTTCTCATTTTCACCATCAGGCAAATGCCCAGATGGTTCCTTTCACAGGTCCACGGTCGGCTTACTTCCAAAAGCCCGTCCCTGACCCTTCCTTCATTAGACCCAGTTGTATCTGCTGACAAAGTGTGTTCATTCCCAGACACCGTCCTTGAGACGGTAGAGGAATGATCCCTGTCAGCGTCCGTGGGTGAAGCCGAGCTGAGAGGATAAGCGATTTGTATCATTTTAAATGATCTTGTCGACTTCGTCGTTACGCTGGGGTCTGGCGTTACGTTACGGTGATGGGACGAAATGTACCGAGAATGCACTGAGGTGTGTGACGTCATAGTACCACTTGAGCTTCCTCCTTTCCCCACGCGCTCCGGTGAGCGTGACGTCATCCAGCCAGCTACCTCCTTTGACCTTGGTTTGCACTTGCTAATGGAGTTTGAGTTCACGCAGTTCGCTGCATGATCATGAGGCTTTCACCCAGCATTTTTCAGCATTTGTAGCATTTAAAATTATATAAAGTCTAGTCTTTCAGGGGCGGCTTCGGTGGCGTAGTCGGTAGCATGCTGAGCTTCTATGCCCAAGATAGCGGGTTCAAACCCGGACGAAGCCGTCGGATTTTTAAGAGCGTTAAAATCCCTCAGTATGCCTTCCTTTGGAGGGGAAGTAAAACCGGCGGTCCCATGTCTTAGATTTATGGCATGTTAAAGAACCTTCCACTAATTACACCTGTGTGAAGCTAAATTGTATAGGTTAAGAATGTAAACAACGCTCTTAGGTTCCTACGTTCATTGCCAAGAGCCGACTGCGGTGGCGTCTAGTAGCTGAGTTCTGAACTAGGCCTAGTAGTCGTTGACGGTGGTGTTTGGCGGCAAAAGTAGGAACTGTCTGAAAAATTCAAAGTTACAGTACACGGGGCTACATGACCGCGTTGCCGCAGCCCCTAAACTAAGGAACCAACCAACCATTGACTATCACTGTTTTTTTTTTCTTTCTTTAAAATTGAGAGAGAATAGTTACTTTTAGTAAGGGTTGTACTTTAAACAACAAGTTCTTCATAACCTTTGGCATTTTGGATTGAGTAGCGTCGATAAAATGTTTTGCCTTGCCTCTCTAAAAGTTGTTGCTCG
This sequence comes from Meconema thalassinum, assembly GCA_946902985.2. Lineage (NCBI taxonomy): Eukaryota > Metazoa > Arthropoda > Insecta > Orthoptera > Tettigoniidae > Meconema > Meconema thalassinum. The sequence continues at coordinate 545,433,197 of OX336391.1, forward strand.
AAGAGAAACGGGGCATGTTACATCAGCTTGGTCCAGCAAGCCGGAAGTGCTCTCCGGAGATTCGCTCCAGTAAGTCAGACTGGGGCTCTCCCACTGAAGTCAACACTGGGATATATTTCAGGATAACGGAAAGAGTGACGTCCCTTATTTTTATTGGCAGTGTGCAGGGACGATCGGTTCTTTGAACAGTCTCCAATACATTATTGACTATAAGGTGGATCATCCATTTTACCTATTCTTATGTATACCCTTTAATTTTATTTGAAGCTAGGGAACTACGAGTGTATTCAGAGCCGTATATGGACGTAAATTGTTTGCTGGTGCGGCTTCGCGTAGCCTTGGGTAAAAGGGATTCTGCTCACAGTTCCTTAAATGATCAAGCAATCAGACTCTCTCCTCACTCTCACTCCTCTCCCTTTCGAGGGTTGAGGGCATTTCTTTTCCTCCTGTCCTATATTTGCCTTATCCTTTAATTTTCCCCCAGGGGCTCACATCCAATGGGACGTGGGTTGGCGACCACGGGGCCCCAGTTGAGTCCGGCATTGCTTCCACTTACTTGTGCCGGCTCCTCTCCGAGTTCTTTCCTGTCGACCTCACTTGGTCAACTCTTGTTCTCTTCTGAACCCGACGGTATTAGGGTATCCGAGGTCTAGGGAGTCTCTTCCTTTCCCGCCTTAATTGTCCTTTGCCTCATATTTTCTGATACCCTCCTTCTGCGAGGGGTCAGCCTTCTTTTTCTTTTCCTGTTATCTCCTGCCTTCTGCCCAAGACCCTCAAGGAGGCGGGTGTATGTAGCCCCACCACTTCTGGTGCACCCTAGATATTGCTATACCCTCAGGGGCTCACGGCTGGTGAGTTCGGGAGTTGGCGACCCCGAGGGATTCCTGAGCTGGGTCTGGTTTTCCCCTTTTATCCATTACGTGTGGGGCGGACCCTCCTCTTTCACTTTCCTATCTGCCATTCATGGCTCGCCTTCCTTCCAAGTCACTCAATCCGCATTCTTCGAGGGTTGAGGGCCTTTCCTTTCCTCCTGTCCTTTATTTGCCTTATTCTCCTTACGTTTTCATTTCTTCTTCCATTATATAAGTTAGTAGTTAGTTTTAGTTATAGTTCACATTTCATTCTCATCTTCACGATCACCCGAACCATTAGGGGCCGATAACCTAGATGTTAGGTCCCTTAAAACAACAATTATCATCATCATCACCTTTATTTTTTTTACCATTTCTTCTTCTAGTATGTAACTTTGCAGTTAGTATTAGTTATAGTTTTCTTTCTCATCTCATCATTCACTATCACCCAAACCATTAGGGGCCAATAACCTAGATGTTCGGCCACTTAAAATAACAATTACCGTCATCATCTCTCTCTCCCTGCCTCGAATATTCACGCCCGCCTAGTTGCGCAGTGGCTAGCATTCTTGGCTGTCACCGAGGAGACCCAGGTTCGATTCCCAGTTTTCCAATAAAATGTAATTCTGGTCTGAGGGCTGAAACGGGATACACTCAGCCTCGTGAGGCGAAACTTACAAGAGGTGGGTTCGATTTCTACCTCAACCATCCTGGAAGTACAGTAGTTTTCGATGGTTTCTCACTTTTACTCCAGGCAAATACTGGTATGGTACCTACCTTAAGAATTAATATTGTAGCTTTCAGCCGGACAACACAAATATTATTCCAATTACAAGTATATGTGAAAAATAACCTGAAATAAAATACATGTGATTAAGATTTATATATTAGGTGCGTTCAAAAAGTAACGAGGCGGAGGCATAATTACAGAAACCAGTACCTGTATGTTAGAAGTATTGGCCCTGGCTGTTGAGGCACTTGTCCCACTGTGACACGAGGCGGTCAATGGCTGTCTCATAAAATTCCCTGGGCTGCGATGTGAACCAGTTCCGCACGTACAGCTGGACGTCGGCGTCCGAGGTGAATCATTGGCCGCGCAGGGCCCTTTTCAGGGGACCAAACATGGCGTAATCACAGGGAGAGAGGTCTGGACTCTATGGAGGGTGGCCGAGAACCTCCCATTTGAATTTCTGGAGGAGTGCCGCGACTGTGTTGGCCGTATGAGGTCGCAAATTGTCGTGGAGCGACCATGGCGGCTATGGCGTTCACTGTCACTCGGCGGCCCTGGGTAATGAGTGCATCAACCTGCTGGACGTTGTCATCGGTAATGCAAGGGGGTACCCCAGACCGGGCATCATCGGCTAACTACACCCGTCCCTCCCTGAAGCGCTTGTGCCACGCCTTGACCCTTGCAAGGGACATGCAGTGTTCGCCGTACGCTTGTGACATTCGGCGATGAATGTCCGTTCCCCCTACTCCTTCCGCAGTCAGAAACCGAACATCACCTCTTTGCTCTTCGATTGACGCCTCCATGTCACTGTTTGCAATGCGACTGGCAGCGTTGGACGATTGATGCATGCTGCTGCTCGGGTTGTATCGTCACGTGGCGTATACGCGTGCCCTCTAGCGATGGGCTGTGACCTTCCAGGCTCTGGTCGGAAGTACACGTCGTTACACACGCCACGATTAGCCGATGTCGTCACCGGTTTGCCCATTCCAGCCTCCGGCTCGTTACTTTTTGAACACACCTTATACATTGTTACGGACTATTGAAGAAATAATTTCTCCAGTGATTGTAATAATTTTGTGTGGACCGATTGAAAGCTACAATATTAATTGTTAATATGGCAACATTGAAAAAATGTTTCAAAGCTATGTTTAGCTAACGTAAACCACGGTCCATTTCTACCCAAATTCTTCCTCGATTACAAATACCCACACTACTACAGACACCTCGATAACACAGGTTATCAGATAAATCCTACACACATCCAAGAACACGGGGCTGTTTGATCACGATGTCCAAGCCCTTCAGATTAAACAACAAAAGAATCATCAACTATTGTCGGCAGTTTCAAAGGTTATTGTCGGCGCGTGGCACTGCCTAACGTGCTTCCCACGGTGGGTGAGTGGTTATCGTGTCGGACTACCAACCCCAAGCTTGCAGGCTCACTCCTGGTCATGGTATGTGATTCTTGAAAGGCGACAAAAATCACGACACGCATGTCATATATTGTTGACATGTTAAAGAACGCATTTCAATTCAGTAGGCCGTGTTCATAATGGCAAAATTAATCTCGGGATTTTCCGCCAATACAAAGTTCCTCATTTCTCTACTAGAAAGCGCTATAGTGTCAAGAAGCTTACATATCTAACCTCCTCGACTATCATAACGCTCCAAGGAACAAAATATCTCGACATGCAAGCTGCCCTCTGGGTGTCAAATAACAAAAATTGCACCTGGCACCCGAGGCCATACGATATTATTATTATTATTATTATTATTATTATTATTATTATTATTATTATTATTATTATTCTTTCTTCGTTTTGCCCACTTACTAGGGAGCGCGTTTGAACTTGTTGACTCGGGTTGGTGGAGCTTTCCTCTTCTTCTCCTCCCAAAATCTCCTCATGAACTCACTATGCCCCTTCTTACGTTCCTCCGTCCATTTTTTTCCAGTGGTCTTTTTAGCTTTTTCGGTGAAAGAGTGATTTGTAACTAGAGTTCCAAAAGTTTTGCGATTCATGATTTTATCTTCTGTAATGTTTATTTCCTTTAAGTCCTGTTTGATTTCTTTTAGCCAACTGATTTTGACCTTCTTTGAATTATTTATATCAAGCAGTTTTTTTGCATATCTGGTGTTGTCCATTCTGCAGATGTGACCATAAAATTTCAATCGTCTCTGACGCACGGTATCAGTGAACTTATTGATTACTGTGTACAAGTCTGTGGTTTTCCTTGTAAACCATATACCATTAACATAAACGGGGCCATATATTTTCCTGAGAATTTTACGTTCCTGGATTTCGATTTCAAATATTATTATTATTATTATTATTATTATTATTATTATTATTATTATTATTATTATTATTATTATTATTATTATTATTATTACCGACAGTAGTGGCTGCACTCGCTAAAGCGCTGCGTTAGTTCATGGGGCCAAGCTCTCTGCTGACTCGGTAGACGCGTTGGTTCGAGCCCCACCGTCGGCCGTCCTTGAAATGGTTTTCCGTGGTTTCCCATTTTCAACTCCAGGCAAATGCTGAAACGGTACCTTCTGACAGGCCACGGCCGCTTCCTTCCACATCCTTGCCCAGTTTCATTCACCATCATTAATTTCATCTCTCATTAACTCCTCTCATGAGGTTGGTGTCAGGAAGGGCATCTGGCCGTAATAATCATCCGCCACAAAGACTTCCATCGCATCTCATCCCCGACCCCGTAGGAAAAACGGGAATAATAAGGAGTAGACATACTGTACATACATTATTATTATTATTATTATTATTATTATTATTATTATTATTATTATCATTATTAGTATTATTACTACCTAACGTTTGATTCGCCAGTTCTTAGCGAGGAACGTGTGGGAACTATAGCGACGGGATTCGAACTTGGACTTGTTACAGCTCACCATCGTGGTCACAGTGAGCGACTTAACACGCACTGCTACGCCGTGGGGTAAGACTCGTTTCTTCCGACTTTGTCTTGTTCTATTTCTCCCCACGGTGCTTGAGATGGTGATTATGAAATAAAAGTAACTTGACGGTAACCCATTCGAAACTCTTCACTTTATACATCGTCCGTGTTGAAATGTTTGCATAATTTGAGTCAAACCAGTTGGTGGGTAGCCAACTCAGTAAATTAAATATTTATAAATCTGCTGGAGTTTGCAACCTCAAAACTTGTCCAATTTAACTTCCAACTTCACATTAAAACATGAGAGTTACCGTATATATTTCACCAGTTGAGAAACAAACTTGGCCTTATAGCCAGTAGAACATCTCACTGTTATTGTCTACAAACAAGAATATTGTTACCGAAACACTCGCCATGTTAACGTTTCACTGAAAGAGACTGTATCGCATGAATCCTCACATTTTGTTGGTGTTTGTTGTACAGGGTCATTATCTATTTGCGCCCCGATAAACACGACAAGCTAAGCTGTGCGTACGTGGTTCAGCCGCTGGTGGCGCGCACTATCACACTTTAACCAAATATGTTCAATAATATGTACTTACAGTGCTCATAGGCGATGCTGAAAATGTCCTCCCTCTCGTGTAACACACACCTGACATCTTCTGATGAAAGAATGTCTGTCAACTCTTTAATTAATTACGGAGCCTCTTTCCTTGAATCGTTTAGCGAGTCTCTTAATTGGAATGGCATTAGGCACAGGTCTTCTGGAAACTTGATTCGAAATTTTCGTCTCGTTTCAGAACAAGATTTTCTGCTTTTCATATACGAATTATGGATATACACACGTTCGCGCAATGTGAATTGGTGTCTAGGCATGACCAACAATCACAGTAATCACAATACTCACTAAACGTGCAACACTAACGTCTAAGCTTTGCAGATAAACGTCCATATGAATGGCAAAACACGTGTGAACTAACGATATGAGTCAGCGGAACGTGCCAACCAGCGTTGAACCGTGTACGCGTGCCCGCCATCTGCGCCAGTCACAGCTGGCTTAGCTTGCCGTGTTTATCGGGGCGCACATACATAATGACCCTGTATGTTCATCTGAAGGGCTTCGACATCGTGTTCAAACGTCTCCGTGCACTTGGGTGTGTGTATGATTTGTCTGATATCCTGTGTTATCGAGGGGTGTATTTGTAATTGCGACAGGGATTGGGAAGAAGGCGGCCGTGGCTTTAAGTTAGGAACCATCCCGGCATTTGGCTGGAGTAGCGGGAAGCAACTTCCAGGATGACTGAGTTGGGAATCGAACCCACCCCTTCTCAGGTTTGTCTCATGAGGCTGAGTGTACGACATATCAGCCCTCAGTACAGAATTCAATTTCTTGGGAGAGCCGGGAATCGAACCCGGACCCTCGGGTCAGCAGCCTGCCAACATTAGTCTATATTCGGATTACCGAGCCAGTTACTTACACATAATTACGAACAACGTTACGGTTCCTGTGTGGTGGAGGAGCGGTCAAGCTGTCTGCTTCTCACCAAGGCGGAGCAGGTACGATTCCAGGTCAATGCATGTGAGATATTCGAAGTGAAATGCCATGTCCTGTGGTTCAAATTCCACGTTAAAAAGAATTCTCTTGGCTCATTATTCCATGATTAACTACAAGCTACCTTCCTTCATTCCTTCCCTCCTTCCTTCCTTTCCTCCTTTCTTCCTTCCCTCCTTCCTTCCTTCCCTCCATACTTCCCTCCTTCCCTCCCTCCTTCCCTCCTACCGTTCCTCTTTCCGTCCTTTCCTCCTTCCTTCCTTTCCTTCTTCCTTTCCTCCTTCCTTCCTTCCCTCCCTCCCTCCTTCCCTCCTTCCTTCCCTCTTTCCTTCCTCTCCTCCTTCCTTCCTTCCTCCTTCCTTCCTTCCCTCCTTCCTTCCTTCCCTCCTTCCTTCCTTCCTTCCTTTCCTCCTTCCTTCCTTTCCTCCTTCCTTCCTTTCCTCCTTCCTGTCCTCCTTCCTTCCTTCCCTCCCTCCTTCCCTCCTTCCGTTCCTCCTTCGATCCCTCTTTCCTTCCTTTCCTCCTTCCTTTCTCCTTCCTTTCCTCCTTCTTTCCTTCCCTCTTTCCTTCCTTCCCTCCTTCCTTCCTTCCTTCCTTTCCTCCCTCCTTCCTTTCCTCCCTCCTTCCTTCCTTTCCTCCTTCCTTCCTTCCCTCTTTCCTCCTTCCTTTCCTCCTTCCTTCCATCCCTCCCTCCTTCCCTCCTTCCGTTCCTCCTTCCTTCCCTCTTTCCTTCCTTTCCTCCTTCCTTCCTTTCCTCCTTCCTTCCTTCCCTCCCTCCTTACCTCTTTCCTTCCTTTCCTCCTTCCTTCCTTCCCTCCTTCCTTCCTTTCCTCCCTCCTTCCTTCCTTTCCTCCCTTCCTTTCCTTTCCTCCTTCCCTCTTTCCTTCCTTTCCTCCTTCCTTTCCTCCTTCCTTTCCTCCTTCCTTCCCTCCCTCCTTCCCTCCTTCCGTTCCTCCTTCCTTCCCTCTTTCCTTCCTTTCCTCCTTCCTTCCTCTCCTCCTTCCTTTCCTCCTTCCTTCCTTCCCTCCCTCCCTCCTTCCCTCCTTCCGTTCCTCCTTCCTTCCCTCTTTCCTTCCTTTCCCCCTTCCTTCCTTCCCTCCTTCCTTCCTACCTTCCTTTCCTCCTTCCTTCCTTCCCTCTTTCCTTACTTTCCTCCTTCCTTCCTTTCCTCCTTCCGTTCCTCCTTCCTTCCTTCCATCCTTCCCTCCTTCCTTTCTTCCTTCTTTTCCTCCTTCCTTATTTCCTTCCTTTTCTCCTTCCTTCCCTCCCTCCTTCCCGCCTTCCTTCCCGCCATCCTTCCCTCCTTCCTTCCTTTCCTCCTTCCTTCCTTCCCTTCCTCCTTCCCTCCTTCCGTTCCTCCTTCCTTCCCTCTTTCCTTCCTTTCATCCTTCCTTTCCTCCTTCCTTCCTTTCCTCCTTCCTTCCTTTCCTCCTTCCTTTCCTCCTTCCGTTCCCTCCCTCCTTCCGTTCCTTCCCTCTTTCCTTCCTTTCCTCCTTCCTTCCTTCCCTCCTTCCTTCCTTCCCTTCCTTCCTTCCTTTCCTCCCTCCTCCCTTCCCTCTTTCCTTCCTTTCCTCCTTCCTTCCTTTCCTCCTTCCGTCCTTCCCTCCCTCCTTCCCTCCTTCCGTTCCTCCTTCCTTCCCTCTTTCCTTCCTTTCCTCCTTCCTTCCTTCCCTCCTTCCTTTCCTCCTTCCTTCCTTCCCTCCCTCCTTCCCTCCTACCGTTCCTCCTTCCTTCCTTCCCTCCTTCCTTCCTTCCTTCCTTCCTTTCCTCCTTCCTTCCTTCCCTCTTCCCTTCCTTTCCTCCTTCCTTCCTTCCCTCCCTCCTTCCCTCCTTCCGTTCCTCCTTCCTTTCCTCCTTCCTTCCTTTCCTCCTTCCTTCTTTCCCTCCCTCCTTCCCTCCTTCCGTTCCTCCTTCCTTCTCTCTTTCCTTCCTTTCCTCCATCCCTCCTTCCTTCCCTCCTTCCTTCCCTCCCTCCTTCCCTCCTTCCGTTCCTCCTTCCTTCCCTCTTTCCTTCAATTCCTCCTTCCTTCCTTTCCTCCTTCCTTCCTTCCCTCCTTCCTTCTTTCCTTCCTTCCTTCTTTCCTACCTTCGTTCCTTCCTTCCTTCTTTCCTACCTTCCTTTCCTCCTCCCTTCCTTCCTTCTTTCCTACCTTCCTTCCTTCCTTCCCTCCTTCCTTCCTTCCCACCTTCCTTCCTTCTTTCCTACCTTCCTTCCCTCCTTCCTTCCTTCCCTCCTTCCTTCCGTCTTCCTTCCTTCCTTCCTTCCCACCTTCCTTCCCTCCTTCCTTCCTTCTTTCCTACCTTCCTTCTTTCCTTTCCTCCTTCCTTCCTTCCTTTCCTCCTTCCTTCCCTCCTTCCTTCTTTCCTACTTTCCTTCCTTCCCTCCTTCCTTCTTTCCTACCTTCATTCCTTCATTCCCTCCCTCCTTCCCTCTTTCCTTCCCTCCTTCCTTCCTACCTTCCTTCCCTCTGAACCCTTTACCCTCTGATGGATAAATGATTCGATGTTTTATTTCTTCAATTAATAAATATTTCCACCAGCGTCATGAAAATAGCCAGACGGAGATGAGGAAATTTCAAGCATTTGTTGGAGACAATGGGGACATACCTGCAGCAGTTTGACAAAAGGCTAAATACTTAGGATAGTGAAAAGATAGACCCTAGCAATGATTCAGAAGGACAGGTGGTGGCCACCTCAAAATAGAAGCGACGCGCAGTGAGACACGCTGATGGTATGTTCATTGTAATATTCGCGCCTAGAAAAAATATGATGCAGTAACGTGAGTGGCTGATGAAAATACTAGACACTCCTACGAGGCCAAGGTCTGATAAAAACCGCCAAGTTACAGAAAACGTGGAACCAATGGGAGATGAATGCTTACCAGCGCGGCAAGTCTAGCTTGGGCACGCGATGGCTAGCATTAACGCGGGAGATCGGCTAGACAACATCTCTACGATCGATTCTAGGATTAATGGGCATATTCTTGACCTGCGCAATTTTTCGAGTTCAGTGATATTTATTTCATTCCTGTACCACTATTATTTTGAGAAATTTTTATATAATTTCCCCCTCTATCTATACCTAGAGCCGGTTCATTTATAAGTGGCATGAAGAGCCAAGACATGGCTATTACTTTTGTTCGTCTGAGGACGTAAATCATTACATTTTGTGTGTCGAGGACACAGGTTACTTTACATTTTGCGCGTCTAAGGACGTAGACACTTATACTTTTGCGTGTCATGAGGACACAGAAATTATTAATAAATGTGTTAAATTCAGTGATAGGTAGTCACAGCACTATATTTTGTAGGGACAGTAGCATCGACAATTCGCCAACAGACTGTTCCGGGGAAAGTAGTACCTGAAACGGCGAATTTAGTAGTCAGATATCGAGTGTATAATAATCTAACTTTTTGAATCAGCACGAGAGATGACATCGCTTATCCTGGAAGAAGTTTGGAACTATCAACACTCCGTCCAGATGGCTGAGATGAGCTAAGAAGCATTCAGTTGGGAGATGGCATCTGATGTCCTTTGACGGTTGACTGGCCGAGGATGAATACAAAATAATATTCTTATTATCTGATAAATAAACTTATGGTATATGGGATATATTTTGTTTTGTAAATATTTTGCTAGTGTGATTAACGTAGTATATTTAGTTTTGGTCTGACACACCTTTTGCATGGAAACAGCTCGCATAAATGTTATTAGTAGAACGTTCTTGTTTATGTTTTGTTTTAACTAACGTAGCTATGTGGACGACCGTGTTTGCATATGTTACGCAATGCGGTTAAAAACGTCTCTCGGAGATATGTTGTGTTTCAGAAGTAGGACTGAAGTAATATAATTATACAGTAGATTGGAGGGTAATTAATTTTTTTTAAGGTTTATTATTGATCAGATTCAGTGAGATTATTGCCTTTGGAGCAATGTGATTTGTGACGAAGAGCAGTCAGCTCTATCGTAGGTTTTAATATGTTTTTAATAGTTTGTGAGCATCTATTCAGCCGACCTGTGTGAAAAACGTTATGTCATTCCCAGAAGTGTGAGTGTGTGTATTTTGTGGTCATTACAAGCGGGAATTACAGCGTAGACTGATTTCTGTCAGCTTGGTGCCATGTCCATATTGTTACCTTGCGAGGGCAATTGTGGCTATTTTGATTAATGTCTGACCATATGTTTAGGTGGTTGAGATTTGTTGCTGTTGATTCTTTGAGATAACGGCACAGCTGGTCAGTTATTTTTACACACTGAAGTTGGGGCAATGACAAGTATTGAGGAAGGGGGAGCTGTTTCACAAGACGGACTGAAGGTTGCAAGCGAGGTCATTAGTGGGGAGTGCTTGTTTGGCTCCATAATTACTTGAAATACAGAATTAAGAACTGATCAATGATAAAAATTGTTTAAATAAATGGGAGTTGCCTACGAATCACGATAATCTCCGAAGCATTAGCTTAACATGCAGTTTTGTTCATATAAAGTAATCTCAGCCGGTCAGGCTTTTGTTGTTGTTGGTTTTAGTCCATGTTTATATTCCATATCAGTGACCTGGGAAGTCACGTGCGATGCTGTATTTCCTTGTTTGTGTATTGAGCAATTGGCCGGAGTTGGCAGCTCATTTTGTCAAGTGCGTCATCACGCAAATGGAGGGTCTCGAGAGAGATTCCTGTAAATAGTAGATTTTTTTTGTGTGTGTGTCAGCATTACATTTTTAAGGGTTTTTATTTGTGTCATGTCCCATATCCGTAAACGTTGATTTACGAGATGATTCTTCGTAAGCATCGTGGCTGTTAACCCGTTGTAAACGAACAGTCATCCAAAGTACTCATTCCTCGTAGTTAGTCATTACGCGTACATAAAATCCAAATGCAAGTTAGTGGAACTAGGATCCACATTTTAATAAGGGGAAGATCCGTCTGACTCCTCAGCATTGATAGATATTCCTGTCATGGGAAAATTCAGGGAGGATTTTTTTATTATTGTTGTTTATATTATTTTTTATGCACTATTAGTCATTAAATCATGTTATTATTTTACGTCTTGTCACCTTTCTTTCTTAATTATAGTTTTAATCCTATGACCCTTACCTCAGTAGAGCATGTTGTTTGGCGAACGTAAACATCACACTAGGAACTGAGCGCGACCCCTTGATCAAGATTCTTGCATATAAACACTGCTATTCTGAAGGGTTCACCTCTTTCCTTCCTTTCTTCCTTCCATCCTTAACTTTCTTACGGTTTTGAATTGAATTTTCTGGAATACTTGCCGTATGGTTAGTGGACTCTTCGCCCTCTACTATGCTGAGCATTCACAAGGTATATCAAAACTCATATCAGTCTTTGAATTCAAAGGTATAACATCATCACCTTCTGATATCTACCTTGAATACTCTCTCGACAACAGAGGGTGAAACGTCGGTTTACCAACTAATAGGGTATACTCGTCAAGAGTTCCTAAAAATGAAATTCGATGTTGTTGTAACAGCTGTGTAAGTGCGGTATGGTTTGTGGAAGACCTAAGAAGGAATAGTTCCGAACAATACCAAACAATAACAAATTGGATGCTTATTATACGTAGTATTGTCGTCATAATATAGCAACTCTTAAGTCATATTTAAAGCGTAATATTTTAAAATGAGACCACCATCGGGGTTCAAACCCAAATCTCCAGCGCCATAATGGTCCATAACGAGAGGTGTTTATTCTCAACACTCTTTCTCAACTAGTTTTACGTGAACGCTCAAATTTCGTTTTATAAGCCACGGGATCTCCCTTTATTACATGGAATCCGAATCACCGTACATAACAATCCACCACAAAAATCCTACATTCATTAACCGGGAATCGAACCCACAAGCAACTTGCCCTCTGCACCCTCCCGCCCTCAACTCCATGACGACAATGGTTTAAGCTATGGAGAGCTTTGTTGGTGACGATCGATGGCTTTGATTTGCACGCAATCTATGAGCTATACTCTGAAGCTGACATTAGTTAACTGAGGTAGCTCTACTCTACAATTCTATCTTTCTTACATTTACCAATGTTAGGTTGTGTCAGCGACACATGGGGTGAACGGGCATCGCTTGCAGAGCTTTTGAGCTTCAGCCACCACACACAGATCACTTCATAGGCCCATCAAAGAGTTGATAATGAGCTTTCTTGGGGTATTAACCATTGTTGTGCATTCAACTAGGGTAATTAACCACAGTGCAAAGAATCGCGTTTGTTCCCAATTGCCGAACGCATTTTTAACACTTACACTACAACAGGGGCGCATTTAAAGGATGAGGGAGGGGGTGTAAAATGTGTATATAAGTTTAACATTCTTTTGTAACTAGTACTAAAAACCTGGAAACAAATCATGCAATTTCTTATTTTAATACCAAACTTGAAATTCGAAGCTGGAAACGTATAAATAATTTGATTCAACTTGCTGTTATACATTGAAAACGTATTTAAGTTTCTGAAGAAAACATTGGCTTTAGACAAATTCATCCACACTAAAATACTCTATCTACATGAACACCAATTGGTGTTTAATAAATGTATTCCACCTCAGTCAATAAAAATTAAATTTAATGTAACTTATTAATAATTTATTAATTAATGAATTATACAGTTTCGACCATAGTGTGGCCTTATTCAGCGATGTTGTTATACAGGAACTAAAGTAAGTACGAGCAAATCTTTGTGGTTAAGTTTTCACTTGGGTTATCTATGAAAACTTAAAAAAAAAATATCTGTAACAAATGAGGGCTTTAATTTGATGTTAATAAAACTAATTTTGAAAAAATTAATTGGTATTGTATATTCCTTTAAATTCGCCTATATATATCTTTACAAATACTATGCATTATGTAAAAAAATATTTTATGTCTTATCTTGCATTCTTCAGTGCAATTGAAGAAAAATATTATCAAAACCATAATTTAATCATTGTAGGGGATTTCAATATTCCAACGATTTCAGGTACGTGTTACGATTTTATAGCGGGTGGACCTTGCAGTAGAGTTCTTGCAAATTGTATGTCATTGTATAACTTGTCATCCCATAACAATATTCAAAACTCCAGTCAAAGAACATTAGACCTTGTATTAACAAATATAAATAATACTGTATCAGTATTTAGAGAAATGGATCCGTTAGTACCAGAAGATGTTCACCATCCTGCACTAAGTTTAGTCATCAACTACATTCGTATAGGAAGGGTAACAAATAGTACTACAAAAAAGTATATAATTTCAAGAAAGCAAATATTTTAGGCCTGTATAATTCGTTGCAATATTCGTACTGGGCCCCATTAAAACAATCTTGCAATGTTGAAGAAGCTGTTGGATATTTTTACAAAATATTCAACTCAGCTTTGAAGACAAATTGTCCTATAATACATATTCAGTCAAAAAGAAAGTATCCTTGTTGGTTTAATAAAGAAATCATTAATGATTTAAAACGTTAAGATTATCACCGGGAAAGGATGACGTACAGTCAATCAAGTCTTGAATCTTACAAAGAGCTAAGAAAAAAAGTTAAAACTTTCATAAGCAGGAGTTACCGAAATTACATAAAACAGGTTCAGGAAAACTTAGGCGATAACGAAAAATATTTCTGGAATTTTATTAAAAATAAGAAAGGTAGCACAAATCAGAGCAATCAAATAATGACATACAAAGGTAATCAGCTGAATAATTCAAGAGATATAGCAGATGGTTTTGCTGCATGTTTCCAAAGTATGTATTTGCCACAAGCTGCAAAATACGTCATTCAAGCAGAAGGAGCTGGTCCTAAAAGTTATTCTCCATTTTTAGCCTGCTTTTCACATCTGTCTGTCTGTCTGTCTGTCTGTCCTGTCTGTCTGCCTGTCTGTCTGGCTGTGTGTGTGTGTGTGTGTCCCCCCTATCAACTCCTAAACGGCTGGAGCAATCGAAACAAAATTTGGTAAGAGTAAAGATCTATACCCGAATATCTCACGGCCATATTTGAAAATGATGTCAGTGCTACCAACTGCTAAAAAATCGCAATTGAAATTTGAGCTCCATGTCGGATATCTTGGGAGGTATGAATGGGAGCTATTTCAAAATTGGCACACGTATAGATAATAATATTGCAGTTCAATTTCCAGGAGGCCATAGATGGCAGTATTGCCAAAACGATTATAAGCCTGCTGATAGGTCCAATTTTAAATGCATATAACTTCTACACTATCAATTGGAATTCAACCAAATTTCGTATGATGTATGTGTACGTAACCAGATATGACTGAGCGTATTCTTGAGACCCACCAGAGCTGCCAACTGTTAATAAATGCTCCTAATTTATTTTATCCAAATACCAATATATCAGAAATCATGCAAACCGACAGCTTTAAACTGTGCACACGTATAGTACCTGACATTCTATATTAATTTGGAGTAACTTATATACGTCAGTGCTACCAACGTGATTCTAGCCTGCTGATAGGTCCAATTTTAAAATGCATGTAACTTCTATACTAACTAATGGATTTCATTCAAAATTGGCACAACAATAGATCATATTATTTCAGACTATTTCTGACCAATACATGTATGTCATTGTTGCCAACATGATTTTACGCGCGCTGTTAGATCCAATGTTTAACTGCAGGTAACATCCATGCTATCCATTGGACTTCAACCAAATTTTGTATTCTGTACCTTAAGGGATGGAGCTAAGAATATATTCAGTCACCAGGGCTGCCAACTGTAGTGCTCTATTAGGCTACATTATGCCAGGTATACAGTATTTCGAACTAATTAGAAATTTAGATATTACCAACTTAATTTCGTCATTATTCTAGATAGATCCATCCATATAGATTTATCATTGCATGAATCTTAAATTTTAAGAAAAGTAGGCTGTTTAGTTCGTCACGGAACTTCTTGTTGAATGATGTGACTGAAAATGAATACAAAATGGCTGCCAAACATCAAAAGCCCAAGCATCAAAAGCCCAAGCCCAAGATGGTGTTTCGCCATATATAGTAAAGGGCTGTTCAGATGTGCTCAGAGAACCACTGTGTCTAATATTTAACCTGATACTGCGACTCAAACTTATCCGTTATTATAGAAAACTACTAGGATCTGCCCAATTTTCAAATCTGGAGATAGGAACACAATTGAAAATTATAGGCCTGTATCAATTGTATGCGCACCCGCAAAGATATTTGAATTTATTCTGTACAATAGAATATTTAGACACGTTCAGAACTACATAACGGATAAACAGAATGGATTCTTCCCTAATCGCTCGACCACTACTAATTTAATTTATTTTGTGCAGTATGTAATTAATGCATTTCATGATCGTAGCCGAGTTGATTTTATCTTTACAGACTTCGCAAAAGCTTTCGATAGATTAAATCATGATATATTAATTTAAAAACTTTCTGATTTTGGCATCTGTGAACTGCTATTAAACTTGATTGCATCATACTTGAACGGTAGACGGCAATACGTTTTTTATAATCGCTATGAATCCTATGAATTCATAGCCAACTCTGGAGTTCCACAAGGATCAAATTTAGGCCCATTATTTTTTATAATATTCATCAATGATCTACCACAAAGAATAAAACATTCAGAATGTCAATTATATGCAGACGATTTTAAAATTTACAAAGTTATAAAAAATTTAGAAGACGCAGTAAAGTTACAAGAAGACATTGACCGTGTTTTTATCTGGAGCATTAAAAATCAGCTAGCACTGAGTATTAAAAAATGTTTTACCTTAAATTTTCATCAGCAAAATGTACATTCGATTATACATATACAATTAATGGAACAAACTTAAAATGACTATCAAGGACCTGGGAGTTATTTTAACACATAACATGTGTTTTAAGCAACACGTCTATTTCTGTGTCAATTCGGCGCATTCAAAATTCTGGGATTTTATATTAGGACAACTAAAGAGTTTACGCGCATTAAAGCCATCGATCATCTATTCAAAATCTTGGTCCGTAGCAAGTTAGAACATGCTTCAGTTTTTTGGCATCCGTATTATAAATCAAAGCCTCCGTGGCTTAGGCGGCAGCACGCCGGCCTCCCACCGCTGGGTCCGTGGTTCAAATCCCGGTCACTCCATGTGAGATCTGTGTTGGACAGAACGGAGGCAGACAGGTTTTTCTCCGGGTACTCCGGTTTTCCCTGTCAAACTTTCATTCCAGCAACACTCTCCACTATCATTTCATTTCATCTGTCATTCATTTAATCATTGCCCCAGAGGAGTGCGTCAGGCTTCGGCAGTCGGCACAGTTCATATCCTCGCCGCTAGATGGGGGCTTCATTCATTCCACTCCTGACCCGGTCGGAGACGGGAAGCAGGCTGTGGATTTTCATTATAAATCACTGGAAGGGAGCCTCGAAAAAGTTCAAAAATGTTTTCTATGGTACTTATATTACAAAGACAACAACATATCTGCATTTAAAGCAAATAAATTATATACTCAACTACTGGATGAATTCAACTACATTAGCTTGGCAGCAAGGCGCGAAAACTTACAGCAGGTGTTTTTGTATAAAACAGTTAATGGAATGTTGGACAACAGTGGCTTCTTGCAGCAGATTCATTTCAATGCCAGAGCAGGAAATTTGCGAAATCGAGATCTCTTAGTTTGCAAAACACCAAAAACAGTATATTATAAAAATTCACCATTAGTAAGAATGTGTCTGATGTAAAATAAACTTGCCAAAATCAACAATAGTTTAGACTTAAGCTCTGCATTACCAGTATATATTAAGGTTTTATGAGCTACAATTCTTACATTGTCAATGAATAAATTGTAGATGTTAGCAATTACCGGTATGGAATGTAATCTGTAATTTTGTTTGTATGTGTAAATATGTTAGTACTTATGTTATATCTGAGCTATATAGTGACTTATGTATCATTGTCAAATATTTTTCTAAAACTTATTTCCATTTTTGTTTGTAATATAGACCTAGTATGTACTTTTTTCGTTTGTTAAATCAGTAACAATTCAATACAGTGCAATGTACGCCTTCTGTAATTGGAGCCTAAGCTCTGTTGAAGGTATAAATAAATAAATAAATACATAAATAAATAAATAAATAAATAAATATGCAATATTATCTTAAGATGGTCAACTTGGTATGAAGTGTGTGGACATAAAAACAATTGACATGATGAATTCCAAAGTATTTTAATGACATACTGTATTTAGTATATTTTATGGGAATATTATAATACCATCTATTTTTGCAAAATTATTTTAATTAGTTTAATTACTACTGCAACCGAATATTTGTATATATTGTAAATCACCCATACTTGTAAACATAGATTTAATAGCCTAAGTGAAAAGTATCTGATGATGATCGCTTGACGAACGAAACTGGTTCCCGAAGTGTATTTATTGATCTCATGTAATTTATTTTAGGGTAGGGAAACACCTATTACAATTGGGTAAAATCGTGTTTACCGACTGAAAATCATTAAGTTTCAGTTACTAAGGCAACACTGAAAAATAGTTCCCTGCACGGTGATGATACTATACTTTTCAATTTTAGTAATTAAAATTCAAAAGTGCTGAAAGAAAGGTGAAGAGATAGAGGAATAGGCAATTATCGGAAAGCAGACCAAAGTTTATACAGGGTGTTTCAGTGAGAGCGTGCCGAACGGTTACCGTCACAATGAGCACATCAACAATAGGAACATGTGGTCTCCGAGGGCACCCAAATGTGCTATGGAAGTAAACACGTGAAACACGAATAAAGCGTCTTGAGTAGTTAGTTATATGTATTACTTGTTGACAGTATATGTGTACACTAGGCTATTACACAGGTAGCCAGATGGGTATAAACATCCAGACGACCAATGCTGTGTTTATAGTTTCTCTATCGTCCAGAAGGTATTGCGGTCGTACAGAATATCGTACGTCGTCGCTGCCATGCTTGTATCGAGGTTGGTGACCGTCTTGCTGTGCAACGTTTATGAGTTTCTACACACTTATACTGTAACTCTGGTCCATTCAAGGCATGGTTATATGTCAAAGTGATAATATACACATTTACTGTAAATAAAAACAACGAATAAACAATAACCATGCATGGCAACTTGCACCAGTGTACAGACAACAAAGCATCTGTATCAGTGCATATGCTGCCCTGACTCTTGCAGTGAGGAGGCATTGATTAAGGCACAAGAAAATGCTATACCAGTTGCTCGTTTCAGGGCAAATACAGGTTGATTATAAATATATATGTATACTTCCATGTATTTCGTTTGCTTTTGTATGTACAATATTATTTATCTGCCTCTGATGCGAGTAAATAAAAACCAGTGTACTCATTTACTGCCAAAGAACATAAATAACTGTTCAGGATATCCCAGTCATATTGGATATGTTTACGTCCATAGCACCTTTTCGTGGCCTTGGAGACCACAAGTTCTTATTAGCGATGTGCTAAGTATGACGGTCCGGATTCCTGATATCCGTTTGGCACGCTATTACTGAAACACCGTGTATAGAAGGCGGTAGTATTCATTGAGTAAGGAAATAAGAGAATTATAAAATTTTATTCTGTTTCTCCAATTGGACGTTTATAAAAATACAACAATTAATAGGAAAGTACATTATATTTATCATTAAAAAAACTAATAAATCATTAACTGTGCAAGGATGCTCGCATGACATATTGGTGGCTACCTATGTGCTTTAGTCAGTGTGGCAAAGCTTGTCGACCACAGCGTCCTGAGGACCCAGCGGAGTGTTACACTCGGCCGTTATCTCTATGCTCTTCTCTGAAGCCCACTTGATGATTCCTGGTTGAAGACATTTGCAAAGTATTGGGTTGTTGGACAAATCAAGCCAAACGAGGCTCTTTAGATTTTCCAATACCTTGAAATCTAAATTCTCCAAATGGTTATTAGTAAGAACCAGGTCTTCTAGCTGAGGCATTTTCTCCAGAGTAGCCCCATTAAGTTTGGTGATATTATTGTTACTTAAATTAAGACGTTTTAAATTCCTGATGTTAAGAAATGCACCTTTATCTGGTATTCTCAACATGTTTCTTGCAAGTGATAATTCTTCAAGATTATTATTATTTTCGAGCATACCAACTGGAAGATAACTAAGCCTATTATGATCCAAATTAAGCCTTTCCAATTTTGTTAGAGGTTTAAAACAATCTTGATGTATATGTTGAATTAAGTTGTGTTGAAGATCTAACTGAACTATCCCAGGAGTGTCCTTAAATAAATTCACTGTGAGATTGTTAGCTGAGACATTTGTCAAATAAAGTGTTGATAAGCTTGAGGAAAGAAGGAGAATACTGGCGTTAGGGAGATATAAAGGATTATATGACAGGTCTAACTTTTCCAGTTTGGGGTTATTCTTGAAAGTTTCGGAATGAATTATTGATATCTTATTGTGGGAGAGATTCACCTCTTCAAGATCTTCCTTTTTGGTGACAATTTCTCTGCTAAAGTTTCGTAGCTGATTATTGTTCAGGTGAATTGAAATTAGAGCATTTTTATCAGAAAATATTGAATTAGGCACGAATGTTAGGTTACAATAACTTATATCAATATGTTGCAGATTGGGAGCATGTAAAAAGTTACCTTCATGAGGTAATTGGATATTGTTTCCAGTAAATGTGAGTCTTGCAATTCCACTGGGAAAGGCATCAGAGGGGACGTGTCTAATGCGATTCCAAGACAGATCTGCCCAACGTAAATCTTGAAGATTGCCTAAAGCGCCCTCCTCAATACTGGAGATGGAGTTGTTATTGAGGATCAGATCTACCAGTCTCGGTGCGTTCATGTCTTCTACCGCTTTCTTGGTCAGAGTGGTAATGTCGTTGTACGGTGCACTCAAGATTAGAAGGCTAGGACTGAAATCAGAAGGAAGTTCTACCAGCGATTTAGATGAACAATCTGCGTTGAATTCGTCGACACATTCACAATCCTTTGGACACGTGGACTCGTCCGCCGTTGTATAAGGACACACCCATATTCCAACGAGAAGAAGGACAAGGGAGAACTGAAAATATAAAACGAACAGTTGCCATTATTTTACAGTAAAGATAATAATCACAAGTAGTCCGTGAATAACTAATTAGCCTATTTTCATATACCCTACTTATGTTAATTGCCTCTATCAACATACAAAATTTCAGTTTGAGTGCTGTCATAGATTAATAGATATTGAGAACCGTCTAAATATTTCGGATGGCCGCCATGTTGGATTTTTATATACATAGAGTTATTCAGGGTGATATCAGTAATATTTTCGGAGATATAGAATGCCGGTGAAATATTTCACCCAGCCACCATGTTGGATTGGTGAGACGTAATAAAATTTGAAGGTCACAGTCTGGGTCGACAAAAATAGTTCTATGACCTCACTGAGTTTCATTGAAATTGCTCCAGTCGTTAAGATTTTATTAGAGGGACACACACATACGCACACACATTCACACACACACACGGAGAAAGATGATCTCATACGCCTATTTTTTCATAAATGAAAATGGGTTAAAATAATCATAGATTAGAACATTGCCGGTTAAAGGCACAAACCAATTAAACCAAGCAAGGTTTTAAGAAAAAGCAACAGATGGAGGAGGGGGGGGAGTAAGCACTTAGACGTAGACTACTGTTACTTACACAATCAACAGATTAACAAGTAGATAGCGCCACAATTTACAAACAAGGAGACTTACAAAACTGGCAGCAACCAGTCCGAGGTGAGCAGTGTGAGACAATAGGCGCCGTGTAGGACTCAGGATTCAAATGTCAGTTAAGTTTACTTAACCATATTCAACTCTAGTGTGTTGTATCAATTGTGTACTCGTACAATGGCAAGCTAACTACATTACAATAGGCCACCAGTTCCAATAGAACGGTTGAATTAGAATCATAAATAACAAAACAATGTAGATGACACCATACCTGAAGTTCGTCACGATAATTAGGCACACTCACACATACACTTAAATGCACGAGTTTATATGACCGCGATGACGCAGCCCCAAAAATGATCAACAACAAAAAATTTTCTTCAAAATTCAGCGTAACTACCCGTTTTTTTTTTTTTTTTTTTTTTTTTTTGTTACATTGAAACGAAATCTACCATTCTTGGGTTTCTTGTCTATGTCTGTCTCTCTGAATGTTTGTGCACCTACCAACTTTTGATTCAGTTTTATGAACGTTTAAATACTTCATACATAAAAAGTGACTTCATTTTTCTTTAGTTAAAATGAAAAATAAAATGTTGCATTAAAAAGTGTAGGTTGTGAGGAAGCTTTTATAATATCGGCATTACGTTCAATGGCCAAACCTGACCACTCAATTCTCTAGTCTAAAGCATTGTTAGAGTGGAGGGAAACAGCTGAATTCTACATCGGGATATTTTGCAATGGTGGAAGATTTTGTTTATTTCTGCTTTCACACAAACTTTCAACCATATGAGTATAAAATATGTTTATGACAATGAAATTATATTGTATCATATATTATGGGGTTTGAAGCCAATTTTCAGTGTTGCCTTAGTAAACAAAAGTTTGGTGCTTTTCAGTCGGTCAACACGAATGTACCCAAATGAGTTGGGTTATACCCTAATCTTGAAAAAAATTACATGAGATTAATAAATACACTAGGATGACCAGTTTCGATCGTCAAGCGATCATCATCAGATCCATTACACTTAGGCTATTAAATCTATGTTTGAAAATACAGGTGAAAATATTTGCAAATGTGTACAATTATTTAGTTGCAGTATTGGTAATGCAACTTGTCGGTGAATGCTAGTTGTAGTATGTATGATGTTAGGTGAAATGCTAACATGCTGATAGAAATACGGAATTCGTCTGTCTGGAGTGACCTTATGGTTGTAAAAAGTCAACAATGGTTGTACTGTATAGTGCAGGCTACGACTTATCTTGTTGGGTGTCTTCCACGCTATAGCTGTAGCTGTAATTGTACATATCTACATATATTAAGCTCAATGTCTGTCTATCTGCATGTCTGTATGTCTGTCTGCCTGTTATGTATACAAATCTACACCGTTTCACCGGTCTGAACCAAAATGTGTATACTTACCCTTTCGAATCCTGCGGGTAACCCTGTCCACTTTAAATTTCTGACACACCACTCCATTCCCTGCATTTAGGCCCTTTGCCAAAAAATCTACACTGTTTCACCGATCTGAACCAAAATTTGTATACTTATCCTTTGGAACCCTACGGGTAACCCCGTCCACTTTAAATTTCGGACAGATCGCTCCATTCCCTGCATTTAGGCCCTTTAGCACAAATCTACACCGTTTCACCTGATTGCACCGATTTTTACATACTTACGCTTTGAAACCGTGCTGGTAGCACAGTCCACTTAATATTTAGGACAACCCTCTCCATTCTCTACATTTAAACTACCAGAAAAAAGGAACTTGAAAACCACGTTTTAAGGCCCTATAACCAGTCATATGCGTAGTAGTGTAACTGTAAGATTATATTAATAAGTCTATTGTTGGCTGGCAATGCGGGCTGCATCACGTCACTTCTACCAATGTTTTGGTGCAGAATTGCGAAATTGGTTACATCTTGCAGTCACGAGGAGTAATTGGTACGAAAAGATTTCTTAGGCCCCTTGAAACAGTTATCATCATGAACATATTATTATACCTCTGTATACTGTAAGTGCGATGGTGTTGGTGCAGAACATTGAGGTTGTCAACTGCAATAAGCGTTGGTGCTTTCAAATTTACTTTCATTTATTCCCATCCTTATCCTTCAGCTCTATGTGGCGATAAATTACACTAATGCTACCTGAGGAGCTCGGGACAGCTGAAGTTTTCCAAAGTGCTCTGATTATTTTACTATCGCGCTATGCGACAAAAGACGACTTTATTGGTCTCTGCTTTTCTATCATCCAATGAGATATAGACAATACAGTGTCTTTTATTTCACTTACTCCTCTTTCTAATCATATTTTTTCAATTCGTTTGTAAATTACATTCGTCAGTACTGTAGTTAGTAAAATGCCGTTTCCCTATTCATTATTACATTATCATTACGGGAAAACGACCTTATTGTTACGTCTATTATACTGTACATCGTATCAACCCCACTACCACCACCACCACCACAAAAAGTTATACTTTTAATTTAATTTTATCATTTTAAATGATCTTGTCGACTTCGTCGTTACGCTGGAGTCTGGCGTTACGTTACGGTGACGGACGGACAGATGCACTGAGGTGTGTGACGTAATAGTACCGTTTGGTGCATGTGTACCCCGACAATCTCTACTTCGTTAGTATAAGACAAAAATCCTCGATTCTTATATGTCACGGGTAATCTCGAGAACCACTGGATGGATTTTGATGCGGTTTTCACCATTCTGTAAAGGATATCTCGAGGAAAGATTCTGTAGAAAATAATTTATGTATGATCAAAGGAAGCGAAGCAGTAACGATTTCAGTGAAAAACGTCGAAAACAAACTTGGCGTCCGTGCGCTTCTTAAGCTTACGCTGGGCAAACCGTTAAAAATATCAATATACTATGAGCTTAAGAATTGGCCAACATGAAAAGTTCTACAAAAAAGTCCGGGAGAGCATATCTCTATCTTCAATACATCGCCCACTATAAGTGTTTTTAGACTGGATGGAAGGGGCAAGTCCCCGCGTGCTCTGGTGAGCGTGCGGCATCCCCCGCGCTGGACCTTGCTTTGCCCTTGGTTTGCACTTGTCCTTCGCGAGTAATTTGAAACAAGATAAGCAAGATAAGTATTATGCAGATAATTTTCTAACGTGTCAAGTTCTTTTGGCTTCGAGCGAAGCGAGAAGCCTCCAGCCTTTCTAGCATTTTTCAGCATTTATAGCATTTAAAATGATACAAAGTCTAGTCTTTCAGACTGACTGTCACTTTTTTTATTTTAGTTTAAGTATCATGTGCCAGTTCTTTAGTAGTATTCATTATCATCCATAAAACAAATAAATCCACCGGGCGAAACCGGGCACTACTGCTAATTGTAAATATTTTCACCTGTATTTTCAAACATAGATTTTATAGCCTAAGTGTAATGGATCTGATGATGATTGCTTGACGATCGAAACTGGTCATCCTAGTGTATTTATTAATCTCATGTATTTTTTTTTCAGGCTTAAGGTATAACCCAACTCTTTTGGGTACATTCGTGTTGACCGACTGAAAAGCACCTAACTTTTGTGTATCATATTGAACCCATGTGCCATAGGGTCCAAGGAGGTCGAATCCATGTATTTGGGGAAGAAATAAAAGAAACGTACAGTTTCTAATGTAACATAGAGAAAGATCAAGCCAGGATTCTAGCCTAACATTGTGCAAGCGGCGGGAGCCAGGTGTTCGAGAGATGAGATCATGCCTCTTGACATTCAGAAGGAGCTGGTCATGAGTATTAATAACCGAGTGGAAAATTCCGGCTGTTAGACAAGGAAGCCTGACTCGGAAATCGAGCTGAGCTTGCTTAAAAACGACAACACCGCCTATGCGCCAGAAGAGGAATAATTAAATTTAACCCGTTTACGAGTATAAAAATAAGTAAACAATTACAGTACGGTGAATCATTTCGAATTAGAGATTTTTGTGTAAAGAAAAACCCTTTAATAATTGCACAGGAGAAAACTGCAAACGCAAGTAGACGTCATAGGGGATTTACCAAGGCCTGTGGAGAGGGGAGAATGCAAATGAACAGCAACACCCACACAGTTGAGGACGAGAAATTAATTAATATCTCCGAATTGCACGATCGATTCTTATGCGCAATGAGATTATTTAACATTGAGAAGACGAGCTTTTTGAAGGTATAATTTTTATAATTGTGTAACCATTATTTTAAAAGTTGGTCACGGAAAGGGCTAGAGTTTTATCTTTTTTTTAGCGAAAGAGTATAAAGCTCCTGGCATCACCAAGCCAGGCATGCAGTTCAGTTCTTTCGACAGCTCGTGAGAGGGCGTTGCTACGCATCAGTACAAGCAGTATTCAGACAGCCGTGTGGGGCGTCACTCTGCTTCACACCGAAGACAGTTTACCAGTACTCCTTGAGGGGAGAAAACGCTGTATTACACCGCAGAATTAATATCCGATAGCCACGGGCGTCGCAGTATTAATAACTTGCGTGCCTCCATAAGGAGTTGTAAAGAAGAAATATTAAAATATCGCCGTGTTGAAAAATTAGGAAAATCCTAGTTACAGGATTTAGGTCCGACAGTACACAAGTTTACAGTGAAAAGTTCGTAAAAAATAGTCCGAGCATGCTGCGAACGTTGGACTTAAGGCGATAGGTCTTTAAATAAACGACCGAAAATATCATAACGTACGGAAGTACCGTAATAGAAAGATAAACAGTTATCTAATTTAAAGAACCCAAATAGGGAAAAACAGAGTAAGGTTCGCAACGTATTTCAGAAAAGTAGGAGTGCGAGAACCGAATAAACAAAGAAGAACAGAGACTATAGACATTATCTCCAGAAAGCAGACGAACTATTCTAAAGCACTAGACTCGAGAAGTACTAGCTGCTATAAAATAAATCCATCGATCATCGATAGGTTATCGAGGGGACCTAGATCCGAACAGACTTTCATTAGGATCGATAAACTAGATCTAAAAAAGAAGCCGTTCAAGCTAGAGAAATAGCCGGTCATCCAGAATAGGATTCGAAGAATTAGGATTCCAGGGAAAAGTAGATGATTCGAGACTTTCGTATTCTGCAGGATAGGAAGCCGACATTGAATAAATTTCACCCTTGGAAACGGGAGATTAAGAGGTCACGTGTGATAGGCTAGGAAAATACGGCCTAGTGATCAAAAGTTGTGAAGTGTAAATCTATCAAGATGTGTGTTAAAATAATATTTTTTAGTGTTTATTGTGTATTCTAAATGGATACACCAGTGTATTAAAAATGTTGTCAATGTTAAGTGTATTGAATATGTGTCGAGAAGTGTTTGTACATGAGATGAATTTCTACAATATGGAGTAAGTTAGAAAGTGGGCCAAAATGAAACACCGCACAAGGATAAAGGTCATGAGACGACCTTAAAAACATGTGAGTAATGAATTTCATTATATTTTGGTGTCGGGAAATGGTTGTGTACAAATCCACCGGAGTTTTCGAGTAAAAGGGAAGTGTTTAAATAAATAAATATTGAATAAAGAAAAACGCGGTCTGAACAATAATAGAAATTTGAGAAACTATAAATAATTATGTAAAAGAATAAATCCAGTAGAGGAAATATATGAATAAAATGCCAGTGTATTTGACGAATGTCATAAGAGCAAGCGAAATATTAATAATTATCATGAAAGATATTTAAATAAAAGTAAATTTGAGTTATATGAAAGAAATAGCTTTTGAGCTTTTGTAAAGAATGAAGATATGAAATAATAATAATAATAATAACCAAGTAAGGAAATATTAAATAAAGATCAAATTAATTGATGTGAACATAAGAGCGTTAGAGTTTTAATAAAAAGTATAGACATGATGTTCAAATGCATGTTCTTAAAGATAGATAAATTTATTGTCAAAGGAAAAGAATAATATAAAAATTGAGATGTGTATCAATTGTTAATATGGTATTATCAGTTCTTTGGATGACGCTAGGCTTAAAAATAAAGTATAGCGCAAAAGGAGCGCAATTAAAGTAAAATGTCACGCTAGGAACGCGTAAAAGTTAATGTACTTGGTAAATTACTTATGAGAGGTAGTTGATTGTAGCGAATTGAGAATTGGTATAAGTCCTCTAATTGTGACATAGTATCACGAGGCCATTGTGTAGGTTGTATTGAAAGGGAGCAAATGTATGGTATTGAGCGTAGGTCTTATGAGCTATAGGCTGACCCTAAATCGCATTTTGTATAGTCCTCTATATGGGAATGGTTCCCAAGGCATGTGAAGAGATTCGAACTCAGAATCCTCTTATTGTGAAAGCCCCTTTATTATTCGTCGTAGAATGTGTATTACTCCTCCCCAATCAATGAGGACCTTTCATAATTAATAAATGCCAAGATTACGAATGTGGTTTATGAGCCCAATAATATTGTTGAATTTAAACGAGGAGTAGAATGCCAGGTCTCCCCAAAGAATTGAGAATGAACGAAAAGCTGTTTGTAAAAGCATTAAAGAGAGCTCTAGCTTAGACTAGACGGGAGGGTTCCCGCATAGTCATAAATAACTCTCAAGTATCACGGTCAGACCCTTGGAACAGGAGGGGTGTCTGAAGGCCGTCTTGTAAGGAGTAATGAATACACCGTGAGTGTTTAAAGTTGTTAACGACCCGGGCGTTGAACCGAGGTCCTTGTAGATTGATATTTCCGCTTGCCTGTTCAGATCGTAGTTTTTTATGTGATAATGGTCTTATAAGACATATGAGATAAATAACAATCCCTATTGTAATGTTGTTTGGAAGTAGGATTCCATGAGTTAATTGAAGGCAACTAGGTTTCGGGAGTGACCATAGTTTTTTGACTGTGTCAAGTATCTTCATACTCTGGAGTACACAAGTAATTTCCTGATTACCTTGATGTATTTGTAAAACTAGAGAGAGATGATAAAAGCTGAAAACATGTGAAATGCCCAAATATTGAGTTAGATAATTAACATGTAATTTTAAATGTCATTATACATTTGTTTTGATGATTAAGAAAATATAAAAAAGTAGTATTTGAGGTGTACAAAGAATGACACCATTATTATAGAAAGCATTGAGCCAAAAGAGCTCGGAGTTATATGAAACTTACAGTTGATGCTTTATGGAAGTAAAAATAATTAGGAATTGTTGGTTTATATGGAAACCAGATGTTTTAATATAATATTTGTTTTATTCTTATGTTATTCCTTGTTCATTTGGAACAAGTAGATGATTATGGGTCAGTAATTTAATTGTTTAATTGTTTGTAGCGCCATAATTTTGATTAATTAAATGGGTTAAAATAGGAGTTGATTTTGTTGTTATTTTTGCAAGTGTATCCTCTAATTTATCCAAAATATGTGAGTCACAGAGTGGGTGAACTTACCGCTACCCCGAAAATCCCGAATTGAGCTACGCTGGTATACTGTGATCTGCATATTTCTTGCTAAAAGGGCACATGGGGGGCATAGAAGTAATGTGCTGGATTGATAACTAGAGGAACACTTAAGACGGTCATAACATGTAAAGTAAAGTAATGATAGGAATAGCTACAACGTAAAATATTAACTGACCGCATGGGTCCCTGGAAACTCACACCGAGCAGCCCTGAATTATATCATTAACCCCCCCTAGCAAATCGAAGAATTTGGCGCCCAGTACGCAGGGATGAGTTTTACTAGGGAAAACCCGAGTTTTCTCGAAAAATCAAAATTTTCATTTTTTTGAAAAAAAAAATGGTTTTGCGAAATTTTGAATTTTAAATACTTCCATAAAGGTTTTTGAGTTTGAATAAAGTTATCAAAAGGGTACGTTGTAGTAAAAACCCGTACCAAAGTAAATTTTTTAAAAGAAATTGGGACACAATGGTTCAGAGTATCATCTCTCAAGCATGTTCTAGCGATGTGGCATTAGTGGCCCACTATATTCTAATAAGATGGCATTGAGTGAAGAGATGCAACGGCTTTTGGAGGCTATAAAAGCCGATAGCAATGAGAAGTTGGAGGCTATAAACAATACATTGGGCCTCCAAAAGGATGAAAATAACAAAGTGTTCGAATCCATGAATCAAAGTTTAGAGTCACTAAAAACTGATAGTGCTAACATGGGAACAAAATTAGTAGATATCGAAGTTAACTGTATAAAAATGAACGATGAAGTGAAGGCTGAAATTGAGGGAATAAAAGAGGGGTCCAAGGTTTTAGAAAAAACAATGAATGACAAATTTCAGGGTTTTAATACTGAGTTTGGGAAAAAGCTAACTGAGTTAAAAGGGGAAATCACCAGTAAAATTCAGGAGGAAAATGGGGCACTTAAATCAGAATTGCAAGACCAAATAAGAACCTTAAAGGATAGTACGGTAGAGTCCCAAACTCAAGGCCAAGAAAATTTTAAAATTTTGAATGGAAAGTTGGGTTCTATGGAAACTAAATTAGTTGATATGGAAATAGCTTGTAAAGAAAATGTGGATGCATGTGAAAAGGAACTTGTAACCCAGATCCAAGGGGTGCAGGAAAAATTAGAAGCTCAGATAAAATTTAATAGCGATATCTGTAAAACATCCCGGGACTAGATAAAAGAAAGTTTTAAGAAATTAGGAGAAGAATTTAAAGGGGTAAAGGACAAAGTAGGAAATCTTGAGGGAAAAATCGATGAAGTTCAAACCGAAGTAACTGAGATGAAAAATCCAAATCAAAAGGATGTTCAGGGTATGAAAGATCAGATTGATCATTTTACCGGGCAGGTAGATGAGAACCTGAAGAAGTACGAGGGGGAAATAGATAAAAGATTCAGTAAATACGAGGAGCATATCCAGGAAGAAAGAAAGCAACGAAATGAAGAAAATCAGGAGAAGACCCTGAAGATAGAGGAAATAAGCAAGGGTATTAATGAGGTCCAGGAAACCATCGGAACATTAAAGGTTCATGTAGGAAAAACCAATACTGAAGTAAATCAGGTTCAAGACCACTTGAGGAAATTGTATAAGAGTCAAGAGAAAACTGAGGAAAAGCTGGAAGGAATTAAGGGAGAGGTGGAGAAGAAGATAAAGAAAATACGAAAAGACCTAGATACCATAGGTGACGTTAAGCCAGAAATTATCAATCAACAGGCCATGGTCATTAAGAAAGAGGTAGAAGACCAACTAAATGAATTCAGGGATAGTTACAGGGAGGAGAAATTCCAATCCAAAAAGGCAGAGGAAGATAGTAAAAGGAATCAAGAAAGAATTCAGAATGAATTAAGATCCCGGTTGGAGAGGACTGAACATAAGAATAGTCAAATGGAAATCCAACTCATGGCTAAGGAAGAAAGTGCCCGAAGGGAAAGGAAGTTAGAATTTGAGAATCAGGAGGAGTTTCCAAAGACAGGATGGGTAGATTCCCCTGAACAAGGCACAAATATGGAGAGGGACTTAGGAGGGGAGAGCCCTTATAAGGACCCAGGATATCCGATGGCGATGTCAACCCCATACATGAATCAGGCGAATGGCCAGATAATAAACATTATTAAATCGAATGAGGACAGACCAGTAAAGTTTACGGGTAATAACATGTCAATTACTCCAAAATACTGGCTAAAGGAAGTTGCAGAGTATTTAAACGAAATGAAAGTTCCTCAGGATCGGAGACTGAGAGCTATTGAAAAGCTGTTGGCAGGTGATTGTCTCACCTGGTTCAGAAGCTTCAGGTACACCTTTGATACGGTGGAAGGCTTTAGGGAAGCATTTTTAAAACGATATTGGGCAGCAGACGTCCAAGAGAATTTAAGGCTAGATCTGTACTCTAGGAAGTACAGCACAAATGCACCAACTAAATACTCGGAATTTTTCACCGCTCAGTTATGTAAATTCCGCGAACTCGACATTGCTCCGGCAGAGAACGACCTGTGTGCCGCCATTGCAAGACAACTTCCGTATGAGATTCAGAGGCTGTTAATCTCATCCAAAGCACGAAGTGCTGTGGAAGTGGAGAGTGTATTACGTCAATTAGATATGACGACTTCGCACGTAACTCCTAGGCATCAAAGACAGACTGAGCAAGTACACATGGCCAGCAGTCAGGAAACCGGAGAAAAACCATCGACCAGAAATCAGTCCACTAGCACTGATACTCAGGGACTGGGTCGAGAGTATGGGCACCAGGAGCCTAGAGGGATACAGCCATATTACAGAGGAGGATATCGAGGAAGAAATCCTAGGAATACGGGTTATAGGCAACAAGAGAGCCGACCCTATAACAATAACCATCAAAGGCAAGAAAACAGAAAGAAATGGGAGAATTATCCCAGAAGGAACGTATGGCCAGAGGATAGGGATGATGAATATCGGGCCGAAATAGAAGAAAGATATCAGGAAAGTCTTCGTTATATGAACGAACGACCAGATGAACCTGATAGGCAAAAAGTCCGTTGGAGTGAGGCAATCAAGAACTGGAAATCACCCGACCGACTAGACGGAGCTCAAAGCTTGGAACTACAAGCTCAATTAAAGAATGAGGGGAAAGGAAGCCCTCAGGATAAAAAACCTCCAAATTTAAATTGTCAAAAGTGGAAACATACCAGGAGCTGGGAGGAGGTAGAATTTGTGAATTGGATAGCCAGACCAGATGAGCTAATTAATGAGGATGTGGAAGGAATCCCACCTGTTAAAAGAGAACTACCTATAATTATGCTAAGGATAGAAGGATTACTGGTCAGAGCATTAATTGATACCGGATCCACAATAAGTCTAATTACACAAACCCTTCTAAATGAACTGGAAATAAGGGGCCGAGTATTAAAGATTCCCACATCAAGTGTAAAGATTAAGGGGATTATCCCTGAAAAATCTTTAACATGTAAATTTCAGGTATACATCGATCTGATCATGGGTAACGCTGAAATTTCGCAATGCTTTTTGCTGGTAAATCAATTACCGTATAATGTCATATTAGGTATTGATTTTATCCGTGAGAACAAGGTCATTATAGACCTAGCGCAAAACTGCATTAGAGTTCAAAGAGAGGATGTGGATGAGCAAAACATTAACCTACAGGAACAGGATGCGAAAATAGGAGAACAGGTATGGCATATGGAAGAAGTGATTGAGGAAGGTTATGAGGACATAGAAAAGATATTTGAAGTCCTCAACATAGAACTCGAAGATAATTTGGAAACTGAGTTCGAAACCAACCTGTCAGGAAAAGTAGAGGAAGCTAAAGTTAACCTCGAAAATAAGGAACAGTTAAAGAAATTATTATTGAATTTTAGGGACGTATTTGATTCCAAGCCAGGGAAGATTGAAAATTTTAAATATGCGTTCCAAGTCAATGATTGGGCACCGTTCAGACAAAAACCATACCCGGTTGCGGAAAAATATTACCCACAAACGAAGAAAACACTGCAGGAGATGATGAATGCAGGTGTTATAGAAAAGATGGCGACACCATATGTTAGTCCATTAGTGATTGTGAGTAAACCGGATGGCTCAGTAAGGGTGTGTCTAGATGCCAGAAATTTAAATGCGAAAGTCATACCAGAAAATGATTCGGCACCACCCATAAAAGAAATACTGAGGAAGTTCAAAGGCAAGAAGATTTTCACAAATATTGACATGACTTCTTCGTATCATCATCTCGAACTGGAAGAGAAAACCAGCTTGTTGACTGGATTTCAGTTCGACCAACAAACATATTGTTTTAGGAGATGTCCGTTTGGATTGAAGACCGCAGGATCTGCATTAATAAGAGCGCTTGATCGAAACCTGTCAGAGGAAGTGAAAGAGTGTACTATCCGTTATGTGGATGATATTTTGCTTACCTCGGAGAATATTGAGGAACATTTAGAAAAATTGAAGAAATTATTGGAAGATTTAAGGAAGGCTAATTTTAAAATCAATTTAAAGAAGTCAAATTTTTGTCAAAGGCAAGTAACATTTTTAGGGCATGTGATTGATAAGGATGGTGTTAAACCAAATCCATGCAAATTGGAATCGATAAGGGATTTTCCAAGGCCTTTGAAGGTAAAGAACGTTCGCCAGTTTTTGGGATTGATTGGTTTCTTCGCAGGACATTGTCCATCATACACCAAAACTGTTGCACCACTACAGGACCTTCTGAAGAAGGGGGGCAAGTGGAAATGGACGGAGGAAACAGAAAAAGCGTTCGTGGAGGCCAAGGAAATGCTCTTAAATTACGTGAAGCTAGGGTATCCTGATTTTAATCAGAGATTTATCATTCAAACAGACGCATCCCAGATTGGAATAGGGGCAATTCTATATCAGGAAAACCCGGATAACCCTGATAAGAAAAATTATCTAGCTTTCACAAGTCGGAGACTGAAACCACACGAGAAAAATTATACGATCAGCGAAATCGAGCTGTTAGCGATACTGCACGCGTTGCAATATTGGCGGAAGATCGTATATGGGTTTCAGGTCATTCTAAGAACGGATCATAAAGCCTTAACCTTTTTGATGAAGACTGATTTATCCAGTCAAAGGTTGATGCGTTGGGCTTTATACATTCAACAATTTGATGTCAAGATAGAATACTGCCCAGGAAAAGAAAATATAGTTCCAGACTATTTAAGTAGACAGCCAGAGTCCATAGAAGAGGAAGTAATGGCTATAGATTTGGAAGACAGGGATCAGCGTACTCTAAATGAGTTAAGAAGCATTAGTCAAAGGCAACGGGAGGATCCATGGATGAACATGCTCATATCTTTCCTTGAGGGAAGCTTGATAAGGGGAACACCAGCGTACACGGAAGCTAATAAGATAGCTCAAGACTACACGTTTTATAATGGATTATTATATAAGTTTGTGGACTCTGACCATACCAAATTAAGGATTGTTGTACCTGCAATTTTGCAGAGGAAAATAGTATGGTTAGCCCATAGATCGTTCGGACATATGGGAGTCGACAAAACAGTCTCGACGCTAAAAGAAGCATTTGTATGGCCGAGACGGAGAGAAACTGTAAGGGACACGTTAAAGACATGTGATTTATGTCAAAGGATCAAATCTAATGCATTTCTGATGAGGCAAAAGCCTATACCATTGTTGCCCGAAAGGCCAGGTCAAATCATATCTATTGATAACTTCGGACCTTTGCCAAAGGCAAGAAGAGGAAATCGACACATAATGGTGGCTATGGATGTCTTCAATAAAATGGTTGTCCTTGCTCCCATACAGAAGACTAGTACCAAACAGGTGTTAAAACGACTAAAAGAAAAAGTGATACCGATTCTGGGAAAACCTGAGAATTTGTTGTCGGATCACGGTAGTTGTTTCACCAGTGTAGAGTTCAGACGAGAATTAGAAAGACTTGGAATACGTCAGATTTTGTCAAGTATTCGCCATCCTGAGGCAAATCCTGTAGAAAGAGTGATGAGGGAAACGGCCAAGTATTGTAGAATATACTGTGCCGAAGAAAATTGGAAGTGGATAGATATCTTGGATATTATCGAATTTTGTATAAATAATACAATCCATGAATCCACGGGAGAGATACCCATAACGTTACATCGGAATGAGCAACCAGAGAGACCTTGGAGTCTGGTAATTCCTAGGCCAGCAGACGCTCAGCCTGGAAGAGATGTACGTATTAGAAGAGCCTTTGAGCATCTAAAAGCTCAAGCCGACAGGAGGCAAAGAAGAAATAGGCATAAGAGGTATCATCGACCATTATTAGCAGGAGAAATGGTGTTAGTAAAAAGACCAGCCATTTCGGATCCAGGGAACCGTGTGTACAAGAAGTTCCAGAAAATGTACCACGGACCGTATCAAATAATCAGAGATTTGAGGAATAACGCATATAGAATTCGGCACTGTGAAACGGATCACGAAGTGACCATGAATTCAGCAAATTTGAAATTATATTACCCTCCCGAAGATTTCGATGAAGCAAATGAACAAGCCCTGGTTATGGAAACATTTAGAGATGAATCCGCTTTTGACATAAACAAGAATAAGGAAGAAATAGAAAATAGAGCTCAAGCATTCGAGTGCGAATGCGAATTGGAAAAATTGTATTGGGAAATAAAAGAAATAATTGATTTTGTTGAAGAAGAAAATTTCAATTTAAGAAAGGATAATGATGAAATAAGGAAACGGGTAGGGATAGACCACACCCGTAAAGAAGAATGAGGTTCTGGGGACTTAAAAGCCCAGACGAATAAAGGAAAAAGAAAGAAAGGGTAGGGACAGAGCATACCCGACCTACACAATTACCGGATACGACTTTAAAGAAATAAAAAGAGACGGAAGGTACGGACAACGTTATGATGGCTTCGACGAATAAAGAAAGATAAGATTAATTGAAATAAATTTCCTCAAAATTTTTCGAAAATTTATTTACCTAAGGAGGGGAGAGATGAACCCATGTGCCATAGGGTCCAAGGAGGTCGAATCCATGTATTTGGGGAAGAAATGAAAGAAACGTACAGTTTCTAATGTAACATAGAGAAAGTTCAAGCCAGGATTCTAGCCTAACATTGTGCAAGCGGCGCGAGCCAGGTGTTCGAGAGATGAGATCATGCCTCTTGACATTCAGAAGGAGCTGGTCATGAGTATTAATAACCGAGTGGAAAATTCCGGCTGTTAGACAAGGAAGCCTGACTCGGAAATCGAGCTGAGCTTGCTTAAAAACGACAACACCGCCTATGCGCCAGAAGAGGAATAATTAAATTTAACCCGTTTACGAGTATAAAAATAAGTAAACAATTACAGTACGGTGAATCATTTCGAATTAGAGATTTTTGTGTAAAGAAAAACCCTTTAATAATTGCACAGGAGAAAACTGCAAACGCAAGTAGACGTCATAGGGGATTTACCAAGGCCTGTGGAGAGGGGAGAATGCAAATGAACAGCAACACCCACACAGTTGAGGACGAGAAATTAATTAATATCTCCGAATTGCACGATCGATTCTTATGCGCAATGAGATTATTTAACATTGAGAAGACGAGCTTTTTGAAGGTATAATTTTTATAATTGTGTAACCATTATTTTAAAAGTTGGTCACGGAAAGGGCTAGAGTTTTATCTTTTTTTAGCGGAAGAGTATAAAGCTCCTGGCATCACCAAGCCAGGCATGCAGTTCAGTTCTTTCGACAGCTCGTGAGAGGGCGTTGCTACGCATCAGTACAAGCAGTATTCAGACAGCCGTGTGGGGCGTCACTCTGCTTCACACCGAAGACAGTTTACCAGTACTCCTTGAGGGGAGAAAACGCTGTATTACACCGCAGAATTAATATCCGATAGCCACGGGCGTCGCAGTATTAATAACTTGCGTGCCTCCATAAGGAGTTGTAAAGAAGAAATATTAAAGTATCGCCGTGTTGAAAAATTAGGAAAATCCTAGTTACAGGATTTAGGTCCGACAGTACACAAGTTTACAGTGAAAAGTTCGTAAAAAATAGTCCGAGCAGGCTGCGAACGTTGGACTTAAGGCGATAGGTCTTTAAATAAACGACCGAAAATATCATAACGTACGGAAGTACCGTAATAGAAAGATAAACAGTTATCTAATTTAAAGAACCCAAATAGGGAAAAACAGAGTAAGGTTCGCAACGTATTTCAGAAAAGTAGGAGTGCGAGAACCGAATAAACAAAGAAGAACAGAGACTATAGACATTATCTCCAGAAAGCAGACGAACTATTCTAAAGCACTAGACTCGAGAAGTACTAGCTGCTATAAAATAAATCCATCGATCATCGATAGGTTATCGAGGGGACCTCGATCCGAACAGACTTTCACTAGGATCGATAAACTAGATCTAAAAAAGAAGCCGTTCAAGCTAGAGAAATAGCCGGTCATCCAGAATAGGATTCGAAGAATTAGGATTCCAGGGAAAAGTAGATGATTCGAGACTTTCGTATTCTGCAAGATAGGAAGCCGACATTGAATAAATTTCACCCTTGGAAACGGGAGATTAAGAGGTCACGTGTGATAGGCTAGGAAAATACGGCCTAGTGATCAAAAGTTGTGAAGTGTAAATCTATCAAGATGTGTGTTAAAATAATATTTTTTAGTGTTTATTGTGTATTCTAAATGGATACACCAGTGTATTAAAAATGTTGTCAATGTTAAGTGTATTGAATATGTGTCGAGAAGTGTTTGTACATGAGATGAATTTCTACAATATGGAGTAAGTTAAAAAGTGGGCCAAAATGAAACACCGCACAAGGATAAAGGTCATGAGACGACCTTAAAAACATGTGAGTAATGAATTTCATTATATTTTGGTGTCGGGAAATGGTTGTGTACAAATCCACCGGAGTTTTCGAGTAAAAGGGATGTGTTTAAATAAATAAATATTGAATAAAGAAAAACGCGGTCTGAACAATAATAGAAATTTGAGAAACTATAAATAATTATGTAAAAGAATAAATCCAGTAGAGGAAATATATGAATAAAATGTCAGTGTATTTGACGAATGTCATAAGAGCAAGCGAAATATTAATAATTATCATGAAAGATATTTAAATAAAAGTAAATTTGAGTTATATGAAAGAAATAGCTTTTGAGCTTTTGTAAAGAATGAAGATATGAAATAATAATAATAATAATAATAACCAAGTAAGGAAATATTAAATAAAGATCAAATTAATTGATGTGAACATAAGAGCGTTAGAGCTTTAATAAAAAGTATAGACATGATGTTCAAATGCATGTTCTTAAAGATAGAGAAATTTATTGTCAAAGGAAAAGAATAATATAAAAATTGAGATGTGTATCAATTGTTAATATGGTATTATCAGTTCTTTGGATGACGCTAGGCTTAAAAATAAAGTATAGCGCAAAAGGAGCGCAATTAAAGTAAAATGTCACGCTAGGAACGCGTAAAAGTTAATGTACTTGGTAAATTACTTATGAGAGGTAGTTGATTGTAGCGAATTGAGAATTGGTATAAGTCCTCTAATTGTGACATAGTATCACGAGGCCATTGTGTAGGTTGTATTGAAAGGGAGCAAATGTATGGTATTGAGCGTAGGTCTTATGAGCTATAGGCTGACCCTAAATCGCATTTTGTATAGTCCTCTATATGGGAATGGTTCCCGAGGCATGTGAAGAGATTCGAACTCAGAATCCTCTTATTGTGAAAGCCCCTTTATTATTCGTCGTAGAATGTGTATTACTCTTCCCCAATCAATGAGGACCTTTCATAATTAATAAATGCCAAGATTACGAATGTGGTTTATGAGCCCAATAATATTGTTGAATTTAAACGAGGAGTAGAATGCCAGGTCTCCCCAAAGAATTGAGAATGAACGAAAAGCTGTTTGTAAAAGCATTAAAGAGAGCTCTAGCTTAGACTAGACGGGAGGGTTCCCGCATAGTCATAAATAACTCTCAAGTATCACGGTCAGACCCTTGGAACAGGAGGGGTGTCTGAAGGCCGTCTTGTAAGGAGTAATGAATACACCGTGAGTGTTTAAAGTTGTTAACGACCCGGGCGTTGAACCGAGGTCATTGTAGATTGATATTTCCGCTTGCCTGTTCAGATCGTAGTTTTTTATGTGATAATGGTCTTATAAAACATATGAGATAAATAACAATCCCTATTGTAATGTTGTATGGAAGTAGGATTCCATGAGTTAATTGAAGGCAACTAGGTTTCGGGAGTGACCATAGTTTTTTGACTGTGTCAAGTATCTTCATACTCTGGAGTACACAAGTAATTTCCTGATTACCTTGATGTATTTGTAAAACTAGAGAGAGATGATAAAAGCTGAAAACATGTGAAATGCCCAAATATTGAGTTAGATAATTAACATGTAATTTTAAATGTCATTATACATTTGTTTTGATGATTAAGAAAATATAAAAAAGTAGTATTTGAGGTGTACAAAGAATGACACCATTATTATAGAAAGCATTGAGCCAAAAGAGCTCGGAGTTATATGAAACTTACAGTTGATGCTTTATGGAAGTAAAAATAATTAGGAATTGTTGGTTTATATGGAAACCAGATGTTTTAATATAATATTTGTTTTATTCTTATATTATTCCTTGTTCATTTGGAACAAGTAGATGATTATGGGTCAGTAATTTAATTGTTTAATTGTTTGTAGCGCCATAATTTTGATTAATTAAATGGGTTAAATTAGGAGTTGATTTTGTTGTTATTTTTGCAAGTGTATCCTCTAATTAATCCAAAATATGTGAGTCACAGAGAGGGTGAACTTACCGCTACCCCGAAAATCCCGAATTGAGCTACGCTGGTATACTGTGATCTGCATATTTCTTGCTAAAAGGGCACAATATATGTCACTAATACCAAGGAAGAAGAACACGGAAATTTTAAAAACATATATGATGTGGGTTTTGGACTCCTCCCAGCTCTCCATAATTAACTCCCGAGTCTGCAACGCAACCACTTACGCTTCGGACACAAGGAGTAGTACTTGTCTTATTTAGATAAGTAAACAATGTGCATATGTCGCCTCCGTAGCGTAGCGGTCAGCATGGTTAGCTGCCGCCCCGGAGGTCCTGGGTTCGATTCCCGGCTCTGCCACAAAATTTTAAAAGTGGTACAAGGCCTGGAACGGGGTCTACTCAGCCTCGGGTGGTCCAAATGAGTAGAGGGGGTTCGATTCCCACCTCAGCTATCCTCGAAGTGGTTTTCCGTGGTTTCCCACTTCGTCTTCGGGCAAATGCCAGGATGGTACCTTCTTCAAGGCCACGGCCGCCTCCTTCCCTCTTCCTTGCCTATCCATCCTGACCATCCATTACCTTCCCTCGTGAGGCCCCTGTTCGCTTAGCAGGTGAGGCCGCCTGGGCGAGGTGCCAATCACACCTCACCAGTTGTATCCACTCCGATTAGATGTTCCCACCTCTAGGACACTGCCCGTAGAGGCGGTAGTGGTGAGTTCCCTCGCTGAGTCCGTGGGTTTCACCAACCTGGAGGGTGAACGACAAAGAGAAGAGAAGAGAGAGAGAAACAATGTACATACTTCGTTTGTATCATTTTATGATTTTGCTATGAATAAGGTCTTCTGTATTTCCCTCCCTTTATAATTATGTTCCAGAAGATATCAAGGTGGCATCGCAAACAACGCTCAGTGCTATACACTTCTTGTTTTATCCGCCATGTTTCTCCAGGGTGAGAACGAATCTACGCATGAGTGAGAGCCGTAAAGTAATTACGAACCTGAATGTCCTCGTGAAATACTGTACATCGACGATAACCATGCATTAACTCTCCTATTTAAGTTAAATATGAATTAAGTAACTAATCGCGACATAGTATAAAACAAAGTTCCCGTTGGATGTCACGGGTAGGTCGAACATAAATTCCTCTCGATTTTCCTTAATTCCATTCGGTCGAACATCAATTCCCCTCGATTTTCCTTATTTCCACTCGGTCCTCCAAGGGACCCAAAAATGAGTTCCACAACTCCGCTCAGGCTTTGGCAAGGGGTCGGCAAAGGGGTTATCCCCAATGATGTAAACAAATGCCATAACCCTCCTGCTCGCATACCAAGGGCCGGCCGGGTCAACCGCTCTGATGTCAGGTCCGCTCATTCGTTAAATCAGGTATAAAGTGTTTGGCACATTATAACTTACATGGCAGAAAATGCAAGTGATTTAAAATTAATCATAATATTCTTTTAAATAAGTCTGCCAAGTTTTCTATTTTTTCTACAAATTGTATGCATTGTTTTTAACATGTGCATAATTAAATGTTTGTATGTTTTTTAACCTAGTCATATTAATATTTCAAACTTCGACATCTGTATACGCGATTCGCTGTCCATGGGTTCCATGGAAGGATCTGTCAGAATGAGACATTTCATGAGCCCAAGGAGGACTGCGTCTGCAAGAATTGCAATAATCCATGCCCCATATACCACTTAGTGGAATGTGTAAGCAGGTCTCAATCTCTAATCGCAGAAATGTCAGAGTGGTGAAAACGTGATTGTACACATTGTGCTTAATAAAATCATATATTAATATTAATATTAAATTTAGATGATAATAATAGGTGTATAATTTGTACCTAAAAAAATACTTTCGATATCAGCTGCGGATGCTGAAAATACTGTTTTCTAGCCTAGAACGGAAAAATCAGCTGCATTCAAGAATTCGCTCATGCGCTGCATAAGGTGTTTGACCCGGCCCTTGGCATGCGAGCAGGAGGGTTATTACATTTGTTTACGTCATTGGGGATAGTCCCTTTGCCGACCCCTTGCCAAAGCCTGAGCGGAGTTGAGGAACTCATTTTTGGGTCCCTTGGAGGACAAAGTGGAATTAAGTAAAATCGAGGGGAATTTATGTTCGACCGAGGGGAATTGATGCCCGCCCCACGGGTAATCTCGAGAACCACTGGATGGATTTTGATCCGGTTTTTTGCATTCCGTAAAGGATATCTCGAGGAAGGTTTCTGTTTAAATTAATTTATTTATGATCAATGGAAGCCAAGCAGTAACGATCTCAGTTCGTTTCCCGGTCAATGCATGTGAGATTTTCGAAGTGAAATGCCATGTCCTGAGGTTCGGATCCCACGTAAAAAGGAGGTCCCGTGGCTCATAATCTCGAGATTACCAGTCACGTTAAACTACAAGCGTCCTTGCTTTTAGTAACGATCTCAGTGAAAAAGTCGAAATAAAAACCTGGCTTCCGTGCGCTTTTTAAGCTTACACTGGGCAAACTTTAAAAAAATGTATAGCCTATACTATGAGTGTAAGAATTGTTCATAAAGAAAAGTTCTACAAAAACGTCCCCGAGAGCATATCCCTATCTACAATACATCGCCCACTATAAGTGTTCTTACGTTTCCATTTCTGCCAACAATCACCAGTCTATTACTGAGGCGACAGTTTACGATCTATCTAGGGGCGAGCCT
The DNA here is from genome assembly GCA_946902985.2 of Meconema thalassinum. Lineage (NCBI taxonomy): Eukaryota > Metazoa > Arthropoda > Insecta > Orthoptera > Tettigoniidae > Meconema > Meconema thalassinum. The sequence goes on from OX336391.1 coordinate 545,474,728, forward strand.
ATCACTCCAGTTACAGCCTACCTAGTGGGTGAGCCTATTACCCAAGATACAGCCAGCAGCAAACTGTTGAGTCAGGGGCAGATGACCTCGTAGTTCCGCCCCTTAAAGCAACAATAACTAACTAACTAACTAACTAACTAACTAAACTGTTGAGTCGTGTTGAGTTAAGACTTCAGAGAAGAGTGGTTGTGTATGGAGTTTCCCTGGAAGCGCCTGTGAACGTTTCGTTCCGCAAATTACACAGTCAAGTTAAGATTGGACGGAAGGGGGATTTGTGTTTCATGCACCTCGCCATTCTTTAATTACGTCTGACAAGAATTCGTTGCACATGTATCTCCATGATGATATAATTAATAGCCCAGTCAGTGATTTTAACCCATCATGCCGAGACGTAAAACGGTTATAGGTTGTAGTTCATTGACATCGAAGAGAAAGTGCTTATCAAGTAATGTATTCATAACTGTTCCCGGGCGAAGCCAGGGCGGGTTGCTAGTCATCAATAAAGAGTTGGTTGGTTCTTAAGTTTAGGGGTGCGACAACGCGGTCATGTAGCCCCGTGTACTTTGGGTGTGTGTAGAATCTGTCTGATAACCGGTGTTAATTGTGATGACTGTAATAGTGTGTGTTATCTGTTTTTTAATTTAAGTACTGCAACTTAGAATTTTTCAAATAGTTCCTACTTTTGCCACCAAGCGCCACCGTCAACGACTACTAGGCCAAGTTCAGAACTTAGCTACTAGACGCCACCGCAGTCGGCTCGTGGCAACGAACGTAGAAACCTAAGAGCGTTGTTTACATTCTTAACCTATCCAATTTAGCTTCACACAGGTGCAATTAGTGGAAGGTTCTTTAACATGTCATAAATCTATGACATGGGACCGCCGGCTTTACTTCCCCTCCGAAGGAAGGCATACTGAGGGATTTTTAACGCTCTTAAAAAGTTGACAGCTTCGGATAACGGCCCTGTCAGTGTGAGAATCGTGCATTGCGGAAAACCGTGTTCCGTGTTTGTGGAGGATTTTAACCTGGTGCCCCAGTTGGCTTGCTCACCTGACTGTTGTCGTGCCCCATCCTGTCTGATCTTGGCAGAGACAGCCTCGTGCCAGTAATGACACTTGTGGGGGCCGGGGCGATGTGTTAAAATACTTGAGCTACACATCCGTCTTTTTTTCTGTATGTGCTCCATCATGGAGCGGATATTACACTGGTTTTTTTGTAGTTCAATTAGCAGTTCCATCTCGTGCTTGGTGCCAAACATTGGCGTTGAAATGTGCTAGCCATAACTGCCCCCTTTATTCCCGTTTCTTTGGACCTGACTTGAAAATGAATTTCTATGTGGTGAATGTTTTTTATGGCCAAATCTCCTTCCTGATGCGGCGCAATGGTTACGTTCTCTTCTGCTGTTTCCAAGGTTTCAGGATCGAACCTTGGCACAGTCAGTTGGCATTTGAGGGTGCTAAAATGTGAGAGAGCCGTGTCAGTAGATTTACAGGCACGTTAAATATCCCCATAGGAAAAAATACGGCACCCCGATGTCTGTAAAATCCGTAGTAGGTAAAAGGGACGTAAAACCAGTATCATTATTATTCTTATCAGTATTATCATTATTGTCGCCTCCGTGGTGTAGTGGTCTGCATGCTTAGCTGCCAGCCGGAGGTCCGCGGTTCGATTCCCGGCTCTGACACGAAATTTGAAAAGTGGTCCGAGGACTGAAACGGGGTCTACTCATTCTCGGGTGGTCCAAATTAGTAGAGGGGGTTCGATTCCCACCTCAGCAATCCTCGAAGTGGTTTCCCGTGCTTTCCCACTTCCTCTCCGGGCAAATGCCGGGATGGTCCGTACCATAAGGCCTCGACTGCCTCCTTCTCTCATCCTTGCCTATCCTTCCCAATCTTCCCCTCCCTTCCCATCCCTAATGAGGCCTCTGTTCGCTTTGCAGGTGAGGTCGCCTGGGCGGGGTGCTGGTCCCACCGCCCCAGTTGTATCCCCCAACTAGGTATTTCAAGCTCCAGGACACTGCCCTGGCGGCGCTAATGGTGGATTCCCTCACTGAGTTCTAGGGAAAAGCTAACCTGGAGAGTAATTCGACTAAAAAAATATATTATTATTATTATTATTATTATTATTATTGTAATTATTGACTGGTTGTGTGGCTCAGCGGTAACGTTATCGCCTACAGAGCTCAAGAAAGCGGGATCAAATCCCGGCGCAGTTAGTTGGCTTTTGAGGGTGCGATGGAGCCGTGTCAGTAGATTTACTGGCACGTTAATGATCCCTTTCGGGGCAATATTCTAGCACCTCGGCATCTCTAAAATCCACAATAATTAATAGGGACGTAACGTCAGTAGCAGTAAAAACAAATAAATAAATAAATAAATAAATAAATAAATGAATAAATAAATAAATAAATAAATAAATAAATAAATAGACGGACAGACATTATAACATTTAATTCCATGTAAATTAGTTGTAAGTTCTGTGACTTTTTTAAAAATGCATGTTGTAAGTTATTAATCCTACCGAGTAGGAATTTTTTATTAGGCTATTGGAGAATAGCTGAACACATGCATCAGGTGATGATTGGAATAAATAATACTCTGGTTGGTTGGTTCCTCAGTTTAGGTGCTGCGACAACGCGATCATGTAGCCCCGTGTACTTTGGGTGTGTGTAGAATCTGTCTGATAACCGGTGTCAGTGTTGTGATGACTGTATTAGTGTGTGTGTCTGTTTTAATTCAAGTAAGGATTGCAGACATTGATTTTTCTTTTTCAAGTAGTTCCTACTTTTGCCGCCAAACGCCACCGTCAAACGACCAACTAGTTCAGAACTTAGTTACCAGATGTCACCGCAGCCGGCTCTTGAGGACGAACGTAGGAACCTAAGAACGTTAATCAAATGTTTAACCTATATATAATTTAGCTTCACACAGGTGTAATTAGTGGAAGGTTCTTTAACATGCCATAAATCTATGATATGTGACCGGCGGCTTTACTTCCTCTCCGAAGGAATGCATATTGGGGAATTTTTAACGTTATAAAAAATCCTACGACTGCGGCCGGGTTTGAACCCGCGATCTAGGGCATAGAAGCTCAGCATGCTACCAACTACGCCACCGAAGTCGCTAAAACAATACTCTATCCTCAATCTCAGGCTATCATAGGTACGGAACAGAGGGTATTCTAAATTCATCAAGCCGCTGTACTTGTATGTGTGAAGAATCATTCTGCTGAGCATTTCCGCACTTTCAAATGCCAAGTGACTGCGCCAAGTTTTGATCCTACAACCTTGGGCACAGTAGGCGAGAACGTTACCACTGGTCCACGTAACCAGGCAATTTAATACACACTTCATAAAAGATACAGTCAGTCTGAGAGACTAGACTTTATATCATTTGAAATGACGCATGCTACAAATGCTACACATGTTAGAAAGCCTCAGGAGGGCTTTTCGCATCGCTCGAAGCCCCAGGACTCTTTCAACAGACTCCATTACCCATTAACTTAGGCTTCCCGCGCGGGGAACGGAGAGTGGGAGATGCACTCTGCTGCATGAAGTCACGCACTCGCCGCCTCCGTATCGCATAACGCCAGACCCCAGGAGTAAACTCAGACATAGTGCATATGCACAGAACAACATGATGACGTCATACACGCCGTAATCGTAACGCATAACGGTAGACCAAAGCATAACGATGAAGTCGACAAGATCATTTGAAATGATAAAACGGTTTGCATACCGTATTGCCTTGGAGCATAGTGGGGATGAAAGTGAGGACGCACTTATTTCTTAAGCAGTGTCCACACCTGCTCTACACAATTGAGATCGGGAGAATATGTAGGCCATTCCATTCTGTGAATACCATTTCCTGAAGAAAGGGATTAACCATGCCTGCTCTGTGTGGACGAGCGTTATTCTCCAAAAAAGTGAAATTGGGGCCAAAATTGTCTGTATAGCCTTTCACTACAGGTTTCAGGATAGTATCCCTGTAACGTATGCCTGTCATACGCGCTGGGATGTACACAAGAGGGATTCAGTGACCATACATGATGCCACCCCAAAACATTGCACCACATCCTCCCTGTTGGTATCGGTGTCGGATGTATTGGTCGTGCATACGTTCACCGGGTCGTCTCCACACTCACACAGATATATCCTCATTGACACAGGCGAGTGTATACAGCCGATATACACGCACGTAAGAACGACTAATGGGTTTGAGACCACTACGGCTCTTGGCCAGCCATATGCAAAACCTATCTCGATGTATGTAGTTAGTTAATTCAATGAAATATGTCATCAGTTCCTTGGATTGCAAATCAATTTTAAAAGTAAAATAGGCCTATTAAGAATATATTAAATTAACATTTGTTTCTGTGTTAGTTATGACAGTAAATTTCAATAAAAATTACATCTTTCTAAACTATAAAAAAACAACAGTCTGGTGCTTTTCAGTCGGTCAACACGAATGTACCAAAAAAGAGATGGGTTGTGCCCTAATCCTGAAATAAATTACATGAGATTAATAAATACACTAGGATGACCAGTTTCGATCGTCAAGCGATCATCATCAGATCCATTACACTTAGGCTATAACATCTATGTTTGAGAATACAGGTGACATTTTTTTACAATATGTACAATATACAGGTTTCCAAGGACCAACGTTAAATATCCCACTATGTAGAATTGAAGATCTTGAATATCCGACAACTATTGTTGAATGCCATTTTTAGCCTACTTTCGATTTTTGCAAAAAATGAAAGTAGACTTATGAGATCACTACAGGGCCAAAAATTGTGTGTCTGTCTGTGTGTGTGTATGTGTGTGTGTGAGTCTGTGTGTGTGTGTGTGTGTGTGTGTGTACTCTGAATGTCTGTCCCCCCCCTATCAATTCGAACACGGTGAAACCGAATTGAACGAAATTTGGTACAGAGGTAGAGCAAGCAAAGGGCACCTCAGTTTCATGTTTTATATCGCCACCATCTTTACCAAATCTGAATGGCTACTCAAACGTTCAAAATGTAAAATCAAATAGCGACTAACCAAATTATCCGATCTCTACCAAATTTGGTAATAACATACCTTCATATAGGACGCGTCTTGTGACCAAACTACAAGGTCATCCGCCGTACGATTTCAGGATGGCGGCCGTGCGAATTATGCAAACTTTATAATCCATATCATGGGACCCACCAGTTCCGATTATCGAGCCGAGAATCGATTTAACTGTTCTAAAGGAAGAGGCACGTTCGAAATTAAAAGTATATTTTGTAATAGTATAGTGCAGAAGTGATTTTAAAAAGCTGAGCCGTCTCGGTAAGAAGATAAGATGGCAGCGGATATCTTGTGCCTGACTTATATTTCACTAATTTGAGTATTGCATGCAATATAGCGTACTGATACAAAATAAATAAACTTAGTATGAAATGCTTTATACATAAATAATATACTCCACTGATGAAATCGTTAGGTCTAAATCATTATTTGCTAACAAGTTCTATGTAAGTCATTTTATATAGATCAATGTTCGTTGGCACAAATGGCTCCGTGGTAAAGCGTTAGTCTGTCATTCATATGCCTATGGTTCAAACCCCATCAGAGTTTGGTTTCTTGCTTGAAATTTTACATATTTGTTGCTTTGTAATGACTCAGACATTTTAAAATTAAGCCTTATATTGTGCATATTACGGTGCAAAACATATATTTAATTAAAACATAATTCGCCAGCAGATTTGCTCGAGACATCTAGCAGCCAAAAAGGTAACTGCACGCCGGCCTACTTATTAACTTCCAGATTTTATTGAAAAGTTTCTTCTTCTGGCCGCTAGAATGCACTCGCCCTGTTAGGATTATATTGTTCGATATTTCTCCACTAGATTTCACGACTGGTCTACATGGGACTCCATTGATAGTATACCATTGACATTCTATGCGCATCGAATTTGAAGAATGACAGGATGATACTATGATACATTTTTACTTCTTATTTTAAAGGGTTTGTTACAGCCTATTGTGCGTTATTTGAAAATGTTATTTGAAGTAAAGAACAAAACGATTTCACATAGTAACTGAATTCTAGCCGCTGGTACTAGTTCAGGTTATTAATACTTTTATTTCAGGCAAATAGCAATCGAAAATATCCACATAGTTTGTATACACACGTCTCTGTAGGGACACGGAAAGATTTGTTAATTCAATTAGGGTTGTGAAAGCCATGCACAACCAGACGTGTAAAGACATGCCTCAACTCAAAGTTGGATGTTGCCCACGGCAAGTCGATTATGTAATAATAACAATAATAATAATGTTATTTGTTTTACGTCCCTTTTAATTACTGCTGCTTTTAGATACGCCGGGGTGCCGGAATTTTGGCCCGAAGGGAATCTTTAACGTGCCAGTAAATCTACTGACACGGCTCCCTCGCATTTGTGCACCCTCAAATGCCAGCTGACTGCGCCAGGATACGAACCTGCAACTTAGGGCCCAGCAAGCGAGAACGTTACCGCTGAGCCACGCAGCCAGTCCGGTCGATTATGTCTCCAGATTCTTGAGATACTTCTTATCTATCTTTCTTCAATGATGGTAGTAGTTTTTTTCTAGGTTGTGGCGTTTGGTAGAGGCAAATAGTTTCTAAGGTCTTCTACCAAGAAACGATTCTATTATAGGCCTACTCTTTGATAATAACAACGAGTTATAACTATACTCATACATTTAGGAGAAAGTAGGCTATATGTTCTTTACTGAACATCTTGTTCTATATTGTTTATTAGTTTATTGCAGTATTCAATGCAATATTCGTAAAAACATCATGCGGATGTTTGATAGTATTTTTCGACGACTTCGGAATTTTAGGGATTTTTCATTTCGATTTTTCGATTTTTGCGATATTCGAAATTTGAAGGGAGATTTTATAGTTTAATTCAGATTTTATACTTTAGCTCAGGATTTTATAGTTTGTTCAGAATTGTTATTGTAAAGTTCAAACGTGTATTAAATCGAACGATATTTATGTTTTATCAATAAATGTAATAGTGGAAATGTTTTCCAAGTATGTGAAAGGAAGTATATGTCAAAGAATGTAATTACGAAAGATCTATTGTAGAGATCTAGAGAAAGTCACGAACTGAGAAATGAAATGAAACGAATTTAGTGAAGAAAGTTTGTAAGTAATGTTTTTTTTGAAAGTATTAGAATTTGTTGAACAGACAGTAAAGAAAGAATTTGTGAAGCATTATAATATGGAATTAACAGATGCGAACGAGAGCATATTTTGAAAGAAGAAATAACGTAATGATGAAATGGAAGAAATGTTACAGTTTGTTGAAAGAATTTTGAGAAATGTGAGTGAAGTAAAGAAATAAGATTTTATTTAAAGATTATCAGTTTATCGCATTACCTATTAAATTGAGGCAGGGAGAGAACCAGTATTTTTATTATATGTTCATTAAGATTGTGATGACTGAAAGAAGAGTTTATTATTGGAAAGTGTAGAGAAAGAAATGTTATGGAAGTTTGCGAAGTATCTCGATGGATGAGATTTATTATTCCCGTTGTAGACGGAGGTATTTGTTGTGAGACAATGAGCCAGTGTGTAGCCATTGATCTATTTTTGAGGAAATGTCTATAGGGACAGACGCATGTATTTCATGAAAGTAAGAAGTTATAAGAGAATTGTTACGGAAGTTTATTAATTGTGGATGTTATTGAAATAGTCTCAATAGAGTTGAAACTCCTTGAAATTCACAGGACAGCGGGTCCTGGATGAAGTTAAATCTGATAGAAATTATAGGGTTTAATGGATCTTTGTTGAAGCTGAGATCTATTAAATGGTTCTTATCCTAATGTTTGTCATTTATGGTAATTATTCAACGAGTGGAAATGTGTATTTTTATTAAGTATTTTTATTACATGAACAGATAAGTTGTAGGAGGTTTTTGAACTAGTCTCTACTTAATTGTATGGATTATGGAATCCCAGATGTTAACGTAAAACACGAACAAGACTAACAAGGGAAGTCTTCGCGGTACTACACTCCGATCAGGATGAAATTCATGAGACAAATAGCTGAGGAAATGTACAACACGGGACAGGAAACCGCATCGGCTCAAATTAATATGCTATGTCATATTTATAACGTTAAAGTTATGACAATGACACGCGTGATGGTGAGCAGCAAGCCAGTGAGACTGTAACAGGTCTGGCACACGCTCGCTGTTTCCAGGCCAGACGGAATGATACAAGCGCGTGGCCTTCAATGTGGATGTACTTTTTTTTTTGTAATATTGCGGACGTGTTACCTATGATAAACACAATGGATGACATAGTAGCAGGGTTGCTACCGTAATTTGTTCATTATCCGAGATATATTACCTAGGTATTACTATATACAATTATAGAAATGAAATGCAACCGATACCTAATAATAAGTACAGTACTTTACACAATTAACGAGTATCACTTGTTTATCATGTCTTGTTTGTTTCAATCAATGTACGTATCAAAAAAGGCGAATGTCATGAACAAGGTGGTCAATACATAGATTTGTTTTACACCAGCCACACGTGAGTATGGCAGTATTTTTACACTGACCACAAATATCCAGAGAAGGACTTTTAAAACAAAAAACAACAGGGTTCGGAAAGTTGGACGGTCGTTCATATACAAAGCCAGCCTTAAACCAGTTATATGTCCACATGCTTTGAAAGCGTGGGGATGACAATTGGTTGTGTGTAAAAGACTAAACTTTCAAGATGTTGTTACGTAGGTGAATATTGAACTCTAGACCATGTAACAGCACACTATCGTAGAAAGTTCGAATGAAATTCTTCCATATCCCAAATCCAAATACATCCAGGGGTTGAATTATACCTGTGGTTACTTTTGGTACAATCTTGACATCAATGTCCTTGTCATTTGGTTTGGCTGCTAGTATAGCATCTTCTGTTTGTCCAGTCCATGAATCTAAAACCAGTACACTAAAATCGGGGACTAACAGAAAATACACATTTCGGAGCCACTCTTGAAATAAATGTTGAGTTAATTTACCCGACTTGGAAGCGAGTACATATAAATTAGGTGCAGTAAACAAGGTGTCCTTAACTCTTGGTCCAAAGACTTCGTTCTTTTCCTGTAATACCACAAGCAGAACGGAAAGCAGACGACCATCCGCGGAGATTATTGGTTGGACGGTGTAACTATGCGTTAACGAATTTAGGGATTGTGCTTCAGAAAATATACGCTTGTCACCTTTGCTGTGAAGTGTTCGTCCAGTGTGAAATTCCATGTTGAACCCACTTTGGTCTGTATTAAAGACATACATTGGACTATACAGTAGGTTTCAATGGCTTCCGCAACATCTCCAACAAAGGTTGTCGCACTTGCAAGTAGGTCAGCATGATTTGTTGTATAATTATGTGACACGAATTTTGTCACTTTTCTTGACACAATACGGCAAGATCATTTAAAATGGGAGAGCCAAACTTTCGATGCACGAAAGGTTTCATCACCTACTCGCCGTGCTGCCGCAAGAGCCCATTTCCAGATATCACTGTCATGAACATCCTTTCTTCCCTCTCTGGCGCATTGAAACTGTTTAGCGGTTGCATCGAAAATTAATTTCAGTTTTTCTTTTTTCTTACCTCCGCTCTCAACATGTTTCTCCCATATGTAAAGGTCATTACGACACTTAAACTTCTTATAACGGCGATGCACAGTTTGGAACTTCCGTTGTTTACCTCCTTGATTATGCCAAAATCAATTTCGGCTTTCTTATATTCTACACTTACATCACTATTGTCTCCCGCAGGTTCATCGTGCTCCCTGTCGTATTCTGCATCGTTGTCGGGGTCAAGCATAACCAAGCTATCTTCCGTTTTAACGGAAAAACTTGGGTCATCTATACGGTTTGCCATGAGACCTGTAACGAAGACGTCAAATTAGCCCCCAAAACACGGACCGAATTAATAACCAATAAAGTACATGTTCTAAACGAGACAGTCTAGTCAACAACTCGTTTACGGTGTCTGCTTCGTTCCTTGTGCCGCACTCTTACTAGCGCGCACCCGATGTGCGGACGCTTCATACAATAAAAATGGTATTGAATATTAATTTGAGCCGATGCGGTTTCCTGTCCTGTCTGGTACATTTCCTCAGCTATTCGTCTCCTGAGTTTCATCCCGATCGGAGTGTAGTAGCGCGAAGACTTCCCTTGTAAGTAGAGTGAAGTAGTTAGATGACCTTACTGTTCTGTAGTTAGATACTGCAGCACATTCCGTTTGAGAAAATACCTGTCCCTTATTCTGAGTGTTTTCGCCAAGTGGCACCATGTCGTTTTTAGCCAGAGCGTCAAGATGCTACAATCCCAGATTATTTCCAGCCGGAGGATATTGGTGGATCATCCAGATATAAGGGTACAGTACTGTATGGTAGAATTTGTCGATGTGAACTAAATGATACCTCATTCGTAACTGCGCGACGTACATATGTTAAGCAAGCACAGACAGTACCATAACTGTCATTCGACTGTTAGAAATGGCACAGGATAGAGAAGCGTGAGCCGGACCAATGCACCACGTACTTTAATCCTCTCCTTATCGAATGTTATACCAAATACTGTTTTTCCGTATACTTATACTTTTTGAACTACAGTAGTTTCTAGTGTTTCAAATTTCACGTTTCATTCGTTTGTCTATAATAGTGACCCCTCTTTGAAAGACGTTCAACATCAATGAAATAACAAGATAACTCGAGTATAACACTCCCGATCCCACCTATCGTAGCTGAGTTCGTAAAAGCTTCAATTTCTTGCGAGGCTCTCGTCTTCTAACTTTCCTGTCAAACCCTATCGATCATCCCTTGTTCTCTCCTGAATCCAAAGGTATTATATTGTAATCTTGAGGTAGGTTGGTTTTTTCCATAGTTTAAGGGCTGCGACAACGCGGTGTAGAATCTGTCAGATAACCGGTGTTAATTGTGATGACTGTATTATTTTGTGTCATCTGCTTTTAATTCAAGTAAGGACTGCTGACGATAATTTCAAGTAGTTCCTACTTTCGCTACCAAATGCTACCGTCCACGACACCTAGCTGTGAACTTAGCTACTGCTACATGCCATCGCAACCAGCGCCTGGTGACGAACATTGGAAATTAAGAGCATTAATCAAACCTAACCAACAAATTTTGATTCACGCAAGTTTAGTTAGTGAAAGGTTCATTTACATGCCAGCTTTACTTCCCCTCCGAAGGAAGACATACTGATGAATTTTTAACGCTCTTAAAAGAATCCGACGACGGCCGGGTTTGAACCGACGACCTTGGGCATAGAAACTCAGCATGCTACTCTTGAGGTAGACCGACACACTCGCATCATACTAGTCATTCCTATTTGTATGGATAATGATAACATCAATCGTCAGCCATTAATGCAATTTACGGCACGTTATGTTTTATTTCGCTGGCAAAGAGACATAAATTTGCATTTAGTGTTTATTATATCAGTTAAATCCATGATGGATGCTTCATTGGTTATATTGTATTGATACACAATCCGTGACAACTTAATAATCTGCAATAATAATGTTTGATATTCTAAACGTATTTTCAGCTAGGGTTGTGAATGTGTAACGGTCAGAGACCACGCCTCTCACTAAGATGGACCAGATTTGATTCCCTGGTAAATGCATATGACAATTTGACCGTTAAATGCTACGTCCAGTTTGGTTCGGATTCTGATACAAACCTGCTAAAATAAATGAATGTATGGTCAACTATCAACAAGAGCAATTTATTAACTTAATATTTCAAAAATTAATGGCTGGAATTTTTCTTGTACTTTCATACAGCTATAAGTTTAGCCTATTTTCATTTTATGAATAAGTATGCTTATGAGATCACCTTTTGTCCGTGTGTGTATGTGTGTGCGTATGTGTGTGTCCCACTAATAACTTATATATGGCTGGAGCGATTTCAATGAAACTCGGTAAGATCATAGCACCATTTTGGCCAACCCCGACCGTACCCTTCAAATATTATTACGTCTTACCAATCCAACATGGTGGCTGTGCGAAATATTTCACCAGCAATCAATATCTCCGAAACTATTACCGATATCACCGTGAAATCTTGTACGGTGATAAAGGGTACTACTCTAAGTTCGCCTATGAGACTTTCAAAAACCTGGAAACTTCAAAACCAACATGGCGGCCAAGTGAATTTGAAACATTATAATAGACATTCCTCGCGATTTAACCATCCAAACGCAATGAAACTAGGTACACCAAATGTTTATACATATTGTAATGCACTGGCATCTAATTTAGTTCAGTTGTTTACATAACGTCAAGATGTCAGCTGCGCGAAATTTTAAAATTAAGTTTTCATTTATTGTGTCGTAATCATGCGATTGAAGTGAAAGTTTGAATAATGAACCTATGCAATAGTTTTCCTTCAATGGCACATAACTCTATGATCTATACATATAACAATCCGACATGGTGACCATTCGAAATGTTTAGATGGTTCTCAATATCTACGAATCTTTTAAAGCAATCAAACTGATTTTTTTTTTGTCTTCACAGAGGCTATGAACATAAGTTCACCTAGAGGATTTTCAATAACCTGGTGACCACAAATCGAACATGGCGGCTACACGAAGTATAAATATTTAAATGAACGTTTCTCGCGATTTAACCATCCGAGTGAAACTTGGTACGGTAAATGTTTATACAAATTTTAATCCAATGGCATCTAATTTATTTCAATTGTTTTCATAGCCACAAGATGGCTGCTGTACGAAATTTTAAAATCTCGTTTTTACTTCTTGTGTCCTAATCATGCGATTGAATGAATACTACACGTACACAATAATCTTCATGTAATTGTACAAAACACTAACACCTACATATTTAAAAATCCAACATGGTGACCAACCGAAATATTAGATGGTTCTCAATATCTACGAATCCATTACAGCAATCAAACTGAAATGTTGTATGTTGATAGAGGCAATTAACATAAGTAGGTTATATGAAAATAGGCTTTAGTTCTTCACGGAACTACTTGATGAAAATACGATTATACAAATTTCCTTCTTGCTCCGCGAAATTTTTTTCATTTCCTCTTCCTCCTATAGGCCACCTCGTACTGTAGCGGATAGCATTTCGATTAAGAAAAATAGATCAGTCAGCTCAAATATAATTTAATTTGCTTCAGTAACTACCATGAACAGAGAAATGGGTTGGTAGATTATTTTATCCATTAAACAAAATATAAATGTTATAAACTATGTAAAAGCCCATCAGCAAATGCGAACAGTAGCAATTTACGTATTTGCCAACCAGAGAAGTCTGCTATGGCTGAACATGCCGTACAGTGTGTTCATCAAAATGATTTTGATGGAACATCTGTCATCTATATGGAGAAACATTTCACACCTCGAATCATTCGAGAGGTGATTGAAATAACTAAACAACCTAAGAACTCGGTGATGGTTATTTCGTGAGCAGATCATGGTTGCCCTCAAAAATTACATTACCATCTTCTTCTTGGTCTCGGGACGTCATGGATTAGCAATTCATGTTTCAACATGGCTTCCTATCGCGTAACTTTCTTTATCATTGAAGACCACATGCCATTGTTAACTCGTTTTTTCTTTAATTCTACACACATCAAAAAAAGTTTTGCATCACCTCGGTTCCAAGAGTTCCGGAACCGTTAAATACAAAGGGAATAGAGATCAACACAAACAACATTTCAGCTCGTTTTATTGCTCATGAGACCCACACATTGCATGTTGTACCATCATACAGCTAGACTTTCAGCATTTGTGGTCCAGATTGCAGTACACACCACTACCTCTAATACCCAGTAGCACGTCCTCTTGCATTGATGCATGCCTGTATTCGCCGTGGCATACTATCCACAAGTTCATCAAGACACTGTTGGTCCAAATTGTCCCACTCCTCAACGACAATTCGGCGTAAATCTCTCAGAGTGGTTGGTGGGTCAAGACGTCCATAAACAGCCCTTTTCAACATATCCCAGGCATGTTCGATAGGGTTCATGTCTGGCGAACATGCTGGCCACTGTAGTCGAGCGATGTCGTTATCTTGAAGGAACGCATTCACAAGATGTGCACGATGAGGTCGAGAATTGTCGTCCATGAAGACAAATGCCTCTCCAATATTCTGCCGATATGGTTGCACTATGGGTCGGAGGATGTCATTCAGGTATCGTAAAGCCGTTTCGGAGCCTTCCATGACCACCAGTGGCGTACGTCGGCCCCACATAATGCCACCCCAAAACATCAGGGAACCACCACCTTGCTGCACTCGCTGGACAGTGTGTCTAAGACGTTCAGCCTGACCAGGATGCCTCCAAACACGTCTCCGACGATTGTCTGGTTGAAGGCATATGCGACACTCATCGGTGAAGAGAACGTGATGCCAATTCCGTGGGGTCCATTCAGCATGTTGTTGGGCCCATCTGTACCGCGCTGCATGGTGTCGGGGTTGCAAAGCTGGACCTCGCTATGGACGTCGGGAGTGAAGTTGCGCATCATGCAGCCTATTGCGCACAGTTTGAGTTGAAACACGACGTCCTGTGGCTGAACGAAACGCATTATTCAACATGGTGGCATTGCTGTCAGGGTTCCTCCGAGCGGCAATCCGTAAGTAGCGGTCATCCACTACAGTAGTAGCCCTTGGGCGGCCTGAGCGAGGCCTGTCATCGACAGTTCCTGTATCTCTGTACCTCCTCCATGTCCGAACAACATCGCTTTGGTTCACTCTGAGACGCCTGGAAACTTCCCTTGTTGAGAGCCCTTCTTGACACAAAGTAACAATGCGGACGCGATCGAACTGCGGTATTGACCTTCTAGGCATGGTAGAACTACAGACAACATGAGCAGCGTACCTTCGTCCTGGTGGAATGACTGGAACTGATCGGCTGTCGTACCCCCTCCGTCTAATAGGCCCTGCTCATGCATGGTTGTTTACATCTTTGAGCAGTTTTAGTGACATCTATGAACAGTCAAAGGGACTGTATCTTGGATACAATATACACAGTCAACGTCTATATGCCGGAGATCTGGGAACCGAGGTGATGCAAAACTTTTTTTGATGTGTGTATTTTTGACCAAGGGGTAAGCCCTTGTCTTGAAACGTTGCTAATTTTAAAAATTTCAAATCGAGCTAACGGCCCCAAAGCTACATCATGGATTATTATTATTTTTATTGGCTTGCCACGGTGGGTGAGTGGATAGCGTGTCGGTCTACTAACCCCAAGATTGCAGGTTCGCCCCTGACCGTGGTAAGTGATTTTTGAAAGGCGGCAAAAATACGATACGCATGTCATACGATGTTGGCATGTCAAAGAACCCATTTGAATTCAGTAGGCCGAGTTCATAATGGCAAAATTAATCTCGGGAGTTTCCGCCAGCACAAAGTTCCTCATTTCTCTACTAGAAAGCGCTATTGTGTTCAAGGAGATTAGATATCTAACATCTAACCTCCTTGACTTTCATAGTCAAGGAACTACGAAATTCGACACGCAAGCTACCCTCTGGGTGTCAAATAGCAAAGCTTGCACCAGGCACCCGAGGCCATACGATATTATTATTATTATTATTATTATTATTATTATTTTTATTTATTAAAACTCAGCAATTTTTCTAGGTTTGTGCCGTGTCTTGTGTGGGGTTTTGCCTTGGACACCAAGCTGGCTCATCAGAGAGCTCTTGGTGTTCGCGCCCGGACCCCCACACTAGTAGCGAACTGCGCGCTACGTCCCTTTTGATGAAGCGCAGCTGCGCCTCTTTACTGCGAGAACTAAAAGCTCAAGCAGCCATAACCTACCTACGAAGATTTCCAAAAAGAGGGTGTATTGGGTTTCACGGCCAGTGAATTAAAACTCAGCAATTCTTCTAGGTTTGAGCCGTGAGCCTGCTTGGTGTCCTTGGCGAAACCCCACGCAGGACACGGCACAAGCCTAGAAGAATTGCTGAGTTTTAATTCACTGGCCGTGAAAGCCAATATACCATATTTATTTATTATTCGCTCATCGGCCAACTAGGGCCCACGATAAGTTCCACCATAGATTCTGGCGTTTATTCAATTTACGATTGATCCAGTAGGTTTTCATTAGCTTGCTGTGTCGAGCACGGCGTTCATCATCCCACTTTGAACCGGTTGTCCATTTCTCATCTTGGAATGTCCCAAAAGTCACGATGCTTTTTCGGAAAAGGTCTCGTTTGTGCGCGTCATCTGGTCGGAAGCCCATTTCTTGGAGGTCTTTCTTGACGTTAAGCAACGTTTTATGTAAATTGTTTTAAGAACCTTGGTGTATTGATAACCATATAGGTCTAGATCACTCGCGCAGTTAACACTTTCGATGAAATTTGAATTTAGTAACTTCTTAGGAATTCTTTATTGCCACTAACATTTTATATTGGTAGCACTGATTCTTAAAGTTTTACATGACACTCGGAGAAGAAAAGTCGACATATTGAACGACATTTTAGGGACTTTAAAAAACAACACTACGAGTTCGTACAAAAAAAAGTGCGTAGGCCCTACTATCCCGTGGCCGATAGCCGTACTATCTTTCATTAATAGCAACTAAGATGTCCTTATAGCAACATATAGATGTCCGTACTGTACTAAAATATATAGGCCTAGATGACGAACACTTGTTGCAATGGTAACCACCGGATATCCGTGTCGGTTTATTGTCAACGTGAATCGCAGATAGCCCCCAGTAATAAAACATATCTATGTTAAAACGAAGAAATGAGTGGGGCTTCAAAAAATCAATGTTACTGTAATCACTTAGTGGAAGAGTGCTACAAGTGTCACGTATGCATAATAATAGGGAAAGGACTGGCTTGTAGTTCAGTTGGACGGGTTCCCTCCCTTTTACGTTAAACCGGGCTTCGTTTAGTTATCCGCGGGACCTTCGCCCGAATAATAGCTAGCTCCATGTATGTCAGCGTGATCTTGCTTACAATTCTCAGATTTGTTGATGTGTATTATCGTTGTTCACACACAATACCTGTTTGTAACACTCGTCCTCTCATGATAACCAATATACGGTACTTACATGAGGTAACTGTTACTCCCAAGTGGCTTTTCTTGGTTCTAGTCTTACGCAATTGCAAGTAAGGTTGCCGAGAACGATGTACTTCTTCATCTTCTCCTTCTGAATTCTCCTAAACCACGCCCCTTCTACCATACGATGTTCACGTCTTTCAAATCTTCCTGACATGAGGAACTGTATGTTCCCGACTGCCACAGTTGGACAAAATTCTCACAAAATGTATTTTTGATACAAAATTCAAAATACAATACCTGAATCCACGAACATACACAATACAAAATTGTATTTTAAAATAAATCTGAAAATGCCTAATACTTCCAGCTAAAAGAATTTTAATTCCATTAAGATTTTTGACTGAAAGTGTTCAATATTTTATTTTAAATTTTATTTTATAACTCAGATTTGTATATTGTATTTTCAAGGATTGAGTTTTTAGCCTACTTTCGATTTTTGCAAAAAATGAAAGTAGACTTATGAGATCAACACAGGGCGAAAAAAGTGTGTCTGTCTGTGTGTGTGTATGTGTGTGTGTGAGTCTGTGTGTGTGTGTGTCTGTGTGTGTGTGTGTGTGTCTGTGTGTGTGTTAGTGTGTGTACTCTGAATGTCTGTCCCCCCCCCCTATCAATTCGAACACGGTGAATGCGAATTGAACGAAATTTTGTACAAAGGTAGCACTAGCGAAGGACACCTCAGTGTCATGTTTTATAGGGCCGCCATCTTGACGGAAACGTAATGGCGGCCACACAAATGTTCAAAGCTTAAATCAAATTACGACTAACCTAATCATCCGATCTCTACCAAATTTTGCAACAACATACCTTTATGGGGGGAGCATCCTTTGACCAAACTAATAGGACATCAGCGTAATAGTTTGCGGATGGCGGCCATCTTTGTGTGAAAATCGATTCCCCCTATTAATTCGAACACGGTGCAACCGAATGGAACGAAATTTGGTACAGAGGTAGTACTAACAAAAGGCACCTCAGTGTCATGTTTTATATTGGCGCCATCTTGACGGAAACGTAATGGCGGCCACACAAATATTCAAAGCTTAAATCAAATTAAGATTGACCTAATCATCCGATCTCTACCAACTTTTGCAAAAAGATACCTTTATAGAGGAAGCATCCTTTGACCAAATGAATAGGACATTAGCCTAATAGTTTGCGGATGGCGGCCATCTTTGTGTCAAAATCTATTCCCCCTATTAATTCAAACACGGTGAGCCCGAATGGAACGAAATTTGGTACAGAGGTAGCACTAGCAAAGGGCATCTCAGTGTCATGTTTTATATCGCCGCCATATTGACAGAAACGTAATGGCGGCCACACAAATGTTCAAAGCTTAAATCATATTACGATTAACCTAATCATCCGATCTCTACCAAATTTGGCAACAACATACCTTTATGGAGGGAGCATCCTTAGACCAACCTAATAGGTCATTCGCCTAATAGTTTGCGGATGGCGGCCATCTTTGTGTCAAAATCGATTCCCCCTATTAATTTAAACACGGTGAAACCGAATGGAACTAAATTTGGTACAGAGATAGCACTAGCAAAGGGCATCTCAGTGTCATGATTTATATCGCCGCCATATTGACAGAAACGTAATGGTGGCCACACAAATGTTTAAAGCTTAAATCAAATTACGACTAACATAACCATCCGATTTCTACCAAACTTTTCAACAACATACCATTATGGAGGGAGCATCCTTTGACCAATCTAATAGGTCATTCGCCTAATAGTTTGCGGATGGCGGCCATCTTTGTGTCAAGATCGATTCCCCCTATTAATTCGAACACGGTGAAGCCGAATGGAACGAATTTTGTACAGAGGTAGCACTAGCAAAGGGCACCTCAGTGTCATGTTTTATATCGCCGCCATCTTGACGGAAACGTAATGGCGGCCACACAAATGTTCAAAGCTTAAATCAAATTACGATTAACCTAATCATCCGATCTCTAGCAAAATTTGCAACAACATACCTTTATGGAGGGAGTATCCTTTGACCAATCTAATAGGTCATTAGCCTAATATTTTGCGGATGGCGGCCATCTTTGTGTGAAAATCGATTCCCCCTATCAATTCGAACACGGTGAAACCGAATGGAACGAAATTTGGTACAGAGGTAGCACTAGCAAAGGACACCTCAGTGTCATGTTTTATATCACCGCTATCTTCACGGAAACGTAATCGCGGCCACCCAAATGTTAAAAGCTAAAATGTAATTACGACCAACCTAATAATCTAGTCTCTACCAAATTTTGCAACACCATATCTTTATGTGGGAAACATATTTTGACCAAACTGCAAGAACATTAGCCCAATAGTTTGCAGATGGTGGCCAAGTATGTGTGCAAATCGATTCCCCCTATCAATTCAAACACGGTGAAACCGAATTGAACGAAATTTGGTACAGAGGTAGCACTAGCAACGGGCACCTCATATTCATGTTTAATATCCCTATAGCACGTTGTATTTCAACAAGCTACTACAACCAACATTCAATCATACTCCTTGAAAAGGACAAGGAGTTATAACAATACCCATTCATTTAGGAGAAAGTAGGCTATATGTTCTTTACTGAACATCTTGTTGTATTTTGTTTTTTGAATCTAAAATACATTTTGTGATTTTTTTGCTCAACTCTGCCGACTGCCTACCCATCCTGTATATGCATGTGAAATGGATACATTTTTCGGTCATCCATTTCCCTGAACTGTTTGTTTTTATAACCTCGTATATCTCAATTATAATGCTCATGTTTTTGCCAATATTTTCGCCAACATTCAATGGTTGGTTCACTACGTGATAGTAGTGATAATGTGCAATAAAAATTTAACATGTTGGCACCAATGACATACCGTACTGTAACTCTTCCACAGCCATAATTATTGTTGTTGTTGTTCGTCTAAAGTGAAATTATTAAGTATATTTTCAGAGTCATTTAAGACAAGTACAGTAAGCTCTATAGATCTTCAAGGAACTACTTGATCCATAGTGAGAAAGCTCAGATAAAAACTTCTCTTGAAAGGCTCTAGGCGGTATGAAAAGTTTTGTGTATGGTCACACGCCCAAAATAGCCACTGTATCTACTAGAATTCCTGAAATTCGTTCTCTTGCCTAACTTGGCAAAGAACGAGCATAATTCCTGTAGCATTAAGGTTTTAGAGGTGTGATAGGTTGGAGATGGTCTACTTTCGCCATATACTTCTACTGGCAGTGTCCCATGCGTCACTAGTCGTACTATGCTGTCAATGATCTAACCAATACTTGTCTTCAAAGTCCATGATATCTACGCTACGAATGTTGCCGGCGATGGATATGCCGTGAGAATTATGGTCGACCATACCAGAACTTGGCCAGTCTGGAACGAATTATATGATGTCTGGCATTTATGTCTCAAGTCTGTTCACCGCATCGAGATAGTGCGCGTAAATACTTGCACGTGGTCACTTGACTGCCTGGACAGGGAAACACGCCTAGTTCAGGGTTAGCCAAGAAGCTCCGAGATCATTAGTCATGCCATAGCCCTAGAAAGGACAAGACTTTCTGCACTTAGTGATGTGCTGCACTGTGTACTGTTGCCTGTCATACAGTAAGCAGTTAAGAGCTAATTAATTAATTAATTAATTAATTAATTAATTTTAGTACGACTGTTTATGTTCGACGATAATTATTATAACTACCGGTATTTTATGTTCGAACAAAAATATTCATAAATATTTGTCGAGATTTCGCCAGTTTTATGTACTGAACAGAGCGCATGAGACGCAGGGAATGCCTTGATTTTGACCATGGCCACCTAGATTACTCTACTATGACACTAGGCCAGGCAGTGTGATTTACATTAGAAGGCCGTGGAACTCAGCGCATCTAATTATCTAATTGGTCAAACAACTGTTTCTTGAGCTCTGATTGGTGGGAGAAACTGTTTCATAATGAAAAATAGTGTTATAATGAGCCTCATTAAAGTTTACTGACAGATATTAGTCAGGGTCGAACATAATAGTACATTATGCAACGAGCCTATAATGGCTATAATTAAGACACGAGTACTTTTTATAAAACGAGCGTATGCGAGTTTTATAATTTCCATACGAGTGTCTTAATTACCATTATAGGCGAGTTGCATACGACTGTTTATGTTCGACGATAATTATAATTTTATTATATGTTTTAACATAAATATTCATACATATCTGTTGAGAGTCAGCCACAAGAATTTTGTTATCGGAGAGCGAGCGCGAGACATCTCTCTGTCTTTCAAGATCTTTGAACGACCGACGCATGCGCTCTGTGTGCTTGCAATGCCATATGCAAGCCATATGTTTACATCTGCCGTCCCTCAGTAATATTGTCACCGGAGTCGTTTGAATGCGCTGTGTAGAAATTAGTGTTGGTGATTTTAAGGTACAGTGCTATTTCTTGTTTCATATTCGCCAGTTTATTTACGCGAACATATGGACCCGTATTCCATGTCGGTAATTTATTATAGTTCGATGTTGTGTTTATGTCCGACATGTTGGATTTTGAGCGCATGCGCGAAGGTATCGTTACCTAATTGGTCAATGAACGAGCTCTGATTGGCTGGAGAAACTGTATCATAATGAAAATAAGTGTTATAATGACCATCATTATGACACCGTTTTCTGACACATAATACTGAGGGTCGAACATAAAATACATAAACGAACAACAAATAAACCGCGCTGTAGCATGTAACCGATAAGTCAGCCCGCTTCACATGTAGGCTAAACACAGCACTGAAGTTGGTGTACGTTCAACAGGCACAGCTCTATACATCCCTTGGGGGCAGCCCTGCAAACACGTGTACAACTGTGTTTACTTCCACTATCTCGACTCGGCGAACAGCCTTTAGGACAATTTCGCACCCGTCATATTACTGTATTAAGGAACTTAAGTACATGCAAGATCAGGCCTTCTCATTAGGCGGCCTGCCGAGAGATTTCTGCTGGCCCACCATGAATAATAATAATAATAATAATTCAAAGAAAAGTATTCAAGTTAGATCCCGTCTTGTTTTTAAATGTGGCCCTTTAAAAAAGACGGGATACGTTAGATAGTTCTTGAGATAACCGTAAACCTGCCACTTTTTACTTGTCCAGCTGGTCTCCAGGCAATATTTTTAATTTTGTTACATGTTTTTCCAGGTTTTTAGAAGATAACACAGTTGTATTTTGATATTGCGACTTTGGTTAGATGTTTGACCTAAATTCTGCAGTTTTTTCACTCCCCCTCCCGGAATTCTTAAATAATCGTAAAATGAATCTATGTGGATCTTGGGAAATTTTGAGAAGGCCTGTGCTAGAGCATAATGATGGTGTACTGAATGAACTTTCGTTATGATCAAGTCAAATAACATAATGCATTAGAATACTGTATAAGTTTTCAAAAATTCGCGTGACTGCCATCTTGAATTTCTGAAAACAGTGAAACGTTATTAACTCCAGAAAACTCGGTATGTATTGTATGTTAATTTTACTTGTACTAAGTTTCACTATGATTGGTTCAATGGATCGCAAAGAATTAGCAATTATTTTTTAATGTTTCGTGTGACCACCATTTTGCATAGTACGTGTCAGTAGTTAGAGTTTTCCTCTATAGTTCTGTAACATTGAACCAATTTTATATTCGTTTCTTGAATAGTTTCCGAGATAGTGAACATCGATGAAATGATATGAATGACCACCATGTTGAACGATTATGAAAATGAAAGTGCCGTCGAATCGCGGACCTGGTTTACAGTAATACACATCAGCGTATTATCTCCTTACTAAGTATCAATAAAACTGCTCCAGTCAGTCCAGTCAAAAAATATTTTGTGGAACACACGGACAATAACCCATCTCTTACACCTGTCGTTCATATGTTGGATATTAGACTAAATCATTCACCATTGACTATTTCTGTCTCCCAGCAAGATTCATCTAAGAGATAGTGATTGTTATGAATTATTTCAAGCAACCTTCGTGTAGAAACAATAGATAGTAACGAACATCTTTATTGTTTCAGGTAAGAAAACTGGCCATCTTCCTGATTTGCATCGAATAGACTATCACCAGTAACTGGAGAGAACAATGTAGAAAGGTAAGTGTGTCAGGTTCAACAGTCTGTATGTGCAGGAAGTGATTGTCTTTGCTAAGTAGACCGATGAGGAATACGAGTTCACCCCATATACCTCTCATCATATTCTAAAGGTTATGCCTTGTCGTTGCAACCACACACTTCTGTCGTTGGCGGTTCGTTTCATCACATCCCATTCTATTCTTGATGACTTCCAAATACTGCACTTCGTCCTAAGCCGTCCACTTCCTTTCTTTCCCAGCATTTTCCCTTCAAGAATGGTAACGATGAAAGTCTTGTGTCTGATGACATGCCCAATAAATTTTATTTTTCTCTTTCCCATTTCTCTCTTCTTTGACTTCACTTAAGACTTCGATGTTAGATTTTCTTACCATCCAGCTCGTTCTTGTCATTTTCCGCCATATCCACATTTCAGAAGCTCAAGTCGATTGTTTTCCAATTTACCCAGAGTCCAACTTTCACTTCCATAGAGCAGTGTATTCTATACAAATGATTTTTCAAAGGATGTTCTTACATCTATATTCATATGTTTGCTGGATAAAATGTTTTTCTTAGTCATAAATGGCTGTTTGGCCAATTCAATCCTTCTTTTCACTTCCATTAAGCATGTGTTGTCTTGTGTGTTTATACTACCGAGATAAACAAAATTGTATCACTTGTTCAATTCTCTATATATCCATTTATCTCAAGAAAATGGGGTTAGGAAATGTTGTTGTTGTTTCAATGGACAATGTGGTCATATATTCCAGTGTTAACTGTATAAGTGTGTGAGTATTTGCAATTCAAGTGAATATTGGGAAAGAGGCCGTGGCCTTAAGTTGGGAACCATCCTGGAATTTGCCTGGAGAAGTAGTGAGAAACCATGCAAAACCCTCTCCAAGATGGCTGAGTTGGGAGTCAAACCCACCTCCTCTCAGTTTTGCATCAAGAGACTGAATTTACTGCATTCCAGCCCTCAGACCAGAATTAAATTTCTTGACAGAGCCAGAAATCAGACCTGGTACCTCAGGGGTATCAGCCAAGAATGCTAGACACTGCCCCACGATGTGGACTCTTCTACATGCTTGTTACTTAATGTTGTTTTAAGAGGAGCAACAGCGAGGTCATCTTCCCCCCCCCCCCCCCTCTACATATGCACGGTGCTCCATTTTAAACGATGGACGTGAATAACTCTAAAACTACGGATCGGATCAAGAAAAGTTGCAAACGTATGTGTTCTTCATCTCAAAGTGTGTGTGCATGGGGGGGGTCATTTAATGATACCAAACTCGACCCCCCCCCCATCTCCATCCCCACAGGTAGGGAAGGGGTCAACAAAAAATTTAAATGGGAATCCCCATTATTATGACAGGTTTGGATTCGCCATAAAACATCATAGATTTTATCTGAGGTTGAATCTATTTTCGTTCAGAGATGGCGCTGTAATCGGCAAAAAATCAAAATGAAAAACTGGTGACATTTCAAAAAATAGGTATGAGATAAAATAAATAAGCGTAGACGTGTGCTATATTTAAAAGAAAAGGCTATTCAATGATACCAAAGTGATGCCCCAAACCTATTTATGATTTTTGTTAATCCCACCTCCAGAGGATGAGGATAAGGGGTCGAGTTTGGTATAATTAGATTGTCCCCTTTAAGGCAAACAACTTTCATCCAAAACTTTCTTTGATCACAATGCATAGTTTTCGAGATATTCTGGTCCATTAAATAAAGTGGTCAGTAACGAACGATACTATTTTCACGTCGATTTAAAGCATGTTAATACTAATATTCAAGAATATCCTTGTGACCTATGAAATGCTTCAGGTCTCAAATGCGGTCCTCCAGCAAGACTCCAGTCTTGTATTGTGATCGAAATTTAATGTTTTTCAGTTGGTCAACACGATTGTACCCAATGGCAGTGGGTGGTTCCCTGATCCTGAAAAAATGTATCATGATATTAGTAAATATATTTGGATGACCAGTTTAGATCGTCAAGCGATCATCCGATTCTTTAAACTTAGGCTATTAGATCTAAGTGTAAAAGTATGGGTTATGATATTTACAATACATACACTTATTTAGTTGCAGTAGTGTTTAAACCAGCACAACTAGTTGAGATACGTGATTTTTTGTTGAGATATTGATTGTAGTGATGGATCTTCAAGTTTGCTTGCTTACAAGGCAAGGATACGATGCATGGATCACCAATTCGAACCATCTTTAGTACACGTGTAGGACATGACCAGGCGTATACCAGGTTCAAGTAGTAAGGTGCGCTTCTCAGCCGTTTCCGAGAAATTAATTAATTACAATTGAACAGGGGCGTCTATGTGCGTTGTACGGTAGCAAAACGCAACGAGCGCGTGGTGCAGCGGTAAGAGCCCTGCTTCGTAAGCGCGGGATTGCTGGATCGAATCTCACCAGTGAGCCGTTGCAGTATGTTGTGTTTTTATTTCTTTTTTATTGTAATCATTGGCAATTTCCAACCAATACGCATATCATAAGTCACTATTTGTGGGGTACGGGGTGGTCTGACGGTTCACATACGTGCAATGAACGGAACTTGCTGGGCCTTCAATGTACTACATAAATGTATAGGCCTACCTGTGCATATAATAGAATACACCTGACCGTGTATAATACCAATGAATTTTCAATGCCGATACTGTACATTATGTAATGTCACAAACGTTGACCCCCATACGATGATTTCAGAATCCCTCTTCCCCCTCACATAACTCGTTATTACAATTAACTGCAAAATAAACATCGTTCACGACAACTACATTTGTACGAATTGCCTATGTTACAACAACAAAAAACACAACACACTGCAAAAGCTCAGAGTGGGATTCGATCCACCGATACCGCGCTTACGAAGCTGGGCTCTTACCGCTGCACCACGCGCTCGTTGGCTTTTTGCTACCGTACAACGCACATAGACGCCCCTCTTCAATTGCAATTAATTAATTTTACGGAAACGGCTGAGAAGCGCACCTTACTACTTGCACCTATCATACGCCTGGTCATGCCCTACACGAGTACTAAAGATGGTTCGAATCGGTGACCCATGCATCGTATCCTCCCCTTGTTAGTGTGATTATGTGATTGTTATTAAATGGTCAGGTTATTGTGGATTGTGTACTTAGCTGTTTGAGAGATGTGTGCTCCGTTTTCGTGCAGCTCTCTTCACCAGCTGTCCGCACTGAACTGGAAGGTATTTCCTGTCTCGTTTCATTATATTATCTCTTACGGTCTATTTATACTTAGCAGTGGCATAACCGTGACTTGACCGGCACGTGATCCCGCCGGCCGTGAATTCACAGTGATGTCTATTCACACTTAAACCTGGCATGATCGGCATCAGGCAGTGTTTTCTATACCACGGAAAATTGCGAAACTCGCAGAAGCTGATTTATAGATGACTAGCAGGTACCCGCGGCTTCGCTCGCGTCATATTTTTATTCAATGAAATGCAGGTTTAACCCCGTTAACACCCTTTTAGAACCTGAATATCCAAAAATCCCTCCTTAGTAGACGTTTTCGACACACAACAAACATATCCCCAAAATATCATTCTTCTAACTTTAATAGTTTTGGTTGGTCGATGAGAGTGAATATCCAAAAATCCCTCCTTAGTGGACTTTTTCTTCCAGAATTTCAGCCCTCCCCATGGGCCCCTTAAATTGGATTCATGAAAAAAAAACGATCGACCACCTTTTTACTTATTTTTCAAGCTGATTCTTCCCCCTGAGTTTCTTACTTTATGCCTCTGTCTTTTAAGAGATACTTGCTCCGTTAGGAATCCTTCAACCCCCACTTTTCACACATACACCTCATAATATACAGTTCATCGAAAAACCCTCAGACATGTCTTCTTATTCTTAATGATGAGTTTATATGCCGAGTATCGCATCCCCCAAGGAAACCAATCGGGAGATATTGCTATTCAATTAAATGCAGGTTAACACCCCTTTAGAACCTGAATATCCAAAAATCCTCCCTTGGTGGACGTTTTCGACATACAACGAACACAACCCCAAAATTTCATGTTTCTAAGTTCAATAATTTTGGCTGGGCGTTGATGAGTGAGTGAGTAAGTCAGGACATTTTCTTTCATTTATTTTTCAGAATTTCACCCCTCTCATGAATCCCTTATATTGGATTTATGATTTAAGAAAACGGTCGAAGACCTATTTACTTCTTTTTAAGCTGTGCTTTCCCCCTGAGTTTGATGAGTGAGTGAGTTAATCAGTTAGAACACTATCTTTCCTGATTTTTTCCCCCAGAGTTTCACCCCTCTCCAAGGGCCCCTTAAATTGGATTTATGAAAAAACGGTCGAACACCTATTTACTTATATTTTAAGCTGGTTTTTTTTTCGCTGAATGTCAAACTTCTCGCCTATGTCGTTTAAGAGATACACGCTCCGTTAAAAATCCTTCATTCCCCAATTTTCACCCCTTTCACCTCATAATATACACCACATCGATAAACCCTTAGACATATGTCTGCTTGATTTTAATGATTAGTTTATATGCCGAATATCACATCCCCAAAGAAACAACTCGTGAGATATCGTTAATCAATGAAATGCACGTTTACCCCCTTAACACCTCTTAAGAACCCGAATAAACAAAAATCCTTCATTAGTTGACGTTTGCGACATAGAGCGAAAATATTCCCAAAATTTAATTTTTCCTACTTCAATAGTTTTCGCTGGGCGATGATGAGTGAGTGAGTCAGTCAGGTAATTTTCTTTCAATTATTTTACCGGAATTTTACGCCCTCCCCATGCGCCCCTTAAATTGGATTTATGAAGAAACGCTCGAACACCTATTAACTTATATTTGAAGCTGTCTTTTTCCCTTGAGTTTGATGAGTGAGTGAGTGAGTGAGTCAGTCAGTCAGGACACTTTCTCTCCTTTTTTTTCTAGAATTTCACCCCACCCCATTGGCTCCTTAAATTGAATTTATGAAAAAACGGTCGAACACCGATGTACTTATTTTTAAGCTGTTTTTTTATTTCGCTGAGTTTCAAACTTCTCGCGTATGTCGTTGAAGAGATACACGCTGCGTTAGGAATCCCTCAACCCTCACTTTCACCCCTTTCACCTTATAATATACACCACATCAAAAAACCCTTAGACACATGTTTGCTTATTATTAATGATTAGTTTATATGCCGAGTATCACATCCACAAATGCAATCACTCATGAGATATTGTTATTCAATAAAATGCAGGTTTAACCCCATTAAGACACCTTTAGAACTTGAATATCTGAAAATCCTCCCTTAGTGTACGGTTTTGACATACAACGAACATATCCCAAAAATGTCATGTTTCTAACTTCAATAATTTTGGCTGGACGATGATGAGTGAGTGAGTGAGTGAGTGAGTCAGGACATTTTCATTCATTTTTATTTTTCAGAATTTGTCCCCTCACAATGAACCCCTTAAATATGATTTATGAAAAATAAACTGTCAAACACTTATTTACTTATATTTAAGCAGTTTTCTCTCCCTGAGTTTGAAGAGTGAGTGAGTGAGTCAATCAGTTAGGACACTTTCTTTCCGCCCCCCCCCCCCCCCCCCCCCACCCCCCAGAATTTCACCCCTCCCCATGAGCCCCGTAAATTGAATTTAAGAAATAAAACGATCGAACATCTATTTACTTATCTTTTAAGCTGATTTTTTCCGCTGAGTTTCAAATTCCTCGCCTACGTCGTTTAAGAGATACACGCTCCGTTAGGAATCCTTCAACCCCCACTTTTCACCCCTCTCACCTCATAATATACACCACATCGAAAAACCCTCAGACACATATCTTCTTATTTTTTATGTGTTCATATGCCGAGTAACACATCCCCCAATGAAACCAATCGGGAGTTATTGTTATTCAATGAAATGCAGGTTTAACCCCCTTAAGACCCCCTGAATATCCGAAAATCCTCCCTTAGTGGACGGTTCCGACATACAATGATCATATTCCCCGAAATGTCATGTGTCTAACTTCAATAATTTTGGCTGGGCAATGGTGAGTGAGTCAGGACTTTTTCTCTCAATTTCCTTTTTTCAGAATTTCACCCCTCCCCAAGAACCCCTTAAATTGGGTTTATGAAAAAGACTGTCGAACACCTATTTACTTATTTTTAAGCAGTTTTTTTCCCCTGAGTTTGATGAGTGAGTCTGTCAGTCAATCAGTTAGGACACTTTCTTTCCTGTTTTTTTCCTCCCAGAATTTCACCCCTCCCTATTGGCCCATTAAATTGGATTTATGAAAAAACGGTCAAACACCTATTTACTTATTTTTTAAGCTGATTTTTTTCCACTGAGTTTCAAACTCCTCGCCTATGTCGTTTAAGAGATACACGCTCCGTTAGGAATCCTTCAACCCCCACTTTTCACCCCTTTCACCTCATAATATACTTCACATCGAAAAACTCTCAGACACATGTCTTCTTATTTTTAATGATGAATGTATATGCCGAGTATCACATCTCCCAATGAAACCAATCGGGAGATATTGTTATTCAATGAAATGCAGGTCTATCCCCTTAACACCCCTTTATAACCTGAATATCCAAAAATCCTTCCTTAGTGCGCGTTTTCGACTTACCACGAACATATCCCCAAATTTTCAAGATTCTAACTTCAATAGTTTTGGCTGGGCGATGATGAGTCAGTCAGTCAGTCAGTCAGTCAGTCAGTCAGTCAGTCAGGACACTTGTTTTTACTATATAAGAGATTGCTCTTATTTTGGATTTTTTTTTTCGTGTGGCCTCCTGAGAGGCCGAGTGCACATCTTTCTAGTCGACGCCCGTGGGCGACCTGCGCGTCGGTATGAGAGATGGAATGGATGAAGATGAATGCAATTGGGCAAGGATGTGGAAGGAAGCGGCCGTGGCCTATCAGAAGGTACCGTCCCAGCATTTGCCTGGTGTTGAAAATGGGGAAACCACGGAAAACCGTTTCAAGGACGGCCGGCGGTGGGGCTCGAACCCACACGTCTACTGAGTCAGCAGAGAGCTTGGCCCCATGACCTAACGCTGCACTTTAGCCAGCGTAACCACTGCTGTCGGTCGTATTTTGGATGAAGAGGAGGAGCAACAATTGAGAAAACGGAAGTGGGTTCATCATGCCTGGAGAAAGAGAAGAGCAGAAGGGGGATTTGCTACTCTTTATACTCCATACGTTATTCTTAGTCGCCTCCGAAGCGTAGCGGTCAGCATGGTTAGCTGCCGCCCCGGAGGTCCTGGGTTCGATTCCCGGCTCTGCCACGAAATTTGAAAAGTGGTATGAGGACTGGAACGGGGTCTACTCGGCCTCGGGTGGTCCAAATGAGTAGAGGGGTTGGTTTTCCGTGGTTTCCCACTTCGTCCTCGGGAAAATGCCGGGATGGTACCTCCTGTAAGGCCACGGCTGCCTCCTTCCCTCTTCTTTGCCTCTCCATCCCAATCTTCCCCTCCCTTCCCATCCCTCATAAGGCCCCTGTTCGCTTTGAAGGTGAGGCCCCCTGGGCGAAGTGCTGAACACACCTCCCCAGTTGTATCCACCATGACCAGATGTTTCAAGCTCCAGGACACTGCCCGTAGCGGCGGTAGTGGTGAGTTCCTTCGCTGAGTCCGTGGGAAGCACCATCCTAGAGGGTAAATCGACTAAATAAAAAATCACAGTCAGTCTGAAAGACTAGACGTTGTATCATTTCAAATGACGCATGCTACAAATGCTACACATGTTAGAAAGGCTCTTTCAACAGACTGCATTACCCATTAACTTAGGCTTCCCGCGCGGGCACCTCTTTAAGGGTCACGGGAAGAAATGTGTTTCTTGTACTTGTATTAGAGATGTGTTTGTTTGAATAAAGCGTAAATTGTGTACTTTTTTATAGGGGTTTTGTGGCCCATCATCCCAGACAAGCCGGCGGAAACCTTTGCCTCTCTGTCAGAAGGATCATTTGGCCGTAAATTTGAATTAGTGTAAGGATGTAGTATGAGTGTCCAGATTTAGACAATAGCCTACTCCATGAAGGGGTCATGACTATGCCATATACGTTTGTTTAATGAATAGTGTATCTGAAATAAGGGAAGAATACTGATTTACAGATTTGTGGAGTGAGTTTCTGATTTTTAAAAGGTCGCTCGACGCCAGGCCTCTTTCAACAGGCTCTAATAATCATTAGCGTCTGGTTCTCGCTCCCCGCGTGAGCATGACGTCACGTTCCCGCGCAGCTGCATGACGTCACTTCCCGCGCGGCTGCATGACGTCACGTCCGTCACCGTGTCCGTGTTCGTAATGCTTAACGATGGACCCCAACCGTAACGACGAAGTCGACAAGATCATTTGAAATGATAAAAAGACACGGATGATGACCAGATGTTTCAAGCTCCAGGACACTGCCCGTAGAGGCGGTAGTGGTGAGTTCCTTCGCTGAGTCCGTGGGAAACACCAACCTAGAGGATAAATCGACTAAATAAAAAAGAGACGGATGATGACCAGATGTTTCAAGCTCCAGGACACTGCCCGTAGCGGCGGAAGTGGTGAGTCCCTTCGCTGAGTCCGTGGGAAACACCAACCTAGAAGGTAAATCGACTAAATAAAAAAGACACGGATGATGACCAGATGTTTCAAGCTCCAGGACACTGCCCGTAGCGGCGGAAGTGGTGAGTCCCTTCGCTGAGTCCGTGGGAAACACCAACCTAGAAGGTAAATCGACTAAATAAGAAAGACACGGATAGTCAGTCTCAAAGACTGGACATTATATCATTTTAAATGCTAGCAGCCGAGTACCAAGAAGGCAGTGCGACAACAAAGTTTCAAGATTCTAATTTGTTTCTTCACTGCCTACTTGATTGTTCTCACACTGCCTTCTTGAAACTCGGTTCTCGCACTGCCTTTTTGGTACTCGGCAGCTACATCGTACTATGACGTCACACACTTCAGTCACCGTAACGTAACGCCAGACCTCAGCGTAACGACGACGTGGACAAGATCCTTTAAAATGATAAAAAATATAAAAAATATTATTCTTAAAACCCATGTCTATGTATTTAGGGTTGGAAAGATGATACAGCACAGGATAATTGCGCAATTGTTCAATAAGGTTTTCATCATTCATCTATAAAAACTTTGAAATGAGCCAGTGACACGGCTGTCAAATGAGAAAAATATCAGCGGGGACTAACCTGACTATCACGGTACGGCGACGGTTAGAGCACTGACTGCACTGTCACGGTCCGGTGCCGGGCAAGTGTGAACAACACCCCTCAATATCCTGGAAGAATATTTCAGGCTCGCCGGTAGAAGCACGTGCCGGTCACGTCACGGTTACGCCACTACTAAGTGATGATGATGATGATAATTGTTGTTTTAAGGAGCCTAACATCTAGGTTATCGGCCCCTAATGGTTTGGGTGATCGTGAAGATGATAATGAAATGTAAACTATAACTAAAACTAACTACTAACTTATATACTAGAAGAAGAAATGGAAAACAATAGGAGAAGAAGGCAAATAAAGGACAGTAGGAAAAGAAATGCCCTCAACCCTCGAAGTATGCGGATTGAGGGACTTGGAAGGAAGGAGAGCCATGAAAGGCAGATAGGAAAGTGAAAGAGGAGAGGGTCCATCCCACAGGTAATGGATGAAGGGGGAAAACTGGACCCAGCTCCGGAATCCCTCGGGATCGCCAACTCCCGAGCTCACCAGCCGTGAGCCCCTGAGGGTGTAGCAATATCCAGGGTGCACCAGAAGTGGTGGGGCTACACACACCCTGCTCCTGGAGGGCCTTGAGCAGAATGCAGGAGAGAACAGGAAATGAAATAGAAAAAAAAAAGGAAGGAAGCTTGTAGTTTAACGTGACCGTTAATCTTGAGATCATGAGCCACGGGACCTCCTTTTTTTTACGTGGAATCCGAACCACAGGACATGGCATTTCACTTCGAAAATCTCACATGCATTGACCGGGAATCGAACCCGGACCGCCTTGGTGAGAGGCATACAGCTAGACCGCTGAGCCACCACGCCCCCAAATGAAAAAGAAGGCTGACCCCTCGCAGAAGGAGGGTATCAGAAGAGATGAGACAAGGGCCAATTAAGGCGGGAAAGGAAGGGACTCCCTAGGACTCGGATACCGTCGGGGTCGGAAGAGAGCAAGAGATGACCAAGTGAGGTCGACAGGAAAGAAGACGGAGAGGAGCCCGGCACAAGTAAGTGGATGCAATGCCGGAATCAGCTGGGGCCCCGTGGTCGCCAACCAACGTCCCACCAGATGTGAGCCCCTGGGGGGGGGGCTGTACACTACTAAGTGTAAATAAACCTTTAACCTCTTTGGTCTCCCACCCACCCCTCCCGCATTCCTAACTGCTTGTGATTGTGGAGCAATGTAACATTTATATGTGTTGCCAGGTCAAGAATATTCTAATATGGAGCATGTTCCTGTATTCTGGACTTTTTCAACTGTTGTATTGTAACCTTGAACGATTCTCTTGGACGTAAATTGCTCTCTAACGGCTTCAGAGGCGTAGTTGGTAGCATTCTGAGCTTCTATGCCCATGATCGCGGGTTCAAACCCAGCCGAAGTCGTCGGATTTTTTAAGAGCATTAAAAATTCCCTCAGTATGCCTTCCTTCGGAGGGTAGTAAATCTGGCGGTCCCATGTTATAGATTTATGGCATGAAAAAGAACCTTCCACTAACTACACTTTGTGGAAGCTAAAATTTGTAGGTTAGTTTGATAACGCTATATTAGTTTCAACGTTCGCCGCCAGGTGCTGACTGCGTTGGCATTTAGTAGCCATGTCCGCAGCTAGGGGTCGTGGATGGTAGCATTTGGTAGCAAAAGTAGGAACTACTTGAAAAAATTAATCGTCTGCAGTCCTTCTACCTGATTCACAGATAACACACACTAATACAGCCATCACAATTAACACCGGTTATCAGACAAATTCTACACACATCCAAAGTACACGGGGCTACGTGGCCGCGTTTTCGCAGCCCCTAAACTAAGGAACCAACCGACCAATAAGTTGCTCTCTGATGTGGTGCGGACAATTAAAGCTGCACGAGAATCTTGCATGTCGAGTTTAAGGCTGATGAGATTCCCTTTGCACTGTTGGCTTGCGTGGCAATGTTCTCATTACACACATTAATTTGAACACACGCCCACGTACCGTTAATGAAAATAAGTGGAATATGTGCCACTATAATACGGCAGTAAGTGCGCCATTCCAACACTTGCAGGTGATGAAAACACAGCCAGTCTGATGTGAATACACACACAGTAAAATACACTTCATTAGCTGCGCGTAGGCTATGTTAACGAGTTCATACCGTAGTAAACATGGACAAAAGTAGAGCTGCTAATTAGCAATTTGCGGCTAATCTATTAACAATCGATCATTAGACTAATTTTAAATTAATCCAAAATGATTAATCGACTAACCGAATAAAAGACTAATTGGCTTAATGGCAATAATTAAGAAACGAGTATGTTTATAAAACGAGCGAAGCGAATTTTATAATTTCCATACGAGTGTCTTAATTACCATTATAGGTGAGATGCATACGACTGTTTATGTTCGACGATAATTATAACTATTTTGTGTTTGAACATAAATATTCATAAATATCTGTCGAGATTTCGCCAGTTTTATGTACTGAACAGAGCGCATGGGACGCAGAGAATAACCTTGTATTTGACGATGGCTTCCCCGATCACTCCACTATGACACTAGTCACGCAGTGAAATTTAAATTAGGAGGCCGTGAGGATCAGCGCAGGTGCGATGCTATCCTTACCTAATTGGTCACACAGCTGTTTCTTGAGCTCTGATTGGTGGGAGAAACTGTTTCATAATGGAAAATAGTGTTATAATGACCCTTATTATGATACAGTTTTCTGACATATAATATTTACATGACATCGTCGAACATAAAATAATATGATACTGTACAAAAGTAATTGGTACTATTGTATATGTACGAGACATGGGAGAAACCACAAGCTCTTGAAGAACGCCTTTGTGCCTTTGAACGGAAATATATGTGGGCCCATATTCAATGTGGACGAAGGAAGGTGGGAAAGGAGGCAGAAGGAAGACCTCTAGCAACTATTTAAAAAAGCATGGTAGAACCATCAAAGGATGACAACTTCAGTGGCTAGGTCATGTTGTTAGATCCGAAGCATATATTACTAACAGAGTTTTTAACTCCCGGCTGATTGGCAAACGCCCAATAGGCCATCCAAGGACTAGGTGTAGAGATAGACTGATGGTGACATCGGAAGAAATAAAACCTACAGCTTCCCTCAGTGATGCTACAGATAGAGGGAGGTGAAACAGGATCTGCAATGAACACTGTATTTGAAATTGTGACCGAAAACATGCCTCTCATATTATGTGAATAAACCACTGATTTCATTTTATTTTTATTTTTTTCTTCGTTGATATGCCATGGAATATATTTTGTAATGTATATCATTTGTAACGTAGTATATATTCTATGCATTCTCTCATGGTTCTTCATGGGCTGCTGAATACAATAAATGATGATGATGATGATGAAACTGTACAATATATTTTACATTCGACGATGTCGAAATGTATTTATATAAATATAAAAATGATTTCATAATTACAAATTTATGTCCAGACCACGAATATAGTCTATTGATCCCTCCGTCATCACCAGGAACTCTGTTGGATCGCCAGGGAAGGCTCTGAGGGATCATTCCTGAATCAAATGCTGAATAGTCTGCTTTTCAGCGCCGCAATCACAACTTGGAGAATCTTTTATCTTCCACTTTTGCAGAGCATCAGCACACCTGCCAGTGTAGGTTCTTATACGGTAAATATTATATGTCAGAAAACTGTATCATAATGGGGGTCATTAAAGTACTACTTTTCATTAAGATGCAGTTTCTCCAACCAATCAGAGCTCAATATTTTCATTCATGACCAATTAGGTAAGGATAGCTTCGCACGTGCACCCAAATTCCAACATGTCGGACATGAATTAGATGATTTGAAAGTTGACAATGTAGCATATAATGGATCAAACATCAACCATTGTAGTTACAATACAAACACAAAGACAGAATCAACACAAAACTTTAAGGTAACGGAAAAATACTAGGAAATATGCAAGAAATTTAGGAATCTACGTCCATAAGTTTGCAACACCATCCTTCTAGCCATTACTGGCATGGAAAGTGTGCACCGTCCCTAATGTTTTCATAGTCAAACTGGGCAATATTGCAAAAGAAATAGCACTGTACCTTAATATGCGCAACTCCAATTTCTACACATTCGTAAGATTTCGCCGACAATTTTTGTGAATGCAGTTGTTGACATAAACACATAATAACGTCGTGGGGGAAGCAGGTGTATGACATTAGTTCCAGGGAAATTATAATCATCTCCCTGTTCAGTAAATGGATTTCTTATGCGAAACTTTTCCGCCAGTTATCGTTACTGTTCTATTCGGGACTACATTGATTTGCCTTCCGTTGACATTCTGTACGTATCGATTTTGAAGAATAACTAGTTGATAATACCATACATTTTAATTTTAAAGCGCTTGTAACAGCATATTTTTTGTTTGACCAAAATAACAAAATGATCATACATAGTAGCCTACCTGTGCGCTATCTGTTGGTGCAACTTCAGGATAAACAACGTTTCAAAGCTTTGGGATTCATTATTGGGTCGAGATCAAATGCCCACACAATTCCCATGAAGAAGATGTCAACCGACAGAATATCGACAGATATTTAGGAATATTTATGTTAGAACATATAATAATCGTCGAACATAAACAGTCGTATGCAACTCGGCTATAATGGTAATTAAGACATTCGTATGGAAATTATAAAACGAGCGAAGCGAGTTTTATAAAAATACTTGTGTCTTAATTTTTGACATTATAGGCTCGTTGCATAATGTACTCTTAATTAAATATCTGTTTTGCTTCTTTGGTAGCGTAGTGAAAGCAGCGAAGTACATCGATTAATCGACAATACACTTAATCAATTATTCGACCAATCGATTAATCGGTTAAATGCACAATCGATTAATCGTTGTTTGTAGCAATTAATGATTTTTCTGCTTCGATTAAATAGATTATTTGATAACAGAAATTAATCGATTTAGGAAAGTACCAGCTCTAGAGAAAAGGCGTTGCGATCAAGTGAATGTCCGATGCTGGTAGTCGTAGCCAGACTATAGGACTCGATTGGCTATGTTCAGGTAAGATCTCTGCATCACCTCACAAAAGTTCCTCATGATGAAACCTTCCCACAGGGAGCGATAACCATCACAGCGAGCTGTGAGTACAGTTGAATAATAATATGAACATCCTTGGAACAATACATTTGATTTTTATAAAGTCCACCTCGTAGTGTAGTGGCTAGCGTGGGGGGACTGGGAGGAGTGAGTTTGATTCCCGACTCTGCCAAAAAATGTTATTCTGGTCTGATGACTGGAACGAGATCCACTCAGCCCCGCGAGGCAAAATTCAGAAGAGACTGGTTCGATTTCCACCTCAGGCATCCTGGGGGTGGTTTTCCGTGTGGTTTCTTACTTCTACTCCAAGCAAATGTCAGGACATTTCTTAAATGTTGGCCACGGCCACTTCCTTCCCAATCCTCAGCTGAATTAAAAATATACACACTAATACAGCCATCACAATAACACGGGTTATCAGACAAAATTCCACACACTCACAAGTGCACGGGGCTCAAAGGCAATGTTGTCCAAGCCCCTCAAATGAAACAACAACAACGATTTTTATGAGTTTTACTGCTTATAGTGTAAGCGTCTAGTAATGGGTGAAAGAATTGAGAGTCTTGGGTTCATAAATTATTTTCTTTTACAATTATTACCTATGAGATAGGTTGGTTGGACACTTGCTAAGACATCCAGGAATAGCAAGCTTAGTTATGGAAGGAAGGGTCGAGGACAAGAACTGTAGGGGTAGACCAAGGTTAAAATATGTTAAGCAGATTGCCTCGGATGTAGGGTGTGGTAGCTATGTAGAGATGAAACGATTAGCTCAGGACAGGAAGGCATGAAGAGCTGCATCATACCAGTCAATAGACTGAAAACTCTAACAACAACTTCTAGGCTATGAGGAAGTAAACAAGAAGTTCCGTGACGAACTAAAGAGCCTACTTTTCTTAAAATTTAAGATTCATGCCAATGATTAATCTATATGGATCTATCTAGAATAATGACGGAATTAAGTTGGTAATATCGAAATTTCTAATTAGTTCGAAATACTATATAGCTGGCATAATGTAGCCTAATAGAGCACTACAGTTGGCAGCCCTGGTGACTGAATATATTCTTAGTTCCATCTCTTAAGGTACAGAATACAAAATTTGGTTGGAGTCCAATGAATAGCATGGGCGTTACATGCAGTTAAACATTGGATCAAACAACGCGCGTAAAATAATGTTGGCAACAATGTCATGCATGTATTGGTCAGAAATAATCTGAAATAATCTGATCCATTGTTGTGCCAATTTTGAATGAAATCCATTAATTAGTATAGAAGTTACATGCAATTTAAAATTGGACCTATCAGCAGGCTTAGAATCATGTTGGCAGCACTGACGTATATTAGATACTCCAAATTCATCTAGAATGCCAGGTACTATACGTGTGCAAAGTTTAGAGCTATTGGCTTGCATACTTTCTGATATATTGATAATAGGGTAACAAAAATCGAGACAGCACATATTAACAGTTGGCAGCCCTGGTTGTTCTTAAGAATACGCATAGTCGTATCTGTTATGGTACACATAGCACATACGAAATTTGGTTGAAATCCAAATGATAGTATGTAATTTACATGTATTTAAAGTTGGACCTCTCAGCAGGCTTAGAATCATGTTGGTAGCACTGACGTATATAAGTTACTCCAAATTAATATAGAATGTCAGGTACTATACGTGTGCATAGTTTAAAGCTGTCGGCTTGCATACTTTCTGATATATTGGCATTTGGATAAACATAAATTAAGAGCATTTATTAACAGTTGGCAGCCCTGATGGTTCTTAAGAATACGCTCAGTCATATCTGATTATGTACACATACAACATACGAAATTTGGTAGAATTCCAATTGATATTGTAGAAGTTATATGCATTTAAAAATTGGACCTATCAGCAGGCTTATAATCATTTTGGCAACACTGCCTTGTATGGCCCCCTGGAAATTAAACTTCAATATTATTATCTATACGTGTGCCAATTTTGAAATAGCTCCCATTCATACTTTCCAAGATATCCAACATGGAGCTCAAATTTCAATTGCAATTTTTCTGCAGTTGGTGCACTGACATCATTTTCAAATATGGCCGTGAGATATTCAAGTATAGATCTTTACTCCTACCAATTTTTTTTCGATTGCTCCAGCCGTTTAGGAGTTGATAGGGGGGGACACACACACAGCCAGACACACAGAAGGACAGACAGACAGGCAGACAGACATACATTTGGCCGATCTCATAAGTCTACTTTTTCCTCATTTTTGCAAAATGTGAAAAGTAGGCTAAAAATATGTAATGCTGCCTTATTTTTTAAACAATGCATGTTATTGAGCCGAATATCAGCACTACCAACTACCTAATAGATCTCTGAGAATTTGAGCGGGAGACTCGCAGTATCTTGAAAACCATGGAAAGAAACTATTTCAAACAAATCATAAAATTACCACCTTAATTTCTTAGTTAAATTTGTTATTCTACAGAAGTGTACAAATTATTAGACTCGATGCTAGTTTTCCAACATTTCATTTCTTTAGCCTATTAGCCTACTTTCGATTTTTGCAAAAAATGAAAGTAGACTTATGAGATCAACACAGGGCGAAAAAAGTGTGTCTGTCTGTGTGTGTGTATGTGTGTGTGTGTGTGTGTATGTGTGTGTGTGAGTCTGTGTTTGTGTGTGTGTGTGTGTGTCTGTGTGTGTGAGTGTGTGTACTCTGAATGTCTGTCCCCCCCCTATCAATTCGAACACGGTGAATGCGAATTGAACGAAATTTGGTACAAAGGTAGCACTAGCAAAGGACACCTCAGTGTCATGTTTTATATCGCCGCCATCTTTACTAAAACTGAATGGCGGCCACTCAAACGTTCAAAACGTAAAATCAAATAACGACTAACCAAATCATCCGATCTCTACCAAATTTGGTAACAACATACCTTCGTATAGGATGCGTCTTGTGACCAAACTACAAGGTCGTCCGCCATACCATTTCAGGATGGCGGCCGTGCGAATTATGCAAACTTTATAATCCATATCATGGGACCCACCAGTTCCGATTATCGAGCCGAGAATCGTTTTAACTGTTCTAAAGGAAGAGGCACGTTCGAAATTAAAAGTTTATTTTGCAATACTATAGTGCAGACGTGATTTTAAAAAGCTGAGCTGATTCAGTAATAAGACAAGATGGCAGCGGATATCTTGTGCCTGACTTATATTTCACTAATTTGAGTATTGCATGCAATATAGCATACTGATATAAAATAAATAAACTTTGTATGAAATGCTTTATATATAAAAAATATACTCCAGTGATGAAATCGTTAGGATAAATCATTATTTGCTAACAAGTTCTATCTAAGTCATTTTATATAGAACGATATTCGTTGACACAATTAGCTCAGTGGTAGAGCGTTAGCCTATCGCTCAAATCCCTATGGTTCAAACCCGATCAGAGCTAGGTTTTTTGCTTGAAATGTTATATGTTTATTGTTTTGTAATGACTCAGATGTTTTAAAATTAAGCGTTATATTGTGCATATTATGGTGTAAAATATATATTTAATTAAAACATAATTCGCCAGCAGATTTACTCGAGACATCTAGCTGCCAAAAAGGTACTTATTAACTTCCAGATTTTATTGAAAAGTTTCTTCTTCTGGCCGCTAGAATGCACTCGCTCTGTTAGGATTATATTGTTCGATATTTCATCACTAGATGTCACGACTAGTCTACGTGGGGCTCCATTGATTACCATTGGCATTCTATGCGCATCGAATTTGAAGAATGACAAGATGATACTACGATACATTTTTACTTTTTATTTTAAAGGGTTTGTAACAGCCTATTTTGCGTTACTTGAAAATGTTATTTGAAGTAAAGAACAAAACGATTTCACATAGTAACTGAATTGAAGCCGTTGGTGTTAGTTTTATTTCAGGCAAATAGCAATCGAAAATATCCACATAGTTTGTATACACACGTCTCTGTAGGGTCATGGAAAGATTTGTTAATTCAATTAGGGTTGTGAAAGCCATGCACAACCAGACGTGTAAAGACATGCCTCAACTCAAAGTTGGATGTTGCCCACGGCAGGTCGTATATGTAATAATAATAATAATAATAATAATAATAATAATAATAATAATAATAATAATAATAATAATAATGTTATTGGTTTTACATCCCTTTTAACTACTGCTGCTTTTAGAGACACCGGGGTGCCGGAATTTTGGCCCGAAGGGGATCTTTAACGTGCCAGTAAATGTACTGACACGGCTCCCTCGCATTTGTGCACCCTCAAATGCCAGCTGAATGCGCCGGAATTTTGGCCCGAAGGGGATCTTTAACGTGCCAGTAAATGTACTGACACGGTTCCCTCGCATTTGTGCACCCTCAAATGCCAGCTGACTGCGCCAGGATACGAACCTGCAACCTAGGGCCCAGCAAGCGAGAACGTTACCGCTGAGCCACGCAGCCAGTCCGTTCGATTATGTCTCCAGATCCATAACATTCTTGATATACTTCTTATCTTTCTTTCTTCAATGATGGTAGCAGTTTTTATCTAGGTTGTGGCGTTTGGTAGAGGTAAATCGTTTCTAAGGTCTTCAACAAAGAATAGTTCTATTATACTCTTTGATAATAACAACGAGTTATAACTATACTCATACATTTAGGAGAAAGTAGGCTATATGTTCTTTACTGAACATCTTGTTTTTATTTTATGACAAAATAGGCTTATGAGATCACGTTTTGTCCGTGTGTGTGTTTGTGTGCGTATGTGTCTCCCTCTAATAACTTCTAAACAGCTGGAGAGATTTCAATGAAGCTCGGTAAGGTCATAGTAAAATTTTGGCCGACTCCGACCGGGCCCTCAAATTTTATTACGTCTCACGAATCCAACATGGCGGCAGTGCGAAATATTTCACCGGCGTTCTATATCTCCGAACTATTACAGATATCACCCTGAAATGATGTACAGTGATAAAGGGAACTACTAGAAGTTTACCTATGAGACTTTCAGAAACCTGTTAACTACAAAACGAACATGGCGGCCAAGCGAATATGAAACTTTTAAATAGACTTTACTCGTGATTTAACCATCCGAACGCAATGAAACTTAGTACAGCAAATATTTAAATACATTGTAATGCACTGGCATCTAATTTACTTCAATTGTTTACATAACCTCAAGATGGCGTCTGTGTGAAATATTTCACTAGCATTCTATATCTCCGAAACTATTACCGATATCACCTTGAAATTTTGTACGGTGATAAAGAGTACTACTAGAAGTTCATCTATGAGCCTTCTAAAAACCTGTAAAATACAAAACGAACATGGCGGCCAAGCGAAGGTGAAACACATTAATAGACTCTTCTCGCGATTTAACCATCTGAGAGCAGTGAAATTTGGTACAGTAAATGTTTATACACGTTGTAATGCACTGGAATCTAATTTCGTTCAATTGTTCACACAACCTCAAGATGGCGGCTGTGCGCAATTGTAAAATATTGTGTTTTATTTCTTGTGTATTATTCATGCGACTGAAGTGAACGTTTGAATAATTAACCTTCGCAAAAATCGTCATCTAATAGTACATTACTCTGTGGCCTACATATATAAAAATCCAACATGGCGACCAACCAAAATATTTGGACGGTTCTCAATATCTACGAATCTATTACAGCAATCAAACTGAATTCTATTTATGTTAATAGAGGCAATTAACATAAGTAGGTTATATGAAAATGGGCTGTATCGTTCTTGACGGAACTACTTGTTTCTCTTTATGACTTAATGCAGTTAACAATGTTTGCATGGCATTTTTATGAAATGATTAACAAATAGTCTCAATTACATTAATTTCTTCTTAGAGAACTGACAGTAATGTTCATTTTTAGAATTGCCAAGCAGAATGCCACACGATTTGTTAGTTTTGACTACGTTATCCTAGTTTTCTTTCAAATTTAGTGTTCAAGGATTCAAAGAATTTTATTACTGATGGTCTGCTCTTGAACTATTCAAAGATTCGTGGGCCATGGATTGAAATCACCTGATTTTGAGGGCACATTCCAAAGTCAATGAAAAAAGAGAAAACGCACCCAGTTCAGTAGTCCCTCAGTATCTCCAATTTCGAAACTCTTCCCACGCAATTTATTATGGGAAAAGTTGTGAGTCATTAGGGGAGAAAATAACACTAATTAGGGTAAAAAAGTTGGCAGCATGCTGAGCCTCTATGCCCAAAGTCGCAGGTTCAAACCCGGCCGAAGTCGTCTGATTTTTTAAGAGCGTTAAAAATCCCTCAGTATGCCTTCCTTCGGACGTGAAGTAAAGCCGGCGGTCCGATGTCCTAGAGTTATGGTATGAAAAAGAACCTTCCACTAACTACACTTGTGTGAAGCCAAAATTTGTACGTTAGAATTGATAGCGCTTTATTAATTCCAACGTTTGCCACCAGGTGCTGCTACTGCGATGCCATATAGTAGCCAATTCCGCAAGCTAGGTGTCGTGGACGGTAGCATTTGGTAGCAAAATTAGGAACTACTTGAAATGTTTGTCTGCAGTCCTTACTTGAATTAAAACAGATAATACACACTAATACAGACATCACAATTAACACCGGTTATCAGCTAGAGTCTACACACACCCCATGTATACGGGGCTACGTGCCCGCGTTGTCGCAGCCCCTAAACTAAGGAACTAACCAACTTACCAGGGTTTTCAAAAAATACAAAATAAAACGATTTTGAATGGAAAAATTGTCTCTGATTTATATTCATTACAGTATTTTAGTCCAATAATTTGGACACCTCTGTAGATAGGTCTGGGCCACCTTGTGGCGCAGTGGCTAGCATTGTTGGCTGTCACCCTCGAGGTACCGGGATTCGATCCCTGGTTCTGCCAAGAATTCTAAAGTCTTGGTATGGTCTGGTACGGGTTCTCCCAGCCTCGTGA
Source organism: Meconema thalassinum (assembly GCA_946902985.2). Classification (NCBI taxonomy): domain Eukaryota; kingdom Metazoa; phylum Arthropoda; class Insecta; order Orthoptera; family Tettigoniidae; genus Meconema; species Meconema thalassinum. The sequence goes on from OX336391.1 coordinate 545,519,130, forward strand.
TACAAAATGGGAACCTGCCGGATGCTATGGCAGGAGGAGGAGTGGAAAGGAACTGGCCACCCTATCACACGCAAACTCCGGCTCGGGATGCCTGGTTAGTGATCCCTTGACGAAGTCAAGGAGCTCTAATTCAGGTCGCCTACGTCCCTGGAGGGGATATGGCACTGTACTTTTGTAGATAGGTCTATATAGATAAATCATTGGTACGAGTCATTATTTTTAATAGGCTCCTTAATTCGTCACGGAACTACTTGTTTAGTTTCATTATAGTGAGTTGCGCATCCTCCATATTATGGTCCGAGCTCAAACGTTGAATGTTAGAGATAAGAAGTGTTTGCAATTAACCTTCTTTAATCTATAACGACCAGCGACTTAATTTTCACATGTGTTGCTTGATGATTTTTTTATTATTGTTGCTTCATTTATGGGTTTGGAACAATGTGGTCGTTAACAATGAATAATAGGCTATATATTGTGTTTTAGTTTAACGTCCTTCTTTTAACTACTGTTTTAGAGACACTCGGAAGCCAGAAATTCATCCTGAGGAGGGACGTTATGTCGGGTCTAAAGAATTCTTATGCCAACCGACTACGCCACACAGTCACCCTGAACTTATAACCCCGTGACATAGCCATGCGCGTTAAATTTCTCATCACGACTGCGATGGGACAGCATTCATTCCAAAAATTGGAGGTTCGACTACATAACTATATATTTTTATTTATCGTATGGCTTTTAGTGCCGGGAGTGTCAGAGGACATGTTCGGCTCGCCTGAGTCTGTAGCTGCTTCCAGCGGACACCCTTGTTAGGGTGAGCTACAAGTTCCATTCAATTTCAAGTAGTTCCAACTTTCGCTACCAGATATCAATGATACCTTGTGGTGAACGTTGGAACTTTTGATAGAGCGTTCCGACGAAATCTAACCTAACAATTTAGCTTTACACAAGTTTAGTCTGTGAAAGGATCTTTTACATGCCATAAATCTATGACATGGGACCGCTGGCTTTACTGCCCATCCGAAGGAAGGCATACTGAAGGATTTATAACGCTCTTAAAAAATCCGATGACTTCGGCCGGGTTTGAACCCGCTATCCTGGGCACAGCAGTTCAGCATGCTACCAACTACGCCACCGAAGCCGCTTGACTTCATAATTAATAGCCATTTTATTGTTTTGATAATTGTTTATAACATTTAATACCGTGTAAATTATTTGTATTCGTATGTTTTGTGACTTAATTTTAAATTCATGTTGCGATTAATTGATCATACTGACAAGGGAAGTATGAGGTAAGTGTACCCATGTGAGTAATCTCGATGGAAAATATGCTTCCGCCTCCAGCTAGCGTCAGGTCTCAGGCGTGTACCGTTCCCCCATTGAGCAGTTGCATATTTTGGATTTGAGACTAAAAGGTATCAACTCTACAATGATAAGGCACAACTCTATCCTAAAGATTTTAATTCAGTACTAAAATCATGGCTTCAAACATATAAAAACAATCCCAACAAACATAAAACAAAATCAAACAAAAATTACTTCCACAATCCACTAATTTAACATAATATTATCATAATAAACTCATATCATAACTCAAACCTTTACCCTTATATTGACTTCACAATTCACTCTAGTGCGCTGATGCACATACAACTTTCATAAACAAAACTGTACTTTTACTCATCTGTCATCTAATGTGACTTCTTTAATTTCACAAAATTACTTGTTCCTTAAACCTCATCTTACTTTAACAATTATGTGTACCGTGTGTGTTTGGTCTCTCTCTTCCCACCAAATGCTTTACATGCATTAGCCTATTCAGGTGTCGCACAACAATCTACGTGCAACTCCAGAATTATGTAACTCTACCCCTACACTTCTCTATTTATAGTTCCACTGCATGTCGTTGTGATTTCATCTTCAAAACTTTCGTTATCGCTGTGTCGGATGGTATTATTAAGCTACCCTTGCGAGCGTAGCCTGTGGCGTCAAGTGCCCAACTTCTGAAATTCGTGTCAGTGACAGTAAAAATGCAACTTCCAACCATTCGTTAGATTGCTAAAATCATAAACCATCAGGGTGATCTATAATTACCAATGTGTTCTTAAACCACATAACTTCATTACTCAATATAACAATGTTTCCTTTCACATTACTACCAGGATCTTAAATCTGCCCTTTTCTTAAGCCTTAACTTTCACGGTTCGCTTTACAGCTCAGCCCCCTTTAGAGCGTCTTGTATACAATGGAGTGGAGTGAGGTGGTTACCGCAGTAAACCGTCCCCCGCCTTCCTGCCTCCTGGCTTATATCTCCCCAAGCAGTAGTAAGATTCTAAAGACATATACCGTGGTCACAATGACGCACATATCCCAATGGACTTAAACTGAATATTATGCAATAGATTCTGGACGAGCTTAAATACTTATTCCTAACCTTAGGATATTAATAACGGCCTCAACAGGTCCGTATCATTATATGAAGGCACGAGATTCATAAAAACATTGGTCGATCTGGATAACCGGTATCTTAATAAATGCTGCGGTCAGTCATATGCTGCCGTCCATAAGATTCGCTTCACAAGAGCCGAATCACTCAATAATAAGTTCTCGGGCGATCAGGTATGGTGCAGAGATGTCCATTGTTCTCCTCTCACCTCCCACAGGATTCGAACCCGGAATATTCCATATCCATCATCAGAGTTAGGGTCCAATCACTAAATACACTCTGGCACAAAGTACATATCTCAGTATGCCCACGGCTATACGAGATTTCATACGTCGAATAGATTACCTGGCTCCATGACCTGATATTATGATCTCGTCCTTTGATTATTAAGAGAAATCTATCAATTACTCTATAAGCTTTTACACAAGCTGCGAATTCAATTCACTCTTAAGCTCTTCCACTTCCTTGCATAGTTATATTCCCATTAACACAATATATTCTGATATTAAACTCTTTTCTCATCCCTTAATGTAATCTTACTGCTTAGATCGATAAGTCTTCCAATTAGCGTAAATATTTCTTGCTTACAACATTTTACCTCATGTATTCATTCATACCTTTTATTATTTATTATTATTATTATTATTACTGACATAAATTACCATAATCCGACACAACATAACCATCTTAAAAATCGAACATCCGTGTTCGTTACGTTAAGTTTACATAACTGATTTGCCATTTTATTAATAGTGGTAACGATTAATCCACTCACTGATGTATAACAACATCTCAACTCTACTAAAATCAACACAACATTAATTAAACCTGGAGGGTCTATCTCCTAATACTGATTCTTACTGGCATTATTTTTATAAGTCTGAAATCACATTACATGCAGTGGGCTATACTTCTATATAATCATAATTTGTGGGGTACTCACATATAGGCTTATCCTGGTGGCTCCAACCACTCATATTCTCCAATGTCGCCTGCCATTTGCAGAGTTAGCGCGACATTTGCATACTGAATATACACAATTTATAATACATTTCTTTCACCAACCACACGGCACTTTCCATTTCTATGATGAAGCTATTGCTTCCAAAACACATGACACTTTATAACACTTATTATACCATTAATTTTAAAGATATTTCACATATGATTTCTACATAACACACGTCACTTTTTACATTCTTCATTGGTTGAAATTCCCTGGCAAGATATCAGAACTGCAGGTATTGACGGCATCCTCCATGCTCCTACCAACTCCTGATTGAAAGTCTGGATCATCTGCCTACGGATTCACCAACAGTCTATCAAGTATCCTACGATAAACTTCCTGCTATGCATAAATAAGCTTACTTTCGTCCTGAGCGTTACTATTTGGTATTCTTAAGACATTTCACCAAATGCATCGTAAAGTTTCTCCCAGCGCATTCCGGCGGACTAATACATGTATAACCAATCAATATATTATACACTGCGCTTAACATTGTACATAGTATTTACACAAATTAATACTTTCAATAGTTCTGCAACTTATATCACACGGTACTTCCTATGTGAACATTGACAACTGCTCGTACTGCTGACTACACATGCAGCACGACTGTCCTTAATAAAAGCCTTCTAAAAGTTTTACTGCACGGCTTCCCAAGATGAAGTCCGAGCCTCATTCCTTGACTTTGGTAACGCACATTTCACACAATAAAGTTCGTTGATTACCGTACTTCTCGTCCTTCCCTGAGCCAAAGCGACATACGTTCCGCGCTCGAGTCTGTTCCAACTGCAAGTTCCAACTGCCCCTTCTGACTGGATCCACACCCTTATATCCGTTTCACACGAAAAAGTAGACCTAGAATTCCCGCGCTGTATCATCTCCTCACCCAGGATGATTCTGGTCTCGAAACAATGCTCATCGGGCTCCTTTTTCTTCACTGGTCCCAGAACTATCTGCGTGCTGAAGGATCGATCGGCCAATTAATTAATATTAATTGCCTTTGCCATAGCGTGGGGACGCGGTTTCCAGTGGAAATCCCCGGTGACATAGTCAAACCATGCCGCGAACACCCATGGTCCTGTGTTCATGCGCACTCCATTAAATATGCCTTGATTTCGCAGATTAATGGCTCTAAAATTAGCCTCCTGGCTAAAGATTCACCTGTGTGCAACTCTCATGTCATTGCGTTGCTCCAATCACGAGTAATCAATGGTTTTCCTTGGGATCTCTCCCCTCCCTTCTCGGTTTTATTCTCAAACGGGGAAGAACTGAGTCATTATTCAACCCCCCGACCTCTTCCAGACGACTTAACTAGGTCAACGAGATTGACAGGGCTCCATGAGTCTCCTCCCACAATTCTGGGGCTATTAGTAAACTGTCAAACTCTGGAACTTCTGTGTTTCAAGTCCAGCATAGCCTACTCCATGTAGTCCAATAATGCTATATTCCACTCATTTCCCTGCATTATTTCAATAAATAATGTCCGTATCAACTGATATCACACCAGTGATTAAATATGTAATTTCCTCTAGGGGTTTTTACAACGAAACTCCCTCAACAGATCTCGGGTTCGTTCCCTGGTGGAACCTTCCTTCTGAGCTCAACTTATCTCCGAGATCCACGTTCGATATCAGTCAGCATGACCCCCTCGGGTTCATAAGACAGGTCGAAATCTATCTTGAAACTTTGTGGACGTAATCGTTTTACTATAAGAGGACAACATGCGGAAAATCAACCACCAGATTGAACTACAAGGCTCCGTAATCATGTGGCGAATCTCTCATATAAATAAATTGGAGGTGGCGAGTACAGGACATGTTTGAATGGTCAACCCTGACCGCCCAAGCACTCAAGGCCAGTGGGAGAGAGCCGCACGCTCCAGTCAGCATATACGCCCCGCCTCGCTACTACTCCGAGTGCTACAGGGATGTCCAGCTCTTCCAGACGTCATGCCTGCGTACCAGGTTGTCATGTACGATTTTGGAGCCTTGCAGTTCAATCTGGCAGCTGATTTTCCGCCCGTTGTTCCCTTATAGTACAACGATTGCGTCCACAAAGTTTCAAGATACTTTTAGACCTGTCTCACCTGATACTTCCCTTGTGAGAAGGATTTGTGTATTAGGCTATTAGGGAATCACTGTAACTAATTATCACCTGTATCAGGTGATGGTTGCAATAAACATTACTCTCACCCCAATATCTGGCTATCCTAGGTTTGGAATAGAGGGTAGTCTATTCTACTCTACCCTAAAGATCCACTTTGGGGTAAAATTCTGGCACCCCGGCGTCTCTAAAAGCCGTAGTAGTTAAAAGAGGCCAATAACATTATTATAACAAGTGGAACCGTGAGAGAACTCTCGCATAATGTGTTGTGTGCGCCCCATGTGTACAGACTACCCGCCCGGCACTAGTGATATGCGGGCTGTAGGTGATACAGTTCTGGCAGTTGTTTATTTGTTTAAAAGCATTTTATAAACAAATAAATATATTTCTGTTGACTTTAAAAAAATGCAAGTTTTTTCCTGTGCAATTGGGACAATTTTGAAGATTTTGGTACAAACGACACCTTCTAACTACCTCTGGTTTAGGAGCTTGAGTTTTGTGAAACATACACCTTAGCGTATTATACAGGGTGTTTCAGGAGGAATAGTAAATATTTTAGGAGGTGGTAGTAAAGATGAATTGCAATTTTAAAAAAAACATATAACATGTGTCCCATTTGTATTGCGTACAGAGATACAGCTGGTAGAATTTAACCCAAACAAATGTAAAGCCAAGGCAAATGAGGACGCTCAAAGTTGATTTTCAAAACTTCCACCACCAACTTCAATGCATTTTGCACTTACCTTGATAACACCCCATGTAGCTCTTCGGAGGGCGTCTTGGCGTTCTTTGATGATGGCTGCACTATGCATAATCCGAACGACCAACTCGGGCCTTGTGTATACTTTTTCCTTCTATACTTCGCCTTTCAACCATCCCCACACGCAAAAATCCAAAGGGGTAAGGTCCGGGGACCTTGGTGGCCAAGAAACGTGTCCATATCTCCAGATCCATCTCCCGGGGAATGTTAGGTTTAGATGTTGTATCACCATATCGACAGCTGGGTACTGCACCAGAGTCACGCAGTGTATTGTAAACATTCTTGAATCCGTCCGTCTGCGTTTTGGAAATCGTATTCCGTATTCTCTACAAGCAGCAGCAGCGTTTCCATTACAAAACTCATACACAAATTCCATATCAGCATACTCAGCATGTGTAAAATCGTGCGGCATGTTTAAACGATACAGTACAGACAACTTGGTCAACAAAGCACACTGACATTCAATGGAAACTAAAGCACAGCTTCACAACGTGAACAACAACACATGGCTGTTGATAATCGTTAAATACGCCCATAGTAACAGGTGTACCAACACACGAAACGACAACTGCCCTGGTTACATACCAACATCTGTATCTCGGTACGCAATACAAATAGGACACATTTTATATGGAATTTTTATTGCAATTCATCTATACTACCACCTCCTAAAATATTTACTGTTCCTCCTGAAACACCCTGTATAATAGCATAATTATTAGTAACTCTTTCCTTGTGTCGGGAACTACTGTAGAATTTGGAATGATTGTCCCCGTGACGTTACAAATTGAACAGCCCTAACGTGCATGTTAATATTTCCTTTTGAATACGTAAGCCAACTAGAACAATTATGAATGTGAGAGTGAATGAATATAGTAATACTTTGTTAAACCTTAATAAATTAATATTATCGTATCTAAATGTATATAGCCCATTTATTATTATAACTTATCAAATACATAATTTCCATTTCAATTCTAATATTTAATATTGCTTAGTATTTACTTTTGATATGTGAAGAGTGACATATGTGAGTATTTATTTGTAATTAGTTGCGTTGTGTATAATTCCTAAGTGTAAGAGAGGGCCAAGAAACGTAACTTCGCCACAATCAATGCATCAATAATAATAATAATAATAATAATAATAATAATAATAATAATAATAATATTAACAATAATAATGTTCATACTGTAAGTTAACGATAATGAGGAGATGGACCGTATTAAACCTAAGTGTTACAACTGAGATAATGAGCCTTAGAGGTTGCCTCAAGATGCTTTCTGGTTGTTATTTTACGGCTTTCAGCCTACTCTCCTCCTTTCTCCGAGCTTGGGTCAGGCAACAGCAACTGCTGAGCAACTCAATCCACTCAGCAGGTACTGCAGGCGATAAATAAAAAATCAATACCGAAGACCACAGTTTCTTTATCTTATTCTTATTTTTTAAGAGTATGGATTTTGATACCAGGAGTGTCCGAGGACACGTTAAGCTCGGCAGAGTTAGTAGCTGATTCTATGCGGACACCCATGGGGTGAGCTACAACTACCATCGCGTGGGGAGTGTTGTCTGGGAAGGAAAGTGTGAATGTAAGGGCGAGGAATTGGAAGGTAGTGGCTCTGGCCTATAGTTAGTGACGAACCCCGGCATTTGCCTGGAAGGAAGATGGGAAAACACAGAAGACCATATTCAAGGTTGCCAGCGGAGGGATTTGAACCTCCTCGCCTCCCGGATGTGAGTGACTGCCTGCAGTCACGCCGTAATGACCACGGCTAACTCACCCGGTTACAACACAGTAATCAAACCTGAAGCACTATATAGCTCGGTAGCCTTCATCATTGGAGGCAGATCTCGAATTAAACACGTAGAGAAATAATGAAAATGAAAATCGACAGCCTGCTTCCAGTCCACCGACCGAGTCAGGGAATGGAATGAATGAATCCCCCACCTAGCGGCGAGGATATGAACTGTGCCGGTTGCCGAAGCCTGTCGCACTCCCCTGGGGCAATGATTAAATGACAGATGTAATGAAATGAATGTGGAGAGTGTTGCTGGAATGAAATTGTGACAGCAAAAATCGGAGTACCCGGAGAAAAACCTGTCCGCCTCCGCTTTGTCCAGCACAAATCTCACATGGAGTGACCGGGAATTGAACCACGGACCCAGCGGTGAGAGGCCGGCCTGCTGCTGCCTAAACCACAGAGGCTCTTGGAGAAATAGTAAAGGAAGATATCGAGGAAAATCCTTGATCCAGTCTGCTGAGAAGGAATCTGGATGAAACGGATGTCTCAGGAGTATTGTCAGCATGCTGAAATGATCGCTTAAACCTTCAGGAAAAGGCGATTGTAGTTCTACGGCCACATATTCAGAATGAGCAATGACAGGCTCACCAAGAGGATTCTCAACCTTGCTCTCTTAATGAAGGCGGTCTGGGTTCGATTCCCGGTCAATGCATGTGAGATTTTCGAAGTGAAATGCCATGTCCTGTGGTTCGGATTCCACGTAAAAAGGAGGTCCCGTGGCTCATAATCTAAAGATTAACGGCCACGGTAAACTACAAGCTTCCTTCCTTCCTTTTTCTTAATGAAGGTCAAGAACAACTGGCTTAGTGATTGAGAAAGAGGCCTTCAAGAAATTGTCAGCACAGAGGAAATTTTACAAGATCGACTCCAGTTCAGATCGACAATCAACAACCTTAATTTCTGTGAGAAAATGACTACCAGAATCAAGAAATCATGGTCTGAAGAGCGAAGGAAGATTTTCAATGGGTAGATGAAGAGATTTTGGGAGAATAAAAACAAAATTACTAAATCAGTTGTATCGTGCTCCACAGAGCGCATAGCGATTTAATTTTTATTCATCATTATCATCATCATCCTGAACCAACTCCAGTTGCCCTGGTGTGGTATATGAGCCCCCTCCATTTCATCCTGTCCTTGTACCACTCTTCCTCCACCAACTTATCCCAATCATGACCTCTATGCAGTACATCGTTCTTGACTGTATCTATCCACTTATTTCGTGGCCTTCCTACGGGTCGTCTTCCTTCTACTTTTCTCTCAAATTCCTTCCGTGCAGTTCTGTGGCTGGCATCCTCTTCATGTGACCAAACCACTTCAGTCTTGAGATCTGAATCTTGGAGAGAATCATCTATTCCTACTTCTTCCCTAATCTTCTCATTCCTGATCTTGTCTTTCCTGGCTTTCCGAATCATGGTACGTAGGAATTTCATTTCGGCTGCCTGGAGTTTAGAGTAATCTCTATTAGTTAGTGTTGTGGTTTCGAGACTATATGTAAGAATCGGTGTGTAATAGGACTTGTACAATGTCATCTTTGTTTTCATGGGCATTTGCTCATCCCACAGCAGGATGTAATTTTTAAATAATAAATAAATAATAATAAATAATAATGCTAATAAAGGACTCCTTGAAGAACTGGAGAAAAAAGTGCGCAAAATCGTCAGAGGTATAATGGGATCAAATTACAAGAATGGCATCCACTATTAAAAAATCCAACAAAGAAGTCTACAGTGAAATAGAGAAAATTTCAGAAACGAACCGTAAGAGGCGGGCACGGTATTACGATCATCTCAAACGAATGGACGGAAACAGGCTGACTAAACAGATTTTTCATTTCTTTGACTCCAAACCCAAAACCACAATGCCCTGGTTTATGAATACCAAAGACGACCTCAAAATGCTGCATCTAAAACCCGACGACGCCTTCAATAGAGATCTCTTCCGCAAAAATATACCGACTAATGGGCTAACCCGAGACGAGACACCGAACCCGAAAAGAAGACACGGTACCACCTGGACAGCGGAGCGCAGGATGGCCAACTCACATAGAATGAGGGAATCCTGGGCTCAGAGGAATGCGAAACAAATTGCCAGGTGTAGCAAGACTTAACGTGGTCCTAGATGGCCTCAACGAATTATATATATGTAATAACTTCCTGTTTAGTTGTTAAAGTAAGATGACGCCAACAATAGTGTTCGAACTCTAACCTCCTGGGACTAATAGCAAACAGCTATGACACTGCACCATCACACTCCCCGGTGACATGTAATAGATTCTGTTTGCTAAATACGAATGATTGGCGATTACCCTATTAATGTTGAACATATACAGAGAGGAGTATTATGTGACAAGCCTATAATGAACACTCTTACCCAACATAAGCTAATTGAAAATGAAAAGCACACAGTCTGTCATGTTGGCTCATGCAAATTGACGCTAATTTGAAATGCAAGCAGATAATTATTCCCAATATGGTTAATGCAGGTACATTCTATAGCTACAGATATGAATTTCTGACTGAAAGATATTTGATCCATCGGTCTTCTGTCTCTCTTGTGAATCTCAATAATGAAAATTTTATATCGTACTGAATCGTTTTTGAAAATTACAAATGAAATTCAGATCTATGTTACTTACATACAGGGTGTAGCTAAATATGTGGGAAAGCTCCTGGGATTTGATAGATCAGGGGCGTAAAACACGGGGAAGGCAGCTTGCAAGACAAAAATGTTAAGTACGGTTTTCTTAAAAAATATAAGTAAGATAACCAAAAACTATTCTATAAATGATTTAATACTAAGTTAGGCGAATATCTAAAAAGTCACCTTGCCTAGCTTTGTTGTAATTTCTTTATTCTACCGAACAAACAGTCTGCTTTTTACCCCTCTCCCGTTTCCCGCCAAGGCGCTTTCGTGCATTGTCCCCTTATCACGACCATTCGAAAAGGTCCATTTTCGAATTCATATTTTTCAGGGCCGGTTTAAAACTGAGGTAAGTCGGTGTTCAGGTCGTTTGCTGGACGTTGACAAAAAATATTTTATATTCATATTCTGAATGTATTTTGCATTTTCATTAAAAATGAATAAACATCAACTTTGTGGTTTCTTAATATAGCGCTAAGTCTACATTAATGTGTTATTTCAAGTTTAAAAAAAAAACATTCCCCGGTAGGTAGGCAATCGCAGTTTGAAAATTTGACCCCCCTCCCCTCCTCCCACATATGCGAGGAGTTTACATCCCTGCGATAGAAGACCTGACAAAAAGCAAAACATGTCCTGTAAACATATGGTGTATGTGCTTCCATTTCCATGTTACAAGCATTGTTTGTGGTGTACATAACACAGACCGCTTCACTATGCAGGTTGGTCATTTGTGTTGATAAAGTGTACGTTACTACTTACAGTTCTCTACAGGACGTGCTCAAAATGGCTACCACGAGCTGTAATGCAGGCGTCTATTCGTCGCATCATTGACTGTCTCACACGCTCTTATATTCCCGGCGTCTGTCGTATCTGCTGACATCCTTGCTCTATTCGCTGACGCAGCATGTACACGTTATAAATAGTTGTAGTTGTGGCATACACAATGGCCTTTAAATGATCCCATAAGTAGAAGTCTAATGGGTTGAGATCGGGAGAACGAGCAGGCAACGGTGTTGATCCATGACGCCCTATCTATTTGTTTGGGAATGCACACAGACTTCTACAGCGATGAAACGTACAAGTGGCCTGTGTGCCCTCCACAAACGACCAACTAGCATCGTGCTGCCATCTGTGATGTGCACAGCACAAACAATGCAGGTAACACGGCAACGAACGCACACACACACGCATATGTTTACAGGACATGTTTGGCTTCTTATCAGGTCCTCTATCGAATCCCCGGAGCTTTCCCACATATTTAGCTACACCCTGTATATGATCACCCATTAGGAAAATGTGTTTTATAATTGTTTTACTGTGTGTATTTATTGTGGTGTTTGAAGCCATATTTTCAGTGTTGCCTTAGTAAACAAGAGTTTAGTGCTTTTCAGTCGGTCAACACGAATGTACCCAAAAGAGATGGGTTATGCCCTAATCCTGAAATAAATTACATGAGATTAATAAAACACTAGGATGACCAGTTTCGATCGTCAAGCGATCATCATCAGATCCATTACACTTAGGCTACAAAATCTATGTTTGAAATGCAGGTGAAAATATTTACAATATGTACAATTATTTAGTTGCAGTATTGGTACTGCAACTGTCAGTGTATGCTAAATGCGGTATATATGTTAGGTGAAATGCCAAATGGTGATAGCTATCCGGAGATTGTACTTTAGAGAGATTATATGGTTGTAATCTATGGTTAAACTATAAAATTTTTGGCTAACTACTTATCTGATTGTCTTCCGTATTACAGCTACTCGCAGTTTTCGTGCTCACTGGAACTCGCTGTGCGGTCGACTGCGGTGGTTATCTTAACGACTGGTTTTTCCCCTGCCTCCTCCCCCCTGTCCCTACGTGCTGTGGGGAGTGATAGCGATGTGTTTATGTGAGGTGTTGCCAACCTAGATAAGATGTATGTTATTGAATGAGGTGGGTCCACAACTATTAAAGACCGTGGATTGGCCCTCGCCACGCGTGGAGCATAACCCATTCGAACTAAGCGTTGACGGTCTTATGAGGACGTCCCGGCACCTTTAATACTGCCGCGAATATGGGCCTTGGTTTATTGCAGAAGCAAAGTACATCGTACACCTGATCCAGATAACATTTACCTATTAAAAAACCCCTAATTTCCCCCCTTTTTTATCTAGCTTGGCTGTGTCGCTAAATTGTGTCTTGTTTCCGACAGGGTGTGTTTTTAGTAGCGTGAAGAGGGGTGAGCTCTCCATGAACGTGTGTTCATTTAGATTGTTGGGATTGTTTCGTTTGGCTAGGTGTATCTCGATTGCTTCCTTTATGTCAAGAGCTCTGCCTTTCGATTCGTGATGGATTATTTTAAGGTCCGACTCTATGTTGGTAAAGCTGTGCCCTGCGTCTCACATATGTTCGCACACGGCTGAATGTGTTCCGTATCTTATCGCATTCCTATGTTCATTATAACGTGTGTCTACTCGCCTTCCACTCTGCCCGATGTAATTAGCTTGACAATCGGTGTCTTGGCACGTTATAGAATATACCCCTGACCTTGAATACGGGTCACGTTTATTTAGATTACTATTTAGGAGGTGCCTAGTGGTTGTGTTTTTCGTCGTGAAAGCTATCTTTATGCCTTGTTTTTTGAATAGGTTAGTGATTTTATATGTATTCGCATTCACATAGTTGAAACGCGCAAATTTTTTCTCATTACTGTCCGGTTTGGGAATCGTTTTATCTTCATTTTTATGTTTGGCTATAATTTGATTTATTTTGCTTGGCGAGAAGTTGTTTTCCTTTGCTATTTGCATAATAGTTCTTATTTCCTTATTATAGTTGTCTTTTGACATGGGTATGTTTAAAGCTCTGTGCACCATTGAATTGAAACCCGCTAGTTTGTGCGTACTGGGGTGATTAGACTGATTGTCGATTGCATGCGAGGTTTGTGTTGCTTTCCGGAATATGGAATATGAAATGTCGTTGTCTTTACGTTCAATAGTTATATCGAGATAATTTATTTTCCGGTCTATTTCGGATTCCTTAGTGAATTTGATAGAGTGGTGAAGGCTATTAATGGATTGGAGAATTCAGTATCGTACTGAACTAACAAGCGAAGAAACAATTCTCCAATCCATTAATAGCCTTCACCACTCTATCAAATTCACTAAGGAATCCGAAATAGACCGGAAAATAAATTATCTCGATATAACTATTGAACGTAAAGACAACGACCTTTCATATTCCATATTCCGGAAAGCAACACAAACCTCGCATGCAATCGACAATCAGTCTAATCACCCCAGTACGCACAAACTAGCGGGTTTCAATTCAATGGTGCACAGAGCTTTAAACATACCCATGTCAAAAGACAACTATAATAAGGAAATAAGAACTATTATGCAAATAGCAAAGGAAAACAACTTCTCGCCAAGCAAAATAAATCAAATTATAGCCAAACATAAAAATGAAGATAAAACGATTCCCAAACCGGACAGTAATGAGAAAAAATTTGCGCGTTTCAACTATGTGAATGCGAATACATATAAAATCACTAACCTATTCAAAAAACAAGGCATAAAGATAGCTTTCACGACGAAAAACACAACCGCTAGGCACCTCCTAAATAGTAATCTAAATAAACGTGACCCGTATTCAAGGTCAGGGGTATATTCTATAACGTGCCAAGACACCGATTGTCAAGCTAATTACATCGGGCAGAGTGGAAGGCGAGTAGACACACGTTATAATGAACATAGGAATGCGATAAGATACGGAACACATTCAGCCGTGTGCGAACATATGTGTGACGCAGGGCACAGCTTTACCAACATAGAGTCGGACCTTAAAATAATCCATCACGAATCGAAAGGCAGAGCTCTTGACATAAAGGAAGCAATCGAGATACACCTAGCCAAACGAAACAATCCCAACAATCTAAATGAACACACGTTCATGGAGAGCTCACCCCTCTTCACGCTACTAAAAAACACACCCTGTCGGAAACAAGACACAATTTAGCGACACAGCCAAGCTAGATAAAAAAAAGGGGGGGAAATTAGGGGTGTTTTAATAGGTAAATGTTATCTGGATCAGGTGTACGATGTACTTTGCTTCTGCAATAAACCAAGGCCCATATTCGCGGCAGTATTAAAGGTGCCGGGACGTCCTCATAAGACCGTCAACGCTTAGTTCGAATGGGTTATGCTCCACGCGTGGCGAGGGCCAATCCACGGTCTTTAATAGTTGTGGACCCACCTCATTCAATAACATACATCTTATCTAGGTTGGCAACACCTCACATAAACACATCGCTATCACTCCCCACAGCACGTAGGGACAGGGGGGAGGAGGCAGGGGAAAAACCAGTCGTTAAGATAACCACCGCAGTCGACCGCACAGCGAGTTCCAGTGAGCACGAAAACTGCGAGTAGCTGTAATACGGAAGACAATCAGATAAGTAGTTAGCCAAAAATTTTATAGTTTAACCATAGATTACAACCATATAATCTCTCTAAAGTACAATCTCCGGATAGCTATCACCATTTAGCATTTCACCTAACATATATACCGCATTTAGCATACACTGACAGTTGCAGTACCAATACTGCAACTAAATAATTGTACATATTGTAAATATTTTCACCTGCATTTCAAACATAGATTTTGTAGCCTAAGTGTAATGGATCTGATGATGATCGCTTGACGATCGAAACTGGTCATCCTAGTGTTTTATTAATCTCATGTAATTTATTTCAGGATTAGGGCATAACCCATCTCTTTTGGGTACATTCGTGTTGACCGACTGAAAAGCACTAAACTCTTGTGTGTATTTAGAGGCGATGCTAGGGTGGCGTTTGAATGTGTAAACGAAAGAAAGGCTTCACTACTTAGTGTATATTCACTTCGCTACGGAAGAACAGAGTAATTTTTATTAATTAACTGTAACTTAAGTTATTCAAGACAACAGGCTCTTAACATAAGTTATTCATAAATAAAAACAATTCACCGTCATTTATTTATTTATTTATTTATATTTTGTTTTTATTTTCATTGTGAAATTTTTAGTTTTCATTATTCTTTTTAATTTTCAATTTTTAATTGTTGGTTTTTATTAGCCTATTTTCAATTTTGAAAAAATAGGCTTTTGAGATCACCTTTTGTCCGTGTGTGTGTGTGTGTGTGTGTGTGTGTGTGATTCGTGTGTGTGTCCCCCCCCCCCTAATAAAATCTAAACGGCACGAGCGATTTCAATGAAACTCGGAAAGTTCATAGCACTACTCTCGGCGACCTCGACCGTGCCCTTCAAATTTTGTTACGACTCACCAATCCAACATGGCGGCTGTGCGAAATATTTCCCCAGCATTCAATATCTCCGAAACTATTACCGATATTACCCTGTCATTTTCTATGGTGATAGAGGGAACTACTATAAGTTCACTTATGTGACTTTTGAAAACCTGGTAACTACAAAACCAACATGGCGGCCATGCGAATTTGCGACATTTAAATAGACGTTTCTCGCGATTTGACCAACCAAACGCAATGAAACTTGGTACAGTATATGTTTATATACATTGTAATATACCGACATCTAACTTCATTCAATTGTTTACATAATCACAAGATGGCGGATGTGCGAAATATTTCACCGGCATTCTATATCTCTGAAACAATTAGCGGTATCTCCCTAAAATTTTGTACGGAGTCAAAGGGCACTACTGGAAGTCCATCTATAAGATTTTCAAAAACCGGTTAACTACAAAACGAACATGGTGGCCAAGCGAATTTGAACATTTTAAATAGACCTTTCTCGCGATTTAATGTTCCAAGCGCACTGAAACCTGGTACAGGAAATATTTATACACATTGTAATCCACTGGTATCTAATTTTGTTCAATTGTTTACATAACCTCAAGATGGCGGCAGTGCGAATTTTAAAATTAAGTTTGTATTTCTTGTGATGTAGTCATGCGATCAAAGTGAAAGTTTGAATAATGAACCTACGCAATAATTTTCCTTTAATGGTACATGACTCTATGGCCTATACATTTAACAATCCAACATGGCGACCATCCGAAATATTTAGACGATACTGAATATCTACGAATCTATTTTAGCAATCAAACTAAATTTTTTAATGTTCATAGGGGCTATGAACTTAAGTTCACCTATAGGACTTTAAATAACTTGGTGAACACAAATCCAACATGGCGGTGACGCGAATTTTAAATATTCACATGGACTTTTCTCGCAATTTAACCATCCGCGTGCAGTGAAACTTGGTACAGTAAATCTTTATCCGAATGTTAATCCACTGGCATCTAATTTATTTCAATTGTTTCCATAACCTCAAGATGGCAGCTGTGAAAAAATTTTTAATCTCCTTTTTTTTCTTGTGCCCTAATTATGCGATTGAAGTTTGAATACTACACGTTCACAATAATCTGCATGTAACAGTACATAACTCTAGGACCTACATATATAAAATCCAACATGGCGACCATCCGAAATATTCAGTCGGTTCTCAATATCTACGAATCTATTACAGCAATCAAACTGAAATTGTGTATGTTGATAGTGGCAATTAACATAAGTAGCATATATGAAAATAGGCTGTATAGTTCTTCACGGAACTACTTGTTTTTAGTTTTAATTTCTAATTATTAATTTTTAAATTTAATTTTAAATTTTTACTTATTTATTTCTCATTTTTATTATTAATATTAATTTTGTGTAATAATAGACTGTATGAATTTTAATTTTTAATGTTTTAAATTTTTATTTTTATTTTTAGGTTTAAAATTTAAGAATTTAATTTTTAGTTTTTAACTTTTAATTTTTAGTTTTAGTGGTATTTTTAGTTTTAATTTTTAATTCTTATTTTTCTATTTTTCATTTTTATTTTCTACTTTTCACTTTTTATTTTTATTTTTTTTTAATTTATTTTTATTTTATTTTAACAATTTAATATTTTTCCGTTTTAATTTTTAATATTACTCTGTATCTTTAGGTAGCCTATCTTTATGGGGTGTGGAGATGAACTCAATGATAGGGGAGTGCATACATCCCACAGCACCCCCCGATAACGTTCCTGTGTGTATGCTATGTACGTGGGAACATCTCAGGGAAATGTGCTCTAGACTCAATGCGCTACACTCGAACAGAAGGAGACACGGCGCGGTATAAAGAAAGTGTTCCTTCAATAATAATATTATTCGTTTCACGCCCCTTTTAACTATTGCGGCGTTAAGAGAATTTATTCTCCGAATTGGATCTTTAACGTGCCAGTAAATCTACTGCCATGGGTCCCTCGCGTTAAAGCACTCTTAAATGCCTGCGCCAGGATTTGATCCCACGACTTTGGGCACACAGGAGAGAACGTCACCGCTGCGCTGCGCAACCAGTCAAGAGAATGTGTTCCTCAAGTGAGCGATAGGGTAGAAGGAGGAGAGCGTATGAAGAGGGTAAATGATTAGGCCTACTTGTTGTTGTTGTTGTTAAGTGAACATTTAGCCCCGTGTACTTGGGTGTGTGTAGAATTTGTCTTATAGCCTGTGTTATTTAGACGTCCGTTGTTGTGTATGTGTGTGTGTGTTTTTATAGCAGGTTAGGATTGGGAAGGAAGCGGCCGTGGCGTTAAGTTAGGACACCATGCCAACATTTGCCTGGAGAAGAAGTGGGAATCTATGGATAACCACTTCCAGGATGGCTGAGATGGGAATCGAACCCACCCCTTATCAGTTCTTACCTACAAGGCTGTGTGAAAACCGTTCCAGCCCACCGAACAGAATTACATTTCTTGGCAGAGCTGGGAATCGGTGCCGAACTTCAGTTGTGACAGCCAAGTACGCTAGCCATTACACCACGAAGTAGACGAGGATGAATGAGAAGGTGTATGTATCAAATAGACGAACTACTAAGAAAGAATCTTTCAAGGTTATAGGGTTGCAGAAATGAACATTGCTACAAACATATTTTTATTTTTATTTATCTCACCTTAACACTGAATAACAAAATATTTACCGTTATTACTAAATATATTTTACAATGAAGACAACGTTGCTTTGTAAGCTCACTAAAATAATAAAACTAAAAGTAGCTGTCCACTACTAAGTTGGTCGTTCTATCGTAATGACCATCGCATCTGTAAACACCGGGAAGATTGGGTCTCGAATCTCGAGAGCATCCAACATTTATAACTCAATTATACTAGGATCTCTTACAGCGTACGATCAAATCACATTATAATCGTTTGCAATACTGGACTATGCACATATTAGTTATAATTAATTACTCGTAAACAGCTTGGAATGTACATAAAATTGGAATAGAATTGTTTTTATCACAGAAACAGGTAGCCTAAAATTCCGTTTGAGTTTGTTTCAAGAGGGTGTCAATATTTAAGCTTAGCCTACAGGTATTTCTAAACAGAACCAGTGACTTAAACAAAACTAACTTCCAAGTAATACATAAATTGTAAAATACCTGATTAAAGGTTCAATCATTTTGATGTAGTGATGGTGCTACGAGCCCAAAACGTGTATGTATTAATGTTGACACACTAGAGGCGCTTTGGTAAACTTTAAAACCAGGATAATTTTGTTCGATGCTGAGCTTCCAACTATTTTCCACTCATGAGCTAGTACTTATCTTATTTGTGTGGATGGACTTATAATACTTGAGCCAAAAGTATATGACACACAACACAAATTCCCTAATCTTAGATTACTCTTTCCTATATTTTAAGGATATGAGTGTATACAGTTTTATATCATAAATAGTTTCGTACACATTATTTACTAAGTAGCCAAAATACTTTCTTCAGAGCCATGATACAGTACAGGGTCTTTCATATAAAGTAAGAACGGCAAGCGGCAGTTTTGTTATTCGCTGTGCGGTGGTCTTGGCCGAGCTTGTGGCGCGCCACGGCCCCCTGCTTTAAGCGTATGTACAATCCTGTATGACATATTACCTTATAAAAGATGTTGGAAGTGTCGTCCTTCCTGGGTTATACAGGCATTGTATCTGGTAACCACATCCTGACTTACGCGAGTGAGTTCTGCCACTGTCATCTTTCCGATTTTTAATTTTATGCTTTTTATTGAGCACTGAGTCAGTAGTGCAAACTTAATTTACAATTACGTGAATCTGTGCTAGTGAAGGTGGCATTTCATCAGGAAATTGCTGAACAAATGCATCACGTACCCGCCGAGCCGACTCGTACTTAAAATAAGTTTTACATACAAAAATACGATGTTGATACGATAACTGGCTCATGTTAAGATCTGAGGTTCAGACTGGCGACTGAAAACCTGCTCGTTTATTGCAAGGTCGAGTAGAGTATATGCAATGCTTGCGGTTTCAATACTGCAGCAGGGGGCCGTGGCACGCCACAAGCTCGGCCAAGGCCACCGCATCAGCGGATAACAAGGCCGCCACTCACCGTTCTTACTTTATATGAAAGACCCTGTATTTGTGATAAGATGTACACAGATAAAAAAAAATGCATATTGCTGACCAAGAGTCGTAGTGGTCGCTAACCCATTAGTCGTTCTTGCTTGCGTGTATATCGGCTGTGAACGGTCGCCTTTGTCAATGAGGATTGATCTGTGCGAGTGTTGAGACGACCCGGTGAACGTATGCACAACCAATATATCCCAGACCGATACCAACTAGAAGGAGGTGGTGCAATGATTTGGGGTGGCACCATGTATGGTCTCTGAACCCCTTTCGTGCACTTCCCAGGGATACGATCCTGGCACCTGTAGTGAAAGTCTATGCTGACAATTTCGGCCCAAATTTCACTTTAGGGGACGATAATGCTCGGCCGCACAGAGCTGGCATTGTCAATGCCTTTCATCAGGAGAATGGTATTCACAGAATACAATGGCCTGCCTATTCTTCCGATTTCAATTGTGTAGAGCAGGCGAGGACACTGCTTATTAAATAAGTCCCCACTATTCTCCATGGCAATATGCAAAATCTTGTTTGTGTATATAATCATCTTCACAGAAATGTGTAATTGCGTAGACGTAGTCGTTAGTTAATTATGTAGTAAAATAAGGTCTTGATTATGAGATACATTCATTGCTTAAAGAAGAAGAATTCGACATTTTTACTTTTCCTCAACTTGCTGACAAACTTCCATCTTTTGAACACCGAATTGATTATGACTACAGGATTGAAACCCTTGTTATCACAACGGTACTCTTGGTACTTCTAATTTACGTTGCATAAAATCACGTACACTTTGATACTCAAAAATTGCTTTTGAATATGTTCTCAAGTAATTGTAAGTCACTACGTATTTCACTGCGATCCTCCTCCATTACCCTGTCTTGAACATGCATTACTGGTTTTCCTCATTAACAAATCCGTTGTTGGATGAGGAATAAATTCGGTAAGCGTATACGTCCTTCTAACTCACAAAGGACACTACAATAATCACTCAATATGCACTTTGAACTATAGATGATGTTCTGAAAATGTTTTACCTACTAAAAAATGGGTGAGAGTAGGAACCAAATGAAATGCCATGACAAAGGTTTCTGAGCCACTCTTCCAAGCATCTACATACCCTAAATTTGAGGTCAAGTTTACACAATATTTCTTGAGGAATCCCTCCCTGAACTATTTCAAAGTATGTCTTTTGGGGATAATGATCAAAAGTCAGTGAGACTCAATGTCACTTCTTTTTACTGTGGCACGCGTACTTTAGTGCCATGTTCCACAGCACTTAGAGACTCTTGGTAGCGTTGATAGCTAACGTGTCTGCCAAGAATATAGTAAATTCAGGGTCGGATACTGGAAGTGCTGCCATTTTCTCATCTTGCTCAATAGATTATTTGTCAGTCACCGGTTTGGGGTTTAACTCCGTAAACGACGTAGGAGATATTTTGAACATTTTCCATGATGACGCAATTTATGTGTTAGCAAATGCCACTTTGATGTCCCCTAAACCTTAAGGTTATCCATGAGTGAAATTCCAATCTTGTAAAACGAAACAGCCATGTTCTTTAAATCAATGCCCCATGGAAATGAAAATCCACAGCCTGCTTCCAGTCTCCGACCGGGTCAGGAATGGAATGAATGAAGCCCCCATCTAGCGGCGAGGATATGAAATCAATGCCCCATAATAAAGTTTATTATAGAAGTAGACAGTATAACAAATGTTACTGATGTACCTTTAATTATTTTTCTATTGCTGCTAAATTAATGGCATTTTCACTAGATCAATAAAAAGAATTCCCTTGCACTGCAAATATTCATATTTGGTTACACACGTTTTGCAAATCATTATTTAGATACAGTTTCTCAAATTGTCCTAGGTTTCAATAATGGTAGCTAGTTAGTTATTTTTGTTTTAAGGGGTGGAACAGCGAGGTCATCTGTCCCTAGTAAGGCCATTCTGTTTAATTGATCAACTTTCTACATTAACATACTAATTTCTTGGTATTGAAAACATACTAAAAATTTGATTACAATAAAATTCTTAAAAATTCACTGTACTTTAAGTAAACTTGGGTACCAAATTTATAAGTCTAAGTTAATAATAACCTCGGAAGCAGCATTTTTTAGAAAACAACACCTGAAAGATGATGACCGTGAAATCAGCAATGAAATATTGAATACAACAATTCACATTTGAGGATATTGTGTACTCTTGAGCACGTGAATTGTGTACATTACCAGGCATTATTACACTAAACATTATCTCGTTTTGGTGTTATAATAATAATAATAATAATAATAATAATAATAATAATAATATCGTATGGCCTCGGTGCCGGGTGCAAGCTTTGTTATTTGACACCCAGAGTGCAGCTTGCATGTCGAATGTTATTGTTCCTTGAAGCACTATGAAAGTCAAGGTGGTTAGATATCTAAGTTCCTTGACACTATAGCGCTTTCTAGTAGAGAAATGAGGAACTTTGTGCTGTCGGAATATCCTGAGATTAATGTTGCCATTATGAACACAGCCTGCTGAATTCAAATGGGTTCTTTAACATGCCAACAATGTATGGCATGCGTATCGTGATTTTTGTCGCCTTTCAAAAATCACTTACCACGGCCTGGAGCGAACCTGCAATCTTGGGGTTGGTAGCCCGACACGATAACCACTCACTCACCGTGGCAAGCATGTTTTAGTGTTAAGGCCATGGCTAAAGTAACTTATTATGAACTGGATGATAACCATATGCGTTCGGATGGTTATATCGCGAGAAAAGTCTATTTACTGTAAATGTTTCAACTTCGCTTGGCCGCCATGTTCGATTTGTAGTATACAGGTTTTTAAAATACAGATAGATGAACCTTTAGTAGTGCCCTTTATCATTGTAAAATATTTCAGGGTGATATCAATAACAGTATCGGAGATATTGAATGCCGGTGAAATATTTCGCACAACCGCCATGTTGTATTGGTGAGACGTTTGGCACGGTGGATAAGTAGTTATCCTGTCGAACTAGCAACCCCAAGCTTGCAGGTTCGCTCCTCGCCTTGGTAAGTGTTTTTTGAAAGTCAATAAAAATCACGACATGCATGTCATACGTTGTTGGCATGTTAAAGAACCCATTTGAATTCAGTAGGCCGTGTTCATAATGGCAAAATTAATCTCGGGATTTCCCGCCAACACAAAGTTCCTCCTTTCTCTACTAGAAAGCGCTATAGTGTCAAGGAGCTTAGATATCTAATCTCCTTGACTTTCATAGCGTTCCAAGGAACGACGAAATTTGACATGCAAGCTGCCCTCTGGGTGTCAAATAAGAAGGCTTGCACCCGGCACCCGAGGCCATACGATATTATTATTATTTTTATTGGTGAGACGTAATAAAATTTAAAGGAAGTGGTAGGGGTCGACCAAAATACTGTAGTACTACGACCTTACAGAGTTTCATTTAAATCGCTCCAGCCGTTTAGATTTTATTAGGGGCCTACACACGTCACGGACAAAATATGATCTCTTAAGTCTTCTTATCATAAATGAAGATGGGCTAAAAAGAGTGTCATTATTCATCATATTTCTCAAACTTCAGTCATCTCAGAACTCCTGAACCTTTGTCTAACATTTACACATTGACTCCTCTCTCACCGTATATTTTGTGCAAACATCATCAGAACACACTGTATTTTCTCTTTCTCGGAACAATTATTATTGGATCACTCTGCCTGTGCAGAAGAAGACGATGACGATGAAGACGAAGGCTCTACATTATTACATCTTTCAGCGTTACGTACACCATCACTGCAGGAGGTCTTCAGTTTTATACCTCTTTGTGATGCCCACCTCAACAGTTCTTCGTTAATACACAAACAAACTGCGGGATTATCAGATAGATTTAAATGGTTTAATTTTTTTAGTGAATTGAATACGTTTATATCTAGGTCTTCGAAGTTGTTTTCACTAATTGCCAACACCTCGAGGGATGGTATTCCTTCAAAAGCGTTCGGTGGCAGATAACTCAGATTACATGACCGAATATCAAGTAACATGAGTCTAGAGGCATTTAGGATTAAACCTTCATCAAATCTCAGGTTATTATTACGCAGATATAACCTCTGAAGGTCAATATTGTCAGAAAATGTGTTCGGGTCGAAATATGAGATATTATTATTGAAGAGCATCAGATCTGTTAGTTTAGGTAGATGCCTCCACACTCTGCTGTCCAACTCTGAGATGCTGTTGTTATGTAGAAATAGCGTTTCAACGCGGCTAAGATCTCGGAATGCATTCTCTGGTAAATACGTTAAACCATTACTGCCTAACGACAGAAAATTGACAGTTGAATTTAAGAAATTGTCCTCGGGAATGTTAATGAAATTTTCTGTTAAATCAATCTGCAGAAGTTGATTGTTGTATCTGAATGAGTCTGGGTGGAGGTTGACGAGTTCATTTTGAGCAAGTGATACGAAGATGAGTTGCGCTAATGGACGAAACACTTGATCACTGATTCGAGTAATATAATTGTTGTTTATTTTTATGCTGGTAATGTTGGTAGCGTCGATGAAGATATCATCAGGAAGATAACTAATATTGCAATTGTCCAAGTACAGTCTCTGTAAACTGGAAGATCGAATGAATGGCCCACTTTCTGGTAAAATCAAATTATTCAAGCTGAGGTGTAGCACACGGAGACTCGTATTTATGAATAAATCAGGATGCAGAGTGGAAATGTTATTGTCTTGTAGCGCGACTGACGATAGATTGAATAAGTTCTTGAATGCGTCCTTATGTATCTCGGAAATGTGATTGCTGGCTAGCCTTAGATGACGTAACCGTGGTGATTCTTGGAACGCACCTTCAGGTAGAGACTTGAGGTTATTCCGAGACATATCCAATGATGTAAGATTTGAGTTCAAATCAGATGGTAGCTCCTCCAACTCGGAGTCTGTGCATTTCACTGCCGTCACTTTCATACACCAACAAGATGGTGGACATCGCTCCCGGTATCCCTGGATGGGTCGGGCCAATGCTGCTACCGCAAGGATGGTGTAGAGTGCCTGAAACAGACAAGGTAAATATTATAACGTGTTTTTCAGAGCCACTACAATAACAATAATAAATAATGTGAACAGTAACGGTTAATAACAAAACAGTCTACAATAGAAGTTAACGACTCAAATGCGTTCAGGCGCGGATTCAAAGGGGGGCGAGGGGGGCGAGGGGGGGCGAGGGGGGGCACGGGGGTCATGACCCCCCCCCCCCAACACAAACGGAGACCAAAGTTTTTTGCAAACTCAAAAAAAAACGAAAACACAATAACCAGACAAATAAAACTTAACGAATTTTAACTTAAAAACAGTTTTTTTTTCATTTTATTCAATACTGAAAATATCTTTATTGCAATTATTATGTTCTGTAACAAATTTACATATTTACAACTTCATACCTGTTATATAAAAACGATTATTTATATAAGAAAATCAACTCGTCTGTTTTGTTTAGCAAACCTTGTGATTACCGAATCGATGTTTATAGTGATGTCACGATGAATGTGCAGCAATGCACGGATAGGAATTAGGGGCTTTTTTTTTTTGCACCAAAAAATTTTGACGACGTCCAAACTGCAAGCTTGGTTGGCAATTTAAGCTGTGACTTCTCCCTTTGTCGGTAACAACTCGACTTGCCGAAACTGTAGCGTACCTTGATACTTTTCTCGAAGCTCGATGTAAAAGTCGCAAAACACGCCGTTGGAATTTGTACGAATATTTTTGGTGCGCTAAACGCATCAAATTTCTATCCATGTAGCTTGCAAAAAAATTGGTCTGGTTTTATACGTTTGGTTATTTTGTGATTGCGTTTTTAGTGATACCATTTTTCTTAACAATTTCGATTCTCTGACCCTCCCGAAAGCCAAACTCTAGATCCGCGCCTGAGTGCGTTTCAATTTTATACACATAAAAAAATCGAACGAAAACCGCAACATTATAAACGTGTAATAGACTAACGAAATAAAAAATATAAATGATTAAAAATCCCACTCGTTACAAAGCTTAGTTATAACTTCTGTACCTTAATAATTGTAAATAATGTTGGTCATTGGCTGCATTAATAAAATGGTCAGTATTATATACATATACACTGAACCTAGATTAAGCCTAGGTGAGCAGATCTGATGATGATCGCTTGACGAACGAAACTAGTCGTCCAATAAGTTACCCCCCCCCCCCCCCCCATTTATGTGAGATGTATTTAATAATTCGTGCAATTTGTTTCAGTCTCTAGGAAATTAATTTTAATTCCTAGCCCAATCTAATTGGACACACTCGTGTTTATCGAGTGAAAAAATTATAATAATTGATTACCTAGACAACAATAAAACAAATGACTTCTACTGTACTATTTCAAACAGTGGAAAAACACCAGAGTTATCAAAATCATATCTGACCAATCATACTGCCACAATAACATTCCCCTGCATTTACCATTGAGCCTCTCACCATATATAACCGGAAGGTGAGTGGTTAATAATTGCAATTGGTCAAAGAGGATATAAGAACTGGGAGTGCTGTTCCAAGTCCCGCGTCAGTAAAATTTCACCTTCTCTAGGGATGGCCCAAATGAAGTTGGAGATGAAATACCACCACAGACGATGTTCTTGCACTTGTCTAGCAGGTATGCAAGGTTTCACGAATGACGTTCGCGATGTTTCATTGTCACTATCGAATGGAAGTTGCGAAAGCTTGTTATATACTTACCCCCAAAGTTCGTAGTGCTACAGGCAATGAAGGGCCTAGGCCTACCAAGCGACCGCCATTTGGCCTGCAGATATTGGGGGTGACGCGTGGTCAGCGCATCGGGTCTCCTCGGCCATTAATCTTGATTTTCGTGACTGGGGCGCTGCCTCGATCTCGGACAGCTACTCATTTGTCCTCTCGAGACTGAGTGTGCCCCGTTCCAGCCCTCACGTCAGTTTCTAAAATCCTTGACGGAGCCGGGAATCGAACCCAGGGCCTCCAGGTGAGAGGAACGGTGCTCCCCAATGGGGCCGGCAGCTTAAATTATACCCTTGTCAAATTAGTTTGTTATTTATCTCGAACATTTACGTATTTTTACAGTGCAACTTGTCTCATTCGAAGGTTATAATTCGAATTTTCCACCGATTACTGTAGTTGAGTGAACAGTTTGCAACTTCATTACTTACCAATCCGAGTATGTGCGACTTGCTTTGATAATGTAATAAATCTGTTATCTTTACAAAAATGCATTTTTATTACAACTATGACAGATTTGTGGGTGCTGTAATTGCCACAGCAAAAAGATACATTCCTAGAGGTTACCGAAAGGAATACATTCCTGGATGGACTGATGCAAATGAAAAGCTATACCAAGGGTTCCTTTCCAGTGGCGAACAAGAAATCGGGGATGAACTGCTTCATAACCTTGATAATGCCCGAAGAGAAAGATGGATTGAAACTGTAACATCTATGAATTTCAGAGAATCGAGCAGAAAGGCATGGTCATTGTTACGGAAGCTTGATGGGGCCACTCCCATTGTTCGTAAAACCCCTGCAGTCACTCCAAGCCAAATTGCTGTTCATTTAGTTGTTTTGTCTAGAACACCGGAAGACAGAAAGCATACAAGATATATCAAAAATCAATTAACCAGTCTCAAGGCCACAAGCCCCCTTCATTCGGAATACACTAGACCATTTAGTGTGCAAGATATCGATGCAGCTTTAGAAGATATGAAATCTGGTAAAGCTCCGGGATTTGATGGGATTCACCCAGAGTTTCTGATTAATAGTGGAGGAAATACGAAACTATGGTGATCTAGGTTTCTAACTTACATTCTTCGGACAAGCAACCTTCCTCGCTTATTTAAAATGAGTAAAGTCATTGCAATCCTAAAACCAGGAAAGCCTACTGAAACACCAGAGAGCTATAGACCAATAGCATTGCTCAGTGCATGCTATAAACTACTAGAAAGACTAATCTTGAATAGAATTGCTACAAAAGTGTTCGAAACGATCCCTATTGAACAAGCAGGATTTAGACCACAAAGAAGTTCTGCCGATAAAGTCCTGTCATTAACTACCTTCATCGAAGCAGGATTCCAACAAAGACCAAAGAATTCGGTAGCATTTGTAGGCCTAAAGGCAGCTTACGACACAGTGTGGAGAGAAGGCGTTATCAGTAAACACCTTAAAGTGATTCCATGCAGGAGTCTGGCTCACCTTATAAACAACATGCTGAGTGACAGAACATTTCGCGTAGTCATGGGAAGTGAAATCAGCAGATCCAGCAAACTAAACAATGGACTTCCACAAAGATGCTTGCCCCCACTTCTGTGCAATTTATATATTTCAGATATCCCCCCCACAAAATCCAGGAAATTTGGTTATGCAGATGATTGGGCATTTGCCACTAACGACCTATGCTTCGAGGAGATAGAGGAAACGCTGACGAAACATCTCGCTGTTTTAGGAAACTACTTCCGAAAATGGAGACTCCAACCAAGCATGAGTAAAACAGAAGTTTCTTGTTTTCATCGGAACAACCGAATGGCTTCAAGGGACCTCAAGTTATACTTCGATAACACCCTTCTCCGCCACAATATACACCCCAAATATCTGGGTGTTAATCTCGATAGAACGCTGTCGTTCCAAGAACACCTGAGAAAGAGCGCTGCCAAGATTCAGACACGCAACAACATCATTCGAAAACTATGTGGTACTACTTGGGGTGCAAGTGCAACTACTTTACGTTTACTCTACTGCAGAGTATTGTGCCCCTGTCTGGATAAACCGTCCTCATGTGAAGAGAATAGATGTTAAATTAAATGTCACAATGAGAATGATCTCGGGCAGATCAGATCAACTCCTATTCAGTGGCTGCCTGTATTAAGCCATATTCCCCCACCCCACCTCCACAGATGCAATGCTTTGATGAATGAATATAAGAAGATCCAGATTAATCGAAGACTGCCCATTCATGAGGATATCCACCACCTACATATAGATAGACTAAAGTCAAGATATCCACCCATCTGCACGGCGGAGAATCTTGTAATGTGTAATTTCAATCTGACTGAGAAATGGTCTAAGAATGGAGACAATTCGCCCCAGCAGAGTCTTTGGAAATGCCATGCATCACACATAAGGTACCTGGCTTTGAACAACCTCGGAAAGTATGGTCCAAGCTAAACCGGATCCGAACTAACCATGCTGTGTGTGCAGATCTGCTATACAAATGGAATAAAAGGTCATCATCTTGTGGCGACTGCGGTACGAAGAGGTAAATTGTGAAACACATCACCCAAGAATGCCCACTGAGTCGTTTCAACGGAGATAGAAGTGAATTTTTCCTGGGGACGCCACAAGCGATTAACAATGTAAATAGTGTAAATATTAATCTGTAACTCATGTATACGCCATACGATAAATAAATAAATATTACATACATACATCTTCATCTTCTTGGTCGTAATTCAATTTTGAACGTCGTGACCTTTCACGCAATTCTGTTAACAATACCCCGCCATACACTGCGGTCTTCTCCTGTGTACATTAATTTCTGAAGTGCCAGATTAGTCAGACTCTTTATCTGGTCAAGGTACCGGTTCGGGGCACGTCCCCTCAGCTGTTTTCCGTCTACTTTTCCCTGGATGATGCCCTTCTCAATGCCATCTCGCCGGATGAATAGCCGAAAATGTTCAACATTTGCCTTTGGATGTTTAGGAGTAACCGTGCTTTAGGAGCAATCCTTAGCTCCTTCACAATAGATTCAATTTTTCTTCTTGCTACCCACGATATTCGTAGCATTCTTCGATAACACGTCATCTGGAAGGCTTCGATTCCTACGGAAAGCAGCATTTATGGTCCAGGACTCAGAGCCATACGTGTCGATAGGATATACCAAAGCTTGAACCAGTCGCTTCTTTGTTTCCTTGGTGATTGATGATAACAAACACTCGTCTCGAGTAGGTTGGCCTTCCAATGCTGAATGACTCTTCATCGATGAGTCCGGAGGTGACTAAAAAGCCCAATGCGGGAGAGACACAGTTTCCCGCAGTGATGACAGGTAGTATCAGGTCCAGGTGAGACATCCGCATTCATTCCCTGTCTTCTAATGAACACTCTGTTCTTTCTGCGCTGCCTCCGATCTTCTATCATACGTCGGCGGTTTTCTTCAAAAAGTATCGCACCACGATGAACAATTGATCTCCAGGATGAGCGATCAAGAGCTAAGGTCTCCCAGTTGTTGATATCAATATGGCACATTTGCATATTAGCCTTTAGTACGTCTTTGAATCGCTTCCTCGGACCTACCACACAGCGCTTGCCCTCAGTTAGTTCAGAGCAAAACACTTGCTTGGGAATGCGATTATTGGGCATGCGGATTACGTGTCCTGTCCATCGCAGCTGACGTTTTAAAAGCATGGCTTCAACACTGGTAGTCTGTGCTTCTTCGAGAATGCTGGTGTTTGTGCGTTTGTCTTGCCATGTGACACGAAGAATTCTCCTCAAACAACGCTGGTGATATTGCTCCAGCTTTTTAAAATGACGTCTGTAGCATGTCCAGGATTCAGATCCGTAAAGTAAGGTGGGAACTACAACCGAATTGTACACAAGGATCTTCGTTGCAGCATTGATATCCTGGTTGTCAAAAACTCTAGACCTCAATCCTGCAAAGGATGCCCCAGCACGGTTAATCCTGTGTTGGATTTCGGAATCTATATTTGCACTTGATGACAGGGTGCTGCCAAGATAAGAAAAGGTGTTAACTTCTTGAAGCTTCACTCCGTCGATGGTGACATTGATGTTTCTTTGTCCTTGTCCAGGGGCTGGTTGGTAGAGGACTTGGGTTTTACTGGTGTTAAGTTTCAGCCCAATCTTTTTGTATGCTGAAGAAAAAGCATTCAGGATTTTCCTAAGTTCGTCCTCTGATTGAGCTACTACTGCATTATCATCAGCGTACTGTAACTCAACCAATGCAGCAGGAGATGTTCGAGTCCTTGCCTTTAGACGGCTCAAATTAAAGATCTTCCCATCCATCCTGTAAGTTATCTGTATGCCTGTAGGAAGATCATCTTTGACTAACTGCATGACAGTGGCAACGTACAAAGAAAACAATGTAGGGGCAATCAGCCTTGTTTAACGCCGGTATTTATATGAAATGGTTCTCCAATAGAGTCGTTACCAATGACATTTGCCTTCATATCAGTGTGGAGTAGTCTTAAGATGGTAATAAATTTCAGTGGAAAACCATACAATGCTAAAATCTTCCACAATGCTTCACGGTTTACCGAGTCAAATGCCTTACTGAGGTCTATAAAGGCAATATAAAGAGGTCTATTTTGCTCTCTAAATTTCTCCTGAAGCTGACGAACAGTGAATATCATATCTGCAGTTCCTCTAGAAGGCCTGAAACCACATTGGCTCTCTGGAAGTATTTTCTCCACCAGGGATAGAATCCGATTCGCCAAAATACGAGCAATAAGCTTTCCAAGTCATGATAACAAAGATATACCACGATAGTTGTTGCAGTCTGCACGATCACCTTTCTTAAATATGGGAACTATCAGACTATCTCTGAAATCAGCAGGCATTTTTTCAGTTCTCCAAATTTTAATGATAAGATCATGTATGTGGCTTATGAGTTCCTCACCTCCTTCTTTGAGAGCTTCCGCTGGTATTCCATCACATCCAGTGGCTTTGTGTCGCTTTGCTTGGTTAATAGCACACTGAACCTCATCTAGTGTTGGCAGGGTACCGAGTTCTTCCTTGATGGGTGCTTGTTCTAATATATCATACACCTGCTCATCAATAACTGAGTCCTGGTTCAAGAGGTCTTCAAAATGCTCCTTCCACCTATTCATGATGGAGTATTGATCTTTTAGAATTGTACTTTTGTCACTGGACCAAAGTGGATTTCTACCAAACGTGGAGGGGCCATAAATCGCTTTTGTGGCTTGGAAGAACTGTCGCGAATCTTGGTCTGCTAGATATTGCAGCTCTTTAGCTTTGGATGTCCACCATGCATTTTTGAGCGCACGAGTTCCTCTTTGGACATTTGCCTTCGCAAGACAAAATGCTTCTTTCTTAGTATGGGAGTTCATATCTTTTCTCCAAGTTTGCAAGGCTTTTCTCTTTTCTGAGATTAATGCTTCAATTTCATCATTTTCATCAAACCAGTCTTGATGTTTCCTGGTCTTATATCCCAGCGTTTCCTTGCAAGCATTCTGAATAGCGGTCTTCAGACTCTCCCAGTGCAGTGTTACATCTGGATGGTATTCCTGTGGCAGTGTCTGGCTAAGCAACTCTCTATATTGGGAGATATGCTCTGACTTACCAAACTTCTCGGTATCAAAAATATGCCTACAGCTCTTCTGTTGCTTCCTCCTCTGTGTGGATAATGGTATACGCATAACTGATCTGATAAGCCGGTGATCTGTCCAACAGTCATCGGCTCCTGTCATTGCTTTGGTGATAAGAACATCTCGTAAATATCCTTGGTAATATGATGATCTCTCCATATTCTTGTTAGACTTGACAATGCTTTCTTAGCCATACCAAATCTTCTTTTAATTTTTAGCCTACTTTTCATATTTCGCAAAAATTAGGAAAAAGTAGACTTATGAGATCGATCCGGGATAATGTGTATCTGTCTGTCTGTCTGTCCTTCTGTCTGTCCTACTGTCTGTCTGCCTGTCCTACTGTCTGTCTGGCTGCGTGTGTGTGTGTGTGTGTGTGTCCCCCCCTATCAACTCCTAAACGGCTGCAGAAATCGAAACCAAATTTAGTATGAGTAAAGATGTATACCGGAATATCTCAAGCCCATATTTGAAAATCAGGTCAGTGCTACCAACTGCAGGAAAATCGCACTGGAAATTTGAGCTCCGTGTTGGATATCTTGGAAGGTATGCATGGGAGCTATTCCAAAATTGGCACACATGTAGATAATATTATTTTAGTCTAATTTCCAGGAGACCATACATGACAGTGTTGCCAAAATAAATTTAAGCCATCTGATAGGTCCAATTGTTAAATGCATATAACTTCTACACTATCAATTGGATTTCAACCAAATTTTGTATGTAATATGTGTACATAAACAGATATGACTGAGCGTATTCTTAAGAGCCACCAGGGCTGCCAACTGTTAATAATTGCTCTCTCTATATTTTTTTATCCAAATACCAATCTACCAGAAAGTATGCAAGCCGACAGCTTTAAACTATGCACACGTATAGTACCTGACATTTTAGAATAATGTGGAGTAACTTATATATGTCAGTTCTACCAACATGATTCTAAGCCTGCTGATAGGACCAATTTTTAAATACTTGTCACTTCTATACTATCAGTTGGATTTTAACCAAATTTCGTATGTGCTATGTGTAACATAGCAGATCTGACTCTAAGTATTCTTAAGAGCAATTAGGGCTGTCAACTGTTAATAAATGCTGTCTATATTTTTCACCTCAATATTAATATATCAGAAAGTA
Organism: Meconema thalassinum; assembly: GCA_946902985.2. Classification (NCBI taxonomy): domain Eukaryota; kingdom Metazoa; phylum Arthropoda; class Insecta; order Orthoptera; family Tettigoniidae; genus Meconema; species Meconema thalassinum. Next base: position 545,552,815 of record OX336391.1, read on the forward strand.
TGCAAGCCAACAACTCTATACATTGCACACGTTTAGCACCTGACATTCCAGATTAATTTGCAGTAATTAATATAAGTCAGTGTTGCTAACATGATTCTATGCTAATTTTAAAATACATGTAACTTCTATACTAACAAATGGACTTCATCCAAAATTGGCACAACAAGATATTTTACGCGTGCTGATAAATCCAATGTCTAACTGCATGTATCGTCCATTGGACTTCAACCAAATTTTGTATTCTGTACCTTAATAGATGGAACTAAGAATATATTCAGACACCAGGGCTGCCAACTGTAGTGCTCTATTAGGCTTCATTATACAAGGTATATTTCGAACTAATTAGACATTTTGAAATTACCAACTTAATTTCGTCATTATTCTAGATAGGTTCATATATTGGCATGAATCATAATTTTAGGAAAAGTAGGCTCTTTAGTTCGTCACGGAACTTCTTGTTCCTTCACAGTTTCCCGTAGTGGAATTGCGAACTCCTGTAGACTATTTCTTCCTTGATATCGATATCTCGTATTAGCTGGAAAGGACGAGGTAGTGCACGCTGTCTGTCCACTACCATCAAGTAACACTCGGATCGGTTTAGTGTAAGCGCACATACAAAATTGAATTGATAGAAGCCATTTTCAGTGTTGCTTATTTGTATTATAGAATGCTTTCCAGTCGGTCAACACAAATTGTGCCCATAGGCGGGAAACAAGTATTTATATAACCTAACCTGAAATAAATATTACATGAATTATTTATCACAAAATAATACGTTTTTATGTACAAAAATAAGCCCCCTCCACCTCTTTTCGTATATAAAATAAAAGCGTGTTATCTTTATATATATAATTCTTCGACACGTGTGTATGTGACTGAACTCCTCCTAAACGACTGAACCAATTTTGATGAAATTTGGTATGTACATTAGGGTGGGTCCATGTATGGTTTAGATTTACAATCTGACCAGGTAGGTGGAATGAACACAATTTTAGAACCACAATTTACACACAATTTTAGAACCACAATATACAGTCAAAAACAGTCGTCATGGAAACCACTAGCCTTGGCCTTGGTGAAAGCTGATGTCTTTGGACGGTTCGTCTCTGCACGTTAGAGCCACCTGGTCGCAACCTGTGCAACTACCGCCATTACCGCCCGTGGCGAAAAATTGTGTTTTATACCAAAGGTGGCAGTGATGTCGAATTCTACTGTTTGTCTCTGCACGTTAGAGCGTTTCAAAGTCCCGTATGCGTTCATAAACCATTCATCCGATTGCCATGTAACTTGGGTGATATGTTGAGTGAACTCCAGGGAAGTTGCTTGGCTTAGTAAATCCATTTACAATAGATAGCGCACGAATAGATTCAACAAGTGAGCGTCGACGCGCGAAGCGTTTCAAAAAGGTCCCGTACGCGTTCAAATACCTTTCGTCCGATAGCGATGAAACTTGGGTGAGATGTTGTGTACACTCCAGGGAAGGCTTTTGGCTTAGTAAATCAATTTCACATTAGGTAGCGCACGAATATATTCAACAAATGAGTGACGACGCGTGAAGCGTTTCAACAAAATCCCGTATAAGTTTATATTCCATTCATAGATTGAGATGAAACTTAGATGAGTTGTTGTGTACACTTAAGTGAAGGCTTCTAACTTAGTCATCCATTTCACAGGAGGTTGCGCACGAGTAGATTCAACAAATGAATGGCGACATGCGAAGCGTTTCAACAAAGTCCCGTATGCGTTCAAATACCATTCGTCCGATAGCGATGAAACTTGGGTGGGATGTTGTGTACACTTACTTGAGGGTTTCTAACTTAGTAAATCCATTTCACAGGAGGTTTCGCACGAGTAGATTCAACAAATGAGCGGCGACGTGCGAAGCGTTTCAACAAAGTCCCGTGTGCGTTCAAATACCATTCGTCCGATAGCGATGAAACTTGGGTGGGATGTTGTGTGCACTTACTTGAGGGTTTCTAACTTAGTAAATCCATTTTACAATAGGTAGCTCACGAGTAGATTCAACAAATGAGCAACGACGCGCGAACTTTTAATCAAAGTCCCGTATGCGTTTATATACCATTCATCCGATTGCAATGAAACTTGGGTGAGATGTTGTGTACTCTTACGTGAGGGTTTCTAACTTACTAAATCCATTTCACAGGAGGTTGCGCACGAGTATATTCAACAAATGAGCGGCGACGTGCGAAGCGTTTCAACAAAGTCCCGTATGCGTTCAAATACCATTCGTCCGATAGCGATGAAACTTGGGTGAGATGTTGTGTACACTTACGTGAGGGTTTCTAAATTAGTAAATCCATTTTACAATAGGTAGCTCACGAGTAGATTCAACAAATGAGCAACGACGCGCGAACTTTTAATCAAAGTCCCGTATGCGTTCATATACCATTCATCCGATTGCATCGAAACTTGGGTGAGATGTTGTGTACAGTTACGTGAGGGTTTCTAACTTAGTAAATCCATTTCACAGGAGGTTTCGCACGAGTAGATTCAACAAATGAGCGACGACGCGCAAATACAATTCGTCCTATTACGATGAAACTTCGGTGAGATGTTGTGTAGGCCTACACCCTACGGAAGGTTTCTGGCTTAATAAATCCATTTTACAATAGGTAGCGCAAGAGTAGATTCAACAAATGTGTGACGGCACGCGAATCATTTCAACAAAATACCGTATGCGTCCATATACCATTTATCCGATTGCGATGAAACTTTGGTAAATTGTTGTGTACAATTCAGTATAGGTTTCTGGCTTAGTAAATTCATTTTACAATAGGTAGCGCACGAGTAGATTCAACAAATGTGCGATGGCGCGCGAATCGTTTCGACAAAGTCCTGTATGCGTTCATCCCTACCATTCATCCGATTGCGATGAAATCTTGGTGAATCATTGAGTTCACTCCAGAGAAGGTTTCAGGCTTAGTAAATCTATTTTACAATACCTAGCGCATGAGATCCTGTCTAGGATAATTTACAAGAGGATTGAAAGCCAGATAGAAACGGAGTTGGGTGAAGACCAGTTTGGTTTCAGGAGAAATGTAGGAACAAGGGAAGCTGTACTAAGTCTTAGGCTGATTTTGGATGGTAGAATAAGGAAAGATAAGAGAACGTTCATGGCTTTTGTAGACTTAGAAAAGGCTTTTGATAACGTTGATTGGACTAAATTGTTTGACATTTTGAAATCGATTGGAATAAAGTACAGGGATAGGAAGGTGATATACAATCTATACAGAAACCAGACAGCTGTCATTCGAGTTGAAGGACATGAGAGAGAAGCTGGTATTCAGAAAGGTGTAAGGCAAGGCTGCAACTTATCACCCATACTTTTCAATCTTTACATTGAACAAGCAATGAAGGAAATTAGAGAAAAATTTAAAGTGGGAGTGAAGATTCAAGGAGAAATAATTTCAACTCTGAGATTTGCTGATGACATAGTCATCTTGGCCGACAAGCCTGAGGATTTGAATGAGTTTTTGAATGGTATGGACTCCGTCTTACAGAAAGAATTCATGATGAAAATTAATAAATGTAAAACAAAAATACTGGAATGCAGCCGAAATAAATCAGAAACCTCTATGGAGATCAAATTGACAGGTGAAAGGCTGAAGGAAGTAGAAGACTTCTGTTACTTAGGAAGTAGAATAACCAGTGATGGACGAAGCAAAGAGGATATAAAAAGTAGGTTGGCTCAGGCAAAGAAAGCTTTTCTACAAAAAAGGAATCTGCTGACATCGAATATAGATTTAGGTATTAGGAAGTCATTTTTGAAAGCCTTTGTCTGGAGCGAGGCGCTCTATGGAAGTGAAACTTGGACTATTGGTGCAGCAGAAAAGAGGAGAATAGAAGCATTTGAAATGTGGTGTTACAGGAGAATGATGAAGATCAGATGGGTAGATAGGGTTACAAACATAGAGGTATTAAGACGAGTGGGAGAGGAGAGATGTTTCTGGCGACTGCTAATGAAGAGAAGAGATAGGTTGGTAGGACACATACTAAGACACCCAGGAATAGCAAGCTTAGTTATGGAAGGAAGGGTCGAGGACAAGAACTGTAGGGGTAGACCAAGGTTAGAATATGTTAGGGCTGCATCAAACCAGTCAAAAGACTGAAGACTCATACAACAACAACAACAGCGCATGAGTAGATTCAACAAATGAGTGAAGGCACGCGAATCGTTTAAAGAAAATCACTTATGCGTTCATATGTCATTCATCCGATTCCGATGAAACTTTGATGAGTTGTTGTGTACACGCCAGGGAAGGTGCTCAACTTGGTAAATCCATTTTACAATATTGGTAGCGCACGAGTAGATGTAACAAATGACTGACGACGCGCGAAGCGTTCCAACAAAATCCTGTATGCGTTCATATACTATTCATCGATTGCGATGAAACTTTGAGGAGTTGTTGTGTACACTTACGTAAAGCTTTCTAACTTAGTAAATGCATTTCACAGTTGGTAGAGCACGAGTAGATTCAACAAATGAGTGACAGCGCACGAATCATTTAAACCAAATCCCGTATGCGTTAAATGCCATTTATCCGTTTGTGATGAAACTTTGGAGAGTTGTTGTGCACGCTCCAACGAATGTTTCTAAATTAGTTAATTCAATTCACGATAGTTTGGAGGCAGTTAACAGAAATTGAAAAAATTATTGTGTTTCCAAAAGCACTTCAAGAAACAAAGTTACAACACTTTCTTTGATTGGCAGGACAACGTCTGCCGGGTCAGCTAGTTTTTTATATATCTTAAAATAAAATATCTATGGATAGGTAAAATAGATTTAATCCACCTTTAAATTCAATACTACATTAAAACTAAATTATATATCTTACTAGTGTCGGTTAATTTATATCCACCCTGAGTTAAAATTATCAACATTAAACTAAGAGCATCAATAATCCAAACATTAACAATCTATAAAGAAAATTGAGCATTAAGATAAAATTATTCACAATAAAAATATTGCAGCACCATATTTACAAGAGTGCCAGCAACTGGCATTCTGATCAGAAAGTACCGCTGGATTTTAAAATTGTAAAAAAATAATGTTTATTAATGAATTGTCCTAACAAGGATTGAGCGGTATGCTGTGCCTTAAGACATCTTGGGGGAAACCTAGCAGCTATATGGTAAATAAACATATCCTTCTTTCGTTGAATAACCTTCCAAATGTATTAACTGAAATCTGTTTAAAATAATGTTGGTTCTCAAACTAAGATACTGTAGCGTATATCTTGATTCTACAGTATTTGGTGAATGGTTATAATCATGATAAAAATATATTGTAAATTTGTTTAAAAATGAAATCTGTTACATTGGAATATATAATGAATATTAAAAACAAGATGTTCGAGAAAGAACATATAGCCTACTTTCTCCTAAATGTATGGGTTTAGTTATAACTCTCTGTCCTTATCATCTCCTAATTTCTTCCTATTTGAAGTGCAAATTGGCACACTGGATTTGAACAGTGGCGTTCAAACCATAGTTTATAATTTACCCCAGCATTTTGCAATTTCATCAGCAAACACTCCAAACACCGACTACTTACAATAATTGAAACTTCGTTGCTCTAATAAGGCCCATCTACAATGCGCAGTCGGCAGTCCGTAGTTGGTAGTCCTCGGTCGGCAGTCGCGATCGACTCCGTGTATACTATAGGCACCATACACAACATGAAGTTGCAGTTGGTAGCTGGCAGTTGGCAGTCGCGAATTTTATCCTTGACTGCCAACTAACTGACTGCAGCAATGTAATAGCCAATCAGAGCAGATCAGAAACTGACGTCACGTTGTTGTTCTGTGTCGTATACGAATGATATAGGACTAAGTGAAGTAACTTCGCAACCCGTTAATTTATAGGCTAATCTTAAATACACGGTATAACAAAATAATCCATCTCCAAATCATCCATATTGCAAGTTTTGAGGCTATCAACAACGCCTCTGTGCACAATGAATAAACGAATGTTACTGTATTATTACTCCTAGCAGTCGTTAAGACTGGGTTCACTAACTGGCCGGTATAGATCGCTGCTCGAATCTATAGTTTCTGCATAGTACAACTGAAGGCTGGTAGATGTCACTCCGGTGGAGAATGTCGTTTTTTTTTAATATATAATTTCCATTTCAAAACGCACCATATAACGCTTTATTTTATAACGTCTCAGTACTCAAGAAACAATAAATATATTAAAAAAACAAGCAAAAAAGTTCTACTCTGATAGGATTTGAACCCCCACATGAGAGACGGGAGCTCTAACCACACAGCCAATCGTACACTCATAACTCACGCGTTATCGATTAAATACATATAACGTACTGTATTAGCAAATTATCACTTGGACTGAAGATTTCTTCACTGGAGTATATTTCAAACCGAGTTCATTTCATATTAAGTTCATATAATTTTTATCAGTAGGTTATATTGCATGCAACATACTGAAATTAGTAAAATATAGGACAGAACGAGAGATCAGCTGCCATCTTGTCAAATAGCCGAGACTATTCAGATTTTTAAAGTCACTTCTAGATTATAATATTACAATATAAACTTTTAATTTCGAACGAACCACGTCGCTTAGAACAGATTAAACGATTCTTGGTTCGATAATCGGAACTGGTGGGTCCCATGTTATGGATTATAAATTTTGCATAATTCACACGGCCGCCATCCTGAAATGGTACGTTTGATGACCTTGTAGTTTGGGCACAAGACGCGTCCCATATGAAGGTAGGTTGTTACCAAATTTGGTAAAGATCCGATGATTAGTTTGGTCGTAATGCATTATTAAGTTTTGACCATTCGATTGGCCGCCATTACCTTTTGGTAAAGATGGCGGCAATATAAAACATGACACTGAGGTGCCCTTTGCCAGTGCTACCTCTGTACCAAATTTCGTTCAATTCGGTTTAACCGTGTTCGAATTGATAGGGGGGGGGGGACAGACATTCAGAGTACACACACTCACACACATACACACACACACAGACAGACACACTTTTTTCGCCCTGTAGTGATCTCATAAGTCTACTTTCATTTTTTGCAAAAATCGAAAGTAGGCTAATAAAAAACATCATAAAATTATTGCTTATAAAAACCTTGAAGTTCAAAACTAATGAAATAATCTGCTACTGCAAAATGTTCTTCAATGTGTTATTATATTAAATTAAAAAAGATTTATTTGAATAGCAAGCAAAAGATTCACTATTAATGTGAACCTTTTGAAGGTTGTAGTATAGAGATCTTGATAACTTCCTGAACCTTTTTTCTTAAGGGGTCCCACTTTCACTACTCCCATGATGTAACCATTTCTAATCATTTCCCGCCTACATACAGTATTTTGCAATCAGTAGGTACAGTATATCACATATTTGAACATATTTCCATTGCTCGAATTTTCGATAACTCGAATTTGTTTTGACATCCCCAAACGATTTGAGAAATCGCCCTTTAGTTCCATCACCAACCTCAACCTCAATTCTAAACTACGATATTCCTTGATAAGGCACTCATTCTGTTTCAATCGTTCATCTACTGTCCTACATTGATGTGCATTTCTACATATTATAGACATGTAAGTAGGATGCCTTCATGATACTGATTCAGAATACTTTTAACAGAGCGGCTGCTCTCTTATTCAAACATCTCTCTCCACATGGGTTTAATTATTTCAAGTACATATTCTCGAGATGAGGAAGCATTTCATGAATAATAATGGAATGTCTCGTGGACGAGAATGGAAACTAACCAGAAAATTACGTCTCCAGAGTCAGTATTCATGAATGTAGTCCCAATCCATTACAAAACCGTATACCCTTTTCCCAGTATTTTTAAGGAGTTAATATAATTATGTACGTATTGAACTAACTAATATTTTACCAGATTATTACTTCTTGTTCTTCAAGTACCGTGTTCGGTCCCTCGAACGTTGGTGATCATCATGGAAAAGGCCCCTCTGTCCACCGCAAGCCGGAACAATTCTTCAATAGATCGAATCCGTGACCACTCCTTGATATTCTGAAGCCAGGACATCTGCTTTCTGCCACGCTCTCGTCTGCCATCTATTTTGTCTTGTAGTAATAGTCGAAGCAATTGATATGTTTGGCCTCTATGACCCAAATAGGCAGTTTTTCGATACCTAATGGTAGACAAAAGCTGAAGATCACATTTTGATCTTCTGGGGATATCTCTGTTACTAACTCTATCAGTCCAAGGTATTTTATGCATTCGCCTATGAATCCACATTTCGAAGGCCTCTAATCGTGACCTTCAAAGTCCAAACCTCCATACTATACAAGAGTATAGGTTCGAACCAATCTTTGTCGGAGCTTCAGATTTAAGCAGTCATTGTTGAAGCACGAGGACATTTTCAATGCGACTCCGGATTTTAACGTCGGGATTAAAATCGTCAATGATGATACTCCCTAGATATTTAAAATAACCGACAGCGGTAGCTACGCTCGCTAACGCGCATCACTAGCTCCCCGCATACATAGTATACGTGGGTTTGAGCCCCACCACCGTCACGTGGTTTCCCCATTTTCAACTCCAGGCAAATGCTGGGACGGTATCTTCTGACAGACCACGGCCACTTCCTTCCACATCTTTGCCCAGTTTCATTCATCCTCTTTCATTTTATCTCTCATTAACTCATGTCATGAGGTTGGCGTCAGGAAGGGCACCCGGTCGTAAAAAACGTATTGGAATCATCTTAAACTTTGGACAACTGCCCAATAATTCTTCAGGACGACAGAAATGAGACAAACAGAAATCACGTGCTTCGACTAGAAATAGCTTACTTGTCACGCATGTGATCGCTAATAATGGCGTGTGACCCCCCGAGAGGTCTGGTTCACGTCTTTGATAATTAACGTCCTTAGGAGATCTGCGCGTAGTGATGAGGTTGAGATGGATAATGAAAACTTCAGAGATGTTAGACGATTTTGGGCAATTTTCAGCCATGGTCATTCAGGCCTGTGTACTTTGGTGGGTGTGAAATATTTCTCTGATAACCTGTGTTGTTGTGATGGTTGAATTAGTGTGTGTATTTAGGAAAATTATGTTGTTGGAGGAAATACGGGAAAAATTCTCTCTCACATCAACTACAGTATACCAAAGTTTCTGCAACATCATAAAAGAAAGAAGAAATTTAGCTGACTTTTACAGTACGGACGAGATGACCACCAACAAGATGAAAGAAGCCAACTACGAATTAAGGCACATAACAACTAACGGATTCCATTTCAAGCTTTGGTCCACGAGGACGTACCACTCGCCAAATGAGGGATGCGTGTGTGCTTTATGCGGGAAGCAATGTGATCGTTATCACTTACTGAGTTGTGCAGGAAGGAAAATTCCTTTAACTAGGTTCTGCACAGAATAATGATTGTGAAATAATCATTACATTGTGGATTTAAAATCAATAATAGTGTGTGTATTTGTAATTCAGGTGAGGATTGGTAAGGAGGTGGAACCATTCCGGCATTTTCTTGGAGTAGAAGTGGGAAACCACAGAAAACCACTTCCAAGATGACTGAGGCGGAAATTGAACCCACCACATCTCAAGTTTAGCCGAACGAGCCCTCAGACCAGAATTAAATTTCTTGGCAGAGCGTGGAATTGAACCCATGATCCTGGAATTATTAGTCTTAATACGTACCCCGTACATAGAGCCCTTCTGCCAATGTATTGTTAATCACGCATAGAATAACCCACGCATCACCGTGCCTGTATGAATACCGTAAGAAGCTAACCTTGTGAAAGAGGGAGTTCGAGCGTGGAAACTTCCGGTAAAGGACCTGTTGGTAGGCCATGAAGCTGACGGAAATATAATGAGGCCATCGATTTGAGGAGAAGAGGGTGGGTTGCCTGCCTTGGCAGGAGCGATATCAGGGAGGCTTCTCCCAGAATAGATCACAAAAGCATACCCTGCAACTCAAACTGGGAGTCGTCAGATTCCTTAAGCTTTCAAGTGCTGAGTTTTTTCATTCGCATTTTGAAAAACATTATAGAAGTCATACTTTTTAACTTATCATGGGAATGATGGTGGACTTAATGTCTATAGGTTTTTGGTGTTTATTAATCTAAATGTAAATTCAAAATCCCACGTTTATATAAATTTGTATTTCTAGACGATTCAAAATTAATATTTTTGTGTGAGCTTCATCTCCATAAAATGCGTAGACATATACCATTATACAGTAAAACCTTCCTAAACCGGAACCTTAGTATACCGGAAACATGGACAAACGAAAGGCAAAATTCGGAACGGAGGTATTTCCTAAGTAAAATGTCCCTGTAAACCGGAAAACTGCCTAACGCGTAAACGGAGAGAAATTCCGGAACTGTAGGTGTAAATAACTTGACTAAGACGGATTATCTTATCCATAATGCAAAGCTATGAGAGCGACTGTACTTGCACCAAAGTCCTAGGAAAAAAGAACTCTAATTTTTCCTCAAGGAAAATTTCACAACATCTGTACCATTACTTCTTCCAACCCTCTTGTAACACACACAGTTTCCTTCTGGCAAATGAGAGTAGAAAACATTGAACATGAGTAATCTTTAAAGGTGTTCCTTTTACTGTGTACTGCATTTATCTGCATTTATTTACGTACTGTAATTTAGTGACAATGACTTCTAAACATGAGACACTTACACTGGAGGAGAAAATTAAAGTTATTGAAGAACACGAGAAAAACAAACGTCTGGCTAAAGAATTAATTGTGTTGTTTAAAGTGGGGAAAACTCAAATTATTTCAGAGTAATTCTATGTGTTATACAGTATTTCTTTTGGGTGTATTTTGTCTTATTGAAACCCAACCCTAAAGTTTGGTGCTTTTTAGTCAGTCAACACGTACTGGTGTGTACCCAAATAAATTGGAATATACCCTAATCCTGGGGAAAAATATGAGATTAATAAATACACTTGGATGACCTGTTTCGATCGTCAAGCGATCATCATCAGATCCATTACACTTAGGCTATAAAAGCTATATCTGAAAATATAGATGAAAATATTTACAGTATGTAGGCTACACTTGTGTGCAACCCAGCCATTGGGGGAGCAAATCCAGCTCAACTCAATGCCAGTCCCAAGCCTGGTAAAATGGGGAGGGTCAATGGCTGGTTACTAAGTCTTGGTGGGGGTACTGATGTCGAGAAGGTGCCAACAGTAAGTACCGAGAAATGCTCAAGTTGGTAGGCTTGCCTACTTACACAACCAGCATATCCTACCTCTAGGGGATAGGTGAGGGCGAATTTCCAGCGCCTTAAAACTGGATCATCTCGGCTAAAGTATGGTAACCCTGACAGAAGAGTCCCTGGTCCTCCAGGTTGGAGGTTGGACGTGAGGCTAACAACCTTACTCTAGAAAAAAAAAGCACCTGTTAAGAAACCACACGATGACAAAAGCCGGACAGATTTATTGGATAGACCCAGGCAAAGGAAAAGGACAAATGATTTAAGGATCGCCACATGGAATGTGCTGAGCCTCAATAAAATTGGAGCTATGAGGAAACTCCATCAAGAGATGGCAAAATACAAAGTTGAGATAACTGCTCTCCAAGAGGTGAAATGGAAGGGTATGGGGATAACGGATTTCAGGGATTATACTTTCTTTAATAGCGGCAATGTAAATAAGACATTTGGAACTGCATTTATGGTTAAGAAGTCAATGAAGCATGCCGTGATGAATTTTGAGCCAGCCAATGATAGAATGTGTGTGATAAGGATCCGAGGAAGATTCTTCAACACCACCTTAATATGTACAGACCTACTGAAGAAAGTGGCGAGGAAGAGAAAGATCAGTTTTACGAAAAACTTGAAGAGGTATTTGACAGACTACCAAGACATGATATAAAGATGATACTGGGTGACATGAATGCCAAAGTGGGAAGAGAGGAGACTTACAGACCTACGACAGGACAACATAGCCTACACGAAAGATCAAATGGCAACGGAGTTAGGCTGACAGATTTTGCAGTAAGTAGAAACATGACGGTAAGCAGCACCTTATTTCCTCATAAACGGATACACTTGGAAACTTGGACATCCCCAGATGGTAATACATCGAATCAGATTGACCATGTCTTGGTGGAGAGACGTTATGGATCTGGAGTAATGGATGTTAGAAGTAACCGAGGGGCAGACTGTGATAGTGACCACCGAATGGTACTGCTAAGGTCCAGACAGAGGATAGCGAACAACAAAAAATAAAATGGACAGAGTCAGAAAAGGTTTGCTGTTGAGAAGTTGAAGGATGAGCAGATATCTAGAGCATATATTGAAAGACTTGAGGAACGATTGCAGTCGGCAAAGGAGAAGGTAAATACATGCATCACTACAGAAGAACGATGGAAATAGAACAAAAGCACAATTACTAACACAGCCGAAAAAGTACTGGGGAGGCAACCACCAACAGTTAGAGCTGAATGGTTTGATGAAGAATGTCAGCTAGCACTTGATGAATGAAACCAGGCCAGATTGAAAATGCTACAATGGATGACCCGAGCCGCAAAAAGTAAGTACGAGGACAAAAGGAGAGATGCAAAAAGAGTATGTCAAAGGAAGAAAGGTAACTAGAGAAGAAAAGGTTGCGTGACATGGAGGAGATGTATGACAAAACAGAGGTGCGAGATTTTTACAACAGGGCAAGAGAATTGAAAAGAGGATTCCAACCACGAACATCCTTCTGTAGAGACAGATATGGTTATCTAGTTGGAGATGCTGATGGAGTTATGAAGAGATGGGTAGAATATTATGAGACGCTATTGAATTTGGAGGAAGATGAGCTAACCACTGCAGTTGAGAAGAACCAGGAGACCCTATATGATGAACCACAGTTGCTGATAGAGAAACCATCACTTGAGGAAGTCAATGAAGCCATTAAGAGCCTAAAAAATTATAAAGCACCAGGAGAGGATGGAATCTGTTCTGAATCGTTGAAGCATAGTGGAAAAGATATGAGACAGTGCATCTATGAATTGCTGGTTAGAATCTGGGAAATGGAGGAAATGCCCCAGGAATGGAATGAGACTTTAATTTGCCCACTTCATAAGAAAGGAGATAAGACCATCTGTGGAAACTTCGGGGGAATTTCATTTGCTAAATGAAAGTGCTTACCAAAATATTGGCATTGTGATTAAAACCGTTCGAGGAGAGTGCATTAGCAGAATACCAGTGTGGATTTAGGAGTGGTAGATCCACCTCTGATCAGATTTTCTTGCTGAGATCAATCATGGAGAAATGTTATGAGTACAATATCACTCTACATCAACGGTTCATTGATTTTAAACAGGCGTATGACAGTGTTAGGAGACCTCAATTGTATGCAGCAATGTTAGAGCTTGGAATACCTAAGAAACTTGTTGGTCTTGTAAAAATGACTTTGAGGAATACCAAGTTAAAAGTTAAAGTTCAAGGAATGCTTTCAGAATCCTTCGAAGTGAAACGAGGACTTATACAAGGAGATGTACTGTCAACATTGCTCTACAATGTGGCCTTAGAGAAAGTTATGAGGAGTATAGATTGCATTCGAGGAGGATCCATTTTCAATAGGTCACTTCAGTATCTTACTTATGCAGATGATGTAGCTTTGATAAGCAGAAGCCAAAGATTTGTGTCAGAGGGTTTCAGCCAGATGGAAAGGGAGAGCAGAAAGATGGGCCTAGGGGTAAATGAAAGAAAATCGAAATACATGGTAGCCAGTCCAGATCACAAACACCAAACATGCATAGTCGTTGACAATTACAACTTTGAGAGGGTCCCACAATTTAAGTACCTTGGATCTGTGATCACTGATAGTAACGAGGAACAGACAGGGTTAAAAGAAAGAATGTTGTCGGTGAACAGATGCTACTACGCATTCTTACCTCTCCTGCGATCGCGTTTGTTATCCAGAAGGTTGAAGTAGCGTGTCTATCGAGTAATAATTCGACCAGTAATCATGTATGGTGCGGAAACGTGGACTTGAACCAAAGTAGATGAGAACAGGATAGGGTTATGGGAGAGGAAAATTATGCGGAAGATTTTTGGCGCTGTGAAGGAGAATGAAGAATGGAGAATTAGAACAAATGCAGAGCTGAAAGTACTGTATGGGGAGCCAGATCTTGTGACGGAAATTAAGAGGAGTAGGCTGAGGTGGTTTGGACATGTTCAGCGTGTGGAGGACAGCAATCCCGTAAAGAAGGTTTTCCAAGGAAAAGCAAAAGGACGGAGGAGTAGAGGCAGACCAAGGAAGTGGTGGCTGGATGATGTGAAGGAGGACCTCCATAGCATTGGAATCCGAGGATGGAGGAGCAAGGCAGCGGACCGAGCAGAATGGGCAAACGTCATCAAAGAGGCCAAGGCTCTTCAAGAGCTGCAGTGCCATGGAGTAAGTAAGTAAGTAAGTACACTTGTGTGCATATTGAACATCTTCACCCGTATTATCAGACATAGATTTTATAGCCTAAGTGTAATGGATCTGATGATGATCGCTTGACGATCGAAACTGGTCTTCTAAGTGTATTTATTAATCTCATGTAATTTTTTTCGGTATTAGGGTATAACCCATTTCGTTTGGGTACATTCGTGTTGACCGACTGAAAAGCACCAAACTTTTGTTTACTAAGGCAACACTGAACAAGATGTTCAGTAAAGAACATATAGCCTACTTTCTCCTAAATGCATGGGTATTGTTATAACTCTTTGTCCTTTTCAAGGAGTATAATTGAATAATGGTTGTAGTAGCTTGTTGAAATACAACGTGCTATAGGGATATTAAACATGAATATGAGGTTCCCTTTGCTAGTGCTACCTCTGTAAAGAATTTCATTTAATTCGGTTTCACCGTGTTTGAATTGATATGGGGAATGGATTTACACACATACATGGTCGCTATTTGCAAACTATTGGGATGATGGCCTTGTAGTCAGTCATAAGAAGCTTTCCACAAAAAGGCATGTTGTTGCAAAATCTGGTAGAGATCAAATGATTAGGTTGGTCGTAATTTGATTAGAGCTTTTAACATTTGAGTGGCCGTCATTCCGTTTCCGTCAAGATGGCGGCTATATAAAACATGACACTGAGGTGCCCTTTGCTAGTGCTACCTCTGCACCAAATTTCGTTCAATTCGGTTTCACCGTGTTTGAATTGATAGGGGAATCAATTTGCACACATACTTGGCCACCATCTGCAAACTATTGGGCTGATGATCTTGCAGTTTGGTCAGAATATGCTTCCCACATAAAGATATGTTGTTGCAAAATTTGGTAGAGACTAGATTATTAGGTTGGTCGTAATTACATTTTAGCTTTTAACATTTGGGTGTCCGTGATTACGTTTCCGTCAAGATGGCGGTGATATAAAACATGACACTGAGGTGCCCTTTGCTAGTGCTACCTCTGTACCAAATTTCGTTCCATTCGGTTTCACCGTGTTCGAATTGATAGGGGGAATCGATTTTCAAACAAAGATGGCCGCCATCCGCAAAATATTAGGCTAATGACCTATTAGTTTGGTCAAAGTATGCTCCCTCCATAAAGGTATGTTGTTGCTAAATTTGGTAGAGATCGGATGATTAGGTTAATCGTAATTTGATTTAAGCTTTGAACATTTGTGTGGCCGCCATTACGTTTCCGTCAAGATGGCGGCTATATAAAACATGAGACTGAGGTGCCCTTTGCTAGTGCTACCTCTGCACCAAAGTTCGTTCAATTCGGTTTCACCGTGTTCGAATTGATAGGGGGGGACAGACATTCAGAGTACACACACTCACACACACACACACACACTCACACACACACACACACAGACTCTCACACACACACATAAACACACAAAGACAGACACACTTTTTTTCGCCCTGTGTTGATCTCATAAGTCTACTTTCATTTTTTGCAAAATCGAAAGTAGGCTAAAAATGGCTTCAAACCCCGTAAGAAACCCAACCCTTTGTAAAACGGAAACCTGCGAAAACGGAAAGATAAATCCGTAACGATTGTGTTCCACTTTAGGTAGGTTTTACTGTACCAGGTAATGAGCCCAAAGTAAAATATTTGTGCTCCTTACTAGAACAAACGTTGATATTCTTTGATCCAAAATCACATAGTGACGTGAAGAATTTGCTTGTTATTCCTGTTTTCATCACAGATGAACTCCAGCTTTAGAGGAAAGACGTCCACAAAATGCTCTGTTACTTCCAGAAGCAAAATTCCAAACTCAAGTAGTAGCCTACTACATGATGCCAAATAGAAGGCAAAATATACCAGGGATCGAGTCGGCACTCTAATGGGGAATGTGATAATAAACAAGTGTAAGGTGCGTTCAAAAAGTAACGAGCCGGAGGCTGTAATGCGCAAACTGGTGACGACATCGGCTAATCGTGGCGTGTGTCACGAGGTGTGGTTCCGACCAGAGCGTGGACGGTCACAGCCCGTCGCTAGAGGGCACGCGTGCACGTCACGTGACGATACAAGGCGAGCAGCAGCATGCATCAATCGTCCAACGCTGCTAGTCGCATTGCAAACAGTGACATGGAGTCGTCAAACGAAGAGCAAAGAGGTGTTGTTTGGTTTCTGACAGCGAAAGGAATAGGGGGAACGGACATTCATCGCCGAATGTCACAAGTGTACGGCGAACACTGCATGTCCCTTGCAAGGGTCAAGGCGTGGCACAAGCGCTCCAGGGAAGGACGGGTGTCATTAGCCGATGATGCCCGGTCTGGGGCACCCCCCTGCATTACCGATGACAACGTCCAGCTGGTTGATGCACTCATTACCCAGGACCGCCGAGTGACAGTGAACGCCATAGCCACCGTGGTCGGATTGAGCGTCGGAAGTGTGCACACCATCATGAAGGAACGACTGCACTTGCGGGAGGTGTGTGCCCAATGGGTGCCCCACAGTCGCCAACCACACCAGGAAGCATGTCGAATGGCCTACTGTCTTGGTCTTGGTCTTGGTCTTGGTTGGACGATTGATGCATGCTGCTGCTCACTTTGTATTGTCACGTGACGTGCACGCGTGCCCTCTAGCGACGGGCTGTGACCTTCCACGCTCTGGTCGGAACCAACCTCGTTACACACGCCACGATTAGTCGATGTCGTCACCGGTTTGCGCATACCAGCCTCCGGCTCGTTACTTTTTGAACGCACCTTATAGTTCCGTGACGAACTAAAGAGCCTATGATTCTTAAAATTTAAGATTCATGCCAATCTATATAGACCTATCTAGAATAATGACGAAATCAAGTTGGTAATACCTACGTTTCTAAGTACTGCAGTTTGAAATACACCTGAAATAGTGTATCCAAATAGAGTAACTTACTACAGTTGACAGCCCTGGTGACTCTGAATATATTCTTAGTTCCATCCTCTAAAAGTATAGAATGCACATACACAATTTGGTTGAAATCTAATATATAGTATGGACGTTACATGCTGTTTGATATTGGATTCATCGTGCGCGTAAAATCATGTTGGAAACAATGTCATGTATGTGATGTTCAGAATTAATCTGAAATATTACGATCTATTATAGTGCAATTTTGGATAAAATCCATTTGTTAGTATAGAAGTTACATGTAATTAATAATTGAAACTATCAGAAAGCTTAGAATCATGTTGGTAGCACTGAGGTATATTAGTTACTCCAAATTAATCTAGAATGTCAGGTACTATACGTGTGCAAAGTTTAGAGCTGATGGCTTGCATACTTTCTGATACATTGATATTAGGATTAAACAAATAGAGAGATTATTTATAAACAGTTGTTAGCCCTGCTGGTTCTTACGAATACGCATAGTCATGACTGTTATGGTACACAAAGCACATACGAAATTCGGTTGAAGTCCAATCGATAGTATAGATCAGGCTGTTCCAAATCCACGAGTTTGAGTATGCGTACACGCGAGTACTCAGCAGTAATGCTCGGTGCACGGTTGGAGAGGGACTGGGGATGATAGCCAAAACGTCACTGGGCGTAGGTCATAGTACAAGTCCATGCTCTTCCTGCCAGTCTTGATGTATCCACCGCTTAGTAACGGCCGCTCCTACAGCAGAGCTGTATTGCATATTGCAGGTTTACTCACACAAGGCGGCGAGTACTCAGCTTCTCACGGGCGAGCTGCTCGGCTGGGACAGCCTGGTTTAGATGTTACATGTGTTTAGAAATTGGACATATCGGCAAGCTTAGAATCATGTTGGCAACACTGACATGTATGGACTTCTGAAAATTAATATGGAATGTTATTATCTATATGTGTGCCAATTTTGGAATAGTTCGCATGCATAACTTCTGCATAACATAGAGCTCAAAATTCAATTGCAATATTTCAGCAATTGGTAGTACTGACATAAATTTCAAAAGAAGGCCGTGAGATATTCTGGTATAGATCTTTACTCTTACCACATTTGGTTTCGATAGCTGCAGCCGTTTAGGAGTTGATGGGTGGACACACACACAGACAGACGGACAGACAGACAGACAGACAGACAGAAGGACTGACATGCAGACAGACGGACAAACATTTTCCCGGATCGATCTCATAAGTCTACTTTTTCCTCATTTTTACGCTTGGTAACGGCACTGCACCTAAAATCCAGAAACAGGGAAAGTCGCTTTCCCATCTCATGTCAGCAACATTGTGAATTCAAAAGGAGAATTAGTAGACGAGGTTTTCCAAAGCATCGAAACAAATTCTCAAAAGAGCGGCTAAAAATGTAGACGTTAACGGCATGAATATCATCATTCTAAACAGAATAGCATGTTAAACAGTGACATACAAATCCATTGACTCCGTGATGAACCGAAGTGAGATTTTTCCAACGGAGTTTCTTAATTCTCTTGAAATTCCCGGATTACCGTCACACTTCCTGAATTTCAAAATTGGGGTGCCATATATTAATGCGAAACATCAATCAGCCAAAGCTAGGTAATGGCACACGATTAGTAGTTAAAAAATTGATGAACAATCTCATTGAAGCGACTATTCTCATAGTACCCCATAAAGGTGAAGACGTACTACTTCCTCGGATACCACCCATCCCGACCGACATGGCGTTGCAGTACAAACGACTTCAATATCCAATACGCCTTGCATTCGCTATGACTACCGTATCAATAAAGGGCAAGTACAATCTTTGTAAGTGTACGGTTTGAATTTAGAAGACGATTGTTTCTCTCACGGGCATTTATACGTCGCATGCTCCAGAGTCGGAAAACCATCTGATCTCTATGTTTATGCAGAAAACGGACAGACAAAGAATGTAGTCAATCCACTAGCTTTTCAATACCAAATGATTGCATGTGAAAAACACCGTTTTCTTCCTTTGCTTTCATTCCACAGTATCGACTCAGCAACGCAAGGCGGGATATTGCATTGAATGACGTGTTTTCATGATGAATCTATGTTTACCACAATACTTTTATTTACTTTCATATCAGACTGAGCCACAGCGAAGCGTGGCCGGGTTAAGTTAGTTGTTAATAATTATGTGCAATAAAGCATGCAGTAGTAGTAGTAGTAATAGTTGTTGTTGTTGTTGTTGTTGTTGTTGTTGTTGTTGTTGTTGTTGTTGTTGTTGTTGTACAAAAATCTGAAGCTGACACGTTATCGTGTTGGAAGCCATTTTTCAGTGTTGCCTTAGTAAATGAAATTTAATTTATTTTAAGTCAGTACCCAAATTTTAATGAGCGTTATTCCCCAATCCTGAAAAATTAAATATATACCCAACACAATTTGGGTACAATCATGTTGACCGACTGAAAAGCATTTAGATTTCCCTGAATCTGACTAGTCTTCGTCGCAGATGATCTCGCGATCTTTTCTAATTCCTTGAATACAACAGCAGGACAGATCGGTAAACTCCATAAACAAGCAGCAAAGGACTCAAGATCGCCTTTGACTTTCTAAGTAATTTGTGCTCTGGATGAAGTTAATTTTCCGTATAGACAGATTCACTATATAACAAAGGAGAAACTGTTCCGCCTAGTCAATACTTTTTGCTGATGCACACTCATGTTACTTCTCATGGTTAATAAGGTTTCTTCACCTCATTTCATCCTTTCATTCATCATTTTATGTATTTTTTATGATATTTTTATTTAAGCTTGATTTTACATCTTAATTTATGGCTGAAGAAGGGACCAGTACTTGAGGCCTCGAAACATGTACCATATAATAACAAGTTTATAACTTGTTTTAAAAGCAAGCTTGTAGTTTAACGTGACCGTTAATCGCGAGATCATGAGCCACGGGACCTCCTTTTTACGTGGAATCCGAACCACAGGACATGGCATTTCACTTCGAAAATCTCACATTCATTGACCGGGAATCGAACCCGGACCGCCTTGGTGAGAGGCATACAGCTAGACCGCTGAGCCACCACGCCCCCTATAACTTGTTTTAAATAAATGTATTGACTGGGTGGAACAGTTTCTCCTTTGTTATATAGTTTCTAAGTAATATCAAGCTGGCACAAGAGATCTAGACTTTAGACATGGAAAGATCAAGGGGAGAGAAGATCAAATACCAAGGCGAGTGTATAGAGTGAGACATCTCCATGAAAGAAGCCTTAGCATCACGAATGAGAAAATTAGTTAACCAAGGGCATCTATACATTGAACAATCAATGAAAGAAATTACAGAAAATGTTATAGTTTGAGTAAAGATTCAAGGAGAAATAATCTCAACTCTGAGATTTGCTGATGATATTGTCATCTTAGCCAATTCACCAGAGGATTCGAATAAATTTTTTAATGGTATGGACTCCGTATTGAGGAAAGAATTCATGATGAAAATCAATAAATGTATGTCTATCCCTTATTATTCCCATTTCAACGGGGTTGGTGATGAGATGCGATGAAATTCTATGTGGCGGATGGTTTTACGGCCGGATGCCCTTCCTGACGCCAACCTCATGAGAGGAGTTAATGAGAGACGAAATGAATGAACGAAGATGAATAAACCTGGCAAGGGTGTGGAAGGAAGCGGTCGTGGCCTGTCAGAAGGTACCATCAGCAGAAAAGAGGAGAATATAAGCATTTGAAATGTGGTGTTACAGGAGAATTATGAAGACCAGATGGGTAGATAGAGTAAAAAATAAAGAGGTATTTGCCTGGTGTTGAAAATGGGGAAACCACGGAAAACCATTTCAAGGACGACCGACGGTGGGGCTCGAACCCACGCGTCTACCGAGTCAGCAGAGAGCTTGGCCCCATGACCTAACGCTGCGCTTTTAGCGAGCGTAGCCACCACTGTCAGTATGATGAAAATCAATAAATGCAAAAAAAAATAATGGAATGCAGCCGAAGCCAATCAGAGACCCATATTGACGCCAAATTGGCAGGTATAAATATAAAGGAAGTAGGAAATTCTGTTACTTCGGAAGCAAAATAACCAGTGGACGAAGCAAAGATGACATAAGAAATAGGATGTCTGAAGCAGGGAAAGTATTTCTACAAAGAATAAATCTGTTGACATCTTAGATTTAGGTATTAGGAATTCAGTTTTGAAGTCTTTATCTGGAGCGTGGCTCTCTATGGAAGTGAAATTTGAACTGTTGGCACAGCAGAAAAGAGGAGAATATAAGCATTTGAAATGTGGTGTTACAGGGGAATTATGAAGACCAGATGGGTAGATAGAGTAAAAAATAAAGAGGTATTAAGACGATTGGATGAGGAGAGATGTTTCTGGTGACTGCTAATAAAGAGGAGAATTAGTTTGGTAAGACACATACTAAGACACTCAGGTATAGGAAACTTAGTTGTGGAAGGATGGGTCGAGGATAAGAACGAAAAGAGTAGACCAAGGTTGGAATATAGCGGCTTCGGTGGCGTAGTTGGTAAAATGCTGGGTTTCTATGCCCAAGGTCGCGGGTTCAAACCCGGCCGAAGTCGTCGGTTTTTTTAAGAGCGCTAAGAATCCAAGAATACCTCAGTATGCCTTCCTCCGGAGAGGAAGTAAAGTCGGCGGTCCCATTTCATAGATTTTTGGCATGTAAAAGAACCTTCCACTAATTACTCTTGCCTGAAGCTAAATTATAGGTTAGATTTGACGAACACTCTTAGGTTCCAACGTTCGTCACCAGGAGCCAACTGCGGTGGCATCTAATAACAAAGTTCAGAACTAGTTCTCGTTGACGGTGGCGTTTGGTATCAAAAGTAGGAACTACTTGAAAATTGAATGCTTGCAGTCCTCACTTGAATTAAGAACAGATAACACACACTAATACAGCCATCACAATTAAAACCGGTTATCAAACAGATTCTACACACACCCAAAGTACACGGGGCTACACGTCCGAGTTGTCGCAGCCCCTAAATTGAGGAACCAACCTACCAACCAAGGTTAGAATATGTTAACTGAATATGTTCCTTTATGGAACTGGCTACATAAAGCCAGTGGAACCAATAAATATTTTATTTTTCCACATTTCGAGTGTTTCTTCTTTTCGCATCACTTAGGACGTCTGATGATTGTTATTTACCAATAAAGGAAATGAATGGAGGAAATGGCTTCTGCTAAAGTGTCTGCCGAAACCTTCGCCATTATTACTATAATTTAGAATGTTATTATTGGTGAGGAGAATATTTAATTCCTGGAATGAAATGATTGGCAGTCGTGACGCAGGACACAAGGTTACTTTTCTCACGTCCTGTTTATGTAACTTATCCCAGCGGCTTCTAATTCATTATTGAAGTTTTGATTGCGAAACATCCTAGTCGTGTTATCGACTCTAATAATGGGTTCATCACATTCTTGTTGGTGATGCTGGTGTTGTTTTATTTGGGGCTGCCCCATGCCCAAAGGTGTCATTGGCATCAAGTTTGGTTGGTTAGGGCCTGCGACAACGTGGTCATGTAAACCCGTGTACTTTGGGAGTGAGTAGAATCTGTCTGATAATAATAATAATAATAATAATATCGTATGGCCTCGGGTGCCGAGTGCAAGCTTTGTTATTTGACACCCAGAAGGCAGCTTGCATGTCATATTTTGTTGTTCCTTGGATCGCTATGAAAGTCAAGGAGGTTAGATATCTAAGTTCCTTGACACTATAGCGCTTTCTAGTAGACACAGGGGGAACTTTTGTGTTGGCGGAAAATCCCGAGATTAATGTTGCCATTATGAACACGGCCTACTGAATTCAAATGGGTCCTTTAACATGCCAACAACGTATGACATGCGTGTCGTGATTTTCGTCGCCTTTCAAAAATCACTTACCATGGCCAGGAGCGAACCTGCAAGCTTGGGGTTGGTAGACCGACACGATAACCAGTCACCCACCGTGGCACGCACCTGTCTGATAACTAGTGTTAATTGTGATGGCTGCATTAGTGTGTGTTTTCTGTAATTCAGGTAAGGACTGCAGACGATCAATTTTAAGTAGTCCCTACTTTCGCTACCAAATGAAATCTAACCTACAAATGTTTAGCTTCATACAATTGTAGTTAGTGGAAGGTTCTTTTACATGCCATAAATCTACGACACGGGCCCACCGGCTTTACTTCCCTTCCGAAGGAAGGCATACTGAGGTATTCTTGGATTCTTAGCGCTCTTTAAAAAGTCAGACGACTTTGGCCGGGTTCGAACCCGTGATCTTGGGCATAGAAGCTCAGCATGCTTCCAACTACGCCACCGAGGCCACCGGCATCAAATATAAATCCGTCGAATATATTTTTCCCTTGAGCAACAAAGCTGGAGGTCCTACCTCAAGTTGATTGATAGCTAGATTGCTTAATTTAGGGGCTGCGACATCATGGTCATATAGTCTAGCCCCGTATATTTGGGTGTGTGTGAAATTTGTGTGACAACCTCTGTTATTGTAATGGCTGTACTAGTGTGTGTATTTGTAAATTGGGGATTGGATTGAGAAGGAGGTGACAGTGGCCTTAAGTCAGGAACCATCGCGGCATTTGCCTGGAATATAAGTGTAAAACCACGGAAAATCACGCCAGGGAATCCTACCTCAGCCATCCTGAAAGTGGTGTTCTGTGGTTTCCCTCTTCTACTCCAGGCAAATGCATGGATGATACCTAACTTAAGCCGACGGCCGCTTCCTTCCCAAATTATAAATACATTCACTAGTAAATACATCAATGTGACATAGGTTATCACACAGACTCTTCACACACCCAAGTACATGAGGCTAAACGGCTACAATGTCCAACGGCATCTACCCTATTCCCAACCCTAATAATTATAGTTGCACACACTCCTACAGTTACCACAGAAACAGAGGTTATTAGACTAATTGCATGCATGCCCATGTACACGGGGCTAAGGATGTCACAAGCTACTAATACAAATTAACAACAACCAAACTCTCTGTGACAAAACGTCTCAAGATTGTTGTGGTATATCCCAGGGAAGTTCCAATTAATTATAAAGAAATACAGTATATGCATAGCTTCAGGAAGAGATTTAAGGTAGTGGAGTGGGTCCTGGGAGACACTAACGTGCAATACTGCTACAGTTGAAGTAGGAGTCGATATGAACATTTCCGTAGCGTCTGAATCACATGGACTGGGCGCATACGAAACTCTTCCCGCCCAAGATAGCGGGTTCAAACCCGGTCGAAGTCGTCGGATTTTTTAAGAGCATTAAAAATCCCTCAGTATGCCTTCCTTCGAAGAGGAAGTAAAGCCGGCGGGGCCATGTCATTGATTAATGGGATGTAACAGAACCTTGCACTAACTACAATTGTGTGAAGCTAAATTTATAGATTAGATTTGATTAACGCTCTATTAAGATCCAACGTTCGTCTCCAGGTGTCGGTTGTGGTGGCATCCAGTAGCCAAGTTCACAGCTAGGTGTCGTTGGCGCTAAAATTTGGTAACAAAAGTAGGAACTACTTGAAATTGGTCGTCTGCAGTCCTTACCTGAATTACAGAAAACACACACTAATACAGAATAATATTATCCATTTCAGGTCCGTATTGAATATGTTTACTAATAAAAATATTGATAGTTCTATTAGTACACACTAATACAGCCATCACAATTAACACCGGTTATTATCAGACAGATTCTATACAAGCCCAAAGTACACGGAGCTACATGACCACGTTATCGCAGCCCCTAAACTGAGGAACCAACCAACCACGTTTCACTCTGCCAGTTGCTTCTTTAACGACACCATTGGTGTCTGAATGGTGACGAAATGTGAGGGGAAGTCTCGCGATTGACACCTTTGAATTTAGCTGAGCTGCTAGCGAACGGTTGCAAATGGTCACAGGTGACACGGGCTCAAGTTTGGCCCTAATTACATGGGCTGTGGTCACCGTGCAATCCAACATGGCACACGTATGATGAAATGGTCCAGGTGGAGATCCGTACGTCACTTTTGTTCAGACGCTGGCTAACTTGCATGTGCACTTTTCTCGGACCAACGGTATCACCATTGATACACAGAAGACACTTCACTTCCTATGTTCTATGCATTCACCACCGACAGCGGTGGCCAAGCTCTCTGCTGACTCCGTAGACACGTAGGTTCGAACCCCACCGTTGGCCGTCCTGGAATGGTTTTCCGCGATTTCCCATTTTCAACACCAGGCAAATTCCATCTCTCATCCCGGCGCGTACGTCACCCACGGGGAGTCCACTAGAAAGACCTGCTCTCGGCCTCTCAGGAAACTACACGACAAAAAAATGCATTCACCACATTTAAAAATGTTGACACAGAAGCTTGGTGTTTAGTCACCGTAACAAAAAATATTTCCATTTTTTGAGGTCACCGGAGCCAATCTGGTTCATTTTGGTTTTGGTCGGGGATGTAAGACCGAATTCACTTCCTAACACTATGTGATTATTACGTTAAAAGTTTACCACTCTGTCACAGGAATTCAGACCACGGCACGTCTGTGCGAAAGACGAGACGCTAAAGCCACTGCATCATCACGCTCACTAAATCAACATAACCATTGTTCTTCTTTCTTCGAATGAGCCAAGTATGGACTACGTAGGTTAACCAAAATGGTTTTCAGCTTGATGAGTTGGGATTGGTTTGACGTTCTTAAGAGTCTTCTTCCTAGCCAATCGTATAGCCTTCATTTTCTGACTTTGTAGTTGTTTAGCTGCTTCTGACCTCTTTGGTCTCTGCCCTTTCTTAAGTTTAATCTGTGGGTCTTCTTTTATCATTTTCCGGAAAGCTTGTCTGTCTTGTACAATGGATTCAGGGATGTTGATGGTTTGCAGATCTTGTTTAACTTGCGGGTACCACAGTAATGTTGTTTTCTTGCTGGAGCTGGCTCTGTGGATTACACTGATAACCATTGTTATCATTAATATTAATAACGGATTAATATTAATAACCGCGATTTTATGCCCATTCTAACAACAGTGCTGGTGCTTTATATTTATCTCCAGAGCACCAGAAGTTTGCTCTGGTGTGGATATTCAGCTTGCCAATTAATATGTTTTGGGTTTGCTTAATTTAAACAAGGCCACTGCCATCTTTTTCCCAATCCTATCCTCAATTTACAAAATACACACACTAGTACAGTCATCACAAAAACACAGGCTATCACAGAAATTCCAGACACACATCCAAATCCGAGATTCGAATTCCGGCATTGACAGCCACCATCATGGAAGATTCCATCACTCTAGGGAATCGTACCGGTACTTTATATCATGTCCCAGTGCACCTACCGTAGCCATAAATTCTAATAATTACAAAATTAGACACAACTATAGTCACCATAATAAGACAGGTTATTAGACACTACTGTTCACACCCACACAAGCTCACAGGGTTGTTGTCCTAAGTTTCTAATTAAAGCATCATCAACATCAACATAAAGACAGAGGACTGATTTCTAAAATTACTGAAGGCCCAAAATGATGATGATGATGATGATAGGCTATCACTCGCTAACGAGTATCTTATCTTCATTGGAACTATAAGACTTCAATGTCTGTGGGTCATCTGATGACTGTGTAGACCAATTGTGGAGCCGCAAACTCTTCCACAATGTTCACAAGCATATATTTCACCCACAACTCGCTGAGGATTGTTCCCTTGAGCGACCATTCGTTCTTTCCTTGCCTGTCACATATCAACTGCATGCCTTCGTCTATGCCCAAGATCGCTGGTTCAAATCCGGCCAATGTCGTCGGATTTTTAAGAGCATTAAAAATGCCTCAGTATGCCTTCCTTCGGAGGAGAAGTAAAGTCGGCGGTCCCATGTCATAGATTTATGGCATGTTAAAGAACATTCCACTAATTACACCTGTGTGAAGCTAAATTGTATAGGTTAAGAATGTGTAAATAACGCTCTTAGGTTCCTACGTTCGTTGCCTAGAGCCGACGGCGGTGACGTCTGGTAGCTAAATTCTGAACTAGGAGTCGTTGACGGTGGCGTTTGGCGGCAAAAATAGGAACTACTTGAAAATTGATCGTCTGCAGCCCTTACTTGATACACACAGATACACACACTGATACAGCCATCACAATTAACACTGGTTATCAGACAGTGTCTACACACACCCACAGTACATGGGGCTACATGACCGCGTTGTCACAGCCCCTAAACTTAAGAACCAACCAACCATGTATTCGACGTTCGTGTTCGAAATGTTGTGGACCTCGGTGAACAAGCCGACGCCATGCTTGTCGGTTAAAAGTTGTGATCTCCCAGTATTCGGTGTTGATCATACATTTCTGCATGTTAGATCTCAGGGCATCTTTGTGCCTTTTGCGGTGTCATCCATGCGTACGGTGTCCATTCGTAAGTTGAGCATACAATATTTGCTTAGGGAAATACAGTATTAACAAAGGATTAGATGTTCCTTAATTTTAAATCTAACCGCGTATGCTTAAACATAATTAAAAACAAACAAAATAGTATAGATAATAAAAACAAATTAACAATTAAATAATAATATTAATAATAATACATATTTTCCGTCTCAACAAGATCAAGTGTGATGGACATCTATGAAGTGAATGGTTTTACGGCAGAGTTCTCTTCCTCTATGAACTGAAAACGAAAAAACACAGAAAACCCTTTCAACGATGGCTGACGCTGGAGATAACTAGCCTCATCGCCTCTGTGTTAAAATGCTTAGCTAAATCAGTCTCTAATAATAATAATAATAATAATAATAATAATAATAATAATAATAATAATAATAATAATAATAATAATAATCTTAGGATACGTACTGATACTCTGAATCCAAAGGTCATGGATTCCCGGCTCTGACAAGATATGTAATTCTCAAGAGGCAAAACTAAGAGAAGATATTAGTTCGATTCTCACCTCAGCCATCCTAGGAGTGGTTGACCGTGGTTTCCCATTTCTACTCCACGCTAATGCCAATGGTTCATTACTTAAGGCCACGTCCAAATGCTAGTCTCCATTTGTACTACTAATACACACTCAACGATAGCCATCAAAAAAACACAGGTTATCAGATAGATTTCACCCGCACACTCCTAAATACATGGGGCTACATGACTACGATGTCCGACTCCCTCAAATGAAGCAGCAACAACAAAATATCCTGGAAGTGGCTATCCGTAGTTTTTCACATGTACTCCAGGAAAATGCTTGGATGGTTCCTAACTTTAGACCACGGGCGCCTCCTTCCCAATGCTAACCCCCTTTAAAAAATATACACTCTAGTACAGCCACCACAATGTATGTTTACCACTTATTATTCCCGTTTGCAATGGGATTGGGGATGAGATCCGATGAAAGGCTATGTGATGGATGGTTTTTATGTCCGGTTGCCCTTCCTGACACAAACTTCATGAGAGGAGTTAATGAGCAAGGATGTGGAAGCAGACGGCCGTGGCCTGTCAGAATGTACCGTCCTAGCATTTGCCTGGAGTTGAAAATGGTGAAACCATGGGAAACCATATTAAGGATAGCCGATGGTGGGGTTCGAACCCACGTCTACCGAGTGCTTGGCCCCATGGCTGCGTGTTAGCGATCGGAGCTACAGCTGTCGGTTAGTATAGCCATCACAATAATACCGGTTATCACACAATTTCCACACTGACCCAAATACACAGGGCTATATGACCCCTAAAATATGCAACAGCAATACAATATGATTTGAAAATCCCTATAAAAATAGCTCCTAAGCCAGAACAAATAGGTATGTAGTCTCTCCCGTCGTGACAGCTCATATGTCTGGTATGCGAGGAGTGAACGAAGTGATACTTACGAAGTGCTTGGCGGAGTTCCCGCACATGGTGTCAGCCTCACCGCACACCTTCCGTGTCACTACTGAGCCTCGCCGAACAGGCGTGAAGTATACGTACACAGACAGAATTGAGTATTGACGTCAGGAAGTTGGATGATTACATTTACTGGGAGATTTAAGCGGAAATGCTGGGAGCGGTGTGGAGCGGAGGAGTGGTGACCTCTACTATACAAACAGGACCTCCATCAACTGAGTGAGCTCTTTCTTCAAGCCATTACTACACAATCCCAGAAATGTCCAGCGTCCGATCATTGTGGTCCATTTCAATCGTTTCATGAGTGAGACAATTTTTAATTTCTGCAAATCGAATCGGTTGTTATATACCCCGCGGTGGCATCGGTGGCGTAGTTGGTTGAATGTTGAGCTTCTATGCCCTAGATCGCGGGTTCAAACCCGGCCGAAGTCGTCGGATTTTTAAGAGCGTTAAAATTCACTCATTAGACCTATGCCTTCTATCGGAGATTGTATATTAGATTTTATTAGCGCTCTATTAAGTTCCAATGTTCAACGCCAGGTGCTGGTTGCGGTGGCATATAGCAGCAAAGTTCAAGGCTGGGTGTCGTTGACAGTAGCATTCGGTAACAAAAGTAGGAACTACTTGAAATTGATCGTCTGCAGTCCTTGCCTGAATTACAGATAACACCAAATAATACAAACATCACAATTAACACCGGTTTTCAATCAGATTCTACAAACACCCAAAGTACACGGGGCTACATGACCACGTTGTCGCAGCCTCTAAACAAGGAGTTCCCAACCTGGGGGGCGCCCCCCACCCCCACCCTAGGGGGGCGTGTGGCTATATCAAGGGGAGCGTGAAGTGATTTCCGAATTAAGTTTTTGTAACTGGAATACTACAATTTTGTAAAATAAACATTTTTTTCGAATCTCTCCAAGTGATTGTCCACCAAGTCAATGGTTCAAAAGCACTGGTAATTGCCAACTGTCGGCACAAACCTCTGCGGACCCGCGAGGTTGGAGGTGAAATAAGGAATATGCTGTGTTGTAAGGAGCAAAATTATGCCAATTTTATCGTCTCGTTGGCATATCTTCGTGATTTCTTTCAAGCTATGAAGAGTTTGAACTTACATTTTCGAAGACATATTTATGCGAGTCAGGATTGTCAACGCTGAGTGTCATAAGAACTAAGCAGCGCTGTCGGCTTGATGTTGCAAGTGATCACCGCTGTGCTCTCTCAAATATCAAACCAAACATACCGAATCTTACCAAGAGAAAACAGTAACTTATCAATCCTCTCACTGATATTTGTTGACTAATTTAAGGATTTGTTGGAAAAGTGTGTTCTTTGTATTGTGCTAAAATGAAGTTAGTATGTAATAGATAGGCCTATTCCATTATGCACTGTAGTGTCATTAGGTTAGGTCTATATCCTCCGCGTCAATCGAAGAGGTTATAGAAGCGATGAGTTTCGTGGGAGGGAACGGAGGGGAGAGTAGGGGGTGAAGGGGTGGGGCGATGAACTCCCGTTTCTAAAAAAGGGGGCGTTAGCTGACAAAGGTTGGGAACCACTGCTCTAAACTGAGGAACCAACCAACAGTGTTCTCCACGAATAAATCTTAGGTTTTACCCACTTTAATCATTTTGATGGAAGCGGGTGGGGAATTATTACTGGCAATAAAAAAAAGTTGTAAAATACAACACAACACACAAATACAATTTTATACTTAATGAATTTTCTATTATGATCTAAGGAGTATGAATGGCATATATCTAAATATTTGTCAATTTACTAACCAGAAAGGTAAACAGTTTTTTTTACATGTATTTCTCAAAAAACATTCACAGCCTTACCACACAAGGCTGAGTGCACCCTGTTCCAGTCCTCAGACTAGAATTAAAATTTTTTGGCAGAGCCGGGAATCGAATTCGGATCTCCGGGGCGGCAGCGAAGAATGCTACCCACTACACCACGAGTTAGTATAATATCAATTTTAATATTGTTTATAACTTGGCCGATAAGTTAAGATTAGGGTACAACTATATTTACAATTATTTTATGCTCTTACCAAAGCAGCATTTTCTTAATTTTTATTGGCTTTTTTCGGGGGGGGGGCTGGAGCCCCCTCAGCACCCCCCTTATATACGCCTCTGCAGCACATGACATGTATATCCTAAGGGGACCGACGTTCCCCTCAAATTTCTAAATGAGATGCTTTATTACTTTATGTTTTATCTAATAAAGTTAAAATATTATTGTAATGTCAGCGGATTCGGATAACAAACGTGCGGATAATAGTCGTGCGGATGTGGGCTGGATGCGGATAACGTTTTTTATATGGCTAGATCCCTGATATGGATGATCTCGCTGTTTCGTTCCTTGAAATAACAATAATCATAATCATGTATTTATTTTTGTTAAAATAAGGGTAGAGTCAACTCATGTAATTCCCTGATTTATAACTTGGCCGATAAGTTAAGATTAGGGTACAACTATATTTACAATTATTTTATGCTCTTACCAAAGCAGCATTTTCTTAATTTGTATTGGTTTTTTTCCCTGATAGTAATTTATTATAGGTCGCCTCCGTAGCGTAGCGGTCAGCATTGTTAGCTGCCGCCCCGGAGGTCCTGGGTTCGATTCCCGGCTCTGCCATGAAATTTGAAAAGTGGTATGAGGACTGGAATGGGGTCTACTCAGCCTCGGGTGGTCCAAATGAGTAGAGGGGGTTCGATTCCCACCTCAGCCATCCTCGAAGTGGTTTTCCGTGGTTTCCCACTTTGTCATCGGGCAAATGTCGGGATGGTACTGCCCCCGTAAATTGAATTATCTAGGGACGAAATGAGAGTATTTTCCGTCCCCATGATAAAATTTAACTAGCAAATATAATTTCTGGAAGTGACACAAGAGGGCCGTGTTACAAGCTCGAGACTGTGGGAGAGCCCGATCACGTGATAGATTGCACAATGGACGCTTCTAGAAGGCTATATTTAGCATAGCAACAGCGAGTTTGGAGAATAATATTATAAATATTGTTATAAATTATGGTATTGGATCCCAGCCCACAGCCAATGAGGAGAGGTCTTATTGAAGACGGGATCAACTTTAATTACACAATATGATGATATTATGCATTTAGGCCCTTAGAAGAAGATTTTCTTATTTGGTAATGAAGAGAATATTAAGAGAAATTATGTCTGACACTTTAAAAACCGCAGATCGGTTAATCTACGCAGTAATAAGCATTGGTAATCTACGCGCTAAAATTATGGTGGGT
Source organism: Meconema thalassinum (assembly GCA_946902985.2). Classification (NCBI taxonomy): domain Eukaryota; kingdom Metazoa; phylum Arthropoda; class Insecta; order Orthoptera; family Tettigoniidae; genus Meconema; species Meconema thalassinum. The sequence goes on from OX336391.1 coordinate 545,585,276, forward strand.
GATTGATATGGCCGCCAAAAATACGACTTGGAGAGGAAGATCCAAGGATCGAGGTTCTTATTCCAGCAGACTTTGAAGAGTGAGGAAGTGATTTTACTGGGTTAACGGAGATCCCAAAACTTAATCCGAGTGCGACGACTGTCGACTTGTGGAGACGCGAGTATAGCTAGGTGGAACGGTAGAGATCGCCGCACTTCCATTCTGTGTGAAGTTGCGAGGAACATAGTATTGATTATATTTCATACAATATTGAGATTTGAAGTTAAATAAGTGAACATTTATCAAGAACAGGTCGCCTACTATATATTGCGAAAAGTCGAGCGCTTAAATATTCATCGTTTCGACAATATCAGCCTGTCTAGTTACATTTTCAAATGTGTTGGAAACAGAGCTGAATATCATCTTAAATTGCAAAGTGAAGTTGACGAACGCAGTTCAAGTGAACAGTGGCGGAGGACTTTTAATATTGGTGCAACATATAAACATTAACAGAATGACTATTATTATTATTCAAACATTATCATTCAGCATAATTAATATTGTTGATATGATGAACTAAACAGTCATGCGCCAGAGACATATTCAATAGCAGGAGTTAAGATACAATAATGGAGCTTCGTTAGACAACGTATTCTTGAATACAGACGTAGTGTACGGTCCATCTTGTGCATTTTCGTCAGTCTACGAACACTAATATAACATCAATTAGCAATGGACACATTTCATTCACCATTTATATGAATATTTCCATAATTATATTCCAATGATGAAGCTGATACATATTTACGACGGAGAATGGAGACTATACAGAAGAGATTTGTCAAGATGCTAGGGAATGTAGCCCAGCAACACAGAAGAATTTGCCAGAAGGATGTCGTTCGAGCCCAAGCGAATGTTGGTGAATTCCAGAGAGAGACGTTTCTTGTCTCTGAGGTCGCAGATCCGAGGTTCGAATGCAGATCCATATCAGTGCCTTGTACTGAGGAAACATCTAAAGTATTGTGGCAATACTTACATTGATCTTGAAGTTTTCGCCTAAATAAGGTATTAGTGTATCTCAATTGTTGTATAGAGCTTGATTAGTGACATTCTGAGCCAGCAATCTTATTCCATATATTCGGCGATTTTATTACATATTTCTATATTTTCACACTTCATGTATTTCAGTGCTTTTATGTATTTTACACTTCAGATGTGTGTTGAGATTTTTATATTTCAAGATTATTTAGAAAATGATTGCATTTCATCTATTTTTCAATTTTATTCTACGGATCAGTTGTGGTACTGACATTAAAATTTTGTTTGAGGAATCATATTGCCTCATTGGAGACTAGTCGTTTCGACTCTCGAATTTTAATACTTTCATTTAAACCAAGTATTCTGACATTGTGTCATAGCTTCAAATTAAATTCTTATTAAATTTAATTTGAGCACTTTAATGTAACAACGTATTACTTCAAGAAAAGAAGAAACATCGAATGATATTGTTATATCATTATTGTACATAAACTATCGACGATCTAAGAAATACTAGTCGTTTCATAAGACCGAAGTCTTTATCCCTATGAACATTCTTTGTGTAGAGTGGAAAAACATTAAGACATTGACAAACCTTTCTTATTATCTGTAAAGCTAAGAGCTTTGTTCATTTAATATGTTAGAGGAAATACCTTTTGATAGAAGATCATTCAAATCTTTGGCTAGGAATTCAAAGCTAGTTTATCCCGGTCAGGATTGAATTCTATCTGACACTATAAACAACATGTGTGTTATTTTATCCTAGTTGTGTAACATCAAGTCATTTTGTCGACATGATATTACAATGATAAACAATTTATAGCTTGACAAGTGAGATGAAACAGGAGTATTATTCTTATTACATGTATTTGCGACAGACGAGTTAACAGTTAATTATCTTGTTGTGGAGTAAACTTTAGGAGGTTAATCACGACTGTCTAATATCGTTCATTACAATTGGAAGTTTCGTTTGAAGAACTTACGTATGTATAATTGTAGTCCAGTAGTCATTTGCAATGATACTGAGGGTCATGCCAGTATTTGAGGGAAGTTCCTACGTAAGATATGTTAATAACAATTAATTCCTTTTGATTATTGTTTAACATAGTAGATGATAATTGTTTATGCCATATATACTGTTATATGAGGTTTTGTAGAGCTATGGAGTGCTCAGGCGAGGGAATTCCGCATTTTTAAGAAAGTCAAAGTATTGTCGTTCTTTGATTAAAAGGCATGTATCATGATAAGAGCCGTTGCATACAAGTAGTTCAGTTCTTGTGAATTAACGATTTAGCTGTGTTAACAGGAGGGTTTCAGCGGAAATACAACTTGAGAAAGATTGTCTACTCACGTCTATAATACAATTATTAAATTTTATTAAACCCGAAATTATGTAATTACGTGCAGTTTGCCTTAATCAGTCGACTGTATTATCCCGACAATGTAATGAAACCTATATAAGACGAGGTGTATGCAGTATATTAAAACTACAGAACGTTAAAAGAGTGGTTATGTGAAAAACCAGTGTATATATTTAGTTAAGAATTATATTGTAACCGAGAAGTTAGAATCTCGAAAGTGTCACGTTAGCAACACTAGATAATGGATATTATTATAAACATATCACATGTAAATATTTTTTGTGGAAATGATTTAATTAGTTAAATAATTTAGTAGGATTTATTAATCAATTGTTTTGGAACAGTGTGTGTTTATGAGCGGATGTTTTTGGTGTGAATGATTATTCATTGTTAAGAACTGATGTGGAACCGTATTGGTTTAGAACAATAACGGAGTGCGAATGAAAGTGTGTATAAAAATTTTAGAATGATTGTTTAAGAAACAGAGCAGTTATATGAACTTTTGTAAGATCTAAATGTTAATCTTTACGTGTTTTATAAATGCACACACATGCAGTCTCTGTGGGCTAGCAAGAATGATTCACCGTTAGCATTGGAGAGCGATGATATAATATAACAGGTGTAGACTCACAGCCTTCAGTTTATTGTATAAACCAGTTTTGAGTACGGTTTTGAGTTTCATTGATGAAACAAAGCCACGGCACGTGCATTCTGCAAACGCAGGTTTGTGAATGAAACCATGTGTATGGAGTGCCATTAAGAGACTTCACTAAACGTTTCTATTTTTACGCAGTGCAGGCTTAGAACAAGCCAAGAAATTATGCCCATAATTTTAACACGGCATTGTAATAAGATGTAGAGTTGGAAGGAGGTGTGAATGATTGCGTGTGTTTTTAATTTTTAATGTCTATTGTTAAATTCATTTGTTGTTATTTTGTTTATAGTAGATTAGTTTACCTTTTTGTTAATAAATTTGTTCGGATTGTTTTCCATTGTTGTTGGAGTGTGAATCATTTTAAATATAAGGAGCAGAGTATTGTGGATGTAGTGTAGACGAAGCTGAGTCCCAGTCCCCGAGGTAAGTCAAGGTGAGTGCCCCGTGTAGTTGGTTGTTGATCCACAATATTCTGGTAACTGCTGTCTGTAAATCCCTAAATACCATGTTGGAAGCGATTTCTAATGTTGTATTTGCCGGAGCAATTAGAAATAGGCAATCCAGCGGGGGCAATGGATATTCCAACGGGATCCTTTCCGGATTATCGGGTACAGTACCTACTGTAAGGCCACGGTCGCCTCCTTCCCTCTTCCTCGCCTATCCACCCCAATCTTCCGCCCCTTCCCATCCCTCATGAGGCCTCTGTTCGCTTTGCAGGTGAGGCCGCCTGGGCAAAGTGCTAATCACACCTCCCCAGTTGTATCCCTAGCGACTAGATGTTCCAGGCTCCAGGGCACTGCCCATAGAGGTGGTAGTGGTGAGTTCCCTCGCTGAGTCCATGGGAACCACCAACCTAGAGGGTAAATTGACTAAATAAAACAAAAATATTATATATGAATTGCAGCCGAAGAACCACGGCATAGTTCAATTCCAAGTAGTTCCAACTTTGGCTACCAGATGCTACTGTTATTAACACCTGGCGGCGAACGTTGGAACTTGATAGAACATTTGTAACCAGCTAAATATAACCTAGAAATGTTGCTACACACTACCAATTGCAGTGATAGGTTCTTTTACATGCCATAAATCTATGACATGGGCCCGCTGGCTTTACTTTCCCTCCGAAGGAAGGCATAGGCTACTGAAGGATTTTATCGCTCTTAAAAATCCAACGACTTCAGCCGGGTTTGACCCGCGATCGTGAATTCCCTGATATTGAACATCTACATCTGGTTCATTTTCAGTATAAAGTACCGTACTATAAAAGAAATGTCTCTAGCCTACTATATGGTGCAGGTCTTATCAAGAGGCATCCCGCGGGCCAGATCCGTCCCACCAAGAAATTTCTGCTGACCTGCCGTGTAAATTGCACTCATTTAATTGCTCTCATTCCAGGATCCGTATTGACCATGTTAACATGAAGTATAACATAAATTTCTCGCCAAATCAATACTTTTTACTTACATAAAAATTCTATAGGTACATGTTTCGAAAACACACAATGTTTTCTTCCTCAGCCCACTTATTGGTGTTAAACATCATATAACATCGATAACCTCACTAAATAACAAAAAAAAAGTCCTCTCGGCACGCCGGAAGGCGGAGGTAGATTTCACCGGACAAACTTGGGGTTAGGCGAAAATAGGCAGAATATGCAGGTTTTCGTAGAAGGATCAGACCTCATTTATTGCGTGAAAGTATTTTATAATTGGAGCTTAATTAACTTTGTTTTTCGTCATTTAATGCATATTTTAAACATTTTATTGTCTTATGATGACGGTAACCTTCTTGTCATTTGGAGTCCATTTTTATACTTGAGGTCACACTGTCCTTATGCAAGGTTTCGACACTGATGTATAACTATGTAACGGTCTGTTACTTCTTCACGCAAAATTATATCTCCCGCAGAGATGATGGTTGGTTCCTCAGATTAGGGGCTGCGACAACGCGGTCATGTAACCCCGTGTACTTTGGGTGAGTGTAGAATCTGTCTGATAAACGGTGTGAATTGTGATGGCTGTATTAGTCTGTAATTCAGGTAAGGAATGCAGACGCTCAATTTCAAGCAGTAGTTCCTAATGTTGCTACCAGATACTACCGTCAACGACACCTAGCTGTGAACTTGGCTACTAGATGCCACTGCAATCAGCAACTCGCAACGAACGTTGGATCCTCCCCTCCAAAGGAAAGCATACTGAGGGATTTTTAGCGCTCTTAAAAAATCCGACGACTTTGGCCGGCTTTGAACCCGCGACCTTGGGCATGCTACCAGTTACGTCACCGAAGCCGCTTCACACTTAGTCAGATGGAAATCTGAATCTGATCTCGCGCAAGTGCGTTGTCATGGCAACGTCTGATGGCTCATCCCTCATCAATTTAGTAGTGTTGTCATGGCAACCACTGATAGCTCTTGGCATTTTCTTATAATTCCGAAATCATTTTTCTCATCCCTTGGCGTAATGGTGGGTCATATCAAAAATTCTTTCAGACAAAAGTTTTAGGTAATTATTAGGGGAATATTGTCCATTTCGTACGGTTTTGATATTGTGCCTATTAAGAGAGATATGATTAATGTTTCCCGAAAACCCCACTTTTTCCCACCCCTTTGGTCAATGGTTGGTGCTATAAAAAAACTCCTCAAACATAAATTTTTGAGCTTTTTCCGGCACATAGTATGAACTTTGAACGGATTCGATATTTCACATATTAAGAGAGTTATAGCAATATTTCATTTTTTCGAAAAAAGTCCCCCATTTTCATTCCCTTCGACCGATTTAGCCCAGTAACGAACTCGACCGAGATGTTATGGGTATACATATTCGATAAGAATTTCAAAGTGATTGGTGCAAAATTACGGCAGTTATCGTGTCCACAAGAAACTGATATATAATTCTTCGACACGTGTGTATGTGACAGAACTCCTCCTAAATGACTGAACCAATTTTGATGGAATTTGGTATGTATATTGGGGAGGCTCCATGTATGGTTTAGATTCACAATCTGACCCGGTAGGTTGAATGAACACAATTTTAGAACCACAATTTACACACAATTTTAGAATCACAATATACAGTCAAAAACAGTCGTCATGGAAACCACTAGCCTTGGCCTTCGTGAAAGCTGATGTCTTTGGACGGTTTGACTCTGCACGTTAGAGCCACCTGGTCGCAACCTGTGCCACTACCGCCATTACATACACTCCGCCCGTGGCGAAAAGTTGTGTTTTATACCAAAGGTGGCAGTGATGTCGAATTCAACTGTTTGTCTCTGCACGTTAGAGCGTTTCAAAGTCCATTATGCGTTCATATACCATTCATCCGATTGCGTTGAAACTTGGGTGATATGTTGAGTGAGCTCCAGGGAAGGTATTTGGCTTAGTAAATCCATTTTACATTAGATAGCTCACGAATAGATTCAACAAATGAGCGACGACGCGCGAAGCTTTTCAAAAAGGTCCCGTATGCGTTCAAATACCATTCGTCCGATAGCGATGAAACTTGGGTACGATGTTGTGTACACTCCAGGGAAGGCTTCTGGCTTAGTAAATCAATTTCACATTAGGTAGCGCACGACTAGATTCAACAAATGAGTGACGACGCAAGAAGCGTTTCAACAAAATCCCGTATAAGTTTATATTCCATTCAAAGATTGAGATGAAACTTTGATAAGTTGTTGTGTACACTTACGTGATGGCTTCTAACTTGGTAATCCATTTCACAGGAGGTTGCGCACGAGTAGATTCAACAAATGAGCGGCGACGTGCGAAGCGTTTCAACAAAGTCCCGTGTGCGTTCAAATACCATTCGTCCGATAGCGATGAAACTTGGGTGAGATGTTGTATACACTTACGTGAGGGTTTCTAACTTAGTAAATCCATTTTACAATAGGTAGCCCACGAGTAGATTCAACAAATGTGCGAGGACGCGCGAACTTTTAATCAATGTCCCGTATGCATTCATATACCATTCATCCGATTGCAATGAAACTTGGGTGAGATGTTGTGTACACTTACGTGAGGGTTTCTAACTTAGTAAATGTATTTCACAGGAGGTTTCGCACGAGTAGATTCAACAAATGAGCGACGACGCGCGAAGCGATTCAATAAGGTCCCGTATGCGTTCAAATACCATTCGTCCGATTACGATGAAACTTGGGTGAGATGTTGTGTACACCCTACGGAAGGTTTCTGGCTTAATAAATCCATTTTACAATAGGTAGCGCACGAGTAGATTCAACAAATGTGTGATGGCACGCGAATCATTTCAACAAAGTACCGTATGCGTCCATATACCATTTATCCGATTGCGATGAAACTTTGGTGAATTGTTGTGTACACTCCAGGAAATTTTCTGTCTTAGTAAATCCTGTTTTTAATAAGTAGCGCACGAGTAGATTCAACAAATGAGCGACGGCGCGCGAATCGTTTCCACAATGTCCCGTATGCGGTCATATATCATTCATCCGATTGCGATCAAACCTTGGTGAATCATTGAGTACACGCCAGAGAAGGTTTCAGGCTTAGTAAATCTATTTTACAATAGGTAGCGCATGAGTAGATTCAACAAATGAGAGACGGCACGCGAATCGTTTAAAGAAAATCACTTATGCGTTCATATGTCATTCATCCGATTCCGATGAAACTTTGATGAGTTGTTGTGTACACGCCAGGGAAGGTGTTCTACTTGGTAAATCCATTTTACAATATTGGTAGCGCACGAGTAGATGTACCAAATGAGTGACGACGACCGAAGCGTTCCATCAAAATGCTGTATACGTTCATATACTATTCATCGATTGCGATGAACCTTTGAGGAGTTGTTGTGTACACTTACGTGAAGCTTTCTAACTTAGTAAATCCATTTCACAGTTGGTAGAGCACGAGTAGATTCAACAAATGAGTGACAGCGCACGAATCATTTAAACCAAATCCCGTATGCGTTAAATGCCATTTATCCGTTTGCGAAGAAACTTTGGAGATTGTTGTGCACGCTCCAACGAATGTTTCTAAATTAGATAATTCAATTCGCGATAGTTTAGAGGCAGTTAACAGAAATTGAAAAAATATTGTGTGTCCAAAAGCACTTCAAGAAACAAAGTTACAACACTTTATTTGATTGGCAGGACAACGTCTGCCGGGTCAGCTTGTATATATAAACATTTGAACTGACGGTGGTTTTGGGGTCTGGGGGATGTGAAACGCGAAGATATGTCGAAATTTTCCGGAAATCGAAACATGGTACCCATTGCAATAGTTAGCTTTCTAATGAAATCTACCTAAAATACTACTATCAACGACACCTATCTGTGAACTTGGCTACTAGATGCCACCGGAACCATCAACTCGCAACGAACGTTGGAACTTCTCCTCCGAAGGAAAGCATACTCCGGTTTTTTTAGCGCTCTTAATATATCCGACGACTTCGGCCGGGTTTGAACCCGCGATCTTGGGCATAGAAGTTCAGCATGCTACCAGTTCCGATACCGAAGTCGCTTCCCACAGACAGATGGAAAACTGAATGTTATCTCGTGCAGTGGCGTTGTCATAGTAACTGCTGATGGCTCATCCCTTATCAATTAAAAGTAAAGTTGTCATGGCAACCTCTCTCGGCACTTGGCATTTTCTTATAATTTAAATCATTTTGCTCACCCCGTGGCGTAATGGTGGGTCATATCAAAAATTCTTTCAGACAAAAGTTTTAGGTAATTATTGGAGGAATATTGTCCATTTTGTACGGTTTTGATATTGTGCCTATTAACAGAGATATGATTAATGTTTCCCGAAAAACCCACTTTTTCCCACCCCTTTGGTCAATGGTTGGTGCTATCAAAAAACTTTTCAAACATAAATTTTAGGGCCTTGTCCGACACATAGTATGAACTTTGATTGGATTCAATATTTCATATATTAAGATAGTTATAGCGATATTTCACTTTTTCGAAAAAAGCCTCCCATTTTCACCCCCTTTGACCGATTTTGCCCATTAACGAACTCGACCGAGATTTCAAGGGTATACATATTATGTAAAAAAATCAAAGTGATTGGTGCCAAATTACGACAGTTATCGTGTCCACAAGAAACTGATCTACATATATATATATATACATATATTGTACCCAACTGTCATCATGTGGAACATGTGTTCGTATCCCAGCTAACTCACGGTCTTTCGAGGTATGGGACGTTCCTGCCCACCATACGACCACATGCTCAGGATTTGAGTCTACCAGGTAACTACTCTACATGAAATACACAACATATTCCTAAAATAAAACATTTACTGGTATAAAATCATGGCTATACAACAAATACAAATAAAGGATAAATTATGTTTAACTCCCACAATTAAAATCAGGGTTATTTTGTGAGTCTCTTCTTCATTATTGCTATACTGCACTCAAATCTATTTCTGGCATCCTATCATTGATTCTCTCAGATTTCTATGGGTCTCCATAGTGTTCATCATGTGACACAATTTTACATAACTGGAGTATCACAACATAAAAATCACATATCACATCTAAATGACATTAATATTGTAATAATAAAATATTACTCCGTTTCTTATGGCATTTACTTTGATTAGCATAAATTCATTATTTTATGCCTTAATTAACAAATATTTGTTGTGTCGTGTGAATCATCTTCCTTCTTTCCATCAATATGAAACGCTTAAAAAGTGGTACGTCTCCCTTCCAAAATAAACATGGTTAGAGATGTTTATAGTTTCACCATACAACGATTTTCTGGGTCTTGTCGGGATTATTATCGTTACAAACGTGTCATGTTCTTAGAAATCACATACCAGTCTGCATAAATTAGCGTGAACTGGCAAAAATGCATTCTAAAAGATGCCTAACACTTTATTTGGTTCAGTGTTCCTCCTCAGAGAATAACTGGGCCAAATATTATCCAATTTCTGTGATCCAACAATGTATGTGTGTTGAAACACATCATTTAATTCAATTGGCATCATCATAACACTCATATCTTAATTGCATATCGAAATATCGAGATTCTTCAGTGTCCTACTATGACTCTAATTTAAAGGACTGGCGGACCGACGTCCCCTTCCCCCAGCAGGCAATAAAATTAGTTCCGGCAGCCTGCGCAAGATGGCCGCTCGTCTCAGTGGGCCAACCCACTTCCCTCATCTGCTGGCAAGGTCAAGTTTGTTTACAATCGCAGTACAGTACAGTTACGCTAGGTGTTGTTCTTAAGTAATTGAGTCATTCTAATTATATAACACCTATATTTAAAGTGTATCGGGCTCAACTGGCTCCTTATTAACATTCATGGCTGGGGATGGATCCTGTGATAGTCTTGCCGTTCTATGGTGAATACTGGTGGCTTTGGATGCGCATCATAATGCGAATACAAGATTCCCACCGGCAGCTGTCTCAATAATAACATAATAGGAAATCTGCGTTTCCTAAACGACGAATATGATTCTTACCTCTCAGGGTAGATCATTTTACACATGCTCACGGAGTCTCGACGGACCTCACTCGTGGCCATAATTCATGCAAGCGATGGATACAGACAGGCTCTGTCCAATTCGCTGCGAATAATAAAAAGTATGCACAACGGCGATACTAACTCGTAGATTAGCCAACTTCTCACCTAACGCGCAAGCTATACTAGTTTGGTCCCCGCAATATATTTACGTAAATCACTGGATTCTACGTTACTTCTGCACGCTCTATGCGGCACAAACAATACTTCACATAGATGACTCAATTATTAAGGCACCCGCGTTCTCTCTGTAATAACACTTAAGCCAAAACTTTAAATAGCTCCTAATAACAATGTATAAATTTACTGGCTTACATTACTTTAATGGTCCTCAAATACAATCCTAAGAATTGACCATCTCAAATATTCATTCAACACATCATTGACACTGAAAAACTCTCGTATCTCGCTATATTCCACGTTACTTTCTTACTGTTTACCAACATACAGTATCTTTATATTAGACATGACACAATTTGAACAATATTTAGGCCAAAAATGCCTATTACTTTACTGTTGCTGACCCCAGATTATTATTATTATTTTTAATTTAACGTTATCGTTACATTCATCACTATTTTCGGCCTGAATGGCCCTAAACAAATCACCTTCCAAGCCATATTCTATTCAAGACGAGTGGTGAAAACTCGTTCAATAAGTGACTGTGACATCTTAGTCTCAAAGTGATGCATTGTTGTATGGTGAACTATTTAGTTAGAATAACATTGCAAATTGGTACTCACTTTTTCATTTTTGCTGAATGATGCCAGCATTCCAGCTCCGGACCTACCATGACGCTTGATTTAAGCCATCATGCTATATCTTACACGACACTTGGTTTCACATATTTCCCACATGATAAACATACTCTTATCAGTGGCTTCATTCACTTTTACACAATACATATTAATCACTATACACATGAACACTTTTTAAATCACTATAACACAATTTATGTACACTTTCTCACTATTTCACAGGTTGATCCTTAATCGGACTCCTCCTATGCCTGACCTCAGAGATGCGATGCAATTACGCCAACCGCTGGTCTCCGTGAAAGTCTAATTGCGTTTACGGGCGTTCGATCCTCGTCACCTTCCATATCGTTCAGTTCACTGTCAAGATTAATTGGCGATGCCTCCCAAGGCTCCCATAATTTTAGTGATCCTGATGATAATGTCATATACAACTCTGACAATACCTCCTGGTATATGTAATGTCCAAAAACATTATTCTTTACTCTTTCGCTGTAGCGAATTTATATATGCGTCAGATAATGGATAAATATCTGTATTAAATTTACTTCGACGCACTTCATGATTATACTTATGAAGCTGTATGATGTGCTTCTATTGTTCTTTAATTGCTGAGTGTCGATACTGTAACATTTCGCACGCTTACTGTCAGCGTATTAGTTACGTGTATACTGGAGAAGAACTTGAGAACAGACTGAAGACAACTGAAGACAACCACTTTGGTCTGCACTGCTCCCCCTTATAAAGGTTTCTCGTAAAAACTAGTCCACCGGACATACGGGTGCGACTCCTTCCTTGAAATAATACCTTTTCAGCCGAAATGACATATACACCTTGTTTATTTAGGTGTGGAGGTTTCATAAACATTCGCGTGCACGCGATCGCTTCGGCCAATTAATTACAATTAATTGCCTTATTCCATAGTGTCAGGACGCCACCATGGTGATTCCCCTCTGGCTGGTCTCCAAATCACTCCTCTCGAGCGTAAGCTCGGTGTTAACACACTCATATGGAGATATAGGCCTTAATTTAGGTGTAAGATCATTCCTAAATTATCTCTCCTAAAATATATTCACCTGGGTGTACATTTTCCTCCATTTCAATGCTCCACTTGGCTGTAATTAATTAATTTCCGTGGGCAGTCATCCCTACCATAGGTTTCATCGTTGTCAAGCGGTGAATACCCGAGTCATTAATTTTGAGCTGTCTTCTCGGCCCAGAAGAAAGTAGTCCGGTCGGCGTCTACGATCTCCACCCACTTGCCAACTCCAATTAGTAAAACGTCAAACTGGCCTCCTCTCGTTCTTGTATGCTTCGAAAACGTATATTTGCTTGCATTTGCTTACAATTCTTCACCTTAAACTGCTATGATATTCACATATAGGCCGTGAAATCATGCTACATTATTATATGTCATTATTTAACGCATTGCTCTTTGGGTTCCCTAAAACTGTTCCCCCTCAGAGATCAATGGTTCGATTCTAGTTAGAATCATGTGCCTGGTCTTCTCAGATAGGACCTGAGTTCGATGCCAATCTGCCGTGACCGATTGGGCACATCTTTCCCTTGCTAAGCTCGGAAAATTCATTTCACAAGTGAATTTTTCGGGCCCTTCAGATTGCATTGACTCATGCAGTATTTACTTTAAGCGGTCAGTGCTCTCGGCAATGGGATATCTCGTTCCCCCATTCCACTCTGTCTGCCGTCGCGTAGACTCTTGTTCTTCCTTCTCAGTTGTTCATTCATCTCCTCTATTTCCGTAGCGGCCTCCCTCATCTGGTCGTAAAGTTCCTTCAGTTGACAGCTGCATTCTCCCCTCGTGTCCCTTGGGTCTGCCAGCTGGTCACCTCACTACGTTCCTTCTTGGGTCTGCAAGCTTTCCTCAAGAGTCTTTGCGTGCATACTTAATGACTCCCCGTCCATTTGGGTGTGCATTGCTTGCTCTTCCCTCGTATCATAATCCTCTGGTGGACTATACAACTTCAAATTAGCTGCGTTTACAACAACTCCTCTACCTGTTGCTTCGTCTTTGATTCGGTATGCATTATTTTGCAAGTCCCTTATAATCAGGTAGGTTCCGTGGTAGCTAAGCTGAAATTTTTTATATTTCCTGCTCTCTGGATCTGAACTAGCGGTTTTTTTTTCAATAAGACGTACTCCCCCACGTGTAATGGTCTATGATAGCGTTTCCTCCTGTTTCTCCGCTGCCGTCTGTCTGCTTGTTTCTTGAGATACTCGAATGTTCTCTGGATCCTCAATTCACGTCCAGGCTGTGCATCGACGGGTGTCCGAATGACATTATTCCATGGCCTCTCTGGTCTTCTATCGAGATATAGGCTCACTGGCACTTCTCCTGTCGCTTCATGCACGGTATTGTTGATACAATATTCAATAATCTCAAGTACATCGATCCATTTCCAATTCTCCGTAGAGCAGTATATCTTCATGTACTTATGCAGTTCCCTCATTACTCTTTCAGCAGAATTCGACTCCGGGTGTCGAACTGTGGACAAAATCTGTCTTATACCCAGATTTTCCAACTCCCTGCGAAATTCCACGCTGGTAAAACAGCTCCCGTGATCAGATAATATGTTCTCCGGCTGCCCTAATATAGGAATGATTCTTTCCTTCAGCCTCTTAAGTACCTGTCTTGTACTGGTTTTCTGAATTGGACACAGGACTACCATTTTCGAAAACACGTCTAGTGCAACTAGGATGTGTCTATTTCCTCTTCTAGCTCTAGGAAGCGGCCCAAAGTTGTCCAGTGCCAGAAGCTGACATGGCTTCTCTGGTAAGAGTGGTATAGGTTTTTGCCTCATTAAATACGAGTTAGGCTTTACTCGTTGGCAAATATCACATGTCCTGATTGTATTCCTGACTGTCTCTCGAAGTTTTGGCCAAATAAATGCTTCTTTAAGCAGGGCAACAGACTTATCTACGCCGGAGTGACCAAAAGCTCGGTGTGCTAACCAACTAGCCTTCGCTGCAATGCTGGTGGTACAACAATCCTGGGTCGCGTGTGGTCTGAGTGGCTCCATTTATGTAGCATCTGGTTAAACCATAGATACTCCGTTGATAGTGCTTCGGCTTCCACATACATCGGGGTTCCTCTATCCAGCTTTCCCTCGAAGTAATTAATCATCAACCGTATCCAGGGATCTTCACGTTGAAAAACGGTGATGTTCCTCAGATCATCTAAGGTCTTCTGGTCTCTATCTTCTATCTCGATAGCTAGAACTTCCTCTTCATCAGCTGTCGGGTATCTGCTTAGCAAGTCAGGTATGATATTGTCCTTCCCCGGGCAATACTCGATTTCCACTTGAAATTGCTGTATGTACAGGGACCACCTCGTCAGTCTTTGACTCGACAAGTCAGTTTTCAGCAGGAACGTTAGGGCTTTATGGTCTGTCCTCAATATAATTCTAAAACCATAAATTAGCTTTCGCCAATACTGTAAGGCATACAGTATCGCGAGTAATTCGATCTCCGTGACCGTATAATTCTTTTCATTAGGTTTCAACCTTCTATTTATGAATGCAATGTAAGTTTTCTCCTCTGGCCTGTCCACATTTTCCTGGTATAACATTGCTCCAATACCTATGAATGATGCGTCAGTCTGGATAATAAATTTCTGAGTGTAGTCTGGATATCCCAATTTTAAATAATCTAACAGCATCTGTTTAGACTTCACGAAGGCTTCCTCGCATTGTTCCGTCCAGCGCCATCTTCCTCCTTTCTTAAGTAAGTCTTGGAGTGGTGCTACGGTCTCGGTATACTTTGGGCAATGGCTTGAAAAGAATCCAATAACGCTTAGATATTGCCTGACGTTCTTTACCTTCGTTGGTCTCGGGAAATGTTTAATAACTTCCAATTTTCCCGGATTAGGCCTAACCCATTGTGCATCTATTACGTGGCCTAGAAATTTAACTTCTCTCTGACCAAAGTTAGACTTCTTTATATTGACCTTAAAGTTAGCCTGACTTAGGTCATACAACAACTTGCGTAGATCTCGGACGTGTTCTTCGACTGTTTCAGATGTCAGTAGTATATCATCTACGTAGCATATGGTTGTTGCTTTTACGTCTTCAGACAGGTTCCGATCTAGCGCTCGTATCAACGCTGAACCTGCTGTTTTCAAT
The DNA here is from genome assembly GCA_946902985.2 of Meconema thalassinum. NCBI lineage: Eukaryota > Metazoa > Arthropoda > Insecta > Orthoptera > Tettigoniidae > Meconema > Meconema thalassinum. The sequence goes on from OX336391.1 coordinate 545,600,716, forward strand.
CCAAATGGGAGACGCACGTAAGAATACGTGTGCTGGTCAAATAAAAACCCAGTTAATAAGCTTGTTTTCTCCTCCAGAGCAAGATGGTGAAAACTTGCCGTCAGGTCAAGATTTGAGAACACAGTCTTTCCTTTGAACCTCCTGAGGACCTCCTTAATGGGCGGCACTTGGTCAAATTCCGGTATGACCTTGGAATTCAAATTTCGTAGGTCCAGGCATATCCTCACACTTCCGTCCGGTTTAGGTACAACTACCAGTGGGCTGACATAAGGTGTGGCTGTCTTCACAATGACGCCTGCCTCTAGCATTTCCGGTATTGCTTCTTTGACCTTTAAATAATGTTTCTCGGCTACAGGATACGGCTTCTGCCTGAATGGTGTCCAATCGCTGACTTGGAACGCATATTGGAAATTCTTGATCCGGCCAGGTCTCGAATCGAAGACTCCTTTGTACTCAAATAGCAGTTCCCTTAGCATTTGCTTATGCTCTAGACCAATTTTAGCTTCCTCAATCTTCTCTTCCAGGCAATCTTCAAATTTTGGTTCGAGGTCCTTTTCAATGTCTGCGGCCAGTGTTGCCAACTCTTCCTCGATGTCTTCTGTTGTCAATACTGCATCCCCAGTCATATCTCCATATGTATGCCATACGTACTCTTCTGGTCTCGTTTCATTGTGCTTTAATGAGAGCTCTAACTCTTCCTTTCCCTCACTTGCGCGAAACATAACAATGTCTTGCGAGAGATCTATAATAACTTTATATTCTCTTATGAAATCCATGCCAACAATAATGTTAAACGGCAGCTTATCCACAAGTAGGAAGCTCTGTGAGAATGTAGAGTTCCCTATCTGCAAATCTAAAAATACTTGGTATCTGCATATCATAACTTTATCTGGTATCACACCTTTTATTTTCACGCTTGAAATAGGTATTTTCAATACGTGGATTTTACTTTGGATTTCATTATATAATGCCTGGGTTATCAAACACACTGTTGAACCTGTATCTATGAGACTTCTTATCTTCATGCCTGCAATGTTTACAATAATAATGGGTAGTTCCCTTCTCACATTGACCGTCCCTTCATCTAGGTCTTCGATAAGCTCCTCAGGTTTGGCAATCCAGTTAACTACATTCACTGTATTCCATCCTGAACTTATCTCTCTTTGGTCATTTAATTTTGGTGTTTTTTTTTTTCAATTGCTCCATTCTTTGTGGAGTTCTTCTGTCTGTCTTCATACTGCTGAAGTTCCAGACTCTTGGCACCGTCATCGTTTTTATAGATGTCGGGTGACCTTCTATTCCTAATCGCTTCATCCCAATGAACTCGCGATTGTCTCTGGTCATCTCCACGCTCTTCCATGTATCTTAAATATGCGTGATAGCGTTCTTCCGCCTCTTCATCGAACCCGCGATTCTGTTCTTGGGATCTCCATCCTTGGTTGTTCCCACTTCGGCCGTAATTCCTTCTATTATCAGGCTGCTGGTCTCTTGTACCGCGCTGATTCCAGGCTTTCCTTCCTCGGTTTCCACGGTTCGATCCTCCTCGATATGCTGGCCTCCAATTCTGGGTTTCCCGTCCTTCACGTTGCCAGTCTGATTTTTCCGTTTCGGTGCTCGTAGACTTACTTTTTGTCTGCACCTTAGTCGGTTCATTCGGTGTAGTCGTCATGTTGACTTGTTCCATGTTCCGACTTTGCCTTGTGTGCTGCGCTGTGGTGAGATCGAGTTGTCTCAGCACCTCCTCCATATCGATCGCAGTCTTGGCGTTTGCTGAGATTAATAGACGTTGTACTTCATACGGTAGCTGCTTGGCTATCGCTATGCACAAATCTGACTCTCTAATCCCTTCATCAAGTTCGCGGAAACGGCACAATTGACCCACGAAGAATTCTGCGTACTTCGTCGGATTATTAGTACTATAACGCCTGGAATACAAGTCCAATCTTAGGCTCTGTTGTATACTTGCGTTCCAGTACCTGCTTAAAAATGCCTGGCGAAATTAGTCAACGGTGTCGAACGTGTACCGAAAACTCCTAAACCATAAGGCACACTCGCCCTCAGTTAGTTTTTCAATCGCTCTCAACCTGCGCTCTGGCGGTACCTTCGCGTCATTCAAGTACTCGGAAACTTCTTTAAGCCAGTACTTGGGTGTCATGTTAGAATTACTCCCAGAATATTTCTTTGGTTTCTCATCACTAGCCCTTACAACAGTGACTATTTGATTTTGAACAGCATTTTCATGTGGTGTTGACATGGCAATTGGCATACCAGGTGTGGTATACGGGCTGTCACTTGGCATGGCTGCATTCTTTGGAGTGGGCTGTATTTCTATCTCTGCCTATTTATTTCTCCTATTCTCGTCTATACTTCCTTCGCTAGACCTAGGATTCCGCAACATGGATTCCTCCTGTGCGATCATTCTAGTTTCTATTTGGCTGTGCCTATTTTCTGCCCTTTCCAAACGAGCTAATACCTCTCGTTCTATTTTCTCTAGGCGATCTCGGTTTCTTTCTGCCATAGAAAATACCTTTTCCTTGTTATCCTTAAGGTTTTCCTTCAGGTGGGTAATTTCCCCCGCTAGACTTTATCTTACCTCGACAAGAGTCTTATCGCTGGCTTCAGTCTTCAAGCCTTCTCGAAGTTCTAATTCTTCTCGTAAGCCTGTAACTTCCTTTTGAATGTGACCCTGCATATGAGAGATTTCAGTCCTTATCTTCGTGATTTCTCCCTGGTCCTCATCCTGCTTTTTATGAATAACTGCTAGGTCGCTCTGAGTTTGTTCTAACTCTTTCTGCACCTTCCCGACCTGCCTCTTCATATTTGACATTATCTCCTTATTCTCTTGATCAGAAGTTTTTATTTCCTGGATTTCCTTGCATTGGTCAAGGATATTCTGATCCTGTTTTCTTAAGGCTTCGTCTACCGCCTTGGCGTAGCCTGCCATTCGCGTATTCCATTTTACGTCGCTGTCCTCGAGCCTTTGATCCACGGTCTGAGTGAACGTATTAAATTGCTCTAGCTGACGTTTAGTATTCGCTTCATACTGACTTTGAATGTCTTTAAGCTCCATGGACATACTGCTTAAGCTATCGTTAATCTCACGCTGTGACTCTCTGCACGCTTGCAGATTATTCTCTAGTTTTAGCTCTATAGACTCAAAGCGTTTATCGTTATCAGCTTGCATCTCTGAGACCACGCTAACAATATTCTTAGTTACTTCACGCTGAACAGATTCTTTAACGTCATCCATTTTTTATTAACCTCTATTAGGTTTAACTCTAACTGCGTGTTTACTGTAGCTTAATTAGCCTCTAATCTAGTGTTTATTTCAGCTTGATTGGCATCCAATTGTACATTTATTGTGGCCAATCTATCTGCTATTTCATCATTAAATGCTTTAGATTCTTCCTTACTCTTAGCATTAGTATTATCAAAATGTTCCCTTAACTCAGCGATACACCTGAGTACGTCCTCAGTTCCAGCCATCCTGTATTTCTTAATTTGAGATTCAGGTAGGCCGCAGCTGAACATGCTGGCGCGTTCTATTGGAAAGAAAAGGATTCCGATCCCGCGACAACAACAACAACATATTACAAAGTGCCAAAACCACCTATGGAATGGGTATAGACCCACGTCCCCGTCTGACAACAGTGTCTGACGTCTGAGTATCATCTAGAAAGACTTACAATCGCTCAAACAGAGTTTGAGGAAAAATACTATTATTATGGTTTTCCCCATGAAAACCATGCTATTATTATGGGGTTTTCTGAATCCCATAAGCCATCCACGTCCTGGGCGCCATGATAATGAAGAAGTGATAGGGGGGTATGTGGACACACTTATGAGCATGGTGGTGACCTGTATTTTAAACTGGCCCCACGTATCAGCGTCATGATAATGTAGAGGGTCTCATGCATTGCCCCACACATCTGGGTGACATGATAATGAGAGGGTGGGTTTTCCACTTTTGTGGTGACAAGTTACATTTACATTTAAGCCTGTCTTATGGAGGATTATCAACATTTATTTTGACGTGAAGGCTTATTAACAAATGGGACGCGGCCTTTTCCTATTATATCCTAATTTCTATGCTGAACTTGCTTCTACCATTAATATCTTGGCCGACTTTTAGTAGTACCTGCGACTCAATCCTAGTACAGAGACATCTCCTCCATGTACCCAACTGTCATCATGTGGAACATGTGTTCGTATCCCAGCTAATTCACGGTCTTTCGAGGTATGGGACGTTCCTGCCCACCATACGACCACATGCTCAGGATTTGAGTCTACCAGGTAACTACTCTACATGAAATACACAACATATTCCTAAAATAAAACATTTACTGGTATAAAATCATGGCTATACAACAAATACAAATAAAGGATAAATTATATTTAACTCCCACAATTAAAATCAGGGTTATTTTGTGAGTCTCTTCTTCATTATTGCTATACTGCACTCAAATCTATTTCTGGCACCCTATCATTGATACTCTCAGACTTCTATGGGTCTCCATAGTGTTCATCATGTGACACAATTTTACATAACTGGAGTATCACAACATAAAAATCACATATCACATCTAAATGACATTAATATTGTAATAATAAAATATTACTCCGTTTCTTATGGCATTTACTTTGATTAGCATAAATTCATTATTTTATGCCTTAATTAACAAATATTTGTTGTGTCGTGTGAATCATCTTCCTTCTTTCCATCAATATGAAACGCTTAAAAAGTGGTACGTCTCCCTTCCAAAATAAACATGGTTAGAGATGTTTATAGTTTCACCATACAACGATTTTCTGGGTCTTGTCGGGATTATTATCGTTACAAACGTGTCATGTTCTTAGAAATCACATACCCGTCTGCATAAATTAGCGTGAACTGGCAAAATGCATTCTAAAAAGATGCCTAACACTTTATTTGGTTCAGTGTTCCTCCTCAGAGAATAACTGGGCCAAATATTATCCAATTTCTGTGATCCAACAATGTATGTGTGCTGAAATACATCATTTAATTCAATTGGCATCATCATAACACTCATATCTTAATTGCATATCGAAATATCGAGATTCTTCAGTGTCCTACTATGACTCTAATTTAAAGGACTGGCGGACCGATGTCCCCTTCCCCCAGCAGGCAATAAAATTAGTTCCGGCAGCCTGCGCAAGATGGCCGATCGTCTCAGTGTGCCACCCCACTTCCTTCTCATCTGCTAGCAAGGTCATGTTTGTTTACAATCGTAGTACAGTAGAGTTACGCTAGGTGTTGTTCTTAAGTAATTGAGTCATTCTAATTATATAACACCTATATTTAAAGTGTATCGGGCTCAACTGGCTCCTTATTAACATTCATGGCTGGGGATGGATCCTGTGATAGTCTTGCCGTTCTATGGTGAATACTGGTGGCTTTGGACGCGCATCATAATGAGAATACAAGATTCCCACCGGCAGCTGTCTCAATAATAACATAATAGGAAATCTGCGTTTCCTAAACGACGAATATGATTCTTACCTCTCAGGGTAGATCATTTTACACATGCTCACGGAGTCTCGACGGACCTCACTCGTGGCCATAATTCATGCAAGCGATGGATACAGACAGGCTCTGTCCAATTCGCTGAGAATAATAAAAAGTATGCACAACGGCGATACTAACTCGTAGATTAGCCAACTTCTCACCTAACGCGCAAGCTATACTAGTTTGATCCCCGCAATATATTTACGTAAATCACTGGATTCTACGTTACTTCTGCACGCTCTATGTGGCACAAACAATACTTCACATAGATGACTCAATTATTAAGGCACCCGCGTTCTCTCTGTAATAACACTTAAGCCAAAGCTTTAAATAGCTCCTAATAACAATGTATAAATTTACTGGCTTACATTACTTTAATGGTCCTCAAATACAATCCTAAGAATTGACCATCTCAAATATTCATTCAACACATCATTGACACTGAAAAACTCTCGTATCTCGCTATATTCCACGTTACTTTCTTACTGTTTACCAACATACAGTATCTTTATATTAGACATGACACAATTTGAACATTATTTAGGCCAAAAATGCCTATTACTTTACTGTTGCCGACCCCAGATTATTATTATTATTTACCATTTAACGTTATCGTTACATTCATCACTATTTTCGGCCTGAATGGCACTAAACAAATCACCTTCCAAGCCATATTCTATTCAAGACGAGTGGTGAAAACTCGTTCAATAAGTGACTGTGACATCTTAGTCTCAAAGTGATGCATCGTTGTATGGTGAACTATTTAGTTAGAATAACATTGTAAATTGGTACTCACTTTTTCATTTTTGCTGGATGATGCCAGCATTCCAGCTCCGGACCTACCATGACGCTTGATTTAAGCCATCATGCTATATCTTACACGACACTTGGTTTCACATATTTCCCACATGATAAACATACTCTTATCAGTGGCTTCATTCACTTTTACACAATACATATTAATCACTATACACATGAACACTTTTTAAATCACTATATCACAATTGATGTACTCTTTCTCACTATTTCACAGGTTGATCCTTAATCGGACTCCTCCTACGCCTGACCTCAGAGATGCGATGCAATTACGCCAACCGCTGGTCTCCGTGAAAGTCTAACTGCGTTTACGGGCGTTCGATCATCGTCACCTTCCATATCGTTCAGTTCACTGTCAAGATTAATTGGCGATGCCTCCCAAGGCTCCCATAATTTTAGTGATCCTGATGATAATGTCATATACAACTCTGACAATACCTCCTGGTATATGTAATGTCCAAAACATTATTCTTTACTCTTTCGCTGTAGCGAATTTATATTTGCGTCAGGTAATGGATAAATATCTGTATTAAATTTACTTCGACGCACATCATGATTATACTAATGAAGCTGTATGATGTGCATCTATTGTTCTTTAATTGCTGAGCGTCCATACTGTAACATTTCGCGCGCTTACTGGCAGCGTATTAGTTACGTGTATACTGGAGAAGAACTTGAGAACAGACTGAAGACAACTGAAGACAACCACTTTGGTCTGCACTGCTCCCCCTTATAAAGGTTTCTCGTAAAAACTAGTCCACCGGACATACGGGTGCGACTCCTTCCTTGAAATAATACCTTTTCAGCCGAAATGACATATACACCTTGTTTATTTAGGTGTGGAGGTTTCATAAACATTCGCGTGCACGCGATCGCTTCGGCCAATTAATTACAATTAATTGCCTTAGTCCATAGTGTCAGGACGCCACCATGGTGATTCCCCTCTGGCTGGTCTCCAAATCACTCCTCTCGAGCGTAAGCTCGGTGTTAACACACTCATATGGAGATATAGGCCTTAATTTAGGTGTAAGATCATTCCTAAATTATCTCTCCTAAAATATATTCACCTGTGTGTACATTTTCCTCCATTTCAATGCTCCATTTGGCTGTAATTAATTAATTTCCGTGGGCAGTCATCCCTACCATAGGTTCCATCGTTGTCAAGCGGTGAATACCCGAGTCATTAATTTTGAGCTGTCTTCTCGGCCCAGACGAAAGTAGTCCGGTCGGCGCCTACGATCTCCACCCACTTGCCAACTCCAATTAGTAAAACGTCAAACTGGCCTCCTCTCGTTCTTGTATGCTTCTAAAACGTATATTTGCTTGCATTTGCTTACAATTCTTCACCTTAAACTGCTATGATATTCACATATAGGCCGTGAAATCATGCTACATTATTATATGTCATTATTTAACGCATTGCTCTTTGGGTTCCCTAAAACTGTTCCCCCTCAGAGATCAATGGGTCGATTCTAGTTAGAATCATGTGCCTGGTCTTCTCAGATAGGACCTGAGTTCGATGCCAATCTGCCGTGACCGATTGGGCACAATATATATATATACATACATAAATTATATATAAACTTTTGAACTGACGGTGGTTTTGGGGTCTGGGGGATGTGAAACGCGAAGATATGTCGAAATTTTCAGGAAGTCGAAACATGGGACCCATTGCAATAGTTAGCTTTCTAATAAAATCTACCTATTTTTCGGAAAAGTGAAATATTGCTATAACTCTCTTAATATGTGAAATATCGAATCCGTTCAAAGTTCATACTATGTGCCGGAAAAAGCTCAAAAATTTGAAGAGTTTTTTTACAGCACCAACCATTGACCAAAGGGGTGGGAAAAAGTGGGGTTTTCGAGAAACATTAATCATATCTCTCTTATTAGGCGCAATATCAAAACCGTACAAAATGGACAATATTCCCCTAATAATTACCTAAAACTTGTGTCTGAAAGAATTTTTGATATGACCCACCATTACGCCAAGGGATGAGAAAAATCATTTCGGAATTATAAGAAAATGCCAAGAGCTATCAGAGGTTGCCATAGCAACATTACTAAATTGATGAGGGATGAGCCATCAGACGTTGCCATGACAACGAACTTGCACGAGATCAGATTCAGTATTTCCATCTGACTAAGTGGGAAGCGGCTTCGGTGACGTAACTGGTAGCATGCTGAATGTCTATGTCCAAGGTCGCGGTTTCAAACCCGGCCGAAGTCGTCGGATTTTCAAAGAGCGCTAAAATCCCTCAGTATGCTTTCCTTTGGAGGGGAAGTTCCAACGTTCGTTGCGAGTAGCTGGTTGGGGTGGCATCTAGTAGCCAAGTTCACAGCTAGGTGTCGTTGACGGCCGTACCTGGTACCAACATCAGGAACTACTGCTTGAAATTGACCGTCTGCAGTCCTTACCTGAATTAAGTCTAATACAGCCTTTACAATTCGCACCGTTTATCAGTCATATTCTACAGTCACCCAAAGTACACGGGGTTAGATGACCGCGTTGTCGCAGCCCCTAAACTGAGGAACCAACCAGAGGTAGATTTCATTAGAAAGCTAACTATTGCAATGGGTACCATGTTTCGACTTCCGGAAAATTTCGACATATCTTCGCGTTTCACATCCCCCGGACCCCAAAACCACCGTCTGTTCAAAAGTTTATATATACATATATATATATATATATATATATATATATATATATGTATATATATCAGTTTCTTGTGGACACCATAACTGCCGTAATTTTGCACCAATCACTTTGAACTTTTTACCGAATATGTATACCTATAAAATCTCAGTCGAGTTTGTTACTGGGCAAAATCGGTCGAAGGGGGTGAAAATGGGGGGGCTTTTTTCGAAAATGTGAAATATTGCTATAACTCTCTTAATATGTGAAATATCGAATCCGTTCAACGTTCATACTATGTGTCGGATAAAGCCCAAAAATTTATGTTTGAAGAGTTTTTTTTTATAGCACCAACCATTGACCAAAGGGGTGGGAAAAAGTGGGTTTTTCGGGAAACATTAATCATATCTCTCTTAATAGGCACAATATCAAAACCGTTCAAAATGGACAATATTCCCCTAATAATTACCTAAAACATTTGTCAGAAAGAATTTTTTATATGATCCACCATTATGCCTAGGGATGAGAAGAATGATTTCGGAATTATAAGAAAATGCCAAGAGCTATCAGTGGTTGCCATGGCAACACTACTAAATTGATGAGGGATGAGCCATCAGACGTTGCCAAGATAACGCACTTGCACGAGATCAGATTCAGATTTCCATCTGAATAAGTGTGAAGCGGCTTCGGTGACGTAACTGGTAGCATGCTGAATGTCTATGCCCAAGGTCGCGAGTTCAAAGCTGGCCGAAGTCGTCGGATTTTCTAAGAGCGCTAAAAATCCCTCAGTATGCTTTCCTTTGGAGGGGAAGTTCCAACGTTCGTTGCGAGTTGCTCGTTGCGGTGGCATCTAGTAGACAAGTTCACAGCTGGGTGTCGTTGACGGTAGTACCTGTAGCAACATTAGGAACTACTGCTTGAAATTGACCGTCTGCAGTCCGTACCTGGATTACAGACTAATACAGCCATCCCTAAGTACACGGGGTTACATGACCGCGTTGTCGCAGCCCCTAAACTGAGGAACCAACCAAAATCTCTGCGGGAGATATAATTTTGCGTGAAGAAGTAACAGACCGTTACATAGTAACACATCAGTGTCGATACCTTGCATAAGGACAGTGTGACCACAAGTATAAAAATGGACCCCAAATGACAAGAAGGTTACCGTTCCCATAAGACAATAAAATGTTTAAAATAAGCATAAAATGACGAAAAACAAAGTTAATTAAGCTCCAATTATAAAATACCTTCTCGCAATAAATGAGGTCTGATCCTTCTACGAAAACCTGCATATTCTGCCTATTTTCGCCTATCCCCAAATTTGTCCGGTGAAATCTACCTCCGCCTTCCGGCGTGCCGAGAGGACTTTTTTGTTATTTAGTGAGGTTATCGATGTTATATGATGTTTAACACCAATAAGTGGGCTGAGGAAGAAAACATTGTGTGTTTTCGAAACATGTACCTATAGAATTTTTATGTAAGTAAAAAGTATTGATTTGGCGAGAAATTTATATTATACTTTATGTTATACTTCATGTCTGCCATGTTAAGTCAGAAAAGAAAATTCATCTTAAAAGTTAGATCCCTTTAAAAGAATTGCCGCTTTTCTATTGCTATTGAGACTTCGGTTAGATGTTTGAACTAAATTGTGCAATTTTTTTTCAGGCCTATTTTCATTTATGAACAAAAAAATAGGCTTATGCGATCACCTTTCGCCCGTATGTGTGTGTCGTAATAAAATCTAAACGGCCGAGGCGACTTCAACGAAACTAGGTTAGTGCATACTACAACCTTGAACGGCCTCGACCATGCCTTTCAAATTCTAATACGTTTCACCAATCCAACATGGCGGCCGGGCGAATTATTTCACTGGTATTCTATATCTCCGCAACATACATAGATATATTGTGCGGTGATAAAGGGCACTACTAGAAGTTCATCTTTGGGACTTCCATAAACCTCTTAAGTGAAAAACGAACATGGTGGCCAAGCGAAGTTGAAACTTTTAAATGGAGTTTTCTCGCGATTTAATCATCCGAGCGCACTGAAACTTGGGTACTGTAAATCCCTATATATCTAAAATTGTACTTTTTTCCTTCTGTCTGTATGTATGTCTGTCTGTCTGCCTGTCTGTTCCTCCATCAATTGAAAACGACTCAACAGATTTCGTTCAACATTTGCAAATGACTATAAGAACATCCCGGAATCACTTTAGGATGTAAAATTCAACAATACATGCAATGCGCTTAAGGGGACCAAGGGGTGCCATATTATATTTGCCTTCGATTTACTCGTGTGATATGTCGTACAAAAGGTCTTTTATGGCTCTATACTGCAAGATTATTCTCATTACTTCCTGTAACGAAATTTTTTAATTATTTATAAAAGTTGTGAAATCACTGAATTTGCATGCCCCACAAGGTTTATAATTTTATTTAGGGGCATCATCACGGGGTTGGGGACTTACAGCATCGGTGAAGCATCATTATGTTACAGTATGAGCTGAAAAACGAGTATTTTTCTTGCTTTCATCCATTCTTTATCTGTTTTTATCTGTTTTGCGGAGATAATCCATACCATCTTTTAGGGTCTTTTCTTTTATGCAGGTGGTGACACTGTTCGCACGAAAGTCTCGACACTGACATCTATCTGTTTAACAGTCTGTTATTCCTTCATGCAAAAATTAACATTTACAGAGACATAATGAAAGCTGAATGAGACCTCGTGAAATTGCGTTGCCTTGACAACGTTTATCAATTTCGCAGACCGGGAATATTTTTCTTCCAATATGTCGAAAACCGTTCGTTTTAGGGCCTTAAAACGTGGGGTTCGTCCACGAACATTGCTCATTGCATTGCCATGCGTAAAGCGAGCTAAGTCCCATCTCTCTACGAGCAAATCGACTTTGACAAGTCTCATCCAATCCCTATATACCCAAAATTGCACTTTTGTCCTTCTGTCTGTCTGTCTGTCTGTATGTTCTTCCATCAATTGAAAACGACTCAACAGATTTCATTCAAAATTTTCAAACGGCTATCCCGGAATCACTTTAGAATATAAAATTCAACAATACATACAATGTACTGAACCCATGTACCATTGGCTCAAAAGGGGTCGAATCCGTGTATATTTGTGTAAGGAAGGAAAGAAATATACAGTCTTAAATGGAACATAGAAAGATTTCAAGCAAGGATGCTAACATAACGTTGCGTAAGAAGTTAGACCCAGGTGGCCGAGAAATGAGATCATGCCTGACTCATTGATAAAGAGCCAGTCACGAGTATAAATAGACTGAGTGGAAAGTTTCAGCTGTATGAGAGAGAAGCACGTTTCGGAAATCGCCCTTACTTTGCATTAAAACGGCAACAGCGCAACTGTGCCAGAAGAAGAAGAATTAGATTTAACCCATTTGGAAGAATAAAAGTAAGTAAATAAATACAGCGTTGTGAATGATTTCAGAAGAGAGATTTTTGTGTGGAGAAAAAGCTTTTAATAATTGTCCAGGAAAGAAGTGCAAACGTAGCCATACGTCATAGGGGAATTACCGAGGCCCGAAGAGTGGGGAAGTAAAAATCAACAGCAACACCCACACAGCTGAAGACTAAAAATTATTTAATATCTCAGAAATGCACGATCGATTTTCATGCGCAGTGAGATCATTTTACGTTTGGAAGACGAGCTTTCTGGAGATATAATTTTTATAATTGTGCGACAATTATTTCAAAAGTTGGTCACGAAAAGGACTTGGATTTTATCTTTTTTTGACTAAAGAGTATAAAACTCCTGGCAGCACCAAGCCAATCATGCAGTTTACCAGTACTCCTTGAGGGGAGATGCTACATCACATCGTGCAGTTTCCGATAGCCCAGGAGGCGTCATAGTGCTACATCACGCCGAAGACTATACAAGTATTCCTTGAGGGGAAACGCTGTATCTCATCATATAGACAGTATCCGACAGCCAAGAGTGTCGTGGTATCGATAACCAACGAGCATCCGAAAGGAGTAGCCAAGAAGTATTATTACAGTATCGCCGTGTGGAGAATTAGGAAAATCCTAGTTACAGGATTTAGTTCCGACAGTATAAAGTTTACAGAGAAAAGTTCAGTAATTACAGTCAAAGCCGGCTGCGAACTTAGAGCCCCGGGCTATAGGTCTTAAATTAAACGACCAAAAGTATCATAACGTATTGAAGTAACGAAACAGCGAGATAAACATTCTATCAACTTTAAAGAACCCAAGTAGGGACGGACAGAACAAGGTTCGCAAGGTATTCCGGAAAGATAGGAATTCGAGAACCGAATAAGCGGAAAGGAGAAGGAAATTATAGACATTGCTTCAAGAAAGCAGACGAACTATTAAAAAGCACTAAGTTACGAGGAGTGTTAGTTGCTAAAAATCAATAGGTCACCGATAGATTATTTGGGGGACCGTGGACAAGATAGACTTTCGCTAGACCAACCAATAGGGTCTAAAAGGGAGCCGTTCGAGTCAGAGGTAATAGCAGATCGTCAGGAAACGGGATTTGAAGGAGAACTATTCCAGGGAGGAAGTAGATGGTTCGAGACTTTCACATTCTGACAGGATAGGAAGCCGACATTTACTAAATTTCACCCTTGGAGACGGGAGGTCAAGAAATCACGTGTGAAAGGCTGAATAACAGCCTCAGTGATTAGAATCTGTGAAGTGTAAATATATAAAATTTGTGTTAAACGGAAATATTTTCAGTGTTTTTATCGTGTATTCTAAACGGATACACCAGTGTATTTAAAAAAAATGTTATCAGTGTTAAATGTATAAGAGTTAAATGTGTGTCAAGATATGTCAATACATGAAATGAATTTGTACAAGATGGAGTAATTAAAAATAGTGGGCAAAATGAAACATCGCAAGAAAAAGGAAGGTCAGGGACCGACCTATAACATGTGAGTAAAGATTTTCATTATGTTTTGTGTTGGGAAAGTGTTTGTGTACAATCCACCGGAGTTTGAGATAGAGGGAGGTTTCTGAATAACAAATAACAGTATAGGAGCGCGGTCTGAACAAATGAAATTTGAGAAATTATAAATAATTATGTGAAATGAATAAATCCTGTAGAGGAAATGTATGAAATAATATGTCAGTGTATTTGACAAATGTTACAAAGGCAAGCATAATTAATAATAATATCAAAGAAATATAAATAAAGATTAAATTGAATTATATGAAAGTAAGAGGGTTTGAGCCTTAATAAAAGTATAAAGACATGGTGTAAATGCATGTTCTTAAAAATATAGCGATTATTGTCAAGGGAAAGGATTAATATAAAAATTGAGATATGGATCAATTGTTGATGTTGAATCTATCAGTTCTTTGGAAGACGCTAGGCCTTAAAATAATGTATAGCGCATTGTAGCGCATTAAAGTAAATTGTCACGCTAGGAATGCGTAGAATATAAAGGTACTTGGTAAATTACTTATGAGGGACAATTGATTGCGGTAATTGAGCCATATTAAAGTCCTCCAATAGTGACGTAGATCACGAGGCCATGTGTGTGTTATATTGTAATAGGGAGCAAATGTATGGTATTATGAGCGCAGGTAATATAGGCCACGGCCGACCCTAAGTCGCATTTATATAAGTCCTCTAGTATGGGAATGGTTCCCGAGGCATGTTAAGACAGTCGAACCTAGACTCGTCTAGTTGTTGAAGCCCCTAAGTATTCGTCCTTGTATGTGAATTACTCTTCCCAATCAATGATGACCCTTCATAATTAATAAATGCCAAGGTTACGAAAGTGGTTAATGAACCTAATAATGTTGTTGAAAGTAAATGAAATCTGTAAAACGCCAGGTCTCCCCAGAGAACTGAAGAAAAGAAAGATCTGTTTTAAAAGCATTGAGTATAACTGCCACGCGTGGGATAAGCAGGAGGTTCCCCTCTCAGCCATAAATCTCGCCCAAGTGGTTACGGTCCAACCCTTGTTATTGTAAGTTGTGCTAGGTCGGAAAGGAACGGCTGAGAGAAGTAGTAACACGCCGTGAGTGTTTAAAAGGTGTAAATGACCCGGGGTTTGAACCGAGGTCCATGTAGATGAAAATATCGCTGCCAGTTCAGATCGTAGCTTTCTTATGTGATAATGGTCTTATAAGACAAATAAATAAATAAAAATCCCTAATGTAATGTTGTATGGATGTAGGATTCCATGAGTTCAATGAAGATAACTAGATTCCGGGAGTAATCATAGTTTTTGACTTTGTCAAGTAATCTTTGTAACTCTGGAGTACACAAGTATTTTCCCGATCACTGTAGTGAATTTGTGAAACTTGAGAGAGATGGTAATGTTGAGAACATTGTTGAATGCCCAAACATTTAAGTAGAGAAGTAACATGCACTTTAAATATGATTATATATTTGTTTGATGATAAGAAACTCATAAAATAGTTATTGAGGTGTATGAAAGGATGACACCGTTATTATTGGAAAGTATCGAGCCATTGGAGCTCGTGTTTATGATTAACTTTAAGATAGATACTTTATGGAAGTGAAAATAATTATGAATTGTTGGTTTGAAGGAAACCATGTATTTTAATACAATATTTGTTTGATTTTTACATATTCCTTGTTCACTTTGAACAAGTAGAAGGATTGGGTCAATAGTTAATTTGTTTGTAGCGCCATAATTTTGGTTAATTAAATGTTTGAAATAGGAGTTGATGGTGTTGTTATTTTTGGAAGTGTATCCTCTATTTAATCCAAAATGTGTACGTCACAGGGTGGGAGAACGTACCAAAACCCCGAAAATCCCGATTTGAGCATTGCTGGCATACTGTGATTTGCATATTTCTTGCTGGAAGGGCACAGTACTTAAGGGGACCAAGGGGTGCCATATTATATTTACCTTCGATTTGCTCGTGTGATATGTCGTACGAAATGTCGTTTATGGCTCTATACAACAAGATTATTCTCATTACTTCCTGTAACGAAAAAGTATTTTTTATTAGGATTTAATTTTGGAAATTGTTTCGTTAACTTATTTGAATTTTGTAAGATTTTTCTTATTTTTTTTCAACTGGATTAACTGTTTGTTACGCCAAAGAGTTCTTTATGTTCTTATAGATTTAATTTTGCTATTTAGCCTACTTTCGATTTTTGCAAAAAATGAAAGTAGACTTATGAGATCACTACAGTGCGAAAAAAGTGTGTCTGTCTGTGTGTGTGTATGTGTGTGAGTCTGTGTGTGTGTGTGTGTGTGTGTGTGTGTGTGTGTGTGTGTGAGTGTGTGTACTCTGAATGTCTGTCCCCCCCCCCTATCAATTCAAACACGGTGAGCGCAAATTGAACGAAATTTCGTACAAAGGTAGCACTAGCAAAGGACACCTCATTGTCATGTTTTATATCGCCGCCATCTTGACGGAAACGTAATGGCGGCCACCCAAATGTTCAAAGCTTAAATCAAATTACGACTAACCTAATCATCCGATATCTACCAAATTTTACAACAACATACCTTTATGGGGGCAGCATCCTTTGACCAAACTAATATGTCATCAGCCTAATAGTTTGCGGATGGTGGCCATCTTTGTGTGAAAATCGATTGCCCCTATTAATTCGAACACGGTGAAACCGAATGGAACGAAATTCGGTACAGAGGTAGTACTAGGAAAGGGCACCCCAGTGTCATGTTTTATATCGCCGCCATCTTGACGGAAACGTAATGGCGGCCACACAAATGTTCAAAGCTTAAATCAAATTACGACTAACCTAATCATCCGATCTCTACCAAATTTTGCAACAACATACCTTTATGGAGGGAGCATCCTTTGACAAATCTAATAGGTCATTAGCCTAATAGTTTGCGGATGGCGGCCATCTTTGTGTCAAAATCGATTACCCCTATTAATTCGAACACGGTGAAACCGAATGGAATGAAATTTCGTACAGAGGTAGCACTAGCAAAGGGCACCCCAGTGTCATGTTTTATATTGCCGCCATCTTGACGGAAACGTAATGGCGGCCACCCAAATGTTCAAAGCTTAAATCAAATTTCGACTAACCTAATCATCCGATCTCTACCAAATTTTGCAACAACATACCTTCATGAAGGGAGCATCCTTTGACAAATCTAATAGGTCATTAGCCTAATAGTTTGCGGATGGCGGCCATCTTTGTATCGAAATCGATTACCCCTATTAATTCGAACACGGTGAAACCGAATGGAATGAAATTTGGTACAGAGGTAGCACTAGCAAAGGGCACCTCAGTGTCATGGTTTATATCGCCGCCATCTTGACGGAAACGTAATGGCGGCCACACAAATATTCAAAGCTTAAATCAAATTACGATTAACCTAATCATCCGATCTCTACCAAATTTTGCATCAACATACCATTATGGAGGGAGCATCCTTTGACCAAACTAATAGGTCATTAGCCTAATATTTTGCGGATGGCGGCCATCTTTGTGTGAAAATCGATTCCCCCTATTAATTCGAACACGGAGAAACCGAATGGAACGAAATTTGGTACAGAGGTAGCACTAGAAAAGGCCACCTCAGTGTCATGTTTTATATCACCGCCATCTTGACGGAAACGTAATCGCGGCCACCCAAATGTTAAAGGCTAAAATGTAATTACGACCAACCTAATAATCTAGTCTCTACCAAATAATGCAACAACAAATCTTTATGTGGGAAGCATATTCTGACCAAACTGCTAGATCATCAGCCCAATAGTTTGCAGATGGTGGCCAAGTATGTGTGCAAATCGATTCCCCCTATCAATTCAAACACGGTGAAACCGAATTGAACGAAATTTGGTACAGAGGTAGCACTAGCAAAAGGCACCTCAGTGTCATGTTTTAAATCGCCGCCATCTTGACGGAAACGGAATGACGGCCACCCAAATGTTAAAAGCTTAAATCAAATTTCGACCATCCTAATAATTTGATCTCTACCGGATTTTGCAACAACATGCCTTTTTGTGGAAAGCATCTTATGACTGACTACAAGGTCATCAGCCCAATAGTTTGCAAAAAGCGGCCATGTATGTGTGCAAATCCATTTCCCAGATCAATTCAAACACGGTGAAACCGAATTGAATGATTTCTTTTACAGAGGTAGCACTAGCAAAGGGCACCTCATATTCATGTTTAATATCCCTATATCACGTTGTATTTCAACAAGCTACTACAACCAACATTCAATTATACTCCTTGAAAAGGACAAAGAGTTATAACATTACCCATGCATTTAGGAGAAAGTAGGCTATATGTTCTTTGCTGAACATCTTGTTTTATTGATTTAATGAATTAACTAATTTCGAATCGATTATTACAATTATTTTCATAATTTTTGATAGTTATGTTTATTATTTTAATTTTTATATTTCTTTTATTGTTGTGATTTTATTTTTATGATTTTTATTTCTATATTTATATTTTCTTTAATTGTTGATGTATTTAGTTTTTTTATTTTATTTTATCCAACAAATTACTTCTAATAGAAATGTATATAATATTTGATATTTAGAAATACTATCACTTCTCCGAAATTTGGCTAATGGATTCAACTATCAGCATCTTTGAAATCATAAACTGCCCTTATGACAGGTGGTTAATATAGAGACCACTCCCATAAAGGGTTAAGGAGGCAGGGTGTGTGTAGCCCCACCACTTACGGTGCACCCTGGATAGTGCTACACCCTCAATAACTCACGGTTGGTGAGTTCGGGAGTTGGTGACCTCGAAGGATTCCTGTCCTCCACTGACTTTATTTATTTATTTATTTAATTATTTATTTATTTGGATTTATTGTACTTCTAACAGGCTTATGCCTCATAAAAATAAACACTTGTACATTTGGTTACACAACTCTATAAAATTATAATATAATTGACAGGCATCATTTTGAGATTGTAATCTATATTAATTCTACAACTAATTACGAAAATAGAATAATTATGTGTAGGAAATTGGTAGGTGGAATGTACGAGTTCATGTGATCGCACAGCAGGCAGAAACAAAGGAACTATATGTGCAACAGAATAAGTTAAGGTTGGTTGCTATTGAATGTTCATTGTATAATTGAATAGCACTTATTATTGAGGAATGTTTATGCTGTTCAGTTCTAGTTCTGGGGCAGTAAAATGTAATAAACATAGGTCGAATTGAGGGAGGTGGGACACGTACATTAAACTGTGATATTAAATACGGACTATACAAAAGTTTAGTGAATACCTTGAAGACAAAATCAAGAATTGCAATTTTTTATCTGTTAGCCAGAGATTTATAATTCAAGTACCGGTAACTTAGAAGATTTCCATAGCTATCATATTTCGGATAAATACCCGTGATTTTATACTACAGATATCTTTGGAATTTATTCTGAACCATTTCAATTTCACTAATGTGTTTCAAGTACCAGGGATTCCGGATGCTGGATGCATATTCTAATCTGCTTCTAACAAAAGAATTGAACAATAATTTTATACTTGACAAAATCTTGAGAATATCTTCTTATAAAGTTTAACATTTTACAAGCACTAGCTACCATTTTATGAGTGTGCAATGAAAATGTTAGCTTTGAATCAAAATTAGACTCCTAGGTCTTTGTTAGAATTGTGAATAGTGAGAGAGACATCCAATATCCGGTACCCAAACATCACCTGGAATTTGTTTCTAGTAAACTTCATAACTGAGCATTTCTTTATGTAAAGGTTCAAGTGATAGAATTTACTCCAGGATGTCACATTATTGAGATCTTCTTGTAGTAATTGACAGTCCTGCTCTGTCTGAATATTTCTACGGCGGACCCTCTCCTCATACCTGCCTTTCTTGGCTCTACATCTTTCCAAGTCCCTCAGGCCTCATTCTTCGATGTTTGAGGCCATATTTTCTTTTTCTTCCTAGCTTTTATTTCCTTTTCTCCTTTTATTTTCCCTCTCATCTTCAAGTTGTTAGTTAAGTATAAGTCTCAGCAATTCTTCTAGGTTTGTGCCGTGTCTTGTGTGGGGTTTCGCCTAGGACACCAAGCTGGCTCATCGGCGGGCTCTTGGTATCTCCGCCCGGACCCACACAGGAGTAACGAACTGCGTGCTACCTCCCTTCATATAGAGTGCAACTGCACCACTTGACTGCGAGAACTAGAAGCTCAAGCAGCCTTAACCTCCCTATGAAGGCTTCCAAAAAGATGGTATATTGGCTTTCACGGCCGGTGATTTAAAACTCAGCAATTCTTCTAGGTTTGTGCCGAGTCTTGTGTGGGGTTTCGCCTAGGACACCAAGCTGGCTCATCGGCGGGCTCTTGGTGTTTCCGCCCGGACCCCCACAGGAGTACCGAACTGCGCGCTACCTCCCTTTATATAGAGTGCAACTGCACTCCTTGACTGCGAGAACTAAAAGCTCAAGCAGCCTGAACCTCCCTATGAAGGCTTCCAAAAATATGGTATATTGGCTTTCACGGCCGGTGAATTAAAACTCAGCAATTCTTCTAGGTTTGTGCCGTGTCTTGTGTGGGGTTTTGCCTAGGACACCAAGCTGGCTCATCGGCGGACTCTTGGTGTCCCCGCCCGGACCCCCACAGGAGTAACGAACTGCGCGCTACCTCCCTTTATATAGAGTGCAACTGCACTCCTGGACTGCGAGAACTAAAAGCTCAAGCAGCCTAAACCTCCCTTTAAAGGCTTCCAAAAAGATGGTAAATTGGCTTTCACGGCCGGTGAATTAAAACTCAGTAATTCTTCTAGGTTTGTGCCGTGTCTTGTGTGGGGTTTCGCATAGGACACCAAGCTGGCTCATCGGCGGGCTCTTGGTGTCCCCGCCCGAACCCACACAGGAGTAACGAACTGCGCGCTACCTCCCTTAATATATAGAGTGCAACTGCATCACTTGACTGCAAGAACTAAAAGCTCAAGCAGCCTTAACTCCCTATGAAGGCTTCCAAAAATATGGTATATTGGCTTTCACGGCCGGTGAATTAAAACTCAGCAATTCTTCTAGGTTTGTGCCGTGTCTTGTGTGGGGTTTCGCCTGGGACACCAAGCTGGCTCATCGGCGGGCTCTTGGTGTCCCCGCCCGAACCCACACAGGAGTAACGAACTGCGCGCTACCTCCCTTAATATATAGAGTGCAACTGCATCACTTGACTGCAAGAACTAAAAGCTCAAGCAGCCTTAACTCCCTATGAAGGCTTCCAAAAATATGGTATATTGGCTTTCACGGCCGGTGAATTAAAACTCAGCAATTCTTCTAGATTTGTGCCGTGTCTTGTGTGGGGTTTCGCCTAGGACACCAAGCTGGCTCATCGGCGGGCTCTTGGTGTCCCCACCCGAACCCACACAGGAGTAACGAACTGCGCGCTACCTCCCTTAATATATAGAGTGCAACTGCATCACTTGACTGCTAGAACTAAAAGCTCAAGCAGCCTTAACTCCCTATGAAGGCTTCCAAAAATATGGTATATTGGCTTTCACGGCCGGTGAATTAAAACTCAGCAATTCTTCCAGGTTTGTGCCGTGTCTTGTGTGGGGTTTCGCCTAGGACACCAAGCTGGCTCATCGGCGGGCTCTTGGTGTCCCCGCCCGGACCCCCACAGGAGTAACGAACGGCGCGCTACCTCCCTTTATATAGAGTGCAAATGCACTCCTTGACTGCGAGAAGTAAAAGCTCAAGCAGCCTGAACCTCCCTTTAAAGGCTTCCAAAAATATGCTGTATTGGCTTTCACGGCCGGTGAATTAAAACTCAGTAATTCTTCTTGGTTTGTGCCGTGTCTTGTGTGGGGTTTCGCCTAGGACACCAAGCTGGCTCATCGGCGGAATCTTGGTGTCCCCGCCCGGACCCCCACAGGAGTAACGAACTGCGCGCTACCTCCCTTTATATAGAGTGCAACTGCACTCCTTGACTGCCAGAACTAAAAGCTCAAGCAGCCTGAACCTCCCTTTAAAGGCTTCCAAAAAGATGGTATATTGGCTTTCACGGCCGGTGAATTAAAACTCAGTAATTCTTCTAGGTTTGTGCCGTGTCTTGTGTGGGGTTTCGCTTAGGACACCAAGCTGGCTCATCGGCGGGCTCTTGGTGTCCCCGCCCGGACCCCCACAGGAGTAACGAACTGCGCGCTGCCCGCCGATGAGCCAGCTTGGTGTCCTAGGCGAAACCCCACACAAGACACGGCACAAACCTAGACGAATTGCTGAGTTTTAATTCACCGGCCGTGAAAACCAATATACCATCTTTAAGTATAAGTCAGTCGATAGAAGTTGTTGGAAATCTTTTAGGGGCTTTGCGACATCATGATCATGGAGCTTCGTATACCTCAGTGTGTAGAATTTGTCTGATAACCTGTGTCACTGTGATGTCTGTGCTAATGTGTGTATTAGTACTGGAGGTAGGTTTTGGGGGGAAAGCAGCCGGTGCCTTACGTTAGATACCATCCCAGCATTTTGCTTTAGTAGAAGTGGGAAACCGCAGAAAACCATTTCCGGAATGGCTGAGGTATGAATCAAACCCGCCTCCTCTCAACTTTGCCTCATGAGACTGAGGGTACCGTGTTGCAGCCCTCAGACCAGAATTAAACTTCATAGCAGGGCCTGGAATCGAACCCGAGCCTTCAAGGTGACAGCCAAAAATGCTAGCCACTAGCATATAGAAGTAGTTGCAGCGGTAGTAGAAGGTTTATTTCATTAACATTTTTCGCTATCACCCATAGTATTAGGGACTGATAACCTAGATGTTACGTTCATTAAAGCAACAATTATCATCATCATCATCATCATCATCATCATCATCATATGAAGAAAACTGGCTCTTGTAAGAGAATGGCAGAAGTGTCGTAGCAACCCGCAGCTGCCCTGATATCAGCACTGCAACCCTCAGAAACCGAAGAGATTAAAGTCCAGAAACCCATCATGGAAGCTAGGTGAGAATCTCCTGGAAACACATTTTCATGCTGATGAGATCTGGCATGAAGATTGGACCTCTTCAAATCCTGACCGCCTGGGTTTAATCCATCATCCCTGTAGAGCTCCTCCTGGTTTCAACTTACCGAGGGGAATGGACATCTCTAAACAGAATCAGGACAAATCATGGCAGGTGTAAATTCTGTCTTCACAAGTGGAGAAGATCTGAAGACCCATTCTGCGACCGTGATAATGTGTCCCAGAGCATCCAGAACGTTGTTATGGACTGCCCAAAAAGAAGATTCAATGGATCTGTTCAAGAACTACAGAGTGCCTCTACAGAGGCAGTGGACTGGCTGAAAAGTCTGGACATTGCATTTTGAATGTTGGTCTGTAAATAATTGTATATATATAATTATAAGATATATGTATTTATAATGTATCCTTGTTTTGCCAGACGATATTAATAAGTCGTCCAACGGAATTAGAGTACCCCAAGCGGAAGGAGTCTTTCCCGTCTTAATTAGTTCGTATCTCATCTTTCCTGGCCATCCATTTTCCGAGTTGTCAGACCTCTTCATTGTCTTTATAGGCCCACCACCCATGGTGGGTAGTAACATACGAGTACTAGCTATTACTGGACATCATACTAATATATAACAAGATGTTCAGTAAAGAACATATAGCCTACTTTCTCCTAAATGCATGGGTATTGTTATAACTCTTTGACCTTTTCAAGGAGTATAATTGAATGTTGGTTGTAGTAGCTTGTTGAAATACAACGTGCTATAGGGATATTAAACATGAATATGAGGTGCCCATTGCTAGTGCTACCTCTGTAAAAAAAATGCAATCAATTCGGTTTCACCGTGTTTGAATTGATATGGGGAATGGATTTGCACACATACATTGCCGCTATTTGCAAACAATTGGGCTGATGACCTTGTAGTCAGTCATAAGATGCTTTCCACAAAAAGGCATGTTGTTGCAAAATCTGGTAGAGATCAAATTATTAGGATGGTCGTAATTTCATTTAAGCTTTTAACATTTGGGTGGCCGTCATTCCGTTTCCGTCAAGATGGCGGTGATATAAAACATGACTATGAGGTGCCCTTTGCCAGTGCTACCTTTGTACCAAATTTCGTTCAATTCGGCTTCACCGTGTTTGAATTGATAGGGGAATCGAATTGCACACATACTTGGCCACCATCTGCAAACTATTGGGCTGATGATCTTGCAATTTGATCAGAATATGCTCCCCACATAAAGATATGTTGTTGCAAAATTTGGTAGAGACTAGATTATTATCTTGGTCGTAATTACATTTTAGCTTTTAATATTTGGGTGGCCACGATTACGTTTCCGTCAAGATGGCGGCGATATAAAACATGACACTGACGTGCCCTTTGCTATTACTACCTCTGTTCCAAATTTCGTTCCATTCGGTTACACCTTGTTTGAATTAATAGGGGGAATCGATTTTCACACAAAGATGGCCGCCATCCGCAAACTATTAGGCTGATGACCTATTAGTTTGGTCAAAGGATGCTCCCCCCAGAAAGGTATGTTAATGCAAAATTTGGTAGAGATCGGATGATTAGGTTAGTCGTAACTTGTTTTAAGCTTTGAACATTTGTGTGGCCGCCATTACGTTTCCATCAAGATGGCGGCGATATAAAACATGACACTGAGGTGTCCTTTGCTAGTGCTACCTTTGTACCAAATTTCGTTCAATTCGCGTTCACCGTGTTCGAATTGATAGGGGGGGACAGACATTCAGAGTACACACACACACACACTCACACACACACACACACACACACAGAGACTCACACACACACATACACACACACACAGACTGACACACTTTTTTTCGCCCTGTGTTGATCTCATAAGTCGACTTTCATTTTTTGCAAAGATCGAAAGTAGGCTAAAAATGAGATGGTGTGTGTCTGTCTTTCTTTCTGTCTGTCTGTCTGTCTGTCTGTCTGTCTGTGTGTGTGTTACTCAATAACGCAAGAACCACTGGTCCGATTTAAATTAAATTTTGCATGGATGTAGCTTATATACCATGTTTACATTTAGGATACTCTTAATTTCGATATTTTGCACTATTAAAAAATGGCGACTATTTTAGTGACGTCACTACACCCTTTGGTTTCAAAATTTCATATTTCCATATCAAATAAAAAGAGAACGGTAAGAAATAGCAAACTTTTGATGGCACATAGGGGCTTCAAAATTTAATTTCCTATCCGAAAGGTCCTTATCACTTTTCGTATATCTCCAACGGTTAGCGAGTAAAACCCACATATGTGACGTCACTACACCCTCTGGTTTCAACATTTCATATTTCCATTTCAAATAAAAAGAGAACGCTAAGAAATAGCAAACTTCCGATGCATACACGAGATTTGACATTTAATTTTCTATACAAAAGGTTCTGATCACTTTTCGTGTATCTCCAACGGTTAGCGAATAAAACCTAAATTTGTGCAAAAAACACGGTCAACACCGAGCGGTGCAGTATATCTCTACATACATAAACAAGATGTTCAGCAAAGAACATATAGCCTACTTTCTCCTAAATGTATGAGTATAGTTATAACTCGTTGTTATTATCAAAGAGTATAATAGAACTATTCTTTGTTGAAGACCTTAGAAACGATTTACCTCTACCAAACGCCACAACCTAGATAAAAACTGCTACCATCATTGAAGAAAGAAAGAAAAGAAGTATCTAAAGAATGTTATGGATCTGGAGACATAATCGACCGGACTGGCGGCGTGGCTCAGCGGTAACGTTCTCGCTTGCTGGACCGTATGTTTCAGGTTCGTATCCTGAGGAAGTCAGCTGGCATTTGAGGGTGCACAAATGCGAGGGAGCCGTGTTAGTAGATTTACTGGCACGTTAAAGATCCCCTTCGGGACAAAATTCTGGCACCCCGGCGTCTCTAAAAGCAACAGTAGTTAAAAGGGACGTAAAACCAATAACATTATTATTATTATTATTATTATTATTACATAATCGGCCTGACGCGGGCAACATCCAACTTTGAGTTGAGGCATGTCTTTACACGTCTGGCTGCGTATGACTTTCACAACCCTAATTGAATTAACAAATCTTTCCATGACCCTACAGAGACGTGTGTATACCAACTATGTGGATATTTTCGATTGCTATTTGGCTGAAATAGAAGTATTAATTAATATCCTGAACTAGCACCAACGGTAGAGTTCAGATACTATGTGAAATCGTTTTGTTCTTTACTTCAATTAACATTTTCAAATAACGCACAATAGGCTGTTACAAACCCTTTAAAATAGAAAGTAAAAATGTATCGTAGTATCATCTTGTCATTCTTCAAATTCGATGCGCATAGAATGCAAATGGTATAGTAATCAATGGAGCCCCACGTAGACTAGTCGAGATATCTAGTGGTGAAATATCTAACAATATATTCCTAACAGAGCGAGCGCATTCTAGCGGCCAGAAGAAGAAACTTTTCAATAAAATCTGGTCGGCGTGCAGTTACCTTTTTGGCAGCTAGATGTCTCGAGTAAATCTGCTGGCGAATTATGTTTTAATTAAATATATATTTTACACCATAATATGCACAATATAACGCTTAATTTTAAAACATCTGAGTCATTACAAAACAATAAACATATAAAATTTCAAGCAAAAAAACTAGCTGTGATCGGGTTTGAACCATAGGCATTTGAGTGATAGGCTAACGCTCTACCACTGAGCTAATTGTGTCAACGAATATCGTTCTATATAAAATGACTTACATAGAACTTGTTAGCAAATAGTGATTTATACTAAACGATTTCAAAACTGGAGTATATTATTTATATATAAAGCATTTCATACAAAGTTTATTTATTTTATATCAGTACGCTATATTGCATGCAATACTCAAATTAGTGAAATATAAGTCAGGCACAAGATATCCGCTGCCATCTTGTCTTATTACTAAATCAGCTCAGCTTTTTAAAATCACGTCTGCACTATAGTATTACAAAATAAACTTTTAATTTCGAAGGTGCCTCTTCCTTTAGAACAGTTAAAACGATTCTCGGCTCGATAATCGGAACTGGTGGGTCCCATGATATGGATTATAAAGTTTGCATAATTCGCACGGCCGCCATCCTGAAATGGTATGGCGGACGACCTTGTAGTTTGGTCACAAGACGCATCCTATACGAAGGTATGTTGTTACCAAATTTGGTAGAGATCGGATGATTTGGTTAGTCGTTATTTGATTTTACGTTTTGAACGTTTGAGTGGCCGCCATTCAGTTTTAGTAAAGATGGCGGCGATATAAAACATGACACTGAGGTGTCCTTTGCTAGTGCTACCTTTGTACCAAATTTCGTTCAATTTGCATTCACCGTGTTCGAATTAATAGGGGGTGACAGACATTCAGAGTACACACACTCGCACACACACACACAGACACACAGACACACACACACACAGACTCACACACACACATACACACACACAGACAGACACACTTTTTTTCACCCTGTGTTGATCTCATAAGTCTACTTTCATTTTTTGCAAAAATCGAAAGTAGGCTAAAAATAAAGTTTGTATGTTTTTTTTCGCAATTTCCACGGAAATTTGAGTTATTTACGCGTTTCAGACTGTTTTATTATGGATGCGCGCGAAAATATTTTTTTGTCTGTCTGTTCGTTTGTTTGTTTGTTTGTTTGTTTGTTTGTTCGTCTGTGGATAAATTTGTTCCCTTATAACTCGAGAACGGCTGGGTGTATCAACGTAAAATTTGGTACAGATATCTATCAGTGGCACGACACTTATCATTGATATAACTCTTCTCCGTACCCCCTCATAAAAGGGGGCCTGACCCCTTAAAATACAGGCTGAAATAGGCGCAGAAGGACGAGAAAATGCTCATTTTCAGCCCCTCAATGTGAGAGACAAAACTCGGGTACTCGAAAACCACATTTTAAAGCCCTAAGTCTAACCGTTTTTGAGATATTCCCAGAAAACTAATTTCATTTAACAAACTAATGAACAAATGCAAGCCTGTAACCATGGCAACAGTTTCTCAGAGGTTCATCTATTGCTGTAAGAAGCAATGCAATTCCATTAATTACATTAGTGTGAATGTTTGCAAACGGCTAGAAGGTTATCACGGAACCAAATTAAGCCGTAAAATTCATCAATACGTATAATGCGCTTAAGGGGATCAAGGGGTACTCTAGATTTTTTTTTACGCGATTTACACCTGCGGGTGTGGTACGGCAGGTCTATTATATTCCTATCCCCATATTATTCATTCATTCATTTCGTATAGGCCATCTGACCCCCTAGTTAAGTAATGGCCTTGGGGAGGGAAGGCACTGGACCATAATAAGTTCACACTCAGAGGGCAATTGTCTGAGACCATCTTCGAACCCCGGAACCCAGAAATAATACTAAGATGATCGGGTAAAATCATAATATATTCACAATAAACATGCATACAAATAACAAAACACTTACAAATCAAGATGTGGATTCTGACATCAAATATTTGTTCTTTCCAGTTGACTGTAATACATATTTTAGTAATCCAGCCAAAGTTGTTACGATGAAGTAAATAAGCGGTGCATTCAACCAAACATCTGTTGTCATTAGTGAGAATCCAAGCCAAATATCAAGAGGATGACGAATTAAATATTCAATAGCTTCATTATGCTCCTGCATAATGCATCATACCGTATTTCATACATTTCCACACAAATAAATAATTAATTAATTCCCGAGACAATACATGTCACAAAGCCAGGCGTACGCATGTTACCATATCCAAAATAATACGTTGCCTAAAACTGAAGAATTAATGTCTTCCAACACAAAATATACGGAGCTAATTCAATTTACGTCTTTTCACCTCAATGGCTACCAAAAATCTCTTAAAATATTAACAACAGATGATCACACATAGTTAAAAACAATACGACAGTAGCCATCATGAAAAACAGAAGAAAAACGATCACCGTACTAGCGTAGTCGAACATCAAAATAAATACTACATTAATAAATTTTCCACAGACCATAAGGCATACTACTTGTAATTAAAATGCATTTACAATTAACAGAAAACAGAAAACAAAACATTAATTACGCAAAACAAATATGAGTGTCAGTTAGCCTACCAGTGTGAATACACGAGGATGACATTAAGTTTGAATGTATAACCTTGAAGGGCCCCATCATGCAACGTCGGAAAATACAATATAAATACATTTACCTTGCCAGTCGATACAGTCACAAGTACTTACGATGACAAAATAGCCTACCTTAATTCCATAATATACGAATCATATCCTGACGTTTATCTCCAGTAAGATTACAATTAGTAACCAGTCAATAACTTGACGAAGAGGGATAAAATCATTCAAATATTTTCACATACCGTAGAACTTCAGTTTACTTCTTATGTATTTATAAAACCACGTAGATCCATGATGACTGGCCCAACAACATCAGTACGAGAATCATACATGTCTCGAAAAATCCCAGCCTTCCAAAACCATTAAAGACAACATCGAGATAGTGAAATACTTGTCGCTAGAACATAGCTCTTCCTATCGGACAGAGGGAGAAACTACAATCCCTGTCCAAGGCAGCACCGGCAATATATGCTACCTATCGAGGCCAGCCACAACTAACTCCGCCGCTCGATTCAAATGTTTATGCCAAAGTATAAATTGTACGTTCGATCAGAGATTAGTGCCAAAGTAACGGCACACCATCTATGGACCGCGTCATTCCAACTGTCTCCTACTGGCTTTGATGTTTGCCCAGTAGGCCCGCATTCGTTCTCGGTGGACTTCCTTCCGTTCCTGGGTCCAAATATTTCCCGTTTTCAGCTTCGGTTTTTCTTGGAAACCTTTGCAAGCTGGAAGTTTCCTTTTGAGTGGGCGCGCTCCTGAATGTCTATTGGTGTAATCCCCACTTCTTTCAGATCTTTATCCAGTTCAATGAACCAGGCCCATTTTGTTTTCCTCTCCTGAAAGTAAGTTATGTTGCGGTTGGTCAGTCTCGCTGGACACACGTGCATACCAAAGCAGAATCACACCACAACCTTACACCATGACACATAACCTTAAAATTCCCAGAAAAAATATTACAATTACAACCCTCAAATAATTAATAAACAACAACCAGAATATGAATTAGCACTTGTCAACACATCCACACAAAACACAAATACATAAATACCCTATCATATACAGACCCAGACCAAACAGAAACTAGGAAACGAGACGAAGCACGTATTTCATGAGGCCTATAGTGAGTCGCCGTATATTGACCAAATACCACAAATCAATTCATCATATCACATCACATTACTTAACCTAAAGTATTTATTTCTCAGTCAGACAGCAAAAAAAATTGAGCCCACTCAATCAACTGAAGACTTAGGAGAATTGTTTATAAATACTTACCAACATATTCAACTCAAATCTAAGCAAATGAACCCCCATAACATTCATCTGGTAGATTTAAGTTGACAGATGCGTCAACAAAATGCTAATTTACATCCACGATCCCAAAGTAACATACAATGACCTTTTACCCCTTAAATTAATATACATCCACACTTATCTGGACACCCACAAAACAAAAACAAGAAAACCAACCCAATTACAAAAACAAAACAAATCACACCACATTTATACTTTCTGAATGTCCGACTTTGGAAATGCACAATTTAGACAATAACATAAACAATACAATTATTCACTCTTGACATAGCTAGTATATCAAACTAAGTAAGCAATATAGCGAACAAGACCAAAACAAGAACAGACTCGACAGAAATACCTCAATAAATGACCAACAGAAGACCCTAAATGAAAGAAGATCAACTGACCACTCGTGCCGACCAGCAAGCTACAAACGCACCCAAGCATTCTTTGAAATCATACGACCTTACAAACTCCCAAAATTAATAAAACCATTTACTACCCACAAAATCCCCATAATTTTCCAGAATATAAATTGACACACCGTTAGGACATCGACATACACAAAATAAATAATAACCCTTAAATAAAACACACTGAAATCAACATGTCATACTAGCCGCATTTTACCCTGGCATAGCATGATTTTCCATCACCAAAACACATTCCGGCAAGTAGTTACCTTCATAAATCAACAAGCAGATAAATGACTAAGTCATCACTCGGAGAACAGAAGAGGTTTGTAATTACTTACCTATGATATCCTAACATAGTATCATTTTATACGTACGGCGTATTTAATTAAATTCAATTATAAATTAAGCAAAAACAAACCCTAACCTTAATTCACCTTAAGAAACAACCAAGAGACCCACCCGATTACAAAACAAAACTAATAACAATCACCCACACTCATGCACTCAAATACATTTACACAAGTTTGTCACTTCAGACCTAACACAATTTAGACAATAACAAACAAGAAGAACCTTTATAGATTTGCACAATCAAGCAGAATGTGCACCACACGTGTAGACAAACACAAGCATCAATAACATCCACAATACATACATGTCCTGATGACCAGAATTCATCTACACAATTTTGACAATAAACAAACAAGAAGAACCTTTATGGATTTGCACAATCTAGCAGAATGTGCACCACACGTGTAGACAAATACACACATCAAAAACACATGCACGTCCTAATGACCAGAATTCGTCTACACAATTTTGACAATAACAAACACCACAACGAATATCAACTTAAATTATCAAAATCTGCATCGCACCATCGACTAATGTGGTCATAAGAGCCACAAAAATCACATCTCTTGCCTTTGCTAACTCTACTCCCATTAAACCTCTGGTCAGCACGCCCCTGAAATACATGGCCTTGAACATTAGTAGGCATGAACTCACGCCTTCCCTGTAAATTCTTATAAGGAACAAGACTACTATAATTATCCACAAGCTGCATCTCTCCACGTGGCTGAAAATTATTTATAGAAGGCACATAACCTGAACAACCTTGAAGATAATTACTAGGAAAGGGAGAATCATCTACCCGCAACAGATTAGCATTCTTAATCTTCTCCGCAGATAAAATAATTTCATTAAAATCAGTGAAATTCTTGGGCTTAGCATGCATGGACAAGAATGAACGATAAATGGGATTCATACCTTCGACTAATGAATTGACAACCTGCTCTTCAGTCAACTCAACTGCCAAAACCTTTACATAAGTTCTAATATCAATGAAGTACTCATTTAACGTTTCACTCATACGCTGAACGCGAAATACATAATCTCTACTCAAATCTGCCAAGGTACGTGGAGTGATAAAATATTTCAAAACCTCTCTATGGAAAATATCCAAAGAATGGCCAGCACTCATACTCTCAAACAGTTTTCCTCGCAACATTCCTTCAGTGCATGGAAAGATGATTTTTAAAATTTGAAAATCTGACAGACCAAATATGCCAGCACTATCTCTTAATTCCACTAATTTCTTCAAAAATTTCACAAATAAATTAATATCAGTGCCATAGCACACATGAAAATCTTTCAAAATTAGAGTTAATGGGTTAGGAAGGGAAGCAAAATTAACCTGACCATCAGTCATAAGTTTATTTAGAGAAACAACGTTAGTCGAGGCTCGATTATCAGAAAGATTAAGCCAATTTACTCTTTCTATCACGTCACCTTCACCAAATAAGCCATCAACAGTTTGTACTTCCTTATCAGTCCAAGTACGGAGAGATCCTAACCTATTCCCAGCACTACCAACGTCATGGCAAGAAACTGAACTAGAAAAATCGTTACATCTCTTATCAGAACGTGAATTACAAACAGCATTCAAATTACTAGGGCTCGACATGACCTCAGGTGTATTTCTTGAAGAGCCTATTTGTTTATTTACCTCAGTAGTATTATTAGTTTGCAAGGCGCCTAACATATTTTCATTATTCTCCATCGACACTGATTCAAAATTACCCAAATAATTACTATTATTCACAACGCCATCACAAGAATCACTAACATATGAACAAACGCTTTCAGAACATACAACAGGTTCACTAATATTCTCAGAAATATCACTCGAGGACAACCGATTTAAACTATCTATCAGCTTGTCACGAAGCCCAACTAACTTGGTTGAAAAAACAATATCACACTTGGACCAATATTCAATAAAACTCACTAAACGATTAATCCAGTGTATAGAACGAAATTTTAATTTGTTCACACGATATGCCGAAGGTTTGGCAACTTGCTTTAACTCATCACAGGACACTAGTAGGTTTGAAACAGATATCACAACATCAGACCTACCTTTTGTCCCATAAGAATGTTGATCAGTCAGACTAACAACAGGAGCTGACTTTAAGGATTTGAGAAGAATTATATCCAGTTCACGATGAAAATTAGGGTTGCCATTCCTTATTTGAATTTCATAAGCCAGTTCCTCTTTGGATAAATATGGTACAGCCTTTAAAATGCTCTCGTCCATTCAGTATATTATCACATGGAACATAAATAACAAGAAAATTATACAAAGATAAAACAATAACAACAAACATTAAAAATATCACACTTTAGGCCCAATCATACTTCCAAGCCCCAAGATCCAAAGACTAGCCTCAAACAATTACTGAATGTGGTACAAATCTAACCACGCTCTGCTACCACATTTGACCCCCTAGTTAAGTAATGGCCTTGGGGAGGGAAGGCACTGGACCATAATAAGTTCACACTCAGAGGGCAATTGTCTGAGACCATCTTCGAACCCCGGAACCCAGAAATAATACTAAGATGATCGGGTAAAATCATAATATATTCACAATAAACATGCATACAAATAACAAAACACTTACAAATCAAGATGTGGATTCTGACATCAAATATTTGTTCTTTCCAGTTGACTGTAATACATATTTTAGTAATCCAGCCAAAGTTGTTACGATGAAGTAAATAAGCGGTGCATTCAACCAAACATCTGTTGTCATTAGTGAGAATCCAAGCCAAATATCAAGAGGATGACGAATTAAATATTCAATAGCTTCATTATGCTCCTGCATAATGCATCATACCGTATTTCATACATTTCCACACAAATAAATAATTAATTAATTCCCGAGACAATACATGTCACAAAGCCAGGCGTACGCATGTTACCATATCCAAAATAATACGTTGCCTAAAACTGAAGAATTAATGTCTTCCAACACAAAATATACGGAGCTAATTCAATTTACGTCTTTTCACCTCAATGGCTACCAAAAATCTCTTAAAATATTAACAACAGATGATCACACATAGTTAAAAACAATACGACAGTAGCCATCATGAAAAACAGAAGAAAAACGATCACCGTACTAGCGTAGTCGAACATCAAAATAAATACTACATTAATAAATTTTCCACAGACCATAAGGCATACTACTTGTAATTAAAATGCATTTACAATTAACAGAAAACAGAAAACAAAACATTAATTACGCAAAACAAATATGAGTGTCAGTTAGCCTACCAGTGTGAATACACGAGGATGACATTAAGTTTGAATGTATAACCTTGAAGGGCCCCATCATGCAACGTCGGAAAATACAATATAAATACATTTACCTTGCCAGTCGATACAGTCACAAGTACTTACGATGACAAAATAGCCTACCTTAATTCCATAATATACGAATCATATCCTGACGTTTATCTCCAGTAAGATTACAATTAGTAACCAGTCAATAACTTGACGAAGAGGGATAAAATCATTCAAATATTTTCACATACCGTAGAACTTCAGTTTACTTCTTATGTATTTATAAAACCACGTAGATCCATGATGACTGGCCCAACAACATCAGTACGAGAATCATACATGTCTCGAAAAATCCCAGCCTTCCAAAACCATTAAAGACAACATCGAGATAGTGAAATACTTGTCGCTAGAACATAGCTCTTCCTATCGGACAGAGGGAGAAACTACAATCCCTGTCCAAGGCAGCACCGGCAATATATGCTACCTATCGAGGCCAGCCACAACTAACTCCGCCGCTCGATTCAAATGTTTATGCCAAAGTATAAATTGTACGTTCGATCAGAGATTAGTGCCAAAGTAACGGCACACCATCTATGGACCGCGTCATTCCAACTGTCTCCTACTGGCTTTGATGTTTGCCCAGTAGGCCCGCATTCGTTCTCGGTGGACTTCCTTCCGTTCCTGGGTCCAAATATTTCCCGTTTTCAGCTTCGGTTTTTCTTGGAAACCTTTGCAAGCTGGAAGTTTCCTTTTGAGTGGGCGCGCTCCTGAATGTCTATTGGTGTAATCCCCACTTCTTTCAGATCTTTATCCAGTTCAATGAACCAGGCCCATTTTGTTTTCCTCTCCTGAAAGTAAGTTATGTTGCGGTTGGTCAGTCTCGCTGGGCTCATTCTTTTCACATGAGCAAAAAAATGGTATCCTTCTCTTCCGGATGACGTTACTTATCTTCTCCACATGAGTATATAGTTCATGGTTATGCCGTCTTCTGTATTCCCCATTTTCTTTGATGGAACCCAATATCTTTCTCAACATTTTTCTTTCTTTGGCCTCCAGTTTCTCGACCAAGCCTTTTTTGTTCATCGTGAGGCATTCAGAAGCATGTAAGACCTCCGGACGGATGACACTGCAGTAATGTTTTAGTTTTGCGTTGAAGGATATTGACCTTTTCTTATAGATGTCCTTAGTTAAATGGTAGACCATTTCCATTTTGCTCATGCGTGATTGAATGCTTCTTTCTCTGATAATATCCCTTCCCTGACCCGTCCTGAGAAGGAAAGTACATGGCCATTGGCTGCATTAATAATATAAAAAATAGGTGTTATAATTTCTCCCTATATTATATTATTATTAGTATTATATTATGGCGAACAACGACGAGACAAATCCCCTCGGTGCCAGAAACAAAACTCGGGGGCCCTAAAGGGTCCTCGAAAACTACATTATAAGGCTCTAAATCCAACAGTTTTTTGAAATATTCCCAGAAAACTAATTTAATTTAATTTAACAAACTAATGAAGGAATGCAAATCGGTAACCATGAGAACATTATCTCAAGGGGTGGCTTACAACTTTCCTTCTATTTCTGTAAGAAGCAATGCCACTCCATTTATTACATTTCTGTGAAAGTTTGCAAATGGCTATAAGGTTATCACGGAACTAACGTAGACTGTACAATTCATCAATGCAATTAAGGGGGTCAAGGGGTAACCTAGAATTTTTTCATGCAATTTTCACGTTCGACATATAGTACAGAAGGTCTATTATATCTCCAAACAGCAACATTATTTTCAAAAATTCTTGAATTGAACCAGCATTTTTTGCGGCTTTTAGGAATTTGGGCAATTTTAGGCTAAAAAGACTGAATTTTCATGCACCACAAGCCTTTATAATTTATGAAAGGGGTCTTCCTGTGTATGGGAACCTAGCACAACGTAGAGGGTCAGTTTTTATGTGACGTGTATTGTGTTTCGTCTACAAGCTTTCAATTCTATTTCACGTCAGGAAGTACACGTTAGGTGAATTTAGTCTGAGAGCACATTTTAACTTTTTTTTGTCGACAAATGGGTTCATCGTAAGGATGATTTTGTTTTATACTGTGTGGTAGATATACCCATATTTGGATATCTGGGTAATATGTTGTAGACAATAGAATTGTCTGTCTGTCTTTCTGTGTATCTTTATGTAGCCTACGCCTATAACTCGTGTTCGGATGCTTGGTGCATCGTAAAATTAGGTATGGTAACCATGAGAGTCAATACACCAATCATTTATAAAACTCTTCACCGTACTTTTCATACAGTAGAAGGGTGGATATAGAGAAAAACTTCTCAATACATGCTAAAATAGGCGAAATATAAAAATTTTCCTAGAAGGACGACCGAAGCATATGTTGCGCTTCTCAATGTGAGACACAAAATTCGGGAATCTATAAAGGGTCTCCGAAAACTACATTTTAAGGGCCTTAAATTAACAGTGTGTGTGATATTTCCAGAAAACTTACTTCGTTCTGATAAACTTGAAGGAATGACAAACCGCTAACCATTGTTAATGTCTGGTGTTAACAACGAACACCGTTCGAAGAACGGGTACTTCTGCTAGTTTCAGATAAAATGAATCATTCTACTGAAGCAGATCATATTTTACCAATGAGGACTTCACGCCGATGAGTGGAGGGAATGACGTCACTGAAGGACGTATGAGCCACCCTGGAGCTGTCGGCACAAACGGTCTATCAGATTAGATTACACAAGCAGATAATGGAATACAACTCTGGTGACTAACAGATCCGCAACACCCACTTCCATTACAGCACCACTCTATTGTATAACCGAATTGTCGTCTTGTGGCCTAGAACAGGAAGCCACGATAAGGAAGATCTGACAACATCGTTCAAGAGGGACGATCGTTAATGTATGTATGTATGTCTACCCCTTATTATTCCCGTTTTCCAACGGTGTCGGGGATGAGATGCGATGGAGGTCTTTGTGGCGATGGTTTTTACGGCCGGATGCCCTTCCTGACGCCAACCTCATGAGAGGAGTTAATGAGAGATGAAATGAATGATGGTGAATGAAATTGGGCAAGGATGTGGAAGGAAGCGGCCGTGGCCTGTCAGAGGGTACCGCGCCAGCATTAGGGACGATCGTTAATAAATTATGTAAATAAGCTGAGCAACACGTATCGTCCCCATTTTAGCGATGAGTGCTTGTTAGTGTTATGTCAGCTCTGTGGAAGCGGTAGTTTTAGAGGGCAAAGGTCATATGCCCCTAAAGGTTTCAATGTTAGTAAAAATGCATATTAACTACAACTAAAATTAACAACCCACGTACAAATGCCTCATTACCACTTCGTGATGTAGCGCTTTGGATTCTTGGCTGTCACGGTTCCCAGTTCGATTTCCGGCTCTGCCAATAAATTTAATTCTGGTCTGAGGGCTGGAACGGGGTACATACTGAGTCTCGGCCATCGTAGAAGTAGTTTTCCGCGAATTGCCACTCCTACTTTAGACAAATACAACGGCTGCCTCCTTTCCAACCCTAGCTTCTATTACAATAGCACTTCCACTCGTATATCTCGACAAAGGATGTGGTAACATAGTTTTCTGCTGTAGATTCCAACGTTATTAAATACTTAATATTTCGCGGAATATCGAGTTACAGTAGTGTAATTTTGTTTTACATTTATTGCCGACTAATTCCTCTGGTATTTTATATTTATTGCTAACTAATTCCAATCGTATTTCTCGACAATAGATGTGTTGACTTTGTTTTTTGCTGTTGATTCCAACGTTATTAAGCACTGTACTTTTCATGGGATATCGTGTTAGTGGTAATTTTCGTTTATATCTATTGCTGACTAATACTATTGGTTTTCTATATTTATTGCTGACTAATTCCACTCGTATTTCTCGACATAGGATGTGGTAACATTGTTTTTTGCTGTTGATTCCAATGTTACTAAATACTTTATTTTTCATGGAATACGGTGTTTGTGTAATTTATATTTATTGCTCACTAATTCCACTCGTATTTCTCGACAAAGGATTTTTCTCTAGATTCCAACGTTATTAAGTACTTAATATTTCGTGGAATATCGAGTTGAGTACTTTTCTTTTATACTTATATTGCTGACTAATTCTACTGGTATTTTATATTTATTGCTGACTAATTCCATCGTATTTCTCAACAAAGGATGTGCTAACATTATATTTTGCTGTTGACTCCAACGTTATAAAGCACTGTAATTTTCATGGAATATCGTGTTAGTGTAATTTTATTTTATGTTTATTGCTGGCAAATTCCTCTGGTATTTTATATTTATTGCCGACTAATTCTACTCGTATTTCTCGATAAAGGATGAGCTAACATAATTTTCTGCTGTAGATTCCAACATTATTAAGTACTTAATATTTCGCGGAATATCGAGTTAGAGTATTTTTATGTTTGTTTTTTTGTTTTTGTTTTTTACATTTATTGCCGACTAATTCCACTGGTATTTTATATTTATTGCTAACTAATTCCAATCGTATTTCTCGACAATAGATGTGCTAACTTTGTTTATTGCTGTTCATTTCAACGTTATTAAGTACTGTACTTTATATTTCGTGGAATACCGAGTTTGTGTAATTTTCTCTACTATCAAGAATTTACTGAGCAGGACTGGCCTCCAAAAGTCTGTCCGCCCTTTTTCTGTCATGAGACTTTTCTTTCTTTTTTTTTTTTTCTGTGACGTCCAAAATGGACGTCTTTCACTGGCTGAGCTACTGACACTGAAAGCTAGTTTGTCATAAATGTGGTCGTCCGATTCTTAGAATGATCAAACTCCTGACATTATACAGGTATGTTGGAATGTAGTGCAATGACGTGTGAATATTGGTTCACGCTAGATTGATCGTGTTTCCATTCCTTCCCGCGAAATAAGGTGTGCTAACGTTATTTACTGTCTCGGAAACGGAAGTGCTCAAGTACATCGCTCTATTTCTCCTCTCGTAATGATCCGGAACTTATGTGACGATAGTTTCGCAATGGCTACATCATGTGATAAAATTAGGTTGTTGTCCTGCATTTGTACTGTATAATTTTTTATTCATTTTACAACTCAGCTTTGCTAGAAATAGAATTATTTACTAGAACACGAGTTTAATTCTTTCGGGTT
The DNA here is from genome assembly GCA_946902985.2 of Meconema thalassinum. Taxonomy (NCBI): domain Eukaryota; kingdom Metazoa; phylum Arthropoda; class Insecta; order Orthoptera; family Tettigoniidae; genus Meconema; species Meconema thalassinum. Next base: position 545,640,257 of record OX336391.1, read on the forward strand.
CATGCCATTTCAATGACTAAGTCTGGATATTTTTTGTTTTTGTTTGTTTGCTTAGCATAAAACAACAATATATAACTAACTATTTAATTTCAACTTAAACTTTTTAACTTCAACATTTTGACTTTAATTTTCTGACTATAACTTTCATCTTTAGCCTATTTTTAGCCTACTTTTCACATTTTGCAAAAATGAGGAAAAAGTATACTTATGAGATCGATCCGGGAAAATGTCTGTCTGTCTGTCTATCTGTCTGTGTGTCCCCCCTTTCAACTCCTAAACGGCTACAGCAATCGAAACAAAATTTGGTAGGAGTAAAGATCTATAGCTGAATATCTCACGGCCATATTTGAAAATGATGTCAGTGCTACCAACTGCTGAAAAATCGCAGTTGAAATTTGAGTTCCATGGTGGATATCTTGGAAGCTATGAATAGGAGCTTTTTCAAAATTGGCAAACGTATAGACAATAATATTTCAGTTTAATTTCCAGGAGGCAATACATGGCAGTGTTGCCAAAATGATTCTAAGCCTGCTGATAGGTCCAATTTTTAAATGTATATAACATCTACACTATCAATTGGAATTCAACCAAATTTCGTATGTGCTATGTGTACATAACAAGATATGACTGAGCGTATTCTTAAGGGCCAACAGGGCTGCCAACTGTTAATAAATGCTCTCAATTTCATTTATCCAAATACCAAAATATCAGAAAGTATGCAAGCCGACAGCTTTAAACTATGCACACGTATAGTACCTGGCATTCTATATTAATTTGGAGTAACTCATATACGTCAGTGCTACCAACGTGATTCTATGCCTGCTGAGAGGCCCAACTTTAAATACATGTAACTTCCATACTATCATTTGGATTTCTACCAAATTTCATATGTGCTATGTGTACCATAACAGATATGACTATGCGTCTTCTTAAGAGCAACCAGGGCAGCCAACTGTTAATAAATGCTGTCTGTATTTTTGTTACCCTAATATCAATATATCAGAAAGTAAGCAAGCCAATAGCTCTAAACTTTGCACACATATAGTAGGCCCTACCTGGCATTCTAGATTAATTTGGAGTAACTAATATACATCAGTGCTGCCAACAAGATTCTAAGCCTGCTGATAGGTCCAATTGTAAAATGCATGTACCTTCTATTTCATTCAAAATTGGCACAACAATAGATCATATTATTTCAGATCATTTCTGACCAACAGATGCATGACATTGTTGCCAACATGATTTTACGCGCGCAGTTAGATCCAATGTTTTACTGCATGTAACGTCCATGTTATCCATTGGACTTCAACCAAATTTTGTATTCTTTACCTTAAGAGATAGAACTAAGAATCTATTCAGTCACCAGGGCTGCCAACTGTAGTGCTCTATTAGGCTACATTATGCCTGGTATACTGTATTTTGAACAAATTAGAAATGTTGATATTACCAACTTATTTCCGTCATTATTCTAGATAGATCCGTTTATCATTGGCATGAATCTTAAATTTTAAGAAAAGTAGGCTCTTTAGTTCGTCACGGAACTTCTTGTTATTTATGAACCAAGTAGTTCCATGAAGAACTATACAGCCTATTTTCATATATCGTACTTATGTTAATTGCCTCTATCAACATACACAATTTTATTTTGATTGCTGTAATAGATTCGTAGATATTGAGAACCATCTAAATATTTCGGCTGGTCGCCATGTTGGCTTTTTATATATGTAGGCCATGGAGTTCTGTACTATTCGATGACGATATTTGCGTAGGTTCATTATTCAAACGTTCACTTCGATCGCATGATTAATACACAATAAATAAAAGATTAATTTTAAAATTGCGCACAGCCGCCATCTTGAGGTTATGTGAACAATTTAACTAAATTAGATGCCTGTGCATTACAATGTGTATGAACATTTACTGTACCATATTTCACTGCGCTCGGGTGGTTAAATCGCGAGAAAAATCTATTAAAGTATTTCACCTTCGCTTGGCCGCCATGTTTTTGTGATTTTCTTTTTTTGCATAAATATGTTCTTTCATATACTGTATGTGCTTTCATAGCACAAAAGGATTTTGTGAAATTCGAAAGAGAAATGTAGAAAAAGAATAATTAAATACTAGCCTGCAGCTGAGGAGTGGGCGTGGCATCATATGACAGCTGTCACAATGTTTCTTGTTTACTCAGAAAAATGATGTGAATCTGGACTGTGGTGCCATTTCTTGAGCATTCCAGGTATCACTTGAATATGTAATTGTTCTTTCTGTTCTGTGATCATAAGCTCTTTGGAGTCGTTTGTAAACAAGCTTGTCAGAAGCGTGCTCTGTTTTCTGTGGTGTTATTTCTGTTATACTGAGTGTTCAATCATGCCTAAAGTCAGAGGTTAAACTGCACTCAAACGGAAAACAAAAGAAATGCTTACTAGCAGGTGGTCTAAAAACCACGCAGAAGAAACACCCACATGTGAGATGGAAGCAAATATTTCGATGGGATCAGAAGAACCTGAATATGAAGGCCGGTATATGTTTGTTGACGAGCGACGAATGAAACAAAAGGCAAAACGGTGCTTGGAATTCGAAAAACGAGGACGACATGCATCAAGATTGACGGCCATACACACTGAGGAAGCTCGAAAGAGAAAAGAAGGAATAACATACAGCCTATGTAGATTTTAGAGCAAGGATCGGCGGACGATTGTGTTGTGTAACTTTGACTACGTTTATCTTTATTTTGTGAAATTGAACATTCAAATATAACGTTTTCCTAGTAATAAATATTCTGAATTTGATGATTTTTTTGGAGATAACCCCTACTAACTGTGTTAACAGTATTGTGTATAATTTTTTATAAAGTATTGAGATACGAAAATATTGATAACTGTATGTTTTAATTATTCCGATAAGAAGATTCAAAATTTTGAAAATTAGTTCAAAGGTCACCACATAAGATATCCAAAAAAACTTACACAAAACTGTTTGGCTATATTATGAGATACAGTCTTAATTTTTTCAAGCACATTAAAGTAAATTTACTATAAGAAGATGATTTTCGAAAAACCCTTAAAATTAAATAAAAAATATTTTTCTCAAAAACGGTTCGATCAATTGTGTTGTCCGTTTGTAATTGTATTTAATACTACTCTCAAATTATATGTTTGAAATTTGAGACCAAATGATAAATTAGGGAAAAGGTTTCATTTTTTTTACCAGACCATCCCCTTAAGGGGGTCAAGGGGTACTCTAGAATTTTTTTCATGCGATTTACACGTGTGGGTGTGGTACTGTAGGTCTGTTATATCCCTAAGTCTATATTGTTTTATTATAATAATAATTATTATTATTATTATTCTGGAGAAAGAAGACCACAACAGCAGGGATTAAGGAAACAAAGACGGATATGGAAAGATTGAACATCTCAGAAGACCAACTGTTAGACAGAAATAGATTTAGGAACATACTGAATAATTTGGAAGGGATTCTAGCCGCAAGAAGACCTAAGAAGGCCGGAAGAGCCTGGACGGAAGAACAGCGAAAACAGGCCAGCGAACGCATGAAGGGAGTATTGGGTGCAGAGAAAATTTCGCACCAAGAAAAAGAAATGAAGTTGTAGCGTGATCGTAAGTGGTCCATTCACGTGTAGAAAAAAAAAATATATATACACACATCAAAAAAAGTTTTGCATCACCTCGGTTCCCAGATCTCCGGCATATAGACGTTGACTGTGTATATTGTATCAAAGATACAGTCCCTTTGACTGTTCATAGATGTCACTAAAACTGCTCAAAGATGTAAACAACCATGCATGAGCAGGGCCTATTAGACGGAGGGGGTACGACAGCCGATCAGTTCCAGTCATTCCACCAGGACGAAGGTACGCTGCTCATGTTGTCTGTAGTTCTACCATGCCTAGAAGGTCAATACCGCAGTTCGATCGCGTCCGCATTGTTACTTTGTGTCAAGAAGGGCTCTCAACAAGGGAAGTTTCCAGGCGTCTCAGAGTGAACCAAAGCGATGTTGTTCGGACATGGAGGAGGTACAGAGATACAGGAACTGTCGATGACAGGCCTCGCTCAGGCCGCCCAAGGGCTACTACTGTAGTGGATGACCGCTACTTACGGATTGCCGCTCGGAGGAACCCTGACAGCAATGCCACCATGTTGAATAATGCGTTTCGTTCAGCCACAGGACGTCGTGTTTCAACTCAAACTGTGCGCAATAGGCTGCATGATGCGCAACTTCACTCCCAACGTCCATGGCGAGGTCCAGCTTTGCAACCCCGACACCATGCAGCGCGGTACAGATGGGCCCAACAACATGCTGAATGGACCCCACAGAATTGGCATCACGTTCTCTTCACCGATGAGTGTCGTATATGCCTTCAACCAGACAATCGTCGGAGACGTGTTTGGAGGCACCCTGGTCAGGCTGAACGTCTTAGACACACTGTCCAGCGAGTGCAGCAAGGTGGTGGTTCCCTGATGTTTTGGGGTGGCATTATGTGGGGCCGACGTACGCCACTGGTGGTCATGGAAGGCTCCGAAACGGCTTTACGATACCTGAATGACATCCTCCGACCCATAGTGCACCCATATCGGCAGAATATTGGAGAGGCATTTGTCTTCATGGACGACAATTCTCGACCTCATCGTGCACATCTTGTGAATGCGTTCCTTCAAGATAACGACATCGCTCGACTACAGTGGCCAGCATGTTCGCCAGACATGAACCCTATCGAACATGCCTGGGATATGTTGAAAAGGGCTGTTTATGGACGTCTTGACCCACCAACCACTCTGAGAGATTTACGCCGAATTGTCGTTGAGGAGTGGGACAATTTGGACCAACAGTGTCTTGATGAACTTGTGGATAGTATGCCACGACGAATACAGGCATGCATCAATGCAAGAGGACGTGCTACTGGGTATTAGAGGTAGTGGTGTGTACTGCAATCTGGACCACAAATGCTGAAAGTCTAGCTGTATGATGGTACAACATGCAATGTGTGGGTCTCATGAGCAATAAAACGAGCTGAAATGTTGTTTGTGTTGATCTCTATTCCCTTTGTATTTAAAGGTTCCGGAACTCTTGGAACCGAGGTGATGCAAAACTTTTTTTGATGTGTGTATATAGGCCTATATATTATATTATGGCGTACAACGACGAAACAAAGCTGATTTTCAGCCTCTTGGTGTCAGAAACAAAACTCGGGGGCCCGCGTGTGATATGTCGTACGAAGGGACTTTTATAGGTCTACTAGCAACCCGCCCCGGGTTTGCCCGGGAAGGAACAGTTATGAATGCATTACGTGTAAGCCCTTCTTTTTGGATGTCAATGAAGTACGACCTATATCCGTTTTACGTCTCGGCATGATGGGTTAAAATCACTGACTGGACTATTAATTATATCATATTGGAGATGCATGTGCAAAGAATTTTGTCTCCTATATCAACACTGTTTATTAAAATTTCTCTCTCACTTTCCACCTCACTGCACTCGAATGATCTAATGTTTGGGGACTTCTATTAGAGGAACACTTGAGGCCAGGGGCGTATATAAGGGGGGTGCTGAGGGGGCTCCACCCCCCCCCCCCTTCCCCCTTCCGAAAAAGCCAATAAACATTAAGAAAGTGTTGTTTTGGTAAGAGCATAAATTAATTGTAAATTTGGTCGTACCCTAATCTTAACTTATTAGCTAAGTTATAAACAATATTAGGATTGAAATTAGACTAAGTCGTGGTGGCTGGCATTCTTGACTGCCGCCCCGGAGGTTCGAATTCGATTCCCGGCTCTGCCAAGAAATTATAATTCTAGACCGAGGGCTGGAACGGACTACACTCAGCCTTGTGAGGCAAAACTGTGAATTTTACAGTACGGTACTTTTGAGAAATAAACTATCAACTTGTGAAAAAAAAAACACTGTTTACTTATCTGATTAGTAAATTGACAAATACATTATTTAGATATTTTCTATTCATATTCTATAGATCGTAATAGAAAATGCATCTAGTAAAAAAAATTATTTGTGTGTTGTGTTTATTTTACAACTTTTTTTTTGTATTGATAGTAATTGTAGGCTATATAAATTTTGAATCTTATCTGAAATAAATACACAAGGTTATATGCTCTAAGATATTGATTGATATTTCTGAGTATTTTGCGGTGACAATCCACTGAGAATACTCACAATTTTCCAGGACAGCCATCCCCCGCCCCCGAAAAATAATTGTATATACGCCCCTGCCTGGGGCTGCCTATAATCCTAAGCCTGTGCAAGTACGAGGCAATATTTCTGTCCGGTTACTATTGTTGTCATGTTTGGTGTTAGGATTATTTATTTATTTATCGTATGGCTAGCAACTAGATGGTTTACAATATAATAAATGTATATATAAATAAGTAAATCATATGTACAATATATATATATATATCACTAGAACATTGGTTGTGTTCGCATTCACAACGAGATATCCAATAGTTGAAGCCAGTCCAGAAAGGGAGGTGCAGCAGAAACAATATCTTGTAGTGATCCAACATACTTCCTCAGCGGACATTCTTGAACAATATGCTCTACGGTTTGAAGAGCAGCTCCGCACTCACAAGCAGGAGAATCATGAAGTCCCCATTTATGTAGCATGGCGTTACATCTGGCGTGACCTGTTCTTAGGCGATTTAACTTTACCCACTGATTTCTCTTCAGGTTAAATCCTGGAAGTCTTATAGTAGGATCTAGAATACCTTGATGTTTCACAGGAGCAGACTTCCAGTTTTGGCGCCATTGTTCCGTAGAATTAATGTCAGGTATGTTATGCCATATTGGGTTCCTTGATCTAAGACTAGTGGAGGGAAGATCATTAAGAACTTCATGAATTGGGAGATCCTGTGGGTGATTTTGTTGATGTAGCTTTCTCAACTCACGTACTGTTGCTTCCTGCCGTTTTAGTTCTGGAGGTGATATGTTACTGATAGTGTGTAACCAGGGAGTTGGGGTGGATCTCAGTGTACCTGTTATGACCCTCATACTTTCATTCAGATGAACATCGATCTTTTTAGTATGAGCACTTCGGTGCCTCACTGGGGCACAATATTCTGCTACAGGATAAACCATGAAGAGGGCAGTCGTGCGTAGTGAAGTAGAATCAGCACCCTATGATGTGCCAGCCAATTTCTTCATGATATTGTTCCGCGATTTGAGTTTTTAGCCTGTGTATTCCAAGTGTTTCTTGAAGGTTAAGGAACGGTCCAAGGTGATGCCAAGATACTTAGGGCTGAAATTGTGCTTAACTCTTTGCTGGCAGAAGTTCACTTTCAGCTGTTGGTGGCCAATGCAGTTGCACAGATGAAATGCACACACTTCTGTCTTATTGGGATGGGATTAAATCTCCATTTTGTAAAATAAGCATGAATTAATTGCAAATCACTGGTAAGAATGATTTCTCCTTCCTCAAGCGAGGAGGTTTGTACAGCAATAGCTAAGTCGTCAGCATAGCTGAATTTGTTGCTGATATTGTCAGGCATGTCACTGGTGTATAAGTTGAAAAGCAATGGAGCTAATACTGAACCTTGAGGAAGACATTTTTTACTGAAAACGACTTGCTTGTCCTTTGTCCTATGGTGACCTTGAAATATCGACTTGTCGGCATATTCTTCAGGAGTGATGTTAGTTTTGGGCACGGTATATGTCTCTTAAGTTTAAGCAATAATCCGTCCATCCAGACCGTATCATATGCCGCTGTTAGGTCGACAAAAGCGACTGGTGTCTTTAACTTCTTCTGGAATCCTGCCTCGATGTAAGATGTTAATGCCAATACCTGTTCACAGCAGCTACGTTGGGTTCTGAAACCTGCCTGGTATGATGGAGTTATATTATTTATAATTCCCTGGATTCGATTCAGGATTAGACGTTCTAAGAGTTTGTAGCAAACACTGAGTAGGGCAATAGGTCGGTAGATTGAAGGGACATCTGCTGGTTTTCCAGGTTTGAGGATAGCCAAGGTGTGAGCCACTTTGAACTCTGGGGGAATGATCCCAGTATCCAGGATATCACTGAAGATGTTCTTGAGCCATGTTCTTGCAAATTTTCCGAGATATCTTATGAACTCTAGGAATATGCCGTCTAAGCCTGATGCCTTCCTCAATTTTAGCATTTTAATAGCTGACTCGATTTCTTTGTCACTGAATGAATTAGAGAGAGAAGGGTCATTTTGGAGGTTGGTGTTTATATTATAATAATATCGTATGGCCTCGGGTGCCTGGTACAAGCTTTGTTAATTGACACCCAGAGGGTAGCTTGCTTGTCGAATTTCGTCGTTCCTCTGAACGCTATGAAAGTCAAGGAGGTTAGATATCTAAACTCCTTGACACTACAGCGCTTTCAAGTAGAGAATGGAGTAACTTTGTGTTGGCGGAAAATCCCGAGATTAATTTTGCCATTGAGCATGGCCTACTGAATTCAAATGGGTTCTTTAACATGCCAACAACGTATGACATGAGTATCGTGATTTTTGTCGCCTTCAAAAATCACTTACCATGGCCAGGGGCGAACCTGCAATCTTGGGGTTGGTAGTCCGACACTATAACCACTCACCCACCGTGGCAAGCCAGGTGTTTATATTATTAAGCTCTCTTTCTGTTTGATTCTTCATGGCCATGTCTAATGGAATTTTATCAGCTCTCGATTTGATGTTTAGTGCCATATCCGCTGGTGTGATACCAGATTCCTCTTTACATACATTGGAAGCAGCTCCAAGTTTCCTCAGAAGAGACCATGCTTTCCTACTGGAGTGAGTGAAGCTCATTTGAGAAGTTAGGTCTTTCCACTTCTCCTTCCAACTTTCATTCAATTCTTCCAATATCTTTTTCCCCATTTCAGGATCACCCGTTTTTTGATAGTTCAAATATAAAGTTTGGGTGGATTTGTCCCAACATAGAATATGTTGTTTCCTGAATCCTCGGGGAATGTTCCGCCTAGCTGCGCCGATGACAACTCCTACAAATCTCTTGTAGTTCTCTGCCTTTGGTGGTATCCATCGTAAATTACAGTCCACCTCCGACCTGTCTTTGTCCCAGTTCGCCTTCTTAAAATTTCACCTTGGTTTATGAGTTGACCTGATAACTGGAATTTCTAGGCCAATATTGATGAGTGTGGGTCTATGTTGGCTTCTAGGAAATTTCTGAAGGACTTTCCTTGTATGGTCTAGCGGGAGTTTCCTTTCATCTGTGGAGACAAAGACCAGATCAGGATTGGTGTCAGATTGCCATCTAGAAGAGTGAAATGTCTTAGTTTCTTTAGCATTAAAGCTAAGATAAAGATCTTGGCTATCACATCCTGTAGCAAATTTTTCTCCATTTTCATCATTGTTTGAATAACCCCAAGTTGTATGACGACTGTTGAAGTCTCCTATGTAAATACATGGTGCGGTTAATGGAGGTAGTGGTGGGTTTGTCCAATTGGAGGAAGGTGGTTTGTAAACTGACATGATAGTAAGGTTATTTAGGTTGGCTGTAATTATTTCTATGTCATTGATTTTTTGACAGTCAACTTCTGAAAGATTGCAAAGGTTGTTTCTAGCATACATAGCTGATCCGTGGACAGGGGAGAAGAGTCTCGTTATCATTCGGTATCCTGCAACCTTACCCCCTCCTTTCCAAATCTTCTGTGGTATGAGTTTCTTGAACTGTTAAGATGTCGATTTTTAGGTCAGTAGCTAGTCTGCTAAGGTATTCACATTTATCATTTGACAGGTCTTCTGCGTTAATTTGGAGAATGCGAGCGCTGGTTCCAAACGTTCTAGTCAGTTGGCTGTGAGAAGTGCCTTTGGTATTCATCATTCTTATCTAATGTTGCCTTGATTGACCGTGAGAGATCTTAGATCTAGTTCGGTCGCCTGTTGTGTAGACTATTAGCCGTCCTTCATTAGCTGTCCGTTGCCCAGGAGACACCACGTGGAGGTTGTCTACACGTCGCACCCCGGTGTTAGGATGATGTTGCTTTTTAGTCGGCCTGCAACTGTTGGGAAGAATTCCTTTGTAATTGTGTCTTTTGAAGTTTCTTCCCATTTTCCTGCCATTCATTAATAGATTCTCCTCTGACGTGACTTGTTACTGTGATGATGGGTATTTCGTCATAGCAGATTTCCTTTATTTCACAGCCTCCTTTGCTATTTTATCAGCCAGCTCGTTGTCTTAACACATTTGAATTGTATACTCCAATTAATTATTTTGAGAGTAGCTGTAGTTTTCCTTATGTTCTCCATTAGTTGATTGTGGTTTTTCCAATCCGCAATGGAGCCGATTAATATTTTACTACCTGCGTTTATAATTGCTTGATTCTCTTCACCATCCTCTATCCTTGTAGTTTCTAAGAATTGCGGAGCTTTTAGTATGGCTAATTAATTAATCCACCTGATGTTCAATCATTGTCGTTGAGTTTAAATTTCAGATTGTTTATGAGTTGGTATGATATGTATATAGCTATGCATGTTCTCACTCCTTTTTCGCTTTTGCTTTCATCCGTGTAGATTTGCCATCGGATGTGTTCAGTTCCCTCTATTTTTGGATATCCGGTGCCTAGAAACTTTACTGGATGAAGCTAACTCACAGGTTTTTCTGGTTTATCTAATGCCATAATCCGTATAATAATAATTATAATAGCCCAGTTACATTTTAATTTACAGCCTGGTTCGTCCTTTGCAAGGAACCATCTGTACTGAGGTAAAATGTTTGCACTGCTCGGTTCCAAGCTCTGTGAACTTGCGGGATGAAGGGCAGAGGCAGGGAAGGCGCAGGCGAGAATTGAGAAGCCTGTCGACAGCCCGCCGTGTTACCTGACATTCTCGTCTATTCCAATACTACTAACATGGGTCTTTTCTGAAACCAGTGTGGCGTTGGGAATGAGTGACTGAGTCATCGACTAATGTATTTGCTTCTGTTACTACGCAAGGACCGAGAAACCTCATCACTCGTCACCACCACTACTCATAGTCTGCGATGCACATTCCTCGCAGGTCCACGCAGCTTAGACCCGAGCAGTAGATTACACTCTACAGAAACCTCACATTAGTGTACAGACCCTAGGGTGCAGCTGTGCATTTGACTTTGAGAGAGCTCAGTACTAGGCGACGGGTGTACTGCTCGAGTCCAAGCTCTATGAACTTGCGAGGTGAGGAGAAAGAGCAGGGAAGGGTCGGGCGAGAAGTGAAGGATCTGTCAACAGCCCACCGTGATATATGGTATTTCTTTCTATTCCAATACTGCTAACATTCGGCCGTTGCTCAAACCACTGTGGTGTTAGGAATGACTGAGTGAGTCACCGACCAATGTATTTGGTTCTGTACTATGCACGGACTGAGAGACCTCATCATCACTCGTCAACACCACTACTAAGAGTCCACGATGCACATTCCTCTCAGGTTCACGCAGCTTAGACTCGAGCAGTACAGCGGTGCGGGGAGTGGGACGAATACTTCCCTATCTAAGAGCATTGACGCGCATGACAGTAGGTTCTCACAATTGGACATAGACACGCTCAGCGTGGCAAATATTTTACGCTGCAGTAGTGTACCAGGGGAGTGGGATGGGGAAGTGCAGAGCTAACTGCCGGTAACTGTGCGTCCATTTCATGCCAGCGCTCTTTACGAGTCTCCTTAGTTTGCAGAAGTTTACATCTGAATCATCTTCGATTCTTGCTGAGGGATGAAGCGGAGCGTTTTCTCCAAGGAACTTCCTGACGATAGGGCATGTGCATCACAGAACTGCCTTCTGTAGTTCAACATATATCAGCAGATGCAAATTCAATGCTAATAGATAAATATTATTATTATTATTATTATTATTATTATTATTATTATTATTATTATTATGCCACGGTGGGTGAGTGGATAGCGTGTCGGTCTACTAACCCCATGATTGCAGGTTCGCCCCTGGCCGTGGTAAGTGATTTTTGAAAGGCGGCAAAAATACGATACGCATGTCATACCATGTTGGCATGTCAAATAACCCATTTGAATTCAGTAGGCCGAGTTCATAATGGCAAAATTAATCTCGGGAGTTTCCGCCAACACAAAGTTCCTCATTTCTCTACTAGAAACCGCTATAATGTACAAGGAGCTTAGATATCTATTATCTAACCTCCTTGACTTTCATATTGATTCAAGGAATTACGAAATTCGACATGCAAGCTACCCTCTGGGTGTCAAATTTCAAAGCTTGCACCAGGCACCCGAGGCCATACGATATTATTATTTTATTATTATTATTATTATTATTATTATTATTATTATTATTATTATTATATACCGACAGCAGTGGCTACGCCGGCTAAAGCGCAGCATTAGGTCATGGGGCCAAGCTCTCTGCTGACTCGGAAGACGCGTGGGTTCGAGCCCCAACGTCGGCCGTCCTTGAAATGGTTTTCCATGGTTTCCCCATTTCCAACACCAGGCAAATGCTGGGACGGTACCTTCTGATGGGCCACGGCCGCTTCCATCCACATTCTTGCCTAATTTCATTCATCTTCATCCATTCCATCTCTCCTCCCGACGCGCAGATCGCCCACGGGCGTCGACTAGAAAGACCTGCACTCGGCCACTCAGGAGACCATACGGAAAAAAAAATATATATATTATTATTATTATTATTACTGTATTATTATTATTATTATTATTATTATTATTATTATTATTATTATTATTATTATTATTATTATTATTATTAATGCACTATACGTATCCAATATCAGTGTTTATATACCATCCTCTTGCTCCTGCGAGAGAGGAATCCCAGATTACGGCTGGGGAGACGGATATCCCGTTGCGTTCATAACATCACCAGCACATGTGCCGCTGGTGCGGAGGTTAACACATTCGTTCTGAGAACTAACATGCGTGAATAGCATTCCTATGATTATGCTTCAGCGATATGATGTTGGAAATTGGCAGAGTGGGCCATGATGACTGTTCTGTGGGCAGTGTTGCCAACTACTCAATAACTACTCACAATTGACACACTAAATTATGCCATCTCATAATTTACTGGTTGCTTGTAAGATAAGATAAACACGAAGATCCCTGATGGGCGAGGGCCTCCTACCGGAGTGGTAGGGGTGGCTCAAATAGTCTCCCAAGAGGAGCCAGTTCTTGAGAGATGTCTTTCCTAAATACATATTGACACACATTAATACAAAATAAATTAACACTCATCCTTACTCCGGTATTTATATTGTCACACTATTACACTGTTCTGAATTTCCTTCCATAGCTTTCCATCCCTGGCATTTCTGGTCCACGTAACACCTGCCCCGAACCTAAATTCTTCCGACCATCTGCGACGGGGGCGTCCTCCGCTTCTCTTGCCAGCTCTTGGATCCCACATAGTCGTGGAGTAGGCCCATCTATCCTGGTCCATTCTGGATATTTGTCCACCCCAGCGCCATTTCAGTTGCCGAGCTCTTGTTGCTCTGTCCTCCAACCCACTTCTTTTTCTCAGATCCGTGTTACTGATTCTGTCGCTTAGCTTAACGCCTACTGTCGACCAAAGTATTATGTGTACTCGAGTTTGAAGGTTGTTTGTGACGTAACCAATATACCTACATAAAATCCAATAACATCATCATTTTCGTCGTTCTATTTTACGTGAGTTCATGTAGGTTTGGAATTTTTAGTTTATATTTTAATATTTTTTATCGCAGTTGGAACACAAAAAGTGCCCGTTTTTAAGGGTGTTTCAACCATGCGTCACATTTGAGAATTATTATCTCAAAAACCCGTCATCATATTGAATCCAAATTTTAACACAATATACACTGGAATGTCCTACAACAGGTTTATTAATTTTAAAATTTTTCGTGTCCAAGAAACAAAGTTGTTATCATTTTTGTAAGGTAACATTTTCTCGGCTTGGGGTGGTTGGAATATGTAGTTCTTAGTCGCGTTGTAATCCTTATACGTCAAAAAGTTATGCTGCATGACTTTAAAATACGTAAATTAATTCACTTATTTTATATCGGTTTGTATTTGAACGGGGATATAAGACCTCGCCTCGCTCGGCAGTGATGGGCTCCATCTCAGCAACGCTGTACAGCTTACCCCGGAGCGGCTAGCTGGTGAATCATGCCTTATTTCCACGAACAAATACAAACCTATATAAAATAAATGAATTAATTTACGTATTTCACAGTCATACAGCATAACTTCTTGATGTATAAGGATTACAACGCGACAAAGAACTATATTTTCCAACCACCCCGAGCGGAGAAAAAGTTACCTTACAAAAATGATAACATCTTTGTTTCTTGGATACATTTTTTTTTTAATTAATAAACTAGTTATACAACATTCCAATGTATATTGTGTTAAAATTTGCATTCGATCTGATTACGGGTTTTTGAGATAATAATTCTTAAATGTGACGCATGGTTGAAACACGCTTAAAAACGGGCACATTTTGTGTTCCAACTGCGATAAAAAAATATTAAAATATTAATTAAAAATTCCAAACCTACAAGAACTAACGTAAAATAGAACGACGAAAATGTTGATGGTATTGGATTTTATGTAGGTCTATTGGTTACTTCACGAACAACCTTCAAACTCGAGTGCACATAATACTTTGGTCGACAGTAGGATTCTCCTTTCCGTTTTCCGTTGACAGATCTGGAGCAGTCTTGTCTGACATTTACGAAATGACCAAGTTTGCTTGTAGCCAACTAAAAATATCTTAACCTTGAAATACATGTGACAGGCTATAATATATTAGCCCTTCAAGATACGAGAGTCGGCGGTCTAGGTTGGAACTATTCTTTGTTTACTTGTGACATACTGTCAGCCTGCTTGGTTGATAAGTACTACCCTGCCAGGGATTTGTTATGCTATGCGTGGATCGGGGCTGTTGTGTATACATTACGTCAGCTCGCCACGTTATGGCTGCTGCGGGCGGGTGAGGGGCATGAGGGAACGCATATTCAGTCATACAATGAGAACACACTGCACAGCGCATGACCCAGCACGAACCATGCACACACACGACATGCGATGGGGTTTCGCTGGCGACGACTGCACGTCTATCGCAGGCGTGTGGCCTTGTGGAGCAAATTAGTTCCGATTTCCGCCACTGGCAACAATTCGCTGGAAGGGTAGTAGAGTAACGTAGGTAGGAAATGACTCAGCTCCAGTAGACTCACGAGTCATCGTTCTCCTCACCGTTGTTACATGTGGTCCTGTTACTGCTCAGTTCTAACCTCCGTGGACCTGACAGGAATGTGGAGCGTTAACGTTCATGATGATAGATGAGCCGGCTTCACAGTCCGATCCTTGCGTAGTAACAGAACCAAATACATCGGTCGGTGACTCACTCACTCGTTCGCAACACCACAGTGGTGTGAGCAAAGATCCTATGTAAGCAGTATTGGAATAGACGGGAATACCAAGTAAAGTGGCGGGCTGTTGACAACCTTCTACTTCTCGCCTGCTCCTTCCCTGCCTCTGCTCTTCACCCCGCAAGTTCATAGAGCTTAGACGCGAGCATTACGATTAGCTGTGCTGTTTCGAAACAATTAGAAATGCACCATTCTTAATTTACCACTTTTTCTTTTCTTTTTGCTTTCACACTTCACAATATAACTTCTGTCTAACACAAGAAGTGCACGCAATGCTGCTTGACCTATGAGTAGACTGTACCCCGTCATCGCCTACTCTGTCTCTCGTCATCCCGCAAGACTCCCGCTGCTAGAAAAGACTAACGCTGGCACAGCCAAGATCACGGGCAATCGTATGTTGAAAGGCTAACCTGGTGTAAATCTTCCAAATTTCCCAGCTTCGTGTGTCATTAATGGAAAATGGAGTGAATTTAGAATACCACGGAAACCACTTCCAAGAAGGCTTAAGTGGGAATCGAACCCACCCACCTAACGAGAATGAGTGTACCCAGTTTCAACCCTCTGACCAGTGAAATTTATTGGCAGAGCCGAGAATAGAACCTGTACCTCCGGCGCGACAGCCAAGTGTGCTTGAGCTTGACAAAAGAAAACCTATCTGGCTAAGTGACTCAGCGGTAACATTCTCGCCTGCTGGGCCCAACCGTGGCACACATTCTCTTGGAGTGTGTGGACCTGGCCGATCTGCGAGGGCCTCTCAAACTGCCTAACACCCTCTCCCTTATTCTCCATGATAACGGGCCGTCAGTAGACCTCGTCCATCCGGTTCATGTGGGATAGTGGTTACTTTTTAAGTTTTAATGTAAGTTAATTCAGGTTAAGTCTGTTTTATGTTTGTTATTGCGTTCATCTATTTTATTGTGCACTATGCCTTATTTGTTTTATTGTTTCATACCATGCCCCCTTTACTATTTTCATTCAAATAAGGCATAATTGTTGGGGCTCACTGTCTGTTTTATATAAACCATTTTCGTTTCTTCGTTGGCAGTGAGCTGTTTTTATTTTCATCCTTTCATTTCATACCATTTCATTTCATTAGTGGCCGATAACCTAGATGTTAGGCCCCTTAAAGCAACAATTATCATCATCATCATCATCATCATGTTGTGCCGATGGTTGCAGGATAGAATCCTGGTGGTCAGATGGCATTTGAGGGTGCGGAAATGCAAGGGAGCCATGTCAGTAGATTTATTGGCACGTTTAAGATCCCCTTCTGGGCAAAATTCTGCAACTCCAGCGTCTCAAAAAGCCGCAGTAGTCAAGAGGGACGTAAAACCAATATTATTATTACTAAGAGAACCCCTCTGCTATTAATAATTATGTATTAGAAAGATAATTGTCTTATGACAATATACAGGATGTCTCTTATTAACGTTTAAAACTCTCTATAGTGACGTAGATGGCATTGAAACAAGTAATTTGATATAGGACACTTAGGGCTGCAAGTGGCCGGAAATACCTTAAAAGTCTACCACAACTGTTAAACATATGACGTCATCAGGTGACGGCTCAGCTCGAGTGGTCAAGCCCGTGCACTCTTACGCACACCAAAGCATCCAAAGTAAACGTTGTATGTCATATCACTCTGGCTCCGTGTTTGCGTGTGCGACTCGGGCCCGTGGGGTTCAAGGTTCGATCCCGGGGCCTATCCACCAGCTTTTCTTTTCTCTCTCTTCGCCTTCCAAGTGGAAGCAACGCTTTTATTTTTGCGCATGTATCACCGAACTTTCTTGTTGTTAAACATTACTTGGGTGTGCGTAAGAGTGCACGGGTCTGACCGCTTCAGCTGGGCCGTCACCTGATGACGTCATATGTTTAACAGTTGTGATTCACATTTAAGGTATTTCCGGACACTTGCGACCCTAAGTGTGTCCTATATCAAATTCCTTGTCTCAATGCCATCTACGTCACTATAGAGAGTTTTAAACGTTATTAAGATACACCCGGTATGTTGCAATGTACAAATATGGGTTCAGCATTGCAATACAGAAGTTATCAAACAATGGCTCACTCCATGTCAGAAACAACTGTCGCAGCTGTGTGCCCGTCATCAGTGATAATACATGTATTTAGTCATTGTCACACGGTAATGACCACAGCAACCTGACTACTTGATGCTCGCTGCGCCTCTCTGTGCTCGTGGGCCAGTCAATATTTCCGAGATCGGCTGCACACGAGCGGAAATTAGAACTGTTTCCATCAACAGGTACAGAGTGTTTCAGACATACAGTAGGCTATACTCACACTTATCCGTGCGCGGATTATCCGGTTTTCGGATTAACCGTGCACGTTTTCGCCTAATTGAGAATACAGTATACAGTGCAAAAATAGCTCTGTAATTGATACTGTACTGTAAATTGAATATATTTCAATTTATTTTTCATGCATATTTTTTCAGTTTAGTCCCGGTAGTTTTCGTGAAGCCTCCGTGGCTCAGGTGGCAGCATGCCGCCCTCCCACCGCTGGGTCCGTGGTTCAAATCCTGGTCACTCCATGTGAGATTTGTGCTGGACAAAGCGGAGGCAGACAGGTTCTTCTCCGTGTATTCCGGTTTTCCCTGTCACAAATTTAATTCCAGCAACACTCTCCACTATCATTTCATTTCATCTGTCATTCATTTAATTATTTCCCCCAAGGGAGTGCGTCAGGCTTCGGCAGCTGGCACAGTTCATATCCTCGCCGCTAGATAGGGGCTTCATTCATTCTATTCCATGACCCGGTCGGTCGACTGGAAGGAGGCTGTGGATTTTCATGTTCAGTTCCGGTATTTTTCGTACATAATAGAACTTTGATATAGTCAAGCAGTGGTCTCATGATTGGAAGAGTTTTGCTCCACAGGAGTGCCAGGACATGCCATCTGTCACATCTTAAGTACCTGGCTTTGATCTTCCTCGTCGCATATGGTCGAAATTAAACCGAATCAGGACCAATTCTGGTGTTCGTGCGGACTCTCTGTTCAAGTGGAACAGGTTACCCTCTCCATAGTGTGACGGAGGAGCCGATAGACAAACGGTGAAGCACATCATTCAGAACTGTCCTCTAAGAGCCTATGGTGGTAACATAATGGATTTTACCTCAGTGACTCCTGTATCAGTGTACTACATTTTGAATTTAGATGTTACATTATGAGACTATCTGTTCTTTTTTTCCCTCTCTTTTCAATATTGCATTAAGCTGTAATACGATGTTAGTGCGTACAATACCATACGATTAATAATAACAGTACATATTTTTGCAGAGTAGTCCCGATGGGGGTAAGTTATTTTTAGTACGGTTCTTTGTGACAGGTCGACGACCTCTTGCTTTGTCCAATCTTGTTTTCTAATAGCGAAGTGTAAGTTCCGTATGGAGATGGGGGTAGGCTTATTTCAAGCTTGTTGGAAGGCAAGTGCAGTCTCCATTCCATTGAGGGACCCGCTTCAATAGTCAACGGCTGTAGCCATACAGTAAGATACGGTACGTTGTGGTTCTACAGAGCACAATAATGCGGTTGACTTAAAATAATAGAAGGCAAGATGGATGACAGTAGGTTAACCAAGCAGATCTTCACATTCCTGTGGAACAAGAAGTCGACAACAACCTGGGTACAAGAAGTCAAAAAAGTATTTGGAAGGAAACAATATCAGAGAAGAAGATACACAGCATAGAGATATTTTTAGGCAAAAACTGCTAAAAATGGAAGCATTCCAAGGGAGGAGAGGAAAGAAATCCGGTTCAAAATGGTCCGAGGAATGGAAGATGATGATGATGATGATAATTGTTGATTTAAGGGGCCTAACATCGAGGTTATCGGTCCCTAGGAATGGAAGAGGAAACATAGTGAGATGGTGAAGGAATACTGGAGGAAGAAGAAGGTTATTATCCCGGATAATAGAGAGTATACTTTACAGAGGTGCGCAAATTATTGGAATCAAATCAAGTCACAAATCAGTCACAATTTTTAATTCAAATTATTTTATTGGCCATCCGCTGGTATCTTTCGTAACCCTACTTAGTAATGTTTCCTCCCTTATCGACTTACACCTCTTCCAATAAGGAATTGCGTCTGGAATCTTTCAGAATTGGATATTCCGAGGGATACCTGAGCTTGGCCCGTTTTCTATTTTTCCATTGACTTTGGAATATAAGGTCTACCCTTAAGTCAGGTGATTTCAATTCATGGTTCATGAATCTTTGATTAGTTCAAGAGCGGATCATCAGTGAAAACACTCCGAAACCCTCAACTTTAAATTAACACGAAGAGTAAAGTAATCAAAACAAAACGTGTGGCATTTTGCATTAGCAAAGCTCCTCTGTTAATGCAAATTTTAGAAAATCATTTTACGTTGAGATTCTTAAAAGAGAATATAATTATTATTCAAGATAAAGCGCACAAAGTGTGCATAGTGATGATAAATTGTCATTCACAAAATATCATTATGGATTTTCCCCGATTTGCACAAGAAATCTTATGGTATCTACTACATTGTACACCGCATAATTTACATACGCAGGATTCATCAGGGTCATGAAAGTATTCGGTATTGCACAGTTTATGGTGATACCCATGTACCGCCATCAAAATAACAAAGTGTTGCAAGTCTTGGTTAGTGTTCATCCTAGTCATCATGGCCTTCGTTGTGTAAAACTCGAGCCAGATTTCGTCCCTTTTCTGTATACTTTCCTGAATTAGTTTTTTCCAGGCGTCTGTGGATGGTAGCCCTCTCTCCATCCAAAGGTCCTCGATGAAGAAGGTCTTCCTGGCGAGTTCATATGCTAATCTAGATTAAGACTCTTGGTTAAACAGTGGAAGTAATTTAAGCGCCTTGCAAACATATTTAGTGCATTAACGCAGTGGCGGCCGGTAATAAGGTTGCAGCGTTGCACAACGACCAGATTTTTCATAGAGACAAAATATAGAAGTTTTGGAGGGAAAATATTATGCATTTTATATTTTTTCCTCTTAC
This sequence comes from Meconema thalassinum, assembly GCA_946902985.2. NCBI lineage: Eukaryota > Metazoa > Arthropoda > Insecta > Orthoptera > Tettigoniidae > Meconema > Meconema thalassinum. The sequence continues at coordinate 545,660,629 of OX336391.1, forward strand.
ATGGATAGGAATTGATAGATTTGTTCTTCAATAGTTCAGGAAATCTCATAGTCCTGTGAACTGCATTGAAAAAGCAGAGCGCGCGAACAGGGTAGGAGCGCTGGACGTGTGGTCGTTGCCCGCTCATTACAACCAGAAAGGAGTGGGGCGGGCGATGATACCCGAGTGGCTCCGTGAACTGCCGATACGACCGTCTTACTTCCTGTTCTTTATTACCCTCGTGTGTTAAGGTACGCTGATTTGTTCTCGTGAAGTTTTATATCGTTCTTCATCCATTTTATCCCGAGGTGAATGTGATTTTCTCGTGTGAATTTAATTAGTGTTTTGTGTTATTTGTGTTTTGTATTCAATCTAGGATGAATTCCAAAAGTAGTTTGCAAATTAAGACTTTTTCTCAGTGCACTGATGAAGAGAAACTTGAAATTAAACAACGTGGTAGACCATTGCCAGAGTTTTTTAAAAAAGTCCTCTCGGCACGCCGGAAGGCAGAGGTAGATTTCACCGGACAAACTTGGGGATAGGCGAAAATAGGCAGAATATGCAGGTTTTCGTAGAAGGATCAGACCTCATTTATTGCGAGAAAGTCTTGTTACGTGCCACCCCCTAGTGTCACTTTTGTTAACTGGATTACGGTGGGTAGAAAGCACAACACCAATTACTGCTTTAAAGAGAAGTTAGCTTTATTGCTTGCAGGAAGATACACTACTCATCAGCAAATACAAGCAATTGGAACCTTACTCCAGTTTCCTCAAGTCTCTTGCTTATGGAGAGCCCTTGCCCTCTTTCACTTGTCAACAGTTAATATTCTCGCTAATGAGTCTGGTGGCCTTGACAGAACTACATGCAACTCTCCCCTATGTACACTAATTACAGTTACTTACGAAAACACAGGCAGTCCCCTGTATGCTTCTCACTTTCTCGCTGTCAAGAGAAACGGCTTCACTAGGGGATTCGCAAGTCACCACACTTCTGTCGCTCACGATAAACGCTCGCACTAGCTCGTAAAAACACACAACACCACTGCTTGACAGGTCGCTCTTATATAGCAGGCCGGTGACTCAATAAATGCTTCTAGACCCATCCAGGGTTCACGGCTTCTCGAGGTTTCCTTCACTGGTTGAGTCACGAATATTCTGGACCATCCCTTTGTCCTAGTAGTCCTGTTGCATAAGGCGTACGCAATACACTGAGGCAGGGCACAGCCCAGCCCTGGGGCAGTTGTGACTCATGCGGCGAGCGATGACACAAACTCACAGCCGTAACATTATTTTATAATTGGAGTTTAATTAACTTTGTTTTTCGTCATTTTATGCATATTTTAAACATATTATTGTCTTATGGGGACGGTAACCTTCTTGTCATTTGGGGTCCATTTTTATACTTGTGGTCACACTGTCCTTATGCAAGATTTCGACACTGATGTGTAACTATGTAACGGTCTGTTACTTCTTCACGCAAAATTATATCTCCCGCAGAGATTTTGGTTGGTTCCTCAGTTTAGGGGCTGCGACAACGCGGTCATGTAAGCCCGACATACTTTGTGTGAGTGTAGAATCTGTCTGATAAACGGTGTGAATTGTGATGGCTGTATTAGTCTGTAATTCAGGTAAGGACTGCAGACGGTCAATTTGAAGCAGTAGTTCCTAATGTTGCTACCAGATACTACCGTCAACGACACCTAGCTGTGAACTTGGCTACTAGATGCCACCGCAACCAGCAACTCGCAACGAACGTTGGAACTTCCCCTCAAAAGGAAAGCATACTGAGGGATTTTTAGCGCTCTTAGAAAATTCGACGACTTCGACCGGCTTTGAACCCGCGACCTTGGGCATAGAAGTTCAGCATGCTACCAGTTACGTCACCGAAGCCGCTTCACACTTAGTCAGATGGAATCTGAATCTGATCTAGTAAAGTGCGTTGTCATGGCAACTTCGGATGGCTCATCCCTCATCAATTTAGTAGTGTTGCCATGGCAACCTCTGATAGCTCTTGGCATTTTCTTATAATTCCGAAATCATTTTTCTCATCCCTTGGCGCAATGGTGGGTCATATCAAAAATTATTTCAGACAAAAGTTTTAGGTAATTATTAGGGGAATATTGTCCATTTTGTACGGTTTTGATATTGTGCCTATTAAGAGAGATATGATTAATGTTTCCCGAAAAACCCACTTTTTCCCACCCCTTTGGTCAATGGTTGGTGCTATAAAAAAAACTCTTCAAACATAAATTTTTGGGCTTTATCCGACACATAGTATGAACTTTGAACGGATTCGATATTTCACATATTAAGAGGGTTATAGCAATATTTCACTTTTTCGAGAAAAAAAAACGCCCCCCATTTTCACCCCCTTTGACCGATTTAGCACAGTAACGAACTCGACCGAGATTTTATGGGTATACATATTCGGTAAAAAGTTCAAAGTGATTGGTGCAAAATTACGCCAGTTATCGTGTCCACAAAAACTGATATATATATATATTTATATTTATATATAATTTATGTATATATATATATATATACATAAATTATATATAAACTTTTGAACTGACGGTGGTTTTGGGGTCTGGGGGATGTGAAACGCGAAGATATGTCGAAATTTTCCGGAAGTCGAAACATGGTACCCATTGCAATAGTTAGCGTTCTAATGAAATCTACCTAATTGTCCAAAATGTTCAAACAGGAAAGAGGCAGTTTAGGAGAATTTTCAAGAAAGATGTATATAACAATCATGACTGGCTGTGTGGGTGTGAAGATAGGAACGCATTGTTTTGTTTTCCATGTTTACTATTTGGCGGCGAACAAGCGTGGACGAAATCGGGAGTTACTGATATGAATCATTTGAGTTCAAGCATTAAGAAACACGAGTCCTCAGGTATTCATTTAAGAAATGTGCTGAAGCTAGCGCTCTTCGGCAAGGTAAGTGTAGCTTCGCAGTGGACAGTGCATACAGGAGGAAAATAGCAGCAGAAAATGAGAAAGTGAAGTACAATAGGTACGTCCTGAATATACTAATAAATTGCGTTAGATTTTGAGCGTATTTGAGAGGTCACGATGAAACTCAAACATCATCAAATCCAGGAATTTATAGGGGATTAATTAATTTTAGTGCAGAACTAGATGTTGCTTTGAAGTCTCATTTAAAGAAGGCCACGGTCTTTAAGGGGACATCTAAAACCATTCAGAATGAGCTGCTTCAATTGATGCTAGATGTGTGCCACGAAGAAATTGCAAAGCAAATGAAAGATGCAAATTTCTTGGCTGTAATAGCTGACGAAACCAGTGATGTGTCTAACATTTTTCAAATGGCCATTGTTTATCGCTATGTGGTGAAGGGTAAGCCGGTGGAAAGATTTCGGGGTTTTATTTCTCCTCAACACCATGACGCCAAAACATTAGCTTCTTGTTTGCTTGAAGAAATGCGAAAACATAAATTAGATTCTCCAGAAAATTAATGGAAATTAATTGCACAGACTTTCGATGGGTGTTCGGTTATGTCTGGTTCTTCTGGAGGTGTACAGGCTATAATGAAAACCACATTTCCAAATGCAGAATACGTGCAATGTTATGCTCACCGAGTAGATCTGGTAATGGGTAAGGCTGCTTCTGTCAACAGAAACGTGAGAATTTTCTTTTCAAATTTACAGGGTATTTGTACATTTTTTTCTGTTAGTCCCCAACGTACTGCGGTACTTGATTCAGTGGTGAAGAGACGGTTACCTCGAGCTAACAATACTCGTTGGAACTTTTTATCTAGAAGTGTAAATACCGTTCTTGACCATAAGAAAGATATTATTCAGTGTATGAACGAGATTCTGGACAGTGACGAGATCAAGAACTCCAGCTCAATAAATCAGGCTGCTGGTCATAAGAAAATTCTAATCAGTCATGATTTCAGTTACTGGCTTTCCTTTTTCAGCAAAATAATGCCACTTGTTGAAATGTTATTTAGTCGACTCCAGAGAAGAGAAATTGATCCTTGTTCTGCCCAGAGGGCAATTTCTCAGTTCGAAGATAACATAAAACTCATTCGGGAACAAATTGATGTTGATTCAAGCGCAGAACCTACCGTGACTTCTTCGAAAAGGAGGAAGACTGACAACACTGAATGGAAGAGGGAGGCAAAGGAAGTGTGTGACGTGATCGTGTGCGAAGCCAAAGCCCGATTCTCTTTCTCAGGACATCTTGTTGCATCAAATTTGTTTGCGCCAGATATGTTTCCAAAGTACGCATCAAAATTTCCTGAAGAAACAGTGAAAACAGTGTGCACGATTTATAACTTTTTTGACAGGATTAAACTTTCTCATGAACTGTCTTCTATCTACTCGGCAGAAGAATTCAGATGTGTGTCAGGGGCTGTGAGTTTATTAGATTTTGTTCTGCGAAATAATTTGGAAAATACATTCAGTGAATCATCGAGACTACTGAAATTGATTCTAACTGTGCCTATGACGTCAGTGGAAGCTGAAAGATGTTTCTCTACATTGAAGAGGATTAAAACATTCCTAAGAAACTCCATGTCTCAAGAGAGAGCATTGGCGATGCTCTCCATTGAAAAGGACCTCATCATGGAAATTCCAGACTTCAATCAGCGCGTAATAGACAAGTTCGCTGCAACAAAAGACAGGAGAATGGACTTCCTGTTTAAATAATGTGAGTAAGAGATTATTTCTAATTGTTACCAATTCTTAATATTGTCTTTGAATTATATTTATATAATACCGTACGTTTTTTTTAAATTGATTGCTTATTTTGTGACTGTTAGCGGATCCTCTATGCTATTGTGCTTCTGCCTTCACAATCGAAAATAGACTTGTTTCCAAGAAATGTTGTCCACCGGTTCTATCCAATTCAGGCCTTTTCTCGCTTTCTATACAGCCCTCAGAACTCTCTGATAGCCCCCGTACGGTTCATATTACCGACGTCCTGATAAAGGCTTACAGCTCCATGACCTCCAATCAGGGAAATGGATGTATACCGCAATTATTACCTGATGGCACATACGTACAGGCCGGACGTTTGTTTTAGACGAGTGAAAAATCTTAATGGAAGCCCGGAGGCGAGTTACTACAGTACCTGTGTTGTTATCACCTGCCTCAAGCGGTCCGATGATTGACAATGCTCTTTCACACTACTCCTGAAGTACAGTCATTGGCAAATATAATGGTGTTCTGTTCGTAACTATGAAACTTATACTTCCGCGTCACACAATACTTCGGCGTGGACTGTACTGTCTGCTAAGTCTGGAATTCCATTACATCAGATCGGTGGTGACAAGTGTGAAGCGATAGGGTGAGAGAGTGAGTGTGTGTAGGCTCACCCGCCGGCTTCAAGGTCAAGGGCAATCGTCTAAAACAAACGTCCGGCCTGTACGGAAAGAGTTTCGTATGCGGGCGAGTCCACGTGCTGCAGCGGGAGAGAGAGGGGAGAGACGTTCACTTCGCTCATTGCTAAGGGAATATTACTATCGACTCCTACTGTAACTGTCACGTTTGAATTTTATTTGTATAATATGTTTTTATTTCATTTGATTGCTTATTGTGTGAAGTCAGTGCCTCCCATGAGCACAGCAGCAATGGCCCCCTCCACTACCTTCCTTCTCCTCACCCGCGAGTTCGCACAGGTTTGCGCCATCGGGTATTAATTGCTGTCTAAATGAGAATGCCCGTGTCTGAATCGCTCCAGAGAGAGAGAGAAAGAGCAAGCATATTGCATTATATTGTCGGAGTATATTCTTCTATAGTTTTTGCGGAGAAATATTTATACTATGGATTAGCTGTTCAATTCTGAAGACAAGCAATCACCTCTACAGCACTCCTGGCTGGACACATTTGTTTTGTCCGTGAATGATATCCAAGGTCTCGTTTGAACACAGCTGCTATCTGCCTCTAGCTGACGTGTGGTGAGCAGTTGATTTGTCGTCACCTCCCGTTGCGTCATCAGAGGCTGCTCTGGTCCTGAGACGCAGGCTGCATTGAGGAAGAGTTCCGAGAATAATACCAAACCTTGCAAACAATGGAATTTGCCCCTACTGAACTAGTATTTTCTTACAGGCTGATCAATCTGAAGCAAAATAAGTTACTTATAAAGTTTAGTGAATATCATAATTAGGGTAACTAGCAGCCGATACTAAGCTACGTTTGAACCGCAGCTTGTATATGATTTTCACTTACATACGATCACAAAGGATATGGTGATTGATACACCTATGAGCAGTGAATGAGATAAGGGTGTAAGGGTAGCATACCCACCTCTCGCCCGGAGGCCCCGGGCACGATTCCCGGCTCCGTCAAGGGCTGCCTCATGAGGGTAGTAGCGGTCGCTTGTTAGGCCAAGGCTTTAATGGCTCTAGTGCCACGGTATTTTAGTGAATGAGCTAACAGTCTACTACTCAACAAATAATAATAATAAGTCCTGAGCTTGAATTTACGTGCGGAAATGTGTGGGTAGACCTCTATTAACCAACATTGAAAAAATCATTAACATTTTAAATACGTTGTAGTGAATCATTATTTCGATAATATACTTCATTTTGAATTATTTTACTGAAGTAATTTTGTATTCAGGCTTAGTAAAAAAATGCTGTTAATTATTAAGGATTCTCTAGACAGATCTATTTGCTCCTTTGTTATAATAATAATGCTATTGATTGGACGTCCCTTTTAACTACTGCGGCTTTTAGAGACGCCGGAGTGCCGGAATTTTGCCCCGAAGGTTATCTTTAACATGCCAGTAAATATACTGACACGGCTCCCTCGCATTTGCTCACCCTCAAATGCCAACTGACTGCACCAGGATTCGATCCTGCAACCTTGGGCACAGCACGTGAGAACATTACCGTTGCGCCACGCATCCCGTCGTTCCTTAGTCTATTATTTTGATGGTAATATGGATTTACCTTTAGTTTAAAAAACGTAGTCTGATATATTCTGTAATTGCATGCTGGGTTATATACAGTAGGGTCTATGTGTTGAGCTCCCAAAGGAATAGGAATTCTGGATACGTGTTTAAGTGAAAGGAAAGAACGGGAGAACGTTATTACCTGGAATACGAGGACTGCGACATTCGTAACGAATGAGCTACGACTGTTAAATCAGACGTGTGTAACACATGCATCTCAAGTCGTCTTTTACACCATCGCCCCCTTCCACCCGCCAAAATAGTGCAACGCCCAGAAATAATATATACCAGCCGCCACTGGCATTAAGCCGTGAAATTATAAATGTAATTTTGGGAAACTGGCGTCGAGTCTAATAATTTACACACCTCTGTATATGCACTAACAATATGAGTGACTATGGCGGTAAAATGACTTAGTTTTCAACGCCATATAGGAAGCATAGTTGTTGTTGATTTGTGTCCAGGGGCTGATCGATATTCATTCATTTACTTTATTTTCAAATGGGGGTAATTTACCCGGGACGTTCCAACTAATTAGGTTAAACCCAAACAATCCTGACAGCTCATGCCAATGGGTTTGGGAAGAGAGTGGGGGTAGGCAACCTCTCCTGAAATTTTGGTTAACCCATGAGTTGACAGACAGCTACGTACACCTGGATCCCTTGGAGTTTCCGTAGACATACGTGACATTTTATCCATGTACAGTGAAACCTCTATTAAGAGACCAATGACGGTTCCATGGAAAACTGGTCTTTTAGAGGGGTGGTCTCTTAATAGGGGTAGGCGTTACAAATAATTTTATACTGCATTATTAATAAAGTACAGTTGGAACACAGACTTGATTACAATTTATCTGTATTGGTTCACATTTAGTGCAAATTAAATACAATTAGTTATTTTCTGAGCTCTGTCATTTAAAAAAGTCACGAATTGATCTCTGTTTCAGATTAGCACATCGTTGTTTTTAAACAATTTCACTTTCTAAAATATCTCTGAGTGAGTTCGAAAGTCCATTAATTGGTTCTGGGTTCGAACAATCTTCTAGGAGAGCCGTTTTTTGTATTTTGTATACGTTACATAACACCTTTTCTAATGACATTGTATGCTGATGCCAACAGAACCATTGTTTACATCATTACCCTAATCACCATCTCCAATGGGAAGGCAGACGAGAATTGGTCTTTTGAAAGAGGTCAGACTGAGAAAATGCCTGGTCTTTGGTCGGGGAGAGGGGTGGTCCTTAAATAGAGGTAACAAATACATTGACCTTATGAGGTTTTAAATCGGTTTCAAGAAAAATCGGTCTTTAAGAGGGGGTGGTCTTTTAATAGGGGTGGTCTTTTAGAGAGGTTTCACTGTACAGTCAAAGAAGTAGAGGATTGCAAGTTATAGGAAACTCTAAATGTTGTAAGTTTGAGTTGTCACAACGGGGCCAAAATTGGAGGTGTTCCAAAACCAGTTGCCAGTGACCATTAGTTTTGTAAGTGTGATAATGTTTTGTAAAGTTATTTTGCCTTGTATATATTTGGATCCGATGATGTTAACGAGTGACTGGTATGTTTCAGCTCTAGTATCACAATCTCAGGGCATATAATATGAGAAAACAGGGATAAAAATCTTAAAATCAAAACCTTCACAGGCACTTCGTTGAGGAGCTACAAAACTTTGAACATTATATCACGTGGAGAGTTTACAATTGAGTCCCTCGATACGAAAGCTCCGATAGTTCCTTCCAGTCACGTACAGCACGTTCCAACACGTTCCATACGGATTGTGAGAATGACTTGCTAGACAACTCCACATAAATAAAATTATTCAGTCGTAGGCTACGGCTTTATAAGTGGCACTATTAATTTCTGAGTGTATGGGGCCAATCTACCACGTTTGACAAGAAAAACGCATCGCTGTAGAAACGAGAATAAGAAATACGACAACAACAAGCAGGCAATATGCAGCTAAATAGGGTATTTCCCGTACTAAATCAATTTGATGTATTGATTTAAAATAGTTATTAAGGGGAGCGTGATGGTGCGGTGGCTTAGCTGCTCGTTTTTCACCCGGACGGCCAGAGGTCGAATTCCGATGACAACTCTGTAGAATTTTCACCCGAAAAATCACGTGGCGTCAGCAAGTGCATCCGGTCTTAAATCCCCGGCCAAAACCGGCGACCCCAATCAATTGGGATAAGCCGGAGAAAGTTTTTAATTTAAATAGGTATTAAGTTTATAAGATTATTGTTGTTGTTGTTGTGATTGTTTGGGCCTTCAGTGATTTGACCGGTTTTATGCAGCCCTCCGTGCCTCCTTGCCTTAAGTTAATCTTTTCATCTCCTCACAGCTACCACATCCTACATCCGAGGCAATCTGTTTAACATGTTCTAACCTTGGTCTACCCTTACAGTTCTTATCCTCAATAGGGGCCGATAACCTAGATATTAGGCCCCTTAAAACAACACAATCAATTTTCATGTTTTATTCTGGCCCTTTTTTTCTTTTTTCCCAAAAAATTCTCCTATACACACTATGCTTCCTCTTTCTCTCGTGACGACTTCTTTCTTGGTTGTCTCTCTTTGGGAGTTCGCTCAAACTTCTGTTGTCTAAGTTTATCTCTGTATGTGCTCCTGTCTGACATGTCTTCTGTAGAGTTGTTTAGTTTCTTGAGGTATTATTATTATTATTATTATAATTATTAGGTATGAATCCTGCACAGTGTTAAGTCCGGAAGCATGTAATCTGTCTTTTAAAGATATCCCCACGGTTTCTCACGAAAAACTAAAAAGGCATTATTATTATTATTATTATTGTTTTATACAGTACATATAATACATATCTGGTGCAATACAACGTAACTATACGGGCTTCAGTGAACCAAAGTATAGTTACTGAAAGAGCATCTTTTAATCTGGAATTTTGCTACCCATGAACTTCCGAATGATTCTGGTTGTTGATAGAACTACTGCCTTCTGCAATAGTTTGTACAGCCGAGTATCCAAATCTAGTTCTATAAAGCCTTGGAGCAAGGTACTTGGGATCACACCCGTACTTGAGACAATGATAGGTATGGTCTTTACCCGCTTCTACATGCCATTGTATTTTGATTGGTTCGACCAACTCGCTGTATTTGCTGATCTTTTCTATGTGTTTTGACTGGACATTCTTGTTGTTAGGAATCGCAACATCAATCAAGGTACTGTAGTTTGCTTGGTTTTCTTGTTGACAACCACCAGATCCGGCCTGTTGTGTGATACCGATTGATCAGTCAAAATAGTTCGGTCCCAATACAGCTTGTATTCATTGTTTTCAAGAACACACTCTGGCTGATATTGGTGGTACGGAACTTTCTTTCCTTTCAGAAGCTGAAACTTATCAGCCAACTCCTGGTGCAAGATTTTAGCAACTGCATCATGCCTTTGTTTGTGCTCCGTCGCCAGGAAATATCTACATGCAGATGTAATATGCTGTATTGTTCCTGACTGTTGACATCCGTAGCGGCACTTACCATCTGGTACAGCGGGATCTTTTACAATGAACTTGAAATAGTTCCTTGTAGGGATGACTTGGTCTTGAATTGCTAGCATAAAACCTTCAGTTTCTGGTAAGATCTGTCCTGAAGTAAGCCAGTAGTTTGACGCAGTTATATCAACATTTGCTTGACTCACCTCATTTGGATGTCTTCCGTGCAAAGGTTTTGCTTTCCATGCTTCCATCTTCTGAAGGTCAGTATGTAGGTGGTGTTGAATCTTTTGTTGACACAAGACCAGTGGCGTTGATCTGTCCGCCTCACTGATGGCTCTGTGAAGTACTGATGACCTCGCTTCTGCGTAAAAGTACTCCCTAAGGCTGACTATCTGTCGTTTCATCTGGTTATCAAAGTCAACGAGCCCACGTCCAGCTAGGCTTCTGGGTAGAGTCAATCGCTCTATTGAAGATCGTGGGTGGTGTTTCCTTCCTTTTGTGAGCATCGTTCTCATTTTTCGCTCAAGTACTTCGATGTCCGTTCTACACCATTTGATTATGCCAAAGGAGTAGCTCAGCACAGGTACAGCATACGTGTTAACAGCTTTCTCTAGGTTTTTGCTGTTCAAGTGCGTTCTTATTATTTGTTTTAATCTTTTGACAAATTCACATGACAGATCTTTCTTTATTGACACATGGTCAATATGCTTAGCTTGGTTTACTCCTAAGTATTTGTAGGTGTCTTCTGCCAACATAACCTTAATATGCTGTCCATCTTCCAGCTCATATCCGGACTTTTCCTCTCACCAACTTTAGTGTCCGACACTTGTCCAAACCAAACTCCATTTGTATGTCTCGTGAGAATGCTTCAACTATGCTCAGAAAGTTTTCCAGATGCGACTCTGTTTCGGCATAGAGTTCAAGGACGTCCATGTATAGCAGATGATTTAGCCGAGTACCAACTCTCTCCAATCTTGATAGCAAAGCCGTAGTAAGTAGGGTTAAGCTGGGTAGGTAAAGGATTCATTGCCAGGACAAACCATAAGGGGCTAAGGGAGTCTCCTTGAAAGATGCCTCTCCGAATCGATATCTCATCTGTTCGTATGTCTCCACGTGGCGTACTGAGACACAGTCTAGTTTGCCATGCCGACATAACCCTTTCCAAGAAACTGACAAATACCTCATTGATCCTATACAATCGCAGCACTGCTACTAGCCAGTCATGGGGCGCAGAATGAAAGGCCTTCTTATAATCGATGTACGCTATATGAATGTTTCGGTGATTTAAGTGTGCCTGGCCACACACAACTGAGCCAGTTATTAGTTGTTCTTTGCACCCTTTTGAACCCTTATTACAACCTTTCAGTTGCACTGCAATTATGTTGTTTCTTCCACAATGTGCATATATCCTGTTAGCCAGGCATGATGTAATGATCTTATACAACGTGGGCAGGCATGTGATGGGACGATATTTTGTAGGATCCCATGTATTCTGAAGAACTTTTGGAAGCAAATATGTGATGCCACGTGTGATGAATTCGGGCAAGCTATCAGGATGAAGGATGACATCATTAATGAACTCACCTAGTCGATCGTGGATGCTCCAGAACTTCTTATACGAAAATTCTGAATCTGGTCAGGGCCAGGGGCTTTCCAATTCGCTAAGTTGTTGATAACTTCCTTAATATCATTTGTGGTAAATTTTTCGTGCTGCATTTGCTCAAATCCTTGGGAAGCTTGGTGTTCTTCTCTTGCCCAACTTGATTGAGTGTCATGATGAGATTGTGTAGACAGTTGTTTGCCCCAAAATTCTTGAATTTCTTCTTTAGTCGGATAGTTTTTGTCCGCAGAAACCTTTATCTTACCCAGAGTCTGATAGAATCTTCTCTCTGAGTTGGCGAAAAGGAAGTTATCTTTCTTCCTCTTCATACTCTCCCTATACTTTGCAAGTCTGGCGGCTATGTGAGAAGCGTTCTTTGACCAAGCTACAAGGCCATCAGTCCAATAGTTTGTAGATAGCGGCCATGTATGTGTGCAAATCAATTCCCCCTATCAATTCAAACACGGTTAAACCGAATCGGAAGAAATTTGGTACAGAGGTAGCACTAGCAAAGGGCACCTCATATTCATGTTTAATAACCGTATAGCACGTTGTATTTCAACAAGCTACTACAACCAACATCCAATTATACTCCTTGAAAAGGACAAAGAGTTATAACAATACCCATGCATTTAGGAGAAGGTAGGCTATATGTTCTTTACTGAACATCTTGTTTATATCTACAGCCAGGTTTTGTTATCAGCCATCCCTAACATGCGATACAGACGCTGTTGGCAGCCACCCGTTCCGGGTCAGACGCTACCATTGTAGGTTTAATTTAGGAGTTTTCCATCTCCTAGGCAGGTTGCCTTCACTACGGCTCAGGAGTCCTGCCTACCCCATTTAGTACATCTCGTCATTTCTGTTTAGCACATACCTTGTCATTGCAGATTTCTCACAACTCACACTAAATATACGGTATAATTATCTTGCAGGGATATTGTTTATATTACAAAAGTTGACGTCCTTTATTATATATATATATATATATCTTTATATATATAATTCTTCGACACGTGTGTATGTGACTGAACTCCTCCTAAACGACTGAACCGATTTTGATGGAATTTGGTATGTATATTAGGGTGGGTCCATGTATGGTTTAGATTCACAATCTGACCTGGTAGGTGGAATGAACACAATTTTAGAACCACAATTTACACACAATTTTAGAACCACAATATACAGTCAAAAACAGTCGTCATGGAAACCACTAGCCTTGGCCTTCGTGAAAGCTGATGTCTTTGGACGGTTTGTCTCTGCACGTTAGAGCCACCTGGTCGCAACCTGTGCAACTACCGCCATTACATACACTCCGCCCTTGGCGAAAAGTTGTGTTTTATACCAAAGGTGGCAGTGATGTCGAATTCTACTGTTTGTCTCTGCACGTTAGAGCGTTTCAAAGTCCCGTATGCGTTCATAAACCATTCATCCGATTGCCATGAAACTTGGGTGATATGTTGGGTGAGCTCCAGGGAAGGTGTTTGGCTTAGTAAATCCATTTTACAATAGATAGCGCACGAATAGATTCAACAAATGAGCGACGACGCGCGAAGCGTTTCAAAAAGGTCCCGTATGCGTTCAAATTCAATTCGTCCGATAGCGATGAAACTTGGGTGAGATGTTGTGTACACTCCAGGGAAGGCTTCTGGCTTAGTAAATAAATTTCACAATAGGTAGCGCACGACTAGATTCAACAAATGAGTGACGATGCGCGAAGCGATTCAACAAAATCCTGTATAAGTTTATATTCCATTCATCGATGGAGATGAAACTTTGAAGAGTTGTTGTGTACACTTAAGCGAAGGCTTCTAACTTAGTAATCCATTTCACAGGAGGTTGCGCACGAGTAGATTCAACAAATGAGCGTCGACATGCGAAGCGTTTCAACAAAGTCCCGTATGCGATCAAATACCATTCGTCCGATAGCGATGGAACTTGGGTGAGATGTTGTGTACACTCCAGGGAAGGCTTCTGGCTTAGTAAATAAATTTCACAATAGGTAGCGCACGACTAGATTCAACAAATGAGTGACAATGCGCGAAGCGTTTCAACAAAATCCCGTATAAGTTTATATTCCATTCATCGATGGAGATGAAACTTTGAAGAGTTGTTGTGTACCCTTAAGTGAAGGCTTCTAACTTGGTAATCCATTTCACAGGAGGTTGCACACGAGTAGATTCAACAAATGAACGTCGACATGCGAAGCGTTTCAACAAAGTCCCGTATGCGATCAAATACCATTGGTCCGATAGCTATGAAACTTGGGTGAGATGTTGTGTACCCTCCAGGGGAGGTTTCTGGATTAGTAAATCCATTTTACAGTAGATAGCGCACGAATAGATTCAACAAATGAGCGACGACGCGCGAACGTTTAAACAAAGTCCCGTATGTCGTTCATATACCATTCATCCGATTGCAATGAAACTTGGGTGAGATGTTGTGTACACTTACATGAGGGTTTCTAACTTAGTATATCCATTTCACAGGAGGTTGCGCACGAGTAGATTCAACAAATGAGCGACGACGCGCGAAGCGTTTCAATAAGGTCCCGTATGCGATCAAATACCATTCGTCCGATTACGATGAAACTTGGGTAAGATGTTGTGTACACCCTACGGAAGGTTTCTGGCTTAATAAATCCATATTACAATAGGTAGCGCGCGAGTAGTTTCAACAAATGAGTGACGGCACGCGAATCACTTCAACAAAGGACCGTATGTGTCCATATACTATTTATCCGATTGCGATGAAACTTTGATGAATTGTTGTGTACACTTCAGTAAAGGTTTCTGGCTTAGCAAATTCATTTTACAATATGTAGCGCACGAGTACATTCAACAAATGTGCGATGCCGCGTGAATCGTTTCAACCAAGTCCTGTATGCGTTCATATACCATTTATCCGATTGCGATGAAACTTTGGTGAATTGTTGTGTACACTCCAGGAAAGGTTTCTGTCTTAGTAAATCCAGTTTTTATTAAGTAGCGCACGAGTAGATTAAACAAATGAGCGACGGCGCGCGAATCGTTTCCACAATGTCCCGTATGTGGTCATATATCATTCATCCGATTGCGATGAAACCTTGGTGAGTCATTGAGTACACTCCAGAGAAGGTTTCAGGCTAAGTAAATCTATTTTACAATAGGTAGCGCATGTGTAGATTCAACAAATGAGTGACGGCTCGCGAATCATTTAAAGAAAATCCCTTATGCGTTCATATGTAATTCATCCGATTCCGATGAAACTTTGATGAGTTGTTGTGTACACGCCAGGGAAGGTGTTCAACTTGGTAAGTCCATTTTACAATATTGGTAGCGCACGAGTAGATGTAACAAATGAGTGACGACGCGCGAAGTGTTCCAACAAAATCCTGTATGCGTTCATATACTATTCATCGATTGCGATGAGATTTTGTTGAGTTGTTGTGTACACTTACGTGAAGCTTTCTAAGTTTAAAATATCCATTTCAAAGTGGGTAGAGCAGGAGTAGATTCAACAAATGAGTGACAGCGCACGAATCATTTAAACAAAATCCCGTATTTGTTATATGCCATTTATCCGATTGCGATGAAACTTTGGAGAATTGTTGTGCACGCTCCCACGAATGTTTCTAGATTAGTTAATTAAATGCACGATAGTTTAGAGGCAGACAACAGAAATTGAAAAAATATTGTGTATCTGGAAGCACTTCAAGAAACAAAGTTACAACACTTTCTTTGATTGGCAGAACAACGTCTGCCGGGTCAGCTTGTATATATATATAATTCGTTGAGGCCATCTAGGACCACGTTAAGTCTTGCTACACCTGGCAATTTGTTTCGCTTTCCTCTGAGCCGAAAAATCCCTCATTCTCTGTGAGTGGGCCATCTTGCGCTCCGCTGTCCAGGCGGTACCTTGTCTTCTTTTCGGGTTCGGTGTCTCGTCCCGGTTTAGCCCATTAGTCAGTATCTTTTTGCGGAAGAGATCTCTATTGAAGGCGTCGTCGGGTTTTAGATGCAGTATTTTGAGGTCGTCTTTGGTATTCATAAACCAAGGCATTGTGGTTTTGGGTTTGGAGTAAAGGAAATGAAAAATCTCTTTAGTCAGCCTGTTTCCGTCCATTCGTTTGAGATGACCGTAATACCGTGCCCGTCTTTTACGGATCGATTCTGAAATTTTCTCTATTTCACTGTAGACTTCTTTGTTGGATTTTTAGCCTACTTTCGATTTTTGCAAAAAAAAAATGAAAGTAGACTTATGAGATCACTACAGGGCGAAAAAAGTGTGTCTGTCTGTGTGTGTGTATGTGTGTGTGTGTGTGTGAGTGTGTGTACTCTGAATGTATGTCCCCCCCTATCAATTCGAACACGGTGAAACCGAATTGAACGAAATTTGGTACAGAGGTAGCACTGGCAAAGGGCACCTCAGTGTCATGTTTTATATCGCCGCCATCTTTACCAGAACTTAATGGCGGCCACTCAAATGGTCAATACGTAATAATGCATTACAACCAAACTAATAATCGGATCTTTATCAAATTTGGTAACAACGTTCCTTCATATGAGGCGCGTCTTGTGCCCAAACTACGAGGTCATCAACCGTACCATTTCAGAATGGCGGCCGTGTGAATTATGCAAACTTTTAATCCTTAACATGGGACCCACCAGTTCCGATATCGAACCAAGAATCGTTTAATCTGTTTGAAACGACGTGGCCCGTTTGAAATTAAAAGTTTATATTTTAATATTATAGTCTAGAAGTGATTTTAAAAAGCTGAGTCGTCTCGGTTATTTGACAAGATGGCAGCTGATCTCTCGTTCTGACCTATATTTTATTAATTTCAGTATGTTGCATGCAATATAGGCTAGTGGTAACAAATATATGAACTTTCTATGAAATGAACTCGGTTTAAAATATACTCCAGTAATGAAATCGTTTAGTCCAAGTCATGATTTGCTATAACGTGGTATATGTATTGGTTCCTAACGATCTATTCGAGTGTGCACGATTGGCTGCGTGGTCAGCGCGTTAGTCTTTCACCAGGCTGGCCGTGGTTCAAATCCTATCAGAGTTGGACTTTTTTCTTGATTTTTTTTTATATTTATTATTTCTTGAGTACTGAGACGTTATAAAATAAAGCATTATATGGTGCATTTTGAAATGGAAAATATATATTTAATTAAAACAACATTCACCACCGGAGTGACATCTAAGAGTAATTACTTGAACTATGTTATTGGTAACCACAGCCTTCTAGATATGAGCTATGCTCTCTACCGGCCAGTTAGTGAACCCATGTCTACAGTATAATTGCGAAGGTGATTATTTTTGCCGATAGAGGGTACACATCCCCAAGATAAGGCGCGATTATCACGGCATCATCAAGCAGTACCGGTACATTGCCTACGTCACAGAAGGGTTTGGTTTACGCGCCATGGCCTGTCTTTCTCGTTAGCCGCGCGCGATTACAAATTAGCTGTGTAATAGTTATATTAAATATGTTTCTCCCAGTGATACGTTTAGAGCAACTAGTTGAAATTATTGTAAGTAGTCGGTGTTAATAAACTGAATACCTACGTTGTTTGGAGTGTTTACTGATGAAATTGCAAAATGCTGGGGTAAATTATTTGAACGCCACTCCTCAAATCCAGTGTGCCAATTTGCACTTCGAATTGGAAGAAATTAGAAGATGATAAAGACAAAGAGTTATAACTATACCCATACATTTAGGAGAAAGTAGGCTATATGTTCTTTCCTGAACATCTTGTTTTATAGTGGATACCACTCTTGTAATTTGATCCCATTATACCTCTGACGATTTTGCGCTCTTTTTTCTCCAGTTCTTCCAGGATTCCTTTATTAGCATTTAGGGATAGGGTTTCGGCTGCATACATAACTACTGGTTTCAGAACAGTTTCATAATGACGTAGTTTAGTATTTTTGGACAGGCATTTTTTGTTGTATATTGAGCGCGATTTTGATAGGCTATTTCGAGTTTGCGTACTCGTTCCTTGAGTGTTTCTTTGTCCAGTCCACTTTTCATGATGATCTCTCCCAAGTACTTTTTCACTCTGTTGATCTTCCCGTATTTTGTCTGCAGTTTTGTTGGGGCGTCTTTGATGTTAGTCATTACTTCTGTTTTTAGCCTACTTTCGATATTTGCAAAAAATGAAAGTAGACTTATGAGATCACTACAGGGCGAAAAAAAGTGTGTCTGTCTGTGTGTGTGTATCTGTATGTGTGTGTGTGTGTGTGTGTGTGTGTGTGAGTCTGTGTGTATGTGTGTGTGTGAGTGTGAGTGAGTGTGTGTACTCTGAATGTCTGTCCCCCCCTATCAATTCGAACACGGTGAGTGCAAATTGAACGAAATTTGGTACAAAGGTAGCACTAGCAAAGGACACCTCAGTGTCATGTTTTATATCGCCGCCATCTTGACGGAAACGTAATGGCGGCCACACAAATGTTCAAAGCTTAAATCAAATTACGACTAACCTAATCATCCGATCTCTACCAAATTTTGCAACAACATACCTTTATGGGGGCAGCATCCTTTGACCAAACTAATAGGTCATCAGCCTAATAGTTTGCGGATGGCGGCCATCTTTGTGTGAAAATCGATTGCCCCTATTAATTCGAACACGATGAAACCGAATGGAACGAAATTTGGTACAGAGGTAGTACTAGCAAAGGGCACCCCAGTGTCATGCTTTATATCGCCGCCATCTTGGCGGAAACGTAATGGCGGCCACACAAATGTTCAAAGCTTAAATCAAATTACGACTAACCTAATCATCCGATCTCTACCAAATTTTGCAACAACATACCTTTATGGAGGGAGCATCCTTTGACAAATCTAATAGGTCATTAGCCTAATAGTTTGCGGATGGCGGCCATCTTTGTATCAAAATCGATTACCCCTATTAATTCGAACACGGTGAAACCGAATGGAATGAAATTTGGTACTGAGGTAGCACTAGCAAAGGGCACCTCAGTGCCATGTTTTATATCACCGCCATCTTGACGGAAACGTAATGGCGGCCACACAAATGTTCAAAGCTTAAATCAAATTACGACTAACCTAATCATCCGATCTCTACCAAATTCTGCAACAACATACCTTTATGGAGGAAGCATCCTTTGACAAATCTAATTGATCATTAGCCTAATAGTTTGCGGATGGCGGCCATCTTTGTGTCAAAATCGATTGCCCCTATTAATTCGAACACGGTGAAACCGAATGGAATGAAATTTGGTACAGAGGTAGCACTAGCAAAGGGCACCTCAGTGTCATGTTTTATATCGCCGCCATCTTGACGGAAACGTAATGGTGGCCACACAAATATTCAAAGCTTAAATCAAATTACGATTAACCTAATCATCTGATCTCTACCAAATTTTGCATCATCATACCATTATGGAGGGAGCATCCTTTGACCAAACTAATAGGTCATTAGCCTAATATTTTGCGGATGGCGGCCATATTTGTGTGAAAATCGATTTCCCCTATTAATTCGAACACGGTGAAACCGAATGGAACGAAATTTGGTACAGAGGTAGCACTAGAAAAGGCCACCTCAGTGTCATGTTTTATATCACCGCCATCTTGACGGGAACGTAATCGCGGCCACCCAAATGTTAAAGGCTAAAATGTAATTACGGCCAACCTAATAATCTCGTCTCTACCAAATTTTGCAACAACATATCTTTATGTGGGAAGCATATTCTGACCAATCTGCTAGATCATCAGTCCAATAATTTGCAGATGGTGGCCAAGTATGTGTGCAAATCGATTCCCCCTATCAATTCAAACACGGTGAAACCGAATTGAACGAAATTTGGTACAGAGGTAGCACTAGCAAAAGGCACCTCAGTGTCATGTTTTATATCGCCGCCATCTTGACGGAAACCGAATGATGGCCACCCAAATGTTAAAAGCTTAAATCAAATTTCGACCATCCTAATAATTTGATCTCTACCGGATTTTGCAACAACATGCATTTTTGTGGAAAGCATCTTATGACTGACTACAAGGTCATCAGCCCAATAATTTGCAAATAGCGGCCATGTATGTGTGCAAATCCATTCCCCGGATCAATTCAAACACGGTGAAACCGAATTGAATGATTTTTTTTACAGAGGTAGCACTAGCAAAGGGCACCTCATATTCATGTTTAATATCCCTATAGCACGTTGTATTTCAACAAGCTACTACAACCAACATTCAATTATACTCTTTGAAAAGGACAAAGAGTTATAACAATACCCATGCATTTAGGAGAAAGTAGGCTATATGTTCTTTACTGAACATCTTGTTTCGAATGATATCTGCAAATCAGTTTGTTCAGCGATTTCTTTTAAAAGGTCGATTTGCATCCGAGCAGTTTCTACGTCGTTCGACAGAATGGCGATGTCATCAGCGAATGCTAGACAGTCGACTATGATCCCCTTGGATTTTGCTCCCATTCTCAGAGGGCTATACTCAGTTTCTAATAATTGTGTTCGCCAGGTCCGAATGACTTTTTCGAGGACGCAGTTGAAAAGCATTGGAGAGAGCCCGTCACCTTGTCTGACTCCCGTTTTGACCTCAAAGGAATCCGACAGATATCCCAGGAACTTTACTTTGGATTTTGTTTCAGTTAGGGTGGCTCTAATTAATGCCAGCAGTTTGAGGTCAACCCCGAATTCGTTGAGGATGTTCAACAGAACTTCGCGGTCTTTCGAATCGTAAGCCTTCTTAAAGTCCACAATCGGGTGAGTTAGCCGTGGTCGTTACGGCATGACTGCTGGCAGTCGCTCACATCCGGGAGGCGAGGAGGTTCAAATACCCCCGCCGGCAACCTTGAAGATGGTCTTCTGTGGTTTCCCATCTTCCTTCGAGGCAAATGCCGGGGTTGGTCCCTAACTATAGGCCACAGCCGCTACCTTCCAATTCCTCGTCCTTCCATCCAAACCTTCCTCCCCAACGGTACATGTAGCTCACCCAATGGGTGTCCGTCTCGAAGAAGCTACAAAACTGGCGAGCCGAACATGTCCTCGGACACTCCCGGCACTAAAAGCCATACGCTAAAAATAAAATAAAATTAATATCCACAAAGACTGATACGTATGATTTGGACCTGAGATTGCAATATCTAATGATCGTTTTGAGGTTGTGGATCTGTTCGGCAGTTGAACGACCCTTTCTGAATCCCCCTTGGTATTCTCCTATTTGATGCTCGACTTCGGCTTCTAATCGCTCCAGGATAGCAAGTGAGAGAATTTTGTATGTTACCGGTAGGAGGGATATTCCTCTGAAGTTGTTGACGTTTTTCATGCTGCCTTTCTTGTGTAACGGATGGATCAAGGCCGTTTTCCAATCTTCTGGTAGAATTTCATTTTTCCAAAGTTGTTCTATTTGCTTCTGCAAGATTTCAACTGTTTCTTCGGGAGCATATTTCCAACGTTCTGCAACTACAGAGTCTTCCCCGGGCGCTTTGTTGTTTTTTAGTCGAGCAATGTGACGCTTGATTTCGTCTTTGTTGGGTGGTCTTGATTCTGGGCATCTGCGAATGGGTTCCTCGGTCTTGATGGGGTTTTTGGGTTGGTCGCAATTTAGTAAATTCTTAAAGTAATCAGCTAGGATGGTACAATTTTCTTCATTTGAGGTCGCCAGTGTACCGTCCTTTCGCTGAAAGCATAACGACGGAGGTTTATAACCCGTAAGTTTCCTTTTGAACGTTCCGTAGTACTCTCTGGTGTTGTTTCTTTTTAAAGTCTTGGTCGATCTTCTCAATAAGTGACTTTTCATATTTACGTTTCTCAGCTCGGATCACTTTAGCTGTCTGGGCTCGTTGGGCTTTGTAGGTTTCCCAATCAGTTTGCGATTTTGTAGAGTAATATTGTTTCCATGCATCGAGCCTTTTCTTGAGAACTGAAACACATGTATCATTCCACCAGGCATGTTTTTTGCTTCTTTTAATTTCAGCAATTTCCTTCGCAGCCTCGATCAGGCGGTTTTTTGTGTTGTTAAAGTCACAGTAGATTGGTCGAGCCTTTTCCTGGAACTCGGTTATATTCCGTTTGAGTTTATCAGTGTCGAAGCGAATAATTTGTTTGGGCGTTATAACTCGAGGTGCCCCTGTTAAGTCGAGCAACCCAGTGGAAGTTTGGGTAACCAATCCCAGCGGGAAGCTGGGTCGACGAACCGATCAGTGCTGGGGGGACTCCCAGGCTTGAAGCCTTGGTAGTATAGAGAAGCCAGAAAACACCTTGAGGCAACCTCTAGGGCTAACAAACTTAGTTGCAACATGGATGCGTACGCGTCCAAAACAAACTCAAGTCAAGTGAGCATGATGGCAAAACATTTCAACAATTATTATTATTATTATTATTATTATTATTATTAATACCGTATTATTTTCTATTTATACAGTACATATAACACATTTCTGGTACATTACAACATAATTATATGGGCTTTAGTGAACCAAAGTATAGTTACGGAAACAGCTTCTAAGCTGGAATTTCGCTACCCATGAACTTCCGAACGATTCTGGTTGTTGATAGAACTACTGCCTTCTGCATTAGTTTGTACAGCCGAGTATCCAAATCTAGTTCTATAAAGCCTTGGAGCAAGGTACTTGGGATCACACCCGTACTTGAGACAATGATAGGTATGGTCTTTACCCGCTTCTACATGCCATTGTATTTTGATAGGTTCGACCAACTCGCTGTATTTGCTGATCTTTTCTATGTGTTTTGACTGGACATTCTTGTTGTTAGGAATCGCAACATCAATCAAGGTACTGTAGTTTGCTTGGTTTTCTTGTTGACAACCACCAGATCTGGCCTGTTGTGTGATACCGATTGATCAGTCAAAATAGTTCGGTCCCAATACAGCTTGTATTCATTGTTTTCAAGAACACACTCTGGCTGATATTGGTGGTACGGAACTTTCTTTCCTTTCAGAAGCTGAAACTTATCAGCCAACTCCTGGTGCAAGATTTTAGCAACTGCATCATGCCTTTGTTTGTGCTCCGTCGCCAGGAAATATCTACATGCAGATGTAATATGCTGTATTGTTCCTGACTGTTGACATCCGTAGCGGCACTTACCATCTGGTACAGCGGGATCTTTTACAATGAACTTGAAATAGTTCCTTGTAGGGATGACTTGGTCTTGAATTGCTAGCATAAAACCTTCAGTTTCTGGTAAGATCTGTCCTGAAGTAAGCCAGTAGTTTGACGCAGTTATATCAACATTTGCTTGACTCACCTCATTTGGATGTCTTCCGTGCAAAGGTTTTGCTTTCCATGCTTCCATCTTCTGAAGGTCAGTATGTAGGTGGTGTTGAATCTTTTGTTGACACAAGACCAGTGGCGTTGATCTGTCCGCCTCACTGATGGCTCTGTGAAGTACTGATGACCTCGCTTCTGCGTAAAAGTACTCCCTAAGGCTGACTATCTGTCGTTTCATCTGGTTATCAAAGTCAACGAGCCCACGTCCAGCTAGGCTTCTGGGTAGAGTCAATCGCTCTATTGAAGATCGTGGGTGGTGTTTCCTTCCTTTTGTGAGCATCGTTCTCATTTTTCGCTCAAGTACTTCGATGTCCGTTCTACACCATTTGATTATGCCAAAGGAGTAGCTCAGCACAGGTACAGCATACGTGTTAACAGCTTTCTCTAGGTATTTGCTGTTCAAGTGCGTTCTTATTATTTGTTTTAATCTTTTGACTAATTCACATGACAGATCTTTCTTTATTGACACATGGTCAATATGCTTAGCTTGGTTTACTCCTAAGTATTTGTAGGTGTCTTCTGCCAACAAAACCTTAATATGCTGTCCATCTTCCAGCTCATATCCGGACTTTTCCTCTCACCACCTTTAGTGTCCGACACTTGTCCAAACCAAACTCCATTTGTATGTCTCGTGAGAATGCTGCAACTATTCTCAACAAGTTTTCCAGATGCGACTCTGTTTCGGCATAGAGTTCAAGGTCGTCCAGGTATAGCAGATGATTTAGCCGAGTACCAACTCTCTTTCCAAACTTGATAGGAATCATGCACAGTTGTAAGTCTGGAAGCATGTAATCTGTCTATTGAAGATATCCCCACGGTTTCCCTCGAAAAACTGAAAATAAAATAAAAATAAAATATTATTATTATTATTTATTTTCTATACGAATTGGCCACTTAGGATCACGCAAAAACTGTGTAGTTGTATTAAGAATTTGCGGAGTACTCTTCAGTTTGTTGATCGTTGAAGACTAAATACAGAAATGAAATCACAAGCCACGGGAGAGTTATCTCACAATCATAGACCGTGCGCAGATGGTATGCAGGATATCATCGTGCTGGCGTTGAAATGGGAGGAAATAGCGTAGTTTCTGTGTTATGTAGTGTGCATGCTATCATGCATAACGAGTGGCGACCTGACTATTGTATGATCACTTTACATGTCTCTCAGTGTAGGTACGACGATCTCTTACGTCACAGTTACATGAATGTTATTGCCAAGGCTTTATTAGCCGGATGATGACTTTGGCCATGGATGAGTATCTTGTTATTGTAGTTTGATTTTTAATATTTTTGATGTGTAACATCTTTCCACTCGGTTGCTGTATATTTTTGTGGGAGTGATTTTGGAAAAGGGACGGAAATGGACGCGCGCGGTGTCGGAGATTGTTACCATGACGCACTGTCGGGCATGTGGCTATGTGGAATGTATATCGCATACGGTTTTCTTCAAGGTTTGGAGGCCCCATTAAAGATATTCCTACAATAAATCATTGGTACTACGAAGTAACTCGGTCAGGATTTGGCACTGGAGTTTTACAAGTAGTTATTTCAATGACCGACAGAGTTCACTGTTAACAAGGGATTTGCACCCCGGCAGACACTTAGTAGGATAACATTTCACATGTTACATATCATATGCGACTACTGTAAGGTTCGTAATTTATTATTATTATTATTAATGCAGCCAATGGCCATTTATTTTATTTTCAGGACGGTAGAGGGAAAGGATTTTTGAAGGAAGTTGGCCTGGAACTAGAATCGAGCCGTCCCGCCATTTACCTAGTGGTGAAAATGGGAAACCACGAAAACAATTTTCAGGACGGCCGAGGTGAGGTTCGAACCCACGCTCTCCCGATGCCAGCGAGGCACGAGGTGGCCCGTTAGCGATCTCGGCTACCACGGTAGGTGTTGTTAGAATTTTGGGCGTGGATTTCGTGAACATTTCAGCCCCGTGGCAGAGAATGTGCATGTGCATAGGAACCATCCCCGCATTTGCTCGGAGTAAAAGTGGAGCCTAAACAGATTGAATGTACCCCGATACAACCCTCACACCATAATTAAATTTCTTGATGGAGCTGAAAATCGAACCTTGATGTCTGGGGGTGACTGCCATAAATTCTAGCCACTACACTAACAAGTATTTAAGTATAGAACAAGATGGGAAACTCAGATATGATTCGAATACTCCTCAGTTCCTCCTAGATATTTTGATATCCTGTCATATTTCATTTCTTCCTCAGAATAATTTGGTCTCTGAACTCAATGATGGCGATCATTATTGTTACGTGCAAAAGCCCGTCCCAACGTTTTTAAAATCCATCTCCCCTATATACATGTGTTCCCTGCCATTTAAAGCGCCGGCCTGATGGCTTGGTTCCGCAAATGAACTCGAGATGGCAGTATCTATCGGACTTCGGCGCCTCTAGCCGTGATTGTTTCTTTGAGCGCTAGAGTGAGTGGTGTCTTCTGATCTCATCCTAATCGAGTCATGTTTGAAGGATATTGTATTCTACGTCATTGAACAAAAGACTATATATACATCATGCCGCCAAAATAATTATTTAATATGCACATTGTTACTTGATGTGTCAATCTGTGATTGGACAATTACAATTAACATGAATGCAGTGCGGCCTTTGACTTTGGATTCTCCGCCATCTTGGCATCTTGATAGTCTGTCGTAAAGAAAGCAACTAGCCGGATGGTGGTCAATAAGTGTCTCTCCGTGTGCTGGGGGGCTTTGGCCCCTGGCCTCTGCGAAATATGGATATATGCTAAAAAGGACATGTCTGTGCTCTTAAGGCTGTATTTTCGCCATTTCGCCGTGAAGAAGAAGTATCAAATAGTAATCGCAACTAGATGCAAACAGGAGTGCTTGTTAACAAAACAGCGCATGTGCGGGTTAGCCATTTTGAGGCATCTAGTGCCTTATAATATTATTTAATTTGTGTGTTAATTATTTTATTATTATTGTGTCTCCACAGAGAAGTTTTTAAGGTACGTTATTATTTAATATATATATATATTGTTTTGGGAGCTCCGATATTGGCCTTATATAAATGTTTTAATACTCTATTTTGTTTCGCCTGGTAGGCCTAATTTTTCTGTTTTGCTAATGTTACCAGATATGTAAATTTTGTTGTTTTCCTTCGTACTTCTGGAGACACGTTTCTAGCTTATTTTACGTTGTAATTCCTTTTAATTATTTAGTTTTTGGTAATCCTTGGAATTTCCCTATTATTAATTTAATTTACGATCCGTTGCAGCCTAAATTGCCTTGTGTCAATAATGTTAAGACGTAATTCTTTCCTCCCGTTCTGTTCTCTCTGATGACTTTAAATTTAATTTAGAAAGGTAAATGTTTGCCGTAATTCGACTGGACATGTGGTAATCTGCTTGGTGGCCATGTTTGTTTTTTGTTTTGCCCGAGTGCATTCTGGTCTTGAGAGTGCATTCTCCTGGCGTCGAGCGGGAGACTCAAACGTGTTGTGGTGTTAGCTAAGTATGTTTTTTTGTTAATCTTGTTGGTTTAACTTTGTGTTTTTGTGAGTGTTCCCGAGTTTTTCTCCGTCATGTAAATTGTGGATTTGTTATTTGATCATATTTTATTTTATTAATTTAATTTTATATTGTTCGTTTTTCCCCGTGGCCTTGATGTCTGCATGTCGGATCGGTATTGCGTACCTTAGTAAATTATCAAGCCCTTTCTCATTTGGTAATACCTGTATTCTGGTTTTCGATCTTTTAGGCTTTATTATTTTAATTTTAAATTATGTTTTTTCATTTCGCTCAGCAAGCATGTTTAGCCGTCTCTTGCCTACGTATGTAATTAATTTTATTTTTTTTGGCCTTAAGCCATGTGCATCACCAGAGAGGTTGTTTTGTGGCAGTAATAGTCTTTAAATTTTTTGTGTGGCTGAAGGATTTTATTAATTCTTAATTTCTTGGCCCCTTTTGGTAATTAAATTTTCTTTTAAATATTATGCAACTGTTGTGGCATCATTTCATTGGTGGCAGTCCTGTCGGTTATCAGACCGTGTCTGTAGACGAGCCTGTGCGTTTCCCCTTCTCCACCTTCTTCCACCCCTTTAGGTGTTCTTCTGTTGGGGCATGTCATCTAGCGGTGATTTTGCAGTTAGCGATGCGGACCTCTTAAAAAAGGTAAGTAGGGCCCACCATCACCACCCCAGGGCCCAGCAATTATGATTGACGTTTTAAGAAATGTAATAGGCTTACAATTAAAACATTCATGTACGTGCCCGAATTCGATTCGACAGTCGAGCACGAGATCAATTTGAAGTAGCCTATCAGTTGTATCGGTTGTGGTCAGCCAACACAAATTTGTCCAATATGACAAAAAGTTACATGTATTAGTCATAATTACTATTATTCGACAATATTTAATTGCCCATTATTTAATAGTGATCATAACTATTAGCCAACATGTACTTTTTCAGGAGTTTTTTTTTAAATATTATACGATATACCGGGTGATTCAGCAGCACCATCCAATATATAAGGTGCGTTCAAAAAGTAACGAGCCGGAGGCATAATTACAGAAACCAATACCTGTATGTTAGAAGTATTGGCCCTGGCTGTTGAGGCACTTGTCCCACTGTGACACGAGCCGGTGAATGGCTGTCTCATATAATTCCCTGGGCTGCGATGTGAACCAGTTCCGCACGTACAGCTGGACGTCGGCGTCCGGGGTGGATCGTTGGCTCCGCATAGCCCTTTTCAGGGGACCAAACATGGCGTAATCACAGGGAGAGAGGTCTGAACTGTATGGAGGGTGGCCGAGAACCTCCCATTTGAATTTCTGCAGGAGTGCCGGGACTGTGTTGGCCATATGAGGTCGTGCATTGTCGTGGAGCGACCACGGCGGCTATGGCGTTCACTGTCACTCGGCGATCCTGGGTAATGAGTGCATCAACCAGCTGGACGTTGTCATCGGTAATGCAGGGGGTGCCCCAGACCGGGCATCATCGGCTAACGACACCCGTCCTTCCCTGAAGCGCTTGTACCACGCCTTGACCCTTGCAAGGGACATGCAGTGTTTGCCGTACACTTGTGACATTCAGCGATGAATGTCCTTTCCACCAACTCCTTCCGCTGTCAGAAACCGAACACACCTCTTTGCTCTTCGGTTGACGCCTCCATGTCACTGTTTACAATGCGGCTGGCAGCGTTGGACGATTGATGCATGCTGCTGCTCGCTTTGTATCGTCACGTGACGCGCACGTGTGCCCTCTAGCGGCGGGCTGTGACCTTCCACGCTCTGGTCGGATCCACACCTCGTTACACACGCCACGATTAGCCGATGTCGTCACCGGTTTGCGCATTCCAGCCTCCGGCTCGTTACTTTTTGAACGCACCTTATAATTTGCTGCAACGCAACTAACGCGTGTTGGCAGGAAGGTCGATAATTCTCTGCTTGCATCCCGTATAGTACTGATGCACTGCAAGCATATTCCGCAAACGATACTGAGCGCTATTAATTTTCCCTCGTATTAGTCTGCAGTCACATCGAGGGAAAAGTAATAGGGTTCAGTATCGTTTGCAGGATATGCTTGCAGTGCATTGGTACCATACAGGATGCAAGCAGAGAAATATCGACCTTCCTGATAACAACGCTAGTTGGGCTGCATAAAACAATATTGTTAGGGTAAGCTGATTCACCTGGTAAATCGTAGTTAAATAGTGAAATCCGTTAATACATGAAATTCCAAGGCACTTCGTGGTAGTTACACTATCTGACGCGTGGCTTCATGAAATGACAAAATTTCGTTGTCATAAGGTGTAACCCTATTTGTACATTATCTCAAGGGAAGTCCAGCCTGTCACTTCATGAGGTAGTGGTACCGTTGTCCTCATGGTGAAATAAGTGTGCTTTCCAAGAAATTATAGTGGCGATATACGGTATGGAAGTCACCGTAGACGTTCAAAGACTGTCGTTCTTGAAGAGCGTTCTTTGCCAGATTTTTTTGTTCAGTCCACACATTTTAATATACTTCTATTATTATTATTATTATTATTATTATTATTATTATTATTATTATTATTATTATTATGTGCGTATGGACCCTATTGGATCACGCATTACATTTATGATTCGCCTTTCTAACAGACCATATTGCTTTCATTCTTTCACTGTGCGCTTGTTTCCTTTCTTCTGACCACTTAGTCCCCGATCTTCTGGGGACTTCATTCTCTGACTGTACCACCCATTTATTTATCTTCTGTCTGGCTGCGTGGCTCAGGGGTAACGCTCTCGCTTACTGATCCCAAGGTTGCAGGTCCGAAACCTGCCGCAGTCAGCTGGCATTTGAGGGTGCGCAAATGCGAGGGAGCCGTGTCAGTTCATTTACTGGCACGTTAAAGATCCCCTTCTGGGCAAAATTCCGGCACCCCGGCGTCTCTAAAAGCCAGGGTAGTTAAAAGGGACGTAAAACCAATAACATTATTATTATTATTTATCTTCTGACGGTAGACATTTCTGTCTAGTATTTCTGACGTTTCTATCCGGGCCTTTTCCAGGTCATTTTTAACATCTTGTATCCAAGATACGTTCTTCAGTTTTCCAGAGTATGTCAAAATCTTGTGAGTTAACCTTGAAGATGAGAGTCTGTGAACGTGTCCATAGAATTTCAGTCTTCGTTTCCTGATGTCTGCGGCGAGGTTGGATAGTTTTTTCGTGGCTTTGCGTGATTTGAGTCTATACCCTTCTTCACTTTTCTCTGGGCCCAGAATTTTCCTCAAGATCTTTCTTTCCTCCTTCAAGATATTTTCCAGATCACCTTTCTTATTAAGTACCAAGGTTTCACTTGCATACAGCACTTCAGGTTTAATCACCGTATTATAGTGTTTGATTTTTGTATGTATGGACATGCATTTCTTGTTATAGATGTCACGGGTTCTCCAATACGCTCTTTTGAGTTTTTGTAATCGAACTTTCTGAGCTTCCTTTTCCAATCCTGTTGGTTCTCGGATCTCACCGAGATATTTAAAGTGTGGAACCCGTTTGAAGTGCCCGTATTTTGTTTGTAGTTCCTGGATGTCGAACCTAGTGCAAATAAACTTGGTATTCTCGAATGAGATTTGCAACCCAGTTTTCTCAGCGCATTCCTTGAGGACTTCAATCTGTTTGATCGCTAAAATATCGCTGTCTAGTATCGCTAGGTCGCCGTGAAAGCTAAACAACTGACCTTGATGTCATCATTCTTTCGTCCAAGTTGAATGGGTTTCCAGAGCTTCTGGGCATTCAAGTCCTTCTCCCATTCTCGAATGACTTTATCTAGAACAAGGTTGAAGAGCAGTGGTGACAATCCGTCACCCTGTCGCACGCCGGTCTTAATCGCAAAGGGCTCTGATAATTCACCCAGAAATTTTACTTTTGACTTCGTGTCCGTGAGTGTTTCCTTGATGAGCCTTAATGTCTTTGGATCAAGTCCTAGTTCATCTAAGATGTTAAAGAGAGACTGTCGATCGACCAAATCGTACGCCTTCTTAAAGTAGACGAAACTACAAATGATCGGAGAGCTTCGGGTCGCTCTATATTTCAATATCGTCTTCAAGTTAAAAATGTGTTCAACACAAGAACGCTCAGGTCGGAAACCAGCTTGATATTCACCAATTTTGTGTTCAAGCTGTTCTTGTACTCTTTGAAGAAGACACGCGGAGAGAATCTTGTAGGTGAATTGAAGGAGAGAAATCCCTCTGTAGTTATTCACATCCGTTCTGTCACCTTTCTTGTATAACGGATGGATGAGTGCACATTTCCATTCTTCAGGTAGCTTTTCTGTTTTCCAGATATCCATGATGATTAGTGTGAGCTCCTCAAGTGTATTTGGGCCTATGTTCTTTAATTATTATTATTATTTTCAGGTCTTTTTTAGGGGGAACGCGGGGATACGCGTACCCCTTAAACATTTGAAAACTGATTAAGAAATAATATTAGTACATTTGTATCTAGTCCGGCAAATGTAACTTCCGACTTGAAAGTTCATCGATCAGCTCACGTCAATGCGCTGTTTACAACAGCTGGAGGAGATTTTGAGTAATCCTTGATTTAAATAGATCTATTGAATCAGATTGTTTTGGTCGGCAACTCGACACTCAGCAGCATAATCTAAACAATAGGCCATATTATTTTCTGCTCGACAATAGCTTTGTGTAATTGCTGCCTAATTCGAAGAAATGTACTTGTTTAGACAAAAATAAGTAACATACCCTAACAATCGTGAAAAGGAAGTTATGTTCTTATGAGCACGCAGGCTCGTGTTTGGAGATGAGGTAGGTAGTTAGTTTGTGTGTGTGGTTAGTTTTGAAGCATGAAGAAAATAACGAACTATTTTACATCCACCCAGGCATCGAAAAAGCTGAAAGTTAATGAATTAATGAGGTAATAAATTTACCCAATTCAACCTTTCATTTATCATGTTAGCCCATAAATTAATAACCGGTCTCTGCAAATTGCAATTTTGTCGACTACAACTGAGAGTACCCCTTAAATTTTGCTTAGAAAGAAAGCACTGATTATTTTGATGTTGTAAATTCATTTTGAAACATTATCAGCAAGCATTAATTTATTTCTTGGAACAGTTCGTATATGATGGTGAAAAGTTAATGTAACCTACGACTCTATTGTGGTCAGTCCGCCTTGCTGCGTAGTGACTAGCATTCTTGACTGTCACTGCAGAGGTCCGGGTACGATTCCCGGCTCTAACAAGAATTTTAATTCTGGTCTGAGGGCTGGAACGGGGTACAGTCAGCCACAAGCAAACTGAGAAGTGGTGCGTTTGATTCCCACCTACGCCATCCTGGAAGTGGGGTGGTTTTCCATGGTTTCCCACCTTTTCACCAGGAAATTGCCAGGATGGCTCCTAACTGAAGGCCATGGCCGCCTCCTTCCCAATCCTCATCTGAACTTTCAAATACACACATTAATACATTCATCACAATAACACAGGTTATCAGAAAAATTCCACACACTCTTACACACCCAAGTACATGGAACTGCATGGCCTCGATGCCGCAAAGCTCCTCAATTAATAAACAATAAAAAGAACACAAATTTATTTCCAGAAAGAAATTACGAGTAAACATTAAATTTTCCAAACGATAACGAATACAAGAAAATTCGCACTAAATCTGTAATCCATTTACTGTTACTCAATTATTTCCCATCGATGTGGATGGATAACTGCATCATACAAGGGACAGACGGCCCAAATGTCCGGCCCTTAGAACAATAATAAAATTACTACCACCAACATCACGCAATTCATAAGTAGAGCTCGGATTTATAGGTGCTAAAAATCGGGAAAATATTTATTTGTTATGTATTAAAAATGCCTGAAATATGTGATAAGAAAGGAAAAATATTTAATTATAATATAGTTTATTGATGATAGGCTATCACTCGCTGACGAGTATGATTGTCTTCCTCAGATGTTATTTGTGAGTCTATGAGTTCTTATGTGACAATCCTCGAGCCACAAATTCTTTACAGTGCTGACAAACATTGCCAGCGTTGAGATCCAGTTGTTGTGCTTATTATCCTGAGGAACGCCCACTCTTTCCGAGCAATCCGCTTCTCAGTTTCAAATTTCCGACGTTGTAGTTCAAATTTCTGTGGACCTTCGTGGATAAGACGACGCCATACCAGGCGGTTAGCTGCTTTTGTTTCCCAGTTAGTGTTGTTGATGTGGCAATTCAAAGTTCTTAGAACCTTCGTGGGTAAGACGACGCCATACCCGGCGGTTAGCTGCTTTTGTTTCCCAGTTAGTGGTGTTGATGGGGCAATTCGTCATGTCTGGCTTTAGGACGTCCCTGAACCTTTTTTGTTGTTCACCCTGGTGTCGACGGCCACCCTTCAGTTGAGCGTACATAATTTGCTCTGGAAGGCGAAAATCAGGCATACGAACGACATGACCTGTCCAACGAAGTCGATATTTCATGACCATAGCCTCAATGCTAACGGTACATGCTTCTTCCAAGATACTGATGTTAGTTCGGTGATCTTGCCATTTAACCCTAAGGACCCTTCTCAGACAGCGCTGATGATATTTCTTCAGGTACTTTATTAATGACGATATAAACAATATGCAGTATTAACAAATGCAATTTATGTTATGCCCCACTGATTGCTGAAGAATTACAATATACAACGAGATACATCTTCAGGTTGTCCATACGCTCTGCATGAAGATTAGATAGCTCACAGGTTATTCCCCGTTGAAGTAACACAGAACTGAAATGCAATAAACTGAAAGATCTAGCATACTGATTTTAAAAATGTAAATATTATGTATTTTATGTGCTAATAAGTGAAAAGCAGGAATTTATGTATTTATAGGAAAAATGCTTAAAATAAGTATTTACATTAATGAATATTTATTTACCTAAAAATCCGAGCCTTACTCATAAGTACATGGGTTGGTTTTTTAGTTTTGGCACCAATGCTTCAGTGCCAAGTTGCAACAATGTTGGGCGCTGCCACTTTTACCGTCAGTTTCTGCCCTGCATCCCCTCCCTCAGAGCACATGAGCTCGCCCGTCCTCACCACCGCTCGTGCGCAGTCGCGCCTGTTAGATGAGTAGTGTGAGACCAGCACTCGCGAAAGACAGTCGCAATGTTTTCCAAGCAGGAGCAGAGAACGTGGATAAAAATTCAGTGTGCTAGGGGTCGCAGTGCTAAAAAGTGTCACCGAGGATTCCAGGAAGCGTGCGGTGCAGCTGCGTTACCGTTCAGAACGTTAGCAAAATGGGACAAGCCCAACAACAAAACAAGAGCTATGTTGGATATGTTACAAGAAGAAGGCTACTCTCTTATAAACAAAGCAAATGAAATAACGTACATAGCCCACAATGGCACAAGTACCATCGACCTAGTTTTTTACAGAGGAAGCAGCATCTCCATCAAAAACCAACAGGGACTCTGGAAGTCATCCTGCACCCCACTGACAAAACATATACCTATCAGGACCAATATTATACTCGGAAATACTGAAGAGGAACTACCGAACCTACTAACCCACAAGAGCTCCAGGAAGATTGACGCAAATGCCCTAAGCAACAACGCACAAGCAATGGAGGCAACAAAACAATGCCTTAACGAAAACAATCTCAACCAAGCCCTGCCAACAATTCAGGAGGCCATACGAGCATCAACAATCCCAATCAACCAAAGAAGAGCTAAACCATGGTTTGATACGGAATGCTACACACTTAGAAATGAAGTCCTCCTAAAACTACACATGGCCAAACTCCACAACACAAAAGGTCTTCTAGAAGAATATGCAGCACAAAGAAAGGAATATAAAACTCTCCTGAAAAAGAAAAAGGCTCAATACATAGAAAAACAAGCCTTAATGGAGGCAGAAGAAGCACTAAAAGACCCATTCATAGCCATCAGAAAAAAGACTACGAGGAAATCTGGCCAAATTCATATGGACATATGGGAAAATCACTTCTCACAAGTACTGAACATAACTCAGTCACAAGCGGCGTATAACGCAACATATCACACAAGTGTAGAATTGGGCACACCCATCACATCGGAAGAAGTAATTGCGACAATCAGCAAGACAAAAAACAAGAAAGCGACAGGCCCAGACGGCATCTCCAATGAGATCCTGAAAGACTCGGCTGAAATTCTAAGTGAACTATGGTCAGATCTGTTTAACAGATGCCTAGCAACAGGGGAAATACCCGACGAATGGAGAAAATCCATAATTAAGGTTCTACACAAAGGCAAAGGAGAAGACAACGACCCAAACTCATACCGAGGAATCGCTCTAGAGAACAATATATTCAAAGTATTTTCAAACATTCTGCTCAAAAGGCTCACCCCGACTGTCGATCGACTGATTCCCGATCAGCAATTCGGGTTCAGGAAAGGAAGGTCCACCCTTCAAGCTATCAACAATCTACTGAATGACATACAACAAGCGCTTAGACACCCTAAAGGAATTTTCCATGCAATATTTGTCGACTTCTCGAAGGCCTTCGACCTACTAAACAGATCGAAGCTCATTATAAAACTGGAGCAAATGATGGATGAAAAATCCGAAATCACGTATATGATAAAAAACATCCTGGCTTTCAACAAAGTAGAGATAAATGATGGGATATCAACCTCAAGAGAGATCACCCAAACCAACGGAGTGCTACAAGGCGACCCACTGAGTCCCACTCTGTTCAACGTCGCGACAGCGGATGTTATACGGACTATTGAAAACACAAAATCAGTATCCCTCTACCTGTACGCAGATGACATGGTTCTGGGGTCAACAAACAGACAGGAGCTACAGGAAGTGCTCAACAACTTGCAAGACTGGGCGGAGGAAAATGAGCTCAGTATAAATGAAAAGAAGACAGTGCATATGGCCTTCCGAAAAGGAGGAAAACTAGCCGCCGAAAACAAAATGATCCTGGGAGAGACTGAACTTGAGACAGTCAATTCCTACAAATACCTCGGCCTCACCCTACAGACAACGTGCCAATCCTTTAGACTACATATAAAGGAACGAGCAGCAGCAGCCATTAGAGGAATGTACGATTTGAACAATATTACCAAACTATCTCTACAAACAGCAATGATTCTCTTCCACGCGAAAATAACCCCCGTCATTACATATGGTCTAGAACTGATATGGGAAAGGCTATCCATGACAGACCTAATCACAATTGAAAAAGTAAAAGCTTCTTTCCTGAAAAGGGTGCTAGGAATTGCAAGAACGTCCCAGTCCAGGCTGGCATATGTCCTAACAAAAGAAACATACTACATTGAAGATCTCAGATTAAGACTACAACTGCCATCTACTAAGCATATGAAGAAACTCCTCAAGATAAGACATCAGAAGCAGAACGAAATCCCGCTTGAATTCTACGCAACAGAAGCATTGGTGGACAGAAGATGGACAAACGAGAACCAGGAGATGAGACATGTGGTAACAAGACTCGCCATCCACGGTTTCCACCACAAGATCTGTAAAAATGTTAAATACCATGAACCGAATGAAGAATGCGTATGTTCTCTGTGCAATAACCCCTGCGACAAATACCACATCACATCATGCAGCAAACGGACAAAGAGCATAGTTGAATACAGTAAAGATTAATCTACCTGTAATAATTATTTGTAAACACACCTTATAACTGTCCATTATGGCCACTTGGCTGCAATAAATATTTATTAAAATGGGTTGCAGCCTTTCGAGATGGGCGCGAACGTGTGGAGCTCATGCCTCGATCTAGTCACCCACCAGTAACTTAGTGATGCCAATGAACAGATGGTGTCCGCATTAGTAGAGGTGGATCGGAACGTAACGATTCGTCAGTTAGAGCAAGATACCGGACTGGCGCATTCAACTGTCCTCCACATCCTGAAGGACTTACTGAAAATGATATAATAGTAATGATATTGGTTTTACGTCCCTTTTAACTACTCAGGATTTTAGAGACGCCGGGGTGCCGAAATGTAGCCCCGAAGAGGATCCTTAACGTGCCAGTAAATCTACTGACATGGCTCCCTCGCATTTGCGCACCCTCAAATGCCAGCTGACTGCGCCAGGATACTGAAAATGAGGAAGATTGCGTCCAAATGGGTTCCGCATGACTTAACCGACATGCACAAATGGCTGCGATATGACGCTTGTCGTATGCACTTGCAGAGTTATGAGCGCGTAGGAGAGGCCATCTTACAGCGTATCATAACCATTGACGAGACGTGGGCCAGATCTTATATGAGCCACAGTTAAAACGCCAATCGAACGAGTGGCGGCACCACGGATCACCACGGAAACAAACAGTTCGACCAACCCCCACCAATGTGAAGGTAATGTTGATTCTTGCCTATGATTGGGATGGTGTGATCATTCACCTTACTGTTCCCCGAGGGCAAACCGTTAATGCGGCGTACTATTGTTCGTTTCTGCAAGACCATCTCCGAGGAGCTCTGAGAAGGAAACGGCGCCGCCACATGGTTACACCGCCCCTCGTTCTGCATGACAATGCTAGGGCACACACAGCAGGCGTTGTGTCGGCATTATTGGATCGCTGGGGCTGGGAGGTCCTCTATCACCCCCCATATTCTCCCGACATCAGTCCCTGCGACTACGATCTCATCCCGAGGATGAAGATGACAATGGCTTCCGTAACATTGAAACATTGAAGACGTTAAGCAGGCTGCCGAGCGCTCTCTTCGTACCATCAATAGATTGGGCAGTGCCAACGGGATCCAACGACTTCCGCATCGCTGGGAACACGTTGCACGCAACGGTGGGGAATACATCGAGGGCCTGTGAAACTTGGAACCATCTAAGAGAGTTATTAATCCAGTTATAACTAAGGTGCCAAAACTAAAAAACCAACCCATGCATGTTGCAAATATTAGTTCTAGCGAATTTGTCACTTAAGTTGGCGGCACTGCTCGAAGTATTAGGGACCATGTCCCTAAGTCACTTCTGAGAGAAAATCTTATTTATTTCAATTTGCAGAACACGAAGAGCAGTCGTCCTGGTCCACAGACATGATTGTGTCATGCTCCACATCACTGGAACAATGGAGCCCCGCCTTTCTCAAGGCTTCCTCTGACTTCCGGTCCAGCAAACTTCCGGGTGCATCAGTGTATGAATGTGACCCAATGGCAGGAGACTAGTAGAGGCTTCTGTCTGTTAGATAGTCGACCTGAAGGTTGGTTGGATCTTCACGAAGTACTGCCGTAGGCAGGGCCGCCGAGAGGATTTAAGGGCCCCAATGCAATGTTTTGCTCGAGTCTCCCTTGAAATACGTTTAATTATCACTATACACTACTAGCTATTCTGGAAAAACAATACCATTCTGAGAAAAGCATCAGTCATAATTTTAAAAACAGGTTATCACACACAATTCCACACATACCCAAGTACACGGGGCTGAATGACCACGATGTCCAAGCCTCTCAAATGAAGCAACATCAATGTAGCAGAGTTTGTGACTGGCACTCATTTCATGAACTGACAGCGTATTATACAGATTACGCCAAGAACGATCTTTTTGCCAGCCTTCGTCAGTAACTAAAACTGATTTATGGAACTCAGGGTTGTGACCAAGTAATCTGCGAGGAAAAGAATGTATTGATAAGATTTGTATCACTACATACTAACCAGTTTCAACGAACACATTCTCCATTCTGTAGGTTTGAAAATCAACCTGTCCTCAGGAAGTTTCTTGTTCCGTCACTTGGAAGGTTATTACGCATTGCAGGGGGACCTCTTCGAACAATATCTTCAATAACACTTACACTTGTCCTACAAGGTTTTAAATAAAACTAAATTTAAAATAAATAAATAAATAAATAAATAAATAAATAAGTAAATAAATAAAACAATATTCGCAAAAAAATGTAAAGAATCACTAACGGACAACCATTGATTACGGGCCCTCACCGCTTACGGGCCCCTATGCATTGCCCCCCCCCCCCCTCCACGCCCCCCCCCCCTCCCTCCCCCTTCACGGCAGCCCTGGCCATAGGTTATGTGGTTAGAAATCCACAAAAATCCAAGGCAGCACTATATTGAGGATGAGGCCTACATTGGTTTGCACCCATACAGTAGAAGTATTCGAGTGCGGCGACGAGCGGGTGTGAGATTTCACGAGCCCTTCATCCAGGAACTCTACCAACAGCTAGGAAGTTGGGTCATGTTTCGAGGTGGAATCATGTTTAGTCGTCGTACGCCTCTAATTTTTAGCCTACTTTTCACATTTTGCAAAAATTGGGAAAAAGTAGACTTATGAGATCAATCCGGATAAATGTGTGTCTGTCCTTCTGTCTGTCTGTCTGTCTGGCTGGCTGGCTGTGTGTGTGTGTGTCCCTATCAACTCCTAAACAGCTGCAGCAATCGAAACAAAATTTGGTAGGAGTAAAGATCTATACATGAATATCACAAGGCCGTATTTGAAAATGATGTCAGTGCTACCAACTGATGGAAAATCTCAATTGAAATTGGAGCTCCATGTTGGATATCTTGGAAGGTATGAATGGGAGCTATTTCAAAATTGGCACACGTATAGATAATAATATTTCATTTTAATTTCCAGGAGGCCATACATGGCAGTGTTGCCAATATGATTATAAGCCTGTTGATAGGTTCAATTTTAAATGCATATAACTTCTACACTATCAACTGGAATTCAACCAAGTTTCGTGTGTGCTATGTGTACAGAAACAGATATAACTGAGCGTATTCTTTAGAGCCAACAGGGCTGCCAACTGTTAATAAATGGTCTGAATTTCTTTTATCCAAATACCAATATATCAGAAAGTATACAAGCCGACAGCTTTAAACTATGCACACGTATAGTACCTGACATTCTATATTAATTTGGAGTAACTTATAGACGTCAGTGCTACCAACTTGATTCTAAGTCTGCTGAGAGGTCCAACTTTAAATACATGTAACTTCCATTCTATAATTTTGATTTCAACCAACATTCGTATGTGCTATGTGTACCATAACAGATATGACTATGCGTGTTCTTAAGAGCAACGAGGGCTGCCAACTGTTAATAAATGCTGTCTCTATTTTTGTTACCCTAATATCAATATATCAGAAAGCTCTAAATTTTGCACACGTATAGTACCTGAAATTCCAGATTAATTTGGAGTAACTAATATACGTCTGTGCTGCCAACATGATTCTAAGCCTGTTGATATGTCCAATTTTAAAATGCATGTAACTTCTATACTAACTAATGGATTTAATTCGGAATTGGCACAACAATAGATCATTATATTTCAGATTATTTCTGACCAATACACTCATGACATTGTTGCCAACATGATTTTACGCGCACTGTTAGATGTAATATTTAACTGCATGTAACGTCCATGCTATCCATTGGACTTCAACCAAATTTTGTATTCAGTACCTTAAGAGATGAAAGTAAGAATATATTCAGTCACCAGGGCTGCCAACTGTAGTGCTCTATTAGGCTACATTATGCCAGGTATATAGTATTTCGAACTTCTTGTTGTCCACGATATTATGACTGGTCTGGTGTACAGAGACAACATCCTTGAACCTGTCGTTACAGGATTCGCTGCCACAATGGGTGAGGGTTTCACATTAGTGGACGATAATTCTCGTGCCCATCGAACTAGAATGGTCAATCAGTTCCTCCAGATGCATGGCATACAGAGAATTGAGTGGTCTGCCTATTCTGTGGACATGAACTGTATTGAACATGCATGGAATGAGCCTAAGAGGGCAATTTCGCACAGTCCCAATCCTCCAACAAACATTCAGCAACTGATTGAAGCTGCTGTCTTAGAGTGGGATAATCTGCCCTAAACCACGTTGGATTCGTTGGTGCTCAGTATGACTCGTCGTCTGCAAGCATACCTTAGAGCTCGTGGTGGCCATACACGGTATTGATATGCCCCAACATGAAAAGGACGTTTGTGTGCTCAGTCCCATATTATCACTTTTGTCATTCGTTGTGTGCTTTTGTCTCTTTGCAGAGCAGATTGTGTGTTGTTTTTCTTTGTATGTACCCTATATTGTGTACAATGTGGTTACATACACATAGCAAAATAAATTCATTATATTGCAATTTTGAGCACTGTAAATTGGAGTCGCACCGGCTGATGAACACGAGCTTAACGGTCACATAAAGCCATTATTCTTTCTTTTTTTCTTTCAATTCTTTTACTTACTTTATTTCATTTTTTCTTTCTTTCTTACTTTCTTTCTTTCTTTCTTTCTTTCTTTCTTTTTTCTTCCCTCCTTTGTCCTTTCTTCCTGACATCCTGTCTTCCTTTCTCCTTTCTTCCTTCCTTGCTTTCGTCCTTTTAGGCGCTATTCCTTCTTTTCTTCCTTTCTACCTTCCTTTCTTCCGTCCTTTCTTTATTTTTCCTTCCTTTCTTTTCCCTTCCTTTCGTCCTTCATTTCTTCCTCTCCTTTCTTCCTTTTTTCTTCCTTTTTCCCTTTTTCCCTTTCTTCCATCCTACCTTCCCTCCTCTCTTCCTATCTTCCCTTCTCCATTCTTCTTACCTTGCTTTCTTCCTTCCCTTCTTTCTCCATTCTTCCCTTCTTCTTTCTTTCCTACCTTCCTTTCTTACGTCCTTTCTTCCCTTTTCCTTTCTTCCTCTCTTCCTTTCCTCCTTCCTTCTTATCTTCCTTACTCCCTTCCTTTCTCCTTTCTTCCTTTATACCTTCCTTTCTTCCTGCCATTCTTTCTTCCTTCTTTTCTTTCTACCTTCCCTCTCTTTTTTCATTCTTGCTTTCTTCTTTCCTTTCTTTATTTTGTTTCTTTCTTACTTTCTCTCTTTCTTCCTTTCTTTCTTCCTTCAATTCATTTTTCTCACTTTCTTCCTTTCTTTCTTTCTTCCTTTCTTCCTTTCTTATTTTTCTTCTTTATTTCTTTCTTTATTTTATTCTTTCTTCCTATATACCACAGAAATTTGCATTTTCACACATGCGCACGCACAGAGAAAGAGAGAAGCAAATATTAATCTATGTAAAAGAAAAGGAAGGAAGATTGTAGTTTTACGTGACCGTGAATCTTGTGATTATGAGCCACGGGACCTTCTTTTTAAGTGGAATCCGAACCATAGGACGTTGCATTTCACTTCAAAAATCTCACATATATTGACCGGCAATCGAATCCAGTCCACCTTGGTGAGAGGCCAAACGCATGATCGCTGCGCCACCACGCCCTCTGTGTAAAATATAACTTCATCTTGCATGGTTCGTGCACATGTACTGAACCCATCTGTAATTGGTTCAAGCGTCGAATCCATATTTTATATGCAATAGAAGAGAGGAAATAATGCAGTTTTTAGAATGTATTGGAAATATTTTAAGAAGTGGGCTGTTATAATGTGATGCAAGAACGGGTGACTACTAGTCATGCGGGCATGAGATCACGCTTGACACATCGATAAGGAGCTGGCGCATAGTTATTAATAGAACTAGAAAAACTTTCCACGACGAGTGAGGGAGAATGAGTTTCGGAAATAGACCTTACTCAGCTATAAAATGGCAACCTTGCAATGACGCAAGAAAAGAAATAATTAAAATTAAGCCATTTGCAAGCATTTAATTAATGAAATGAACACATCATTGTTGATCATTCTGGAAAAGAGATTTTTGTGTGGGGAAAAAGTTTATAATATTTGCACAGGAAAGAACTGCATACGCGGCATTACGTTGATAGTTATTCCCCGAGCCCAGAGATGGGAAAGAGGGAAAAAATAAACCTCACCACCCACATATCTGAGGAGCCAAATTATTTAATATCTTGAAATTGTGTGATCGATTTTCATGATCAACGAGACCATGTTACGTTTAAAACAAGAGCTTTCAAGAGACATATTTTTCAAAATTATACGACAATTACTTCAGAAGTTAGTGCTGGAGAAGAAGGGGATTTGATCTTTTTGCCGCAGATTTGGATATAAAACCTGGATGTGCCAGGAAGAGCATTCAGTCTACCACGAACCTCGAGGGGTGTCGTGCTGAATCACAGTGTTCAGATCATCAGTACGAGTAATTATACGCAGTCGTTACACCAAAGTGGGCCCGATAAAGGGCTAAGAACGTTATTAAGTACATTTATGCAGTATCAGTCAGCCCAGAGGGGCGTGACGTAGGAGCATCAACAATCATTCAGTCTTACAATCCCTAGGGGGGGGGGGGGGTCGTGCTGTTTCAACCAACTACAAGACAATCTACAAGTAAACTCCTAGTGCAGGAGTGCTGCATCAAAGTACATTAAGTTTATAAAAGACGCCGGAGAGCGTGGTACCGTTTCGCAAAGTAAAAACAAGGAATTTTAGTGAGCGCTGAGACGCTGCACGCAGGAACAATCATAGTTAAATGCAGTCTTTACCAGACCGTGAGAGGTCGTGTTACGCTGTATCACAGATGAGCACCCCGTATGGGAGTGGCCGCTCAGTATCGTCATTAGTATCGCCGTGTGAAGACACATCAGAATCCTGCTATAGGAATAATATCATCAAGCTTCAGACTTTATAAAGTTCACCAGTACAGTCAAAGTTTAGGCTGTGGACTTATGAAATAACCGGCGATAGGTACTCGAATATAATAGTTCAGTTAAAGAACCTTCGCATCATAAGGTTTCTAAGTACCCAAGGATAGTGAAATATACAGTTCTATCTATGTTAAGTAACCAGATCAGGGTAGAACGAAATAGTAACGCCTAGTGTTCCGGAACTGAGGGG
The DNA here is from genome assembly GCA_946902985.2 of Meconema thalassinum. Lineage (NCBI taxonomy): Eukaryota > Metazoa > Arthropoda > Insecta > Orthoptera > Tettigoniidae > Meconema > Meconema thalassinum. Next base: position 545,704,070 of record OX336391.1, read on the forward strand.
CTAGAGCGAAGTACGATAAAATTTAGGAATCGAGGTTCCAGGCTCTGTCTAGGTGGACAAATGAACAGTCAAACATTGGGGAGTACTCCAATAAGCCACGAATCAAAGTAACAGAAAATAATACAAGGAAATTACTAGGTCACCGATATACAAGTTCGAGCGATCAAAATAGTAATACATCAGGGACAGACTTTTATTAGACGAACAAGTTAGCGTCTAGCAAGATACGACATCGTGCAGTAAAGTTCAAGAAGCCGATAGTCAAACCCAGAATTAGAAGATCAGCCGTTCCAGTGAGGTTAGTTCGATCGAGACTTTCAATCATCTCATCAGAGTAGGAAGCCGACGTGCATATAGTGCAACCCTTGGAAACGGGAAAAGGGAAGAAATCACGTGTGTAAGGTGAATAATTAACGCCAGAGTGATAAATTTTTTATGTAATTTAAATGTAGTGAAATTTTTAAGTGTAATATATTTTTAGTGAAATTGTACTGTGTTTAAGTGAAAACGAATACAAAATGGTATTACTTATATTCAAAGTGATTAGGGTATATATATATATATATTATGTGCTGTTAGAAAAGTGTTAATGAGTGTGAATATAACCATGATTATGGCTTAAGAAGAAATTGGTGGGTGAAAATGTTCCATCGTTGGAGAATTCGGTATTTGACCGTACAGTCATGTGAGTAACAATTTCATTATTATGTGTTCTGGGAAGATTTGCGTATAATCCTCATGAGTAGAAGTAGGGATGTTTGATAACGGGTGAAATAAAGATTGCGCGATCTGAACAATTAATTTCATGGAAATATAATAAATATGTGAAGTATAATTGAATCCCTTGTGGAAAGTATTCAGTTTAATGGTAAATGATATAAATATGGTAAAGCAAGTGTAATAATAATAATTAGATAAATGAATTATGTGATGAATTTTATATTGAGAAGTGGTAGCTTTAAGAGCTCCTTTAGTTGAATTAATAACTGTTGTGAATACATGTGCTTTATGGCATAAATGATTATTGTTAATGGAGGATAAGTAATATATATTTTGAGACGTAGATCAAACTTCGATTTGAATTTATTTTGGTTCTTTGAAGGCAACTTGGCTAATTAATGTATGAGCGCCATGTCGCGCATTGAAGTAATTTGTCACGCTAGGAATGCGTTGAAATGCTCGGTAAAAGTAATTGTGAGGGACAGTTAGTCGCGGTAATAAGCTGTTGTAAGTCCTCAAAGTTGTGATATTGATCACGAGGCATTGTATGTTGTATGTCGAAAAGGGTGCAATTTATGTTGTATTATGAGCGCTGGTTATGGGCTAGGCCTTCCTTAAGTCGCTAATGTTATAAGTCCTCAAAGTTGGGATATTGCTCCCGAGGCATTTTAAAGGATCGAACTCAGAGTCGTCCGTGTTGAAGCCCCTTAATATTGGTTGTTTTATTGAATATTCTTACCCGCTAATGAGGACACTTCATAATTATACTTTTCCGAAACTAAAGAATAGGTCTGTAGAAACCTAATAGTTGTCTTGTGGTTAATTTGTATCGTAAGCCTTGCCATTCAGAGAAATGCATTTGAAACAGCTGTGTTTAAAGCTGAATAACCAGTCCCTTGTGTAGGCGAGACGGTAGTTTCTCCCTCCCTCCATGCAATAAATCAAGCCAAGTAGTTAAGACAGACCCTTACCCTCTTTTAGTGTGGTAGGCTAGGAACGGGCTGTCTGAGTCACAATACACGGAAGTGTTTAAGATTATTTTAACGACCCGGTATTTGAACCGAGGTCCCTTTACATTCATTATTATCGCTTGCAGAGTTCAGATCGTTGCTTTCTTAATATATAATTGTCTTTTAAGACAAGATAATAAATCCCTAACTTTATTATTTAATGATTCAGTGATTCACGAGTTTTATGGAGACATTATGATTCCGGGAGTAATCTTAAGTTTGACTTGCTCAGTAGTCTTCTATAGCTCGGGAATACGCAATTTTTTCCAATCACGGTAGTGAGTTGGTAGCTTGAGAGAGAGTGATGGTAACAGATGAACATTGTGAGAGCCCAAAATTAATTAATGGTTAGCCATACTTTGATATTATGATTAAAATCAGATATAATCATGTAAATATTAATAGACGTGTATTTATGGTTAACACAGTGTAAGTAAACTTTACCGAGCCATTTGGAGCTCGTTATTTTGAAAAATTTGAATTGACACCATATGGGAGTGAAACTTAGTGGAAGTTTTGTTGGTTTTTGGAAAACCAGTCATCATTATTTTGTAATTGTTTGATATGAATTCCTTGTTCAATTTTGGACAAGTGTGAAGTGTAGTGTCAGTATTTTCATTGGTTAAATTTTTGTAGCGCCATATTTTGGATAATTAAATGTTTTGATAGTAGGATTTGATTTTGTTATTTTTGGAAGTGTATCCTATGTTTAATCCAAAGTGTGTAAGTCACAGAGTAGGAGAACAAACCATGAACCCCGATACTCCCGATGGAGCATTGCTGGCAAACTGTGATTTGCATATTTCATTGTTGAAATGGGCACAGTACTAACATCCGTTAATTAAGTACATCAAATAAATAATCAATTTTCTATATATCCTATTGACTATCTAATAAACTAATCTTCTCTCTATTTTCAGGTCAGTATCCAACAGCTTCTAACTGACAGCGATGGTGGCGAGCAACTGTTGTATGAACCATATTATCTGGTGAGACATGATTTGCAGAAGATTTCTACCTTTTAAGGCTTGTAAGGTGTGATTGTTGGAGTGTTGCATGATTCAGCTTGAATGTAAGCTACTTTCGTCTGAAATTGTAGTCGTAAAGTGTCATTAGGAGAATAAAATACATAGCAGGTGACTAATTTCTTATTGGGAATGAACTACTTCTCCATTGGTTCTATGTGTCTTACAGTTTGTATGGCTGCGAGCATACAAAATCACGCAAAAAATACTAATCTACTAAAGTTGTTGTTGATTCTTTTAGGGGCTTTCCAATATCGTGGTAATGTAGCCCCGTGTACTTGGAAATATGTAGAATTTGTCTTAATAACCTGTGTCACTGTGATTCCTTTACTAGTGTGTGTATTTCTAATTCCGGTAGGAATTGGGTAGGAAGCGACTGTGGCCGTAGGTAAGGTACCATCCCAGCATTTGCCTCGAGTAGAAGTGAGGAAAACCACTGAAAACCTCTTCAAGGATGGATGATGTAGGAATCGAATCTGCTTCTTCTCAGTGTTGCCTCACGAGACTGAGTGAGCCCCGTTCCGGCCTTCACAACAGAATTAAATTTCTTGGCAGAGCCGAGAATGTAACCCAGGCCTCCACGGTAACAACCACTTTACAACGAGACGGACATTACTAAAAGTGCATTTCACTTAAATTAAACCTTCTTTATTACTAGTCGTTAATTCTGTTGAGGGGCTTGGAACATCTGGGTTATCAGTCCCGTGTAGTTGAGTGTGTGCCTGATAATCTGTAGCCTATTGCTGTGAAGACTGTAGTAGTGTGTCTATTCCAAGATTTTGTTCTATTATTATTTTAGCTCTAATGTGAAAGGACGCGGCTTCGGTGGCGTAGTTGGTAGCATGCTGAGTTTATATGCCCAAGATCGTGGATTCAAACCCGGCCGAAGTCATCCGATTTTTGAAAAGCATTTTAAATCCCTCAGTATGCCTTCCTTCGGAGGGGAAGTAAAGCCAGCGGTCCCATGTCAGAGATTTATGGCATGTAAAAGAACTTCCACTAATTACACTTATGTGAAGCTAAATTATAAGTTAGATTTGACTTACGCTCTTAAGTTCCTACATTCGTCGCCAGGAGACGACTGTGGTGGCATCTAGTAACCATGTTCAAAACTAGTTGTCGTTGACGGTAGCATTTGGTAACAAAATTAGGAACTACTTGAAAATTGAATGTCTGCAATCATCTGAATTATAGATACACACACTAATACAGCCATCACAATTAACACCGTTCATCAGACAGATTCAACACACACCCAAAGTACACGGGGCTAAATGACCGCATTGTCACAGCCCCTAAACTGAGGAACCAACCAACCAATGTGAAAGGTGGTGGCAATATGCTTCAGGAACAGGGGTGTAACTACAGAGACAAATAATTTTTTTTAACAAATTTTATGTTTTTTTTTTTTTTTTTTTGTGCAAAAAGAGCTAATTTTTGGATTGTTGACGAACGATTGGATTATGAACGTTTATCTTTTGAGAACTTTTATCTTTACTTGTGTAAAATATTTAGTGTTTTACCAACCAAAACTGTTAATTTCCGGGCTTTTACACATAGAGACCTGCAAATAAAACGTATCAAATGCTATCGAAATCAGACATAAAAACGTGTAGGTTTGTTTTCATTGATTGTCCTATTTCGCCCTCGGCAAAGAGCAAAAAGAAAAAAAAAACACATGACCAAAACAGAATGCAAAAAGCAAAATTCAAAACATGCAAAAGCAGAAAGCAAACGCAAAACGAAACAGCAAAATTCAAAAACTAAACCAAAAGCAGAAAACAAACACAAAATCAAAGACAAAAAAACACGAAGTAAAAATCAAAATCCAAAAGCAAATCAGAAAATGAAAACAAAACCAGAAAACTAAAAAAAAGCAAAGTTCAAAAGTAAAGCAGAAAAACAAACATGAAATGAAAAACTAAAATTCGAAATTCAAAAACAATAGCAAAACCAGAACAAAAACACAAAACCAAAAGCACAAGGCGAACAGAACAAAAGTAGGAACCAACAAACACAAAATCAAAAATGCAATTAGTTCAGATTAGACTCCGCACATGGGAAGCAAACCCTAGTTACTCCACTGTTCAGGAAGCAGGGTTTTTTTCTGATCAGGGCGAGTAAAGTCTGTAGAAGGTTATTTAAATTTATGAAACTGCGATTAGTTTTCTGATTTCAAACTGCGGTAGTCATGTTAGACTGTAAAATATACTAAATACAGTGGTTTCCATTTTGAAAACAAATTTTGCCAAAGTGAAGTTCATGAATCCCTTGCATCTAATTTTACAACGACTCAATCAAACAATCTGTATTTTCTGATCATAAAGATATTGCCCCTTTGGTAAGGATTTGTGGCCACTTGTAAAGGAAACGATAAATAAATAAATAAATTAATTAATTAATTAATTAATAACTCCTATTTTTAATAGACTACTAATAGACGTAGTACTGTAATTGCGAAATATTTAGAAATATCACCTCGAAAATGGCTGATGAGTTTGTAGTTTGGGCAAAAGACGTTTCTCACAATAAGGTATATTGTTGAAACATTTGGTAGAGATCGGATGATTAGGTTAGTCGTAATTTGATTTAAGCTCAGAACATGTGGGTGGGCGCCATTTCCTTTTCGTTATGACGGCGGCGATATATAACATGATACTGAGTTGCCTTTGCTAGTGCTACCTCCCTACCAAAGTTGATTCAATTTGGTTTCGTCATGTTTGAATGATAAGGGGTTATCGATTTGCACACATACATGGCAACCATCATCAAACTATTACGATGATGACCTTGTAGTTTGGGCAAAAGACGCTTCCCTTATGAATTTATATTTTTGAAGAATTTGGTAGAGATCAGATGATTAGGTTAGTCGTAGTTCGATATAAGCTTTGAACATTGGGTGGCCGCCATTCCGACTCCATCAAGATGGCGACGATATAATACATGACACTGAGGTGTCCTTTGCTCGTGCTACCTCTGTACCAAATTTGGTTCAATTTGGTTTCATCATGTTTGAATTGATACGAGGGGACAGATATTCACGATACACTCACACACACATAGAGACAGACTGACAACTTTTGACCGTGGAGATCTTATAAGTCTACTTTCACGTTTTTTGCAAAAATCGAAAGTAGGGTAAACACACAAGAAATATGCGTACAATTGAAGAAAGTTCTACATTTATTTTTTTCAAAAATCTTATTAAGCCTGCTTATGACCTGAATAGAAGTATTCTTTGAGGGAGGTAAGGCTTCTGCGAATTTTATTAATACCGGTAAGACAAAAATTACCTTTACATTTAACTAACGCCTACGTCTCACCGCGCGGTGGCATCGCTCGTGCCTTCCGTCAGCACGGCTGGAAAGCCTCATGGAGTAAAATGAGTTGATTTTTGTTATTTTTATATGATTACGTAATCATTTCGTTAACTCCCTCCCCTCACGTCATCAGCGTAATCATACAAACTTCGAACCCCTCCGCTCTTAGTGATTAGTGATTACGTATTATGTTACATTGTATGTCTAATTTTCTAAAATTTGAACCTGTCCTTCAAAATACTTAAGTGTGCATTGGAGCACATTAGATACGCGTGGAACAACAAAAGGCGACCGGCACTTCTTGGCCAAGTGTATTCACGAGTATTCTGACACTTGCAAGGCTATAGTCAAATCGTGCCTGACAGCATCAGTTGTTTCACGACAAAATTATCGGTGTCGACACGGTGTAATGCAACGTGACAGGCGGTGGAAATTTTAACACGCCATGTAATTCTCTTTGGCACGTTAGCCGATACTATGCCTCTATTTTTCATTAACACTGGTTGGCAATTGAATTTCCTGACGAGAGTCGAATCATTACACTGAGGAAGTTCTTATTGAATGAGCACGGTATATTGATGAAACACTTAAATGTTGCGGCCTTCGTGGTCTAAATGTACGAAGAGTGAAGTATTTCTTTATAGAAAGGAACTGCGCAGAGGCCACGTAATGGACAGGTCACTGTGTATTGCCGTTTGGTTGGTTCCTCAGTTTAGAGGCTGCGACAACGTGGTCGTGTAGCCGCGTGTACTTTGGGTGTGTGTAGAATATGTCTGATAACCGGTGTTAATTGTGATGGCTGTATTAGTGTGTGTTATCTGTAATTCAGGTGAGGACTGCAGACATTCAAATTTCAAGTAGTTCCTACTTTTGCTACCGAATGCTACCGTCAACGACAACTAGTTGTGAACTTAGTTACTAGATGCCATCGTAGTCGGCTCCTGGCGACGAACGTTCTTCAAATCTAACCTATAATTTTGCTTCATACAAGTGTAATTTATGGAAGGTTCTTTTACATGCCATAAATCTATGACATGGGCCCGCCGGCTTTACTTCCCCTCCGAAAGTAGGCATACTGAGGGATTTTTAACGCTCTAATAAAATCCGACGTCTTCAGCCGGGTTTGAACCCGCAACCTTGGGTATAGAAGCTCAAAATGCTACCAACTACGCAACCGAAGCCGTCACTGTGTATTGCAGCGTGTCGAGAAATACACTGTCACTAGCAGTAGCGTAGCGCCCAACTCGCTTATAATGTTCAACGTATTTAATAACCATCATTACTTACACAAATTTCAGAGTAGCAGCTGGAGATTCTGTCCTTCATTTTCAAAACATACGTTGCACCAACTTAGGACGTTTTGTAATGCTCGCTGTAATTCATCCTCACTAATATTTCGTCTCAGTGCAATTATTTCGTTTCCAAGAGCCTCCAGACTACGTGGATTGTTCCTGTAGACCATTTGTTGGAAGTTCCCCCACAAGTAACAAGCAGTTCCGTGAACAACTAAAGCCTATTTTCATATATCGTACTTATGTTAATTGCCACTATCAACATACAAAATTTCAGTTTGATTGCTGTAATAGATTGGTATATATTGAGAAGCGACTAAATATTGCGGATGGTCGCCATGTAGGATTTTTATATATGTAGGTCTTAGAGTTATTTACTGTTACATGAAGATTATTGTGTTCGTGTGGTATTCAAACTTCAATCGCATGATTAGGACACAAGAAGTAAATACAAGATTTTAAAATTTCGCAAAGCTGCCGTCCTGTGGTTATGGAAACAATTGAAATAAATTAGATGCCAGTGGATTAACATTTGTATAAGGTTTTACTGTACCAAGTTTCACTGCACTCGGATGGTTAAATTACGAGAAACGTCCATGTGAATATTTATACTTCGCATCGCCGCCATGTTGGATTTGTGATCACCAGGTTATTGAAACTCCTATAGGTGAACTTGTGTTCATAGCCCCTATGAACATAAAAAAAACAGTTTGATTGCTGTAATAGATTCGTAGATATTGAGAACAGCCTAAATATTTCGGATGATCGCCATGTTGGATTTTTATATGTATAGGCCATAGAGGCATGTACCATTATAGGAAAATTATTGCGTAGGTTCATTATTCAAACTTTCACTTCGATCGCATGATTACGACACAAGAAATAAAAACTTAATTTTAAAATTCGCACTGCCACCATCTTGAGGTTATGTGAAAATCCACAGCCTGCTTCCAGTCTCCGACCAGGTCAGGAATGGAATGAATGAAGCCCCCATCTAGCGGCGAGGATATGGACTGTGCCGGCTGCCGAGGCCTGACGCACCCCTCTGGGGCAATGATTAAATGAATGACAGATGAAATGAAATGATAGTGGAGAGTGTTGCTGGAATGAAATTTTGACAGGGAAAACCGGAGTACCCGGAGAAAAACCTGTCTGCCTCCGTTTTGTCCAGCACAGATCTCACATGGAGTGACCGGGATTTGAACCACGGACCCAGCGGTGAGAGGCCGGCGTGCTGCCGCCTAAGCCACGGAGGCTTCCTTGAGGTTATGTAAACAATTGAATTAAATTAGATACCATTGCATTACAATGTGTATATACATATACTGTACCAAGTTACATTGCGTTTGGTTGGTTAGAACGCGAGGAACGTCTATACAAAAGTCGCAACTTCGCTTTTATTTTGTAGTTACCAGGTTTTCAAAAGTCATATAGGTGAACTTCTAGTAGTTCTCTTTATCACCGTACGAAATTCCAGTGTGATATTGTGATGGTCCCAATTTGTTACCAGAACGAAATAATTTTATATATATTATTATTATTATTATTATTATCAATATTTTTTAAGTTTACATTTTACCTTTTATTAGTTATTATGTTAACTAATATATTTATATCTATTATTTTGCGGTAATGTAGAATATTATGGCAATTGAAAGGATTTGGAGCGATACACATTATATTTGAAATAAGTTTGACGCTTGACTGAATATTATTTCTGAAGAAAATTCGAACAAGAGAAGAAGGAGGGTGTTCACAGAAGGCGGCTTATTCACGGCTTCTCGGAAAGGACATAAATAGACACTTATGTCTGTCACATCAAGTATTCTACCAATATACAAATCATACTAAGAAAGGATTCTAAGAAGACTTACCACTAACAATGCTGGGCCGATGAATGAGTCCTTTGCAACTTTATACTAAAGGTGGGCTGGACCTCCTGAGAATTGCTACAATGAAGTATTGTCATTGTTGATATATGAAAGGCGGGCTTATATCGCCTAGCGACTTCTGAAGAGGGGTCATGCACGTGCTTTACCTGGGAACGTTATATATATGACAGCCGCCCAAATGGAATTATTATTATTGAATTGCTGGAGGAGAGGGAAGGATGCTGAGTGGAGCAGAGGAATTTGTAGCGAGATGGAGTCTATAACGCAGTTCTAAACTAGACAGTTGACTATTAAGTATGTGAATTTGATAAGACATTCTGTCTCATCAAACTGTGACATGGTTGTGTACGAGGCTATTGTCACAGGGATGATTTTTGGAATTTATTCCGTCATCCACATATAAATTAATTACTTTGAGGACGATCAGGGCCATCTGGAACTCTCTACGCAACAATCCAACTACAAAGATCATCAATGCGGTGAGCGATGTAAACAGTTATACTCCAGTCAAATCAGAAGGCTATCATGCTTATTAAATTCAATATATTCTATTCAATTAACTCAGTATACTCCAATTTCCAATCAAGAACCATAATACAAGTAAATTCAGTAGATTCTTTAATTTAAATTTATTATTATTATTATTATCTTTAGTATTTTTTTTTTTTTTTGCACTTGTTGTTTTTATATATTAAATTCGTTTTAAATTCAAATATTTGACTGGTTTCCTTTAGTAGCTAGAAATTACTATAAGGCAACACCATACTCCTGAACTAATTATCGTAAGGTTAGATTACGTAAGTTTCACTACGGCTGGAGATAGGAATTTCGATGCTCTACCTCTGTTTAACCGAGGTTTAATATATTATTTTGATCATGATATATATAAATGATCTGGCGCCCTGGCAACACATATATTACACATTATGTACTTTTTTAGTGAAGCTGACAACAATACAGATACACTATTAGATTAATACACAATTAAATGTTTCATTTTGATCACCCAAATGTGGGCGATTATTTAAATATTAACCTTTTTTTTTACTTTATTCTTATTAACAGTAATCAAGTTTAAATATCTTAACAACCCATTACAAATGACGCCCAACTAGCGGAGCGCTTTTGTTATTATTAATTGAACCTTAATAAACTAACAAACCATTACAAATGGCTGCCTCAACGAGGGACATTAATAACTAATCAACCCATTACAAATGGCCCCCAACTATGTGGCACGGAAACCTAACGATATTTACGGAAGGAGTGAGTGTTAATTCAGTGCAAATTGTCAGTGATTTTGGGGGAAAGTGAAGTGAATTAGTGTATTATTAGTGATTGATTTTGGGGGAAAGTGAGATGAATTTTGGAACGATAAACTTTATACGGTGTACTTCGAGATGGCGGATGAGGAACAAAGGAAATTGAGGAGTAGGGGTAAAGGCGAGAAAGCTAATTATACGAAAGTAGATAGTGGTACTGAGGCTGAGAGTGTAGAGGATTATACCAAGATGTCGGAGGTAAATCTTGAGAGTAATCCTGAGGATAATCCCGAGGTTAACCCTGAGACGAATATAGAGGTACATCCTGAAATAAATCCTGAGACTAGTGGAGGGAAGGAGAAACAAAAGCCTTTGGATATTTCGGAAACCAAATTAGATGAGATCATGGGAATGTTTCGGGAGATAAGTAAGCAAAATCAGGAGATAAGTAAGCAAAATCAGGAGATGAGTAGGGAGATGAGAGAGGAAATAAGTAATCAAAATCAGGAGATGAGTAGGGAGATGAGAGAGGAGATAAGTAAGCAAAATCAGGAGATGAGTAGGGAGATGAGAGAGGAGATAAGTAAGCAAAATCAGGAGATGAGTAGGGAGATGAGAGAGGAAATAAGTAAGCAAAATCAGGAGATGAGTAGGGAGATGAGAGAGGAAATAAGTATGTAAAATCAGGAGATGAGTAGGGAGATAAGAGAAGCGATATGTAAAGATAATAAAGAAATTAATCAGAAACTAGATAATATGGTCAAGGAGAATGAGGAATTAAATAGAAAGTATGGGACGCTGCAGGATGGTATTCAGGGAGCAAAACAGGAGATCAGATGTGAAATTAAGGATGTGTTAGAAGAAAAGGCTAAAAATATTATAGAGGAAGTAGATCTGAAATTAGTAGAAGTGGAAGGGAAAATTCAGGAAAAGTTAGTCAATCAAAGAGAGAATCTTCAGAAAATAGTACAGATGGAAACTAGACAAGTAAGAACAGAATTGGGAGGAGAGATAAAGAAAGTGCAGTCAGAATGTCATAAGAAAGTAGAGGATAGTCACCTGACAAATGAAGAAAATTATCAGGAGATTCAGGAAAAACAGAAGATATTAAGAAATGAATTGATAGAAAAAGAGAATAATTTGAAAGAAAGAGTGGAAATGGTAGAAAAAGTGGCGGATAAAAAGATAGCAGAAATTGAGACTAAGTTAAGAAAGCAATTAAGGCAGGAGGGAATACAGGGTAGAGTTATTGTATCAGGAGGTGGAATGAAGGAAACTGAACTAGTTAAGTTCTCTAACGAGCAGGGATGTCCTATGGAATTCATAACTATAGTTGAAAATAAATTCAAGGAAAGGCTACTAGAAGGACAGATAGAGTGGAATATGGTAGTGGAAATATTAGATCAGGCTTTTGTGGGGGAAACAAAAAGCTGGTTTTCTGTCTATAAAAACACTTTAGTGGACTTTAATGATTTTAAAAATAAATTTTGTGAAAAATATTGGAATGATGAAATACAGGCCCAAAAAAGGGAAAGTATTATTTGTGGGATATATCCGCCTGAAAGTACTTGCAGTATGACTGAATATTTTCTGAATAAGGTTATCATCTGCAAATATTTAGATGGCATGACACAAGACAGCGATATAGTCAGGCAAATGATAAAGCATTTCCCATTCCGAATAAGAGAGGCTGCATGCATGCAACGCACTTCGACTATCACAGAGTTAGAAAGATTATTAGGGAGATTTGATGCTCTAGAGAATAGTGTTGGTGAAACACCGGCAGGACAGCAGAATAGTCGATATATGAATGAGAATAGGAATCAAAATAATAATGGCAGGCAACAACACCAGAATTTTCAAGGCAACAATAGGGGGCGTAATTTTGAAAATTCATATACTCAAAATAACAGGGGGCAATTTCAAGGTAGAGATGGTTATCAGAATAACCGTGGCCAGTATCATGGCAATAGGAGAAACCATGATAATAATGGTAATCAGGATAATAATGCAGGTCCTAACAATGGGCAGCGTTATTACAATCAAAGAAATAATGCAGGAAATTCGGGAAGGCAGAGAGAAGAAAATCAAGGTAATGGCAGCAACCCTCGTCAGAACCACAACAAAAATAACGGGGAGACACAAAACCAAGATAATGGTACCGATACTTTAAATGTGAACCAGACTGTGACGTAAGGTCAAGTTGTCAGTCTGAGTCTTTTCCAGCTTACACCATTTTGAGCGAACCGTATGACCTAAATATCCGTAATGATTTATTAAGTGAATTTATGGATGTATCTAAGGAACCTACCGTTATTAATTTTAACTCAGTGTTAAAATTACAAGTGTTAGGGGCGTGTATCGATACACTTTTTGACAGTGGCTGTCAGGTTTCTTGCATCAGTGCAGCATTTTATAATAATAAGAAGGAACATGATAAAAAATTATAGGAAATTCCAATTAGAACTACTATTGTGTTAACTGCGATGGGAAAGATATTCCAAATAATTTCTAAACAAGTGGTTGGAGAAATTTTAAAAGAAAGTAAGATTGGAACACAAGTATATTTTTTTAAATTCCAAATCTGATATATTCACTAATTATGGGTTCGGACAGGATGTCGCAACATTCTGCACAGCTATGTTATAAGAAGGGTAATGTTAAATTCAGATGGATGGATAAAGATGTGATCATGTCATCTAATAATTCAAGTGAGTTGTATGGTGGTTCTAAGAAGATATGTATGATTGAGGAGGTATTAACGACTAAAGGAGTCGATATTTGTAGTGAGGTGGTGAGTGGTGAGATTGTTGGGGTATCTCTTGAGAGGGAACCTTGTTTTTTACATTTTTAGGCAGTATGATGACGAAGGATTATCTAGAGGATTCCTTGCGTGAGGCTGCATTACAGAGTGCGTTAGAGTGTGATCGTGTGGATCGATTGTTGATCGTGTGGATCGAGTGTTGAAGGTGTTGTAAGAGAATTAGTATATATTTGAGAACCGTATTGGATTAGCTAATTGCTACGAACATTCATTAAATGTACATGATCGCAGTATTTTTGTAGGTCATCGCTACCCCGTGCCTTACAAATTTCAGGAAGCTGTGAGAAGGCAGATTGAAAGCATGTTGCAGGATAAAATTATAGAACCCTATATTAATTAGCCCATATATTAATTCGTTAAGGGTAGTTCCCAAATCAGAAAGGAAAGTAAAGCTATATTGTGATGCCCGTAATTTAAGTAGGCAGATTGAGAGCATGTTGCAAGATAAAATTTAGAACCCTATATTAATTAGCCCATATATTAATTCGTTAATGGTAGTTCCCAAGTCAGAAATGAAAGTAAAGCCATATTTTGATGCCCGTAATTAAATTATGCAGATTTTGTGAACAGTTAATATTTCAGTAGCTAGGATAGTAATACAAGGATTTAAAGGAAAGTCATTTTTTTGTAATGGAGAAATTAAATTTTATCGGTCATACGGATTCCGCGAAAGAAAGGAAATTATGAAGTAGAAAGAAGTGTAATTTTGAGAAATAAGGTGAATAACTACGGGTGATAAAGAGGTGTAATCTTGAGTAGAAAGAAGTGTAATTTTGAGAAATAAAGTAAGTGAATACGAATTTAGCGAAAGAATGGTAATCTGAAGTATAAAGAAGTGCAATTTTGAGAAATAAAGTAAGTGAATACGGATTCCGCGATAAAGAGGTGTAATCCTGAATAGAAAGAAGTATAGTTTTGAGAAATAATGTGAATAATTACGGGTGATAGAGAGGTCTAGTCTTGAATAGAAAGAAGTATAATTTTGAGAAATAATGTGAACAACTACGGGTGATAAAGAAGTGTAATCTTGAATAGAAAGAAGTATAATTTTGAGAAATAAGGTGAGTATCGACAGGTGATTAAGATGTGTAATCTTGAATAGAATGGAGTGTAATTGTGAGAAATAAGATCAGTAATTACGGTTAAAAAGGTGAGTAATTAGAAGACGCAGGAAAACGATTATACGGCACTTACAATGTGAGATCCTTAAGGAAATATGTGTCATGAGTAATAGAAGTGAAGTTGATGGTAAGTAAGGAAAGTCGCTGAATAATAAGTGAATGATTGTGGTCTGAACGAGCAGGTAATGGCGAGGGTTTGCATCAACCTATGATATTGTGTGTCTAGGAGAGCACAGAGGAAATATAAAGAATACTTTGTCGGCTATAAGCTGGTGTATTTGAGTAGGATATAAATATACATATGTGGGGTAAATTAGCGCACTACATTTGCACTGAACGATGTTGCCTTAGGTAATACAAGCTAATAAAGTTTCTTTTTTTCTATAATATGCCTGTGTTACTAGATAAATATAATTCCTGAGAGACTGGAGTAGATCTGGTGATTCGTATCACATACCAAGTGTTGTGAAGTGATAAAGTGAATTAATCAGTTGGCAGTCCCACCAACTAGCCATAGTGTATTCAGTTCGACACCAGGCTGAAAATTGAATTCTACGTCCTCAAGATATAAAGCAAAGGTGTATGCCACCCAAATATACATAAGTGCAACGATGACTTATGTCCAAAACAAGAATATAAAAATGAAGGGTATTTTGATGTACATTGTTTACAGGTCGCTTTAATTATGTAGAGAAGAAAGAAAAAGACATTATGAACAGTGAATGACTGAAGTGATGAGACTTAAAAATATATATACATAAAACTTGAAGGGTATAATTTTTTTGATGTTGGTAATTGCTTTGAAGGGTATAATAATGTCGATGTTTGTAATTTCTTTATAGGGTATATTATTTTATATTTGTACAAGTGTTGAAGAGAAGTATGGTGATATGATTGTTGACATATACCATAATTCTCTGGGGCGAATATGTGATGGTCCCAATTTGTGACCAGAACGAAATAATTTTATATATATTATTATTATTATTATTATTATTATTATCAATATTTTTTAAGTTTGCATTTTACCTTTTATTAGTTATTATGTTAACTAATATATTTATATCTATTATTTTTCGGTAATGTAGAATATTATGGCAATTGAAAGGATTTGGAGCGATACACATTATATTTGAAATAAGTTTGACGCTTGACTGAATATTATTTCTGAAGAAAATTCGAACAAGAGAAGAAGGAGGGTGTTCACAGAAGGCGGCTTATTCACGGCTTCTCGGAAAGGACATAAATAGACACTTATGTCTGTCACATCAAGTATTCTACCAATATACAAATCATACTAAGAAAGGATTCTAAGAAGACTTACCACTAACAATGCTGGGCCGATGAATGAGTCCTTTGCAACTTTATACTAAAGGTGGGCTGGACCTCCTGAGAATTGCTACAATGAAGTATTGTCATTGTTGATATATGAAAGGCGGGCTTATATCGCCTAGCGACTTCTGAAGAGGGGTCATGCACGTGCTTTACCTGGGAACGTTATATATATGACAGCCGCCCAAATGGAATTATTATTATTGAATTGCTGGAGGAGAGGGAAGGATGCTGAGTGGAGCAGAGGAATTTGTAGCGAGATGGAGTCTATAACGCAGTTCTAAACTAGACAGTTGACTATTAAGTATGTGAATTTGATAAGACATTCTGTCTCATCAAACTGTGACATGGTTGTGTACGAGGCTATTGTCACAGGGATGATTTTTGGAATTTATTCCGTCATCCACATATAAATTAATTACTTTGAGGACGATCAGGGCCATCTGGAACTCTCTACGCAACAATCCAACTACAAAGATCTTCAATGCGGTGAGCGATGTAAACAGGTATACTCCAGTCAAATCAGAAGGCTATCATGCTTATTAAATTCAATATATTCTATTCAATTAACTCAGTATACTCCAATTTCCAATCAAGAACCATAATACAAGTAAATTCAGTAGATTCTTTAATTTAAATTTATTATTATTATTATTATTATCTTTAGTATTTTATATTTTTTTTGCACTTGTTGTTTTTATATATTAAATTCATTTTAAATTCAAATATTTGACTGGTTTCCTTTAGTAGCTAGAAATTACTATAAGGCAACACCATACTCCTGAACTAATTATCGTAAGGTTAGATTACGTAAGTTTCACTACGGCTGGAGATAGGAATTTCGATGCTCTACCTCTGTTTAACCGAGGTTTAATATATTATTTTGATCATGATATATATAAATGATCTGGCGCCCTGGCAACACATATATTACACATTATGTACTTTTTTAGTGAAGCTGACAACAATACAGATACACTATTAGATTAATACACAATTAAATGTTTCATTTTGATCACCCAAATGTGGGCGATTATTTAAATATTAACCTTTTTTTTAACTTTATTCTTATTAACAGTAATCAAGTTTAAATATCTCTATAAACCATTACAATAACGCCCAACAGTGGAGCTTTCTTATTAATAGTCAATTAAAATAAGCTCTCCCAACACATTACATTATCGGTAATAGTTTCGGAGATATTGAATGCTGGTGAAATATTTCGCACAGCCTCCATGTTGGATTGGTGAGACGTAACAAAATTTGAAGGGCACCGTCGGGGGCGTGCGGAATAGTGCTATGTACTTACCGAGCTTCATTGAAATCGCTCCAGCCGTTTAGATTTTATTACGAGGGGGGTGGGGGGACAAACACACACGAATCACACACATACGCACACACATACAGACAGACACACGGACAAAAGGTGATGCCATAAGCCTATTTTTTTCATAAATGAAAATGGGCTATAAACTGCCCTATTATAACAGTGATCATAACTAATACATGTACAGTAATATATTCTAGACGTGTTATTTCTATTTTGTACATATATTACGTACATTGTGCCCCGCACAGTCTTTGGGCAAATTCCTGTTGACCGACTGAAGTGCTGCAAATTTTTGTACACATTTACTGTAAAAGACTTCTCCAATAGGAGTTTCCAATAGGAAAGGTCGCTGTTTTGTTCTATACGTAACCATGTTCACGGTATACAAGATAGGCTACAGTACTTTACGAAAGCTTTCCACGGTGGGTGAGTGGTTATCGTGTCGGACTACCAACCCGAAGCTTGACGGTTCGTTCCTGGCCGTGGTAAGTGATTTTTAAAGGCGACAAAATTCTTGGCACGCATGTCATACGATGTTGGCATGTTAAAGAACCCATTTGATTTCAGTAGGCCGTGTTCATAATGGCAAAATTAATCTCGGGATTTTCCGCCAACCCAAAGTTCGTCCTTTCTCTACTAGAAAGCGCTATAGTGTCAAGGAGCTCAGATATCTAACCTCCTTGAATTTCATAGCGTTCCAAAGAACGCAAAATTCGACATGCAAGCTGCCCTCTGGGCGTCAAATAACAAAGCTTGCACCCGGCACCGTAGGACATACGATATTATTATTATAGTACTTTACCACAAGTCTTAATTATCTCATCTAAGGTATCTTGCCAGCTCCGTATGTAACAAATGCAATGATATCATTTTAGGCTTCCCGACACACTGTTATGATATCGGTACTTGCTAGTTATCTGGCTGTAACTTACCGCGATCCACCCGCCACGTGGCGCCGGCGAGATTACGTTTTATAGAGAAGGGTCTCACTGTATTGCACATACTCCTGGGCTCAGTACGCACTTCTTCCAAAAATGTGGCCACATACTTCATTTGTTTTGATGTTTTGTCATGAAAATGAACACTAACATGTTTAAATAATCAGCCCAAAAAAGTGAAATTGCCAATAGCCCGAGTACCTTCAAACCACGTGGGACATCTGCAGTCGAGATGGCGAAAGCCGACATCGAACCCTCATAACTAGTTGGGTGGGACTAAGTGCAAGGATTATGGTGATGTAAGAGCGTCGATTGGGTATCCGTTGGCCGTCACTACTATAATTGCCTTGAACTCCGTGGTGCTCGCCTTAAGCTACCTTGCGGCTTTGTGGGTGGACATGGAGTGACCCAGTCATGGCCAGAATGTGGGTCAAGGAGCAGTCCGCCGGCACACAGCCCAGACAAGCTCGCTATGATGAGTCAAGGCCAGTTTGTTCATATAACTAGAGCCCTGCGCGGATAAACAAAACGTAATCTGCATCCACCCCGCATCCGCATGGCTGTTATCCGCATGACTTTAATCCGCTCCCGCACGTTTGTTATACGAATCCACTGGCATAACAATAATATTTTCAATTAGATTAGTACATTATGCAACGAGCCTA
Organism: Meconema thalassinum; assembly: GCA_946902985.2. Taxonomy (NCBI): domain Eukaryota; kingdom Metazoa; phylum Arthropoda; class Insecta; order Orthoptera; family Tettigoniidae; genus Meconema; species Meconema thalassinum. The sequence continues at coordinate 545,722,801 of OX336391.1, forward strand.
TAATGACAATAATTAAGACACGAGTATGTTTATAAAACGAGCGTAGCAAGTTTTATAATTTCCATACCAGTGTCTTAATTACCATTATAGGCGAGTTGCATACGACTGTTTATGTTCGACGAGAATTATAACTTTATGTTTTAACATAAATATCTGTTGAGAATGTCACTAGAATTTTGTGATCGGGTGCTGCGCAGGGTAGGATATCACTGATTTCCAAGCTCTCTGACCGACGCATGCGCCCTGTGTGCTTCAATGCCATATGTGCTGATTGAGCACCAGTATTCAGTAAAAATGTCACCGAAATCGTTTGAAAACAACCCGCTGTGTAGAAATTGGATTTGGGGATATTAAGGTACAGTGTCTCATATTCACCAGTTTATTTACGCGAACATATGGACGGTGCACTTTCGGTAATTTATATAGACATGTTGGATTTTGAGCGCATGCGCGAAGGTATCCTTATCTAATTGGTCAACAACTCTTTCTTGAGCTGTGATTGGTGGGAGAAACTGTTTCATAATGAAAAATAGTGTTATAATGACCATCATTATGATACAGTTTTCAGACATATAATTGTCAGGGTCGAACATAAATGATATTAAACAAGTTCGGATTGTATTCTTAAAACTGTCCGCAATTTTTCTCCAAACATTATCCGCAGCTTATCCACTATCCGCACAGCCATGCAAACCATATCTTTATGGCGAAAAATTTTGCGGATATCCCCATCCGCGCAGGGCTTTACATATATTCATCACATACCATCCCGTATTAGCATCATGTCTCTGAGCGACATCGAGAAATAACTTTAGAATCAACTTACTTTTGCTAGCCCTCCGTTGGTCACGTGGTTTACTATTCTAATACAGATTCATTTGTTTTATACTGTATCTTTGATTATAATACACTAGCTTCAGGTACATACTGTACTGTTCAGTACCTTCCATAGAAGGTCTCCCCATTGCGTACTATCACCGTGAAATATTACATCAATGACCACTAGCATGTCAGTGGCATACCAAGGATTACAACTGTACTCCAAGCTACTTCTTACGCTTGAACTGCGTTGGATTGGTTATAGGTATAGTACAGTATTGTATAGAATCGGCAAACGGCATATAGGCCTACTTATAGACTCTGCGAGTGATCATTCCTCTACCGTCTTAAGGACCGTGTCTGGGAGTTAAACACACTTTGTTTGCAGATACAACTGGGGATGGTGACAGACCGATCGCCCGCGTGATCCCTAACTTGGGTCTAAATTGAGGATGGGTCACCGAAGGAATTTTGGAAGGAAGTCGGCCGAATTATAAACACTTAATTGTAAAAGAAAATGTTCATCTCTTCGCAAATATTTCATATTTTTACTCAATACAGGATAGGTTTATTAAAAAATTTATTTCAAAAGTTCAAATTAAATATGTTCTTCGTGCTGTGTCAAAATATTTGGTAGTTCACGTATTTGTCTATGATTGGTCTAGTATATTTATCACAATCCATTCTTCTTATAAAATTCAACATGTAAATGGTAAAACAAAACATAGCTTATGAAATACGCATTAAAAAAATGAAATGCTCTACGATTGTAATTCAAGCGACTAATGTCGTCACATTTCCGAGTGCGATCGGAGAGCCAGTAGCCTTTCGAAGAGTGCGGCACTGTTGAGGGCTCAGCACTCAAGAGTAGGCCTATAGATCGTCACAGTACAGAAGTGTGCAAGTTATTATGCTCAATTTTTTGTGTGTGGCCTCCTGGGAGGCCGAGTGCAGGTCTTTCTAGTCAACGCCCGTGGGCGACCTGTGCGTCGGGATGAAAGATGGAATGGAGGAAGATGAATGAAATTCGGCAAGGATGTGGTAGGAAGCGGCCGTGGCCTATCAGAAGGTACCGTCCCAGCATTTGCCTGGTGTTGAAAATGGGGAAACCACAGAAAACCATTTCAAGGACGGCCGACGGTGGGGCTCGAACCCACGCGTCTACCGAGTCAGCAGAGAGCTTGGCCCCATGACCTAACACTGCGCTTTAGCCAGCGTAGCCACTACTGTCGGTTATGCTCAAATAAAACAGTCACAGTGTTTTGTTCAAAATAATTTTATTGACCAGCTAGTTACATCTTTTATCACCCTACTTAATAATGGTTTCTCCCCTGTGGACTTAACAACATTTCCCGTAAGGAATCATTCTTTTATCCTCCCAGCACGGTTTCACCCATAGACTCTGCGAGGAATTATTTCTCTACCGTCGTAAGGATGGTGTCTTGAAGCTGAAGCTAAACATACTTTGTCAGCAGATACAACAGAGGATGGTGACAGGCCGATCGCCCAGGCGACCGCTAATTTGGGTCTAATTAAGAATGGGCCAGGGAAAGGATTTTGGAAGGAAGTCAGCCGTGGACACGTTCAAAGGAACCGTCCCGGCATTTGCCTGGTGGGGAAAGTGGGAAACTACGAAAACCATTTTAATAACGGCTGAGATGGCCACCATGGCCGGTCCCGAAAGGAATCGCGTCTGGAAATTCTCGGAATTGGAATTGTGGTTTCTGAGATTATATGTGAGATGAGTCGGTTTTCTCTTTGTTTTCATTGACTTTGGAATGTATCCTCTAAATCAGGTGATGTCAGTCATGTTCCATGAATCTTTGGATAGTTCAAGAAGGTTTCTATAGGTTATGAAACTACTATAACACTCACCTTTAAGGCAGAATTAACTCTCACATGGAAACATTTAAAAAATATTTAATTGGATATTTTTAAAGCGTGTGCTTTTAGAACCTATTACTTTCCATTCCCCAGGGGCTCACATCTAGTGGGACGTGGGTTGGTGACCACGGGAGCCCAGCTGAGTCCGGCATTGCTTCCACTTACTTGTGCCGGCTCCTCTCCGTCTTCTTTCCTGTCGACCTCTGTTGGTCAACTCTTGTTCTCTTCCGACCCCGACGGTATTAGTGTATCCGAGGCCTAGGGAGTCTTTTCCTTTCCCGCCTTCATTGGCCCTTGTCTCATCTTTTCTGATACCCTCCTCCTGCGAGGGGTCAGCCTTCTTTTTCTTTTCATCTTATCTCCTGCCTTCTGCACAAGGCCCTCAAGGAGGCCGGGTGTGTGTAGCCCCACCACTTCTGGCGCACCCTGGATATTGCTACACCCTCAGGGCCTCACAGCTGGTGAGTTTGGGAGTTGGCGACCCCGAGGGATTCCTGAGCTGGGTCCGTTTTTTCCCCTCTTATCCCTTACTTCTGGGGCGGACCCTCTCCTCTTTCACATTCCTATCTGCCTTTCATGGCTCTCCTTCCTTCCAAGTCCCTCAATCCGCATTCTTCGAGGGTTGAGGGCATTTCTTTTCCTCCTGTCCTTTATTTGCCATATTCTCCTTTTGTGTTCCATTTCTTCTTCTAGTGTGTAAGTTAGAAGTTAGTTTTAGTTATAGTTTACATTCCATTATCATCTTTACGATCACCCAAACCATTAGGTGCCGATAACCAAGATGTTAGGCCCCTTAAAACAACAATCATCATCATCATATTACTTTCCGTTTTACGAAGGGAATAGGTTTCAGTACCGTACGAAACAGAACGTCACATTCTACCAAGTCCTCGCGGCTCACATTCAGTATGGTTTTATGATTGATCAAAAACATCGGTTCATACAGAGCTCATGTGGACAGATGTCTTACCTCTTATGTTATAGAGCCCTGCGCGGATAAACAAAACGTGATCCGCATCCGGCCTGCATCCGCACGACTGTTTTCCGCATCCGCACCACATCCATCTCGCATAAACACGTTTGTTATCCGAATCTGCTGACATTACAATAACATTCTTGACGTGACAATTCAAATAAATTGTTGGAATGCAGCGACGTTCGTGAAAAAGTGTTACAGTGAAAGGTGATGATATCTTTTTATCTCTCTTCTGTTGCAACGCTCTCTCTCTCGTCTGTTGCTGCGCTCGAGTGTCGCTACTGTCGTTTTTGGAGGTCACGGGTGAACCTCTGGATGGATTTTGGTGCGGTTTCCACCATTCTGTAAAGGATATCTTGAGAAAGATTTCTGTAGAAAATAATGTAGTTATGATCAAAGGAAGCCGAGCAGTAACGATTTCAGTGAAAAAGATAAAAAAAAATCCACAAGGAGTCCGTGCGCTTTTTAAGCTTACGCTGGGCAAACCGTTAAAAATATCTATATACTATGAGTTTAACAATTGTCCAGCATGAAAAGTTCCACAAAAAAGTCCGGGAGAGCATATCTCTATCTTCAATACATAGCCCACTATAAGTGCCTTTACGTTTTCATTCTTCTAACAATCTCCATTCAAATACGGAGGCGACAGTTTTCGAGCTGGCTAGGAGCGAGTCTATCACTCCAGTTACAGCCTAGCTAGCGGGCGAACATAATACCCCAGATACAGCCAGCAGGAAACTGTCGAGTCGTGTTGAGTTAAAACTTCAGAGAAGAGTGGTTGTGTTTGGAGTTTCCCTGGAGGTGCAACTCGGCTTTTCTTCATTTCGCCTGTGAACTTTCCGTTCCACAAAATACATAATTAAAACTATACGAAGCTGAAATTTCGCAAGAGCAACAGTTTAAACAAATCAGTCCGAGAAAACGTTGTCACGCTCAAATATCGTCGCGCATCGTAGTTGCACACACCCAATAATTTTCTTAATTTATTAGATAAAGTATAAAGTATTAAAGCAACACATTTACAAATTTGAGGAGAAATTCGTTCCCCTAGGCAATGTGTGAATCGCAAAACAATGTTGACTGAGTTTTGTCTTTTTCAGTAACGGCATGTGCAACAGCGGGTGGCTATAACACTTACTTAGTCGTCGGATTTACCCACGCAGGTAAGCGTAGGTATAAAGGACAATGTTTTGCGTCGTAGAGACACGATTTTATGGTGAATAAAAAACCACAATAGCGGTGTAAAAACTAAGGGCAAAGCGGGATAAAAGCGGTGAATAAATGCAATTGCTTACGGTGTAGAAAAACGGTTTACTAGACTATATACATACTTTTGCCTTATGTTGCAATGAAGGAAACAACAAACACACTAAGTATGGCTTGGTTTACAGTATTCATTTGCTATTGAAGTAGTAACTCAGTAATGTTTCTAGGTTATCATTTGACAGGTTGGTACGCTTGTCAGACAAAATATCATTGTAGGCAGAAAGGGCCCTTTCACTGTCAACATTTGAAATGGAAATGTACAGAGATTGAAGACATTTCACAGCTATAGGATATTCCTCTAACATTCCCTTCAATACATCTTCAACTACATTACCGTCACTACATGAAAAAGATTTACAGGTGATTTGCAGTTGAATGTAGAACTTCAAAAAGTCATGAGAATTCACTCCAGCAAAAAGGGGGATTTTCTCTATCTTGTTGAAGAGAGATGACTCATGTTCACAGTTCTTAGCAGGGGCAGATGAAACAGTGAGGAGAGTGAATTAAAAATCTCAAGAGCAGAGTCTTTTGCCAGCATATCTGAGAGTTGTGTGTGACATGCATTGGCAAGGGCTACGAACCTTTTTTCAGCACTTTTCTTTCTATCGCTTGATAGTTCATTCAATGCCTTCAATGTGTCTGGTTTCATCACTAGTTTTTCGATAAACGTGTACTCAGAAATGAGTTCATTTACCATTGGAACAACTTTATGTGCCAAAGCATAATTAGAACCCTCGAAGCAAGTTATCTTTTCAGAAGTTGAGGCACAGTGTTCTTTCACAAAAATTGCCTCACACAAAATTGATTTTACTTCAATTTCACTTAATTTTTGAAAGTATTTAACACTTTCAGCATCACTCTCCATTGTTTTAAAATACTGAACCAAGTCCATGACATAGTCTGCCAAGTAAGAAACTGATGTGAACCACGTATTCCAGCTTGTGATAACTGGTGAGGGAAAGAGCTTTATATCCTTTTCTCCTGCACCATACGTCTGCTGCAAGAACCTAATATACCTATGCTTCCGTTTTCTTGTATTAAGAAAAGCTTGCTTTGTTTTGGTAACACACTCATTCACACGATGAAGTTTCTTCGGCCAGATTCCTGCTAATAAATCAAGCTTGTGTGCCCAACACTCAATGTGAAGAAGGTTGTCCGATATCAAACCTTGTAAAGTTTGCACACACTTTTTCATATATCGTGCACCATCTGTTGAAATACCTATGGTATTTTTGTATTCAAGTTTATGTCTCTTAATAACGTCCACTGTGGCTTGAGAACATTCCTGCGAGTTAACATTCTGAAGCATTAGGACACCACCTACTAGCACATTAGGAGTCTCGCTACTACCCTTGGGAAGAGTTTTAATAGCACAATGAACACGGCTCGACCCATCCTATCTGTGGTTTCATCACAGTGTAGAATAACATGCTGATTCTTTAATTTCTCACTACTTGATTCTTCTTTTCCTTGATGTAATAGGGGCAAATATTTCTTTCGTAACCAGTCAGCTGTGGGAAAATTTCCACTTCCTAAAACAGTGTAATGAAAAAAATCTATTAGCAAGCAAATCATTTTAATTTAAAATATTAATAAATCAGACTTAATTGTTGTTTATGATATGAACTTAAAAGTATTTAAAAGTAAACTAAGTCATTACTACACTTTCTAGTATCCCACATCACGTTTCCATGGTGGCTGCAAAACTTTCAGCTGTAAATGTCACGGCGGGTTGGTGGATTCTCGGCAATCGTAAAAGAATTGCCTTCCCTCCCTGATAAAATTGGTTACATAAAACTACGTCTTTCCACCTATTATTATTTTTATCGCTACGAAATGTGGGGCTGCGGGATACTGGTAAGTGTAGCGGCATCCGAAAAAAAAATTAACTCGCCTGGTATATGTTTGTTCATCCAATCCTTCATTGTTGGATGATCTAGCTTTTCTAAAGGAATGTTGCCACTCAAAAAGGCCTCCACTGTTGACATTACAAATTCGTCGGAGTCATTTCTCACTTTTTTGGTATTCCCGACCGACTCTTGAACTGATATCTGTCTTTTGGTACCTCCTTCAGACAAAATCCTTTTCTTCTTTTTGCGATTTTCACTTAAGTTGTGTTTCACACATGAATCGCAACGCTTCCAATCTAGTCTAATGTTGCAGAATTTCCACATAACTATCTTCTGCCGCGCATCGAAAACATGATAGCCTTCGTCTTTAAACTCGTCAGCCCTATCAAAACACGTCGTTATTTTCGGCATTATGAATTCACATTAGAAATAGAAATTTCAACTACAAATCACAGCGCACCCACGTGGTCAGTAATGCGCGGCCCAACTCTCTCACTACTTGTCTCCCAGTACGACAGGATAGCCAATATTGAAACTGTGTAGTAATTTCCTGCTACGTGTTGTTAGGATATGCTTAGGCTTTAAACACTTAAAAATACATTTGAATTGGGTTCTACCAGCAATGCTAACAAGGTGAAAACCACTGAAGGCTCGCGATATCGCACCAAATCTTGTAGAGACGTAATAAACAAGCCGATTTCGTGATATGTCGCAAATACGGACGTACATCGCAAATAAGGTGGAATTTCGCGTTTAGTCGTGAGGACAAATTCAGTGCTTTATGATCAAACAATATTAAACACACATTTAAAACACATTTGATGCACATATAAACACATTTCGCATTTTCGCGATACACCATAAAATCGTGTCTCTATGCATAAGTCAACACTAATTGGAGGTATTTCCATGAATGGTTTCTCTCACTTCTCTATTATTCTTATAATAATAGACAAAATAGGGAATAGCAAGGAACGTAAACGACGCACATCTTAACAAAAACTAAAATTACCTTTAAAAAATCCAGTTCAACATTGTATTCTAAAATCTATCCGCAAATTTACTCTAAACATTATCCGCAGGTTATCTGCAATCCGCAAACTGTGTCCGCATCCGCCTAGTGCTTTATTGCCATCGCGTCAGGAGATGGAGCTCTACACGCTGCGACATGGTACGCATGCGCGGCCCGCCTACTCCAAACCTAAATATATCGGCTTCTCGCGTGTCACTGGCTACGTGCCAGTTAAAGAAGGAATGTGCTGAGTGAGTGAAGAAAGTAGTGACCAACTTAATGTTTTTGGAATGCGCGATACGCAGTGAGCGAGAAGACGTCTGCAGTTCAAATCCAACTGCCATCTCCTGGCGCGATATCAATACATAATATAGTCTACTATCAGCTGATGCCTTATACTGCATCATTGTGAATTAACGTACATTGAAAAACAAATTCAACAACTACATAAATAACCCCTGGCACTACAGCCCTTAAGGGCCTAGGCCTACCAAGCGACCGCTGCCCAGCCATTTGGCCTGCAGATATTGGGGTGACGCGTGATCAGCTCATCGGGTCCCCTTGGCTGTTAATCTTGGTTTTCGTGATCGGGGCGCTGCCTCATTGTCAGACAGCTACTCAATTGTTCTCACGAGGCTGAGTGCACCCCGTTCCAGCCCTCACGTCAGTTTCTAAAATCCCTGATGGAGCCGGGAATCGAACCCGGGGCCTCCGGGTGAGAGGCAAGCGCGCTACCCCAACACCACGGGGCCGGCTCAACAATTACACACTGTATAATAATTCTTGATGCAGGGGCTGACAGATGTTCCTTGAAAATGGCCGCTCATGAAGTGTTTCGAGGAAATCGCCACGAAAATGTGTTCTACCCGATACGACGTATGGTACAGTGTGCGGCAAGGATATTCGTCTGCCGACAACCGGGTGGCAATAAATCAGGACCGGCCAGGAACTTTGCTCGCGTCCCAGTGCAGGCAAGCCGCTAACTCGCTTCCTGTAGCAGATGAGATAGCATTCCCCCATTCTGTCTGTGACACGAAAACGATTGAGATTGTAAGGACCTTATGGCTACACCGTGCATGTTAAATCGATCACCAGTTGCAGCAACTCTGGAGATAAGAGAATCGAATCCCGGTGCTGACAGCGGCTATCCTGAGTGCGATTTATACCCTGGTTTATCCACACTCTCTCGTGGCAATTGCCGGGATAGTATATAATATAATAATATCGTATGGCCTCGGTGCTGGGTGCAAGCTTTGTTATTTGACACCCAGAGGGTAGCTTACACGTCGAATTTCGTTGTTCCTTGAAGTACTATGAAAGTCAAGAAGGTTAGATGTTAGATATCTAAGCTCCTTGCACACTATAGCTCTTTCTAGTAGAGAAGTGAGGAACTTGGTGTTGACAGAAACTCCCGAGATTACAATTTTGCCATTATGAACACTGCCTTCTGAATTCAAATGGGTTCTTTGACATGCCAACATCGTATGACATACGTGTCGTATTTTTGCCACCTTTCAAAAATCACTTACCACGGCCAGGAGTGAATCTGCAAGCTTGGGTTTAGTAGACCGACACGATAACAAATCACCCACCGTGGCAAGTACCTTATGTTAAGTCCCCGAGCACCTTCACTATCCACAATCCTAATAATAAATTACTGTTCCACACATTACCACAGTAACCACTAAAACATAGATTATCAGACAAATTCAACACACCCCCTTGTACACGGGGATGATGACCAAAGATATCCCAAACCCTTAATCCGAATTAGCAGCTATGGGTCTGAGTAGGGAAGGGTGGAAGAGTAGGGGAGTGAAGAGAAGAGTGAAGAGTGGAGGGGAATGAAGACTGCCTGCCCCCAATCTTCTCCTGTACGGCATACCGCAATTCCTGATGGCACATGCGTAAGCATACAAAAATGCAGGGCTGGATAACTTAACATAATGGCCTTCAATAACGAATTGTTTGGCGTTACGGTATACATCGCGTAACGTATAACAGAAAGTTTGTTGTAACGTTATTCATACGAAGAACGAATAAACGGATACTGTATATATACCGTTATTTTAAATATTTTATTATCATACCGGATACCATTTTAGTTATCGCAGGAGACACAAGTCGAATAACGTTATTGGCGTTGTAACACAATCAAATGTACCCCATTCACTCAGTTGTTTTAAATAACGTTATTGACAAGACCGGATAGCATTGTGTTATGCTGCATGCCTCGCAGGTCGAATAACGTTATTCGTGCTCTAACACGTCGCGAACAACTACCACTCATTCCGAACATCAAATAACGTTATTCACAAGACCGGATAGCATTGTGTTATGCTGCATGCCTCGCAGGTCGAATAACGTTATTAACGTCGTGTTCTGTTGTATGGGTCCCGGGTTGAATAACGTTTTTAGCCTCGTACTAGGATCGTAACGTAAAAGCTTGTATACAAGCACAATTCCGGTATAGGCTTCAATAACGTTATTCGTACCTGCATTACGAGTTCTTATTGGCTCAGCTGCAAGAAATCAAAGATGGAGGAAACTTGTGGATTGAGATTAATAGTTGCAGTTCATTGGCATTATTAATGCAAATCAGTCATTTAGTACCGTTACGTTGAATACTGGAAAAGGCACTGACTGATTAAACGCATTTCTGTCAGTATTTATGATTTAACTGAAATCATTCGACATTTAGCCATATGGATGAAGCTGTGAATCTGCATAGAACATGAAATGTGTACGAGTGCTAAGGCGTTAACTTGGTACCTAATGGGTCCGGGGTTCGAGACGCTCCATGGCCAGACTTTTTATTCTTTTTGAATTATTTCGTTGTGTCAACACTACTGTGTGATGCAACTTTTCAACTTCGATTTACTCGCATGATCTAGGGGGGCGATGTTAATAATGGATATTGGTAGGGAAAAATCTTTCTATTTTATCATTCGAATTTGTACTTTCCCAATCAAAACCATGAATATTTGTACAATTCGTGAAACTAATATAATTTTCACAGCACTGATTACTCCACAGTAAAATAATAATAATAATAATAATAATAATAATAACAATAATATGAAGTAGTTCCGTGACGATCTAAAGAGCCTGATTTTCTTTATATTTAAGATTCATGCCAATGATTAATCTACATAGACCTATCTAGAATAATGACGAGATTAAGTTGGCAATAATAACTTTTCTATTTAGATTGGAATATATCTGAAGTAATGTATTCCAGTACAGCTCTACAGTTGGCAGCCTTGGTGACTCTAAATATATTCTTAATTCCATATCTTAAGGTACAGAATGCACATACAAAATTTGGTTGAAGTCCAATGGATAGTATGAACGTTGCATGCTGTGAAATATTGGATGTATCAGTGCGAGTAAAATCATATTGGCAACAACGTCAAGAAGGCGTGCTCAGAATTAATCTGAATTATTCCTATATTTTATAGTGCCAATTTTGGATAAAATCCATTTCTTAGTATAGAAGTTACATGCATTAAAAAATTGGCCCTATAAACAGGCTTAGAATTATGTTGGCAGCACTGATGTGCATTAGTTGCTCCCAAATAATCTAAAATTTCCGGAACTATTCGTGCGCAAAATTTAGAGCTGTTGGCTTACATACATTCTGATATATTGGTATTAGGATAAAGAGAGTGAGCATTTATTAACAAATAATAATAATGTTAATGGTTTTGCGTCCCTTTTAACTACTCTGGCTTTTAGAGACTCCGGGGTGCCGTAATTTTGTCCATAAGGGGATCTTCAACGTGCCAGTAAATCTACTGACACGGCTCTCTGGCATTTGCGCACACTCAAATGCCAGCTGACTGCGCCAGGATACGAACGAGCAACCTTGGGCCCAGCAAGCGAGAACGTTACCCCTGAGCCACGCAGCCAGCCGCATTTATTAACAGTTGGCAGCCCTAATGGCTCTCAAGCATAAGCATAGTCATATCTGTTATAGTACACAAAGCACGTACGAAATTTGGTTAAAATCCAATTAATAGTATAGGTGTTAGATGTACTTAAACATTGGACTTATCAGCAGGCTTAGAATGATCTTGGCACACTGTCATATATGGGATCCTTAAAATGTATCTGGAATGTTATTATCCCTGTGTGTGCTAATTTTGGAAAATGTCGCATGCATAACCTCTGAGATATCCAACGTAGAGCTTAAAAGTGAATTGTGATTTTTAGCAGTTGGTAACTCTGAAATCATTTCCAATTATGTCCCTGAGATATTCAGATATATATTTCCTTAAACCGAATTTGGTTTCGATAACTGCAATCTTTAGGGGTTTATAGGGGGAGACACACAAAGACAGACAGACAGACATTTGCCTGGATCGATGCCATAAGTCTATCTCATCATCATTTAAAAAAAAGTGAAAAGTAAGCTAAAAATAGCAAGTAGAATATACGATAGCTAATGTATAACATCCTACCTTAGGTGCTTCGATACTGTGCTGACCAGTACCCTCTGCTTATGGACATTTCACATGTGTTGTACCGCAATCATTGGCCATCAGCGTACAGATGTTACAGATCGTAACGTAAAAGCTTGTATACAAGCACAATTCCGGTATAGGCTTCAATAACGTTATTCGTACCTGCATTACGAGTTCTTATTGGCTCAGCTGCAAGAAATCAAAGATGGAGGAAACTTGTGGATTGAGATTAATAGTTGCAGTTCATTGGCATTATTAATGCAAATCAGTCATTTAGTACCGTTACGTTGAATACAGGAAAAGGCACTGACTGATTAAACGCATTTCTGTCAGTATTTAAGATTTAACTGAAATCATTCGACATTTAGCCATATGGATGAAGCTGTGAATCTGCACAGTACATGAAATGTGTACGAGTGCTAAGGCGTTAACTTGGTACCTAATGGGTCTTGGGTTCGAGACGCTCCATGGTCAGAATTTTTATTCTTTTTGAATTATTTCGTTGTGTCAACACTACTGTGCGATGCAACTTTTCAACTTCGATTTACTCGAATGATCTAGGGGGGCGATGTTAATAATGGATATTGGTAGGGAAAAATCATTCTATATTATCATTCGAATTTGTACTTTCCCAATCAAAACCATGAATATTTGTACTATTCGTGAAACTAATATAATTTTCACAGCACTGATCACTCCACAGTAAAATAATAATAATAATAATAATATTAACAATAATATGAAGTAGTTCCGTGACGATCTAATGAACCTAATTTTCTTTATATTTATGATTCATGCCAATGATTAATCTACATAGACCTATCTAGAATAATGACGAGATTAAGTTGGTTATACTAACTTTTCTATTTAGATTGGAATATATCTGATGTAATGTATTCCAGTACAGCTCTACAGTTGGCAGCCTTGGTGACTCTAAATATATTCTTAATTCCATATCTTAAGGTACAGAATGCACATACAAAATTTGGTTGAAGTCCAATGGATAGTATGAACGTTGCATGCTGTGGAATATTGGATGTATCAGTGCGAGTAAAATCATATTGGCAACAACGTCAAGAAGGCGTGCTCAGAATTAATCTGAATTATTCCTATATTTTATAGTGCCAATTTTGGATAAAATCCATTTCTTAGTATAGAAGTTACATGCATTAAAAAATTGGCCCTATAAACAGGCTTAGAATTATGTTGGCAGCACTGATGTGCATTAGTTGCTCCCAAATAATCTAAAATTTCCGGAACTATTCGTGCGCAAAATTTAGAGCTGTGGCTTGCATACTTTCTTATATATTGGAATTAGGATAAAGAGAGTGAGCATTTAATAACAAATAATAATAATGTTATTGGTTTTACGTCCCTTTTAACTACTCTGGCTTTTAGAGACTCCGGGGTGCCGTAATTTTGTCCAGAAGGGGATCTTCAACGTGCCAGTAAATCTACTGACACGGCTCTCTCGCATTTGCGCACACTCAAATGCCAGCTGACTGCGCCAGGATACGAACCTGCAACCTTGGGCCCAGAGAGGGAGAACGTTACCCCTGAGCCACGCAGCCAGCCGCATTAATTAACAGTTGCAGCCGTAATGGCTCTCAAGTATAAGCATAGTCATATCTGTTATAGTACACAAAGCACGTACGAAATTTGGTTAAAATCCAATTAATAGTATAGGTGTTAGATGTACTTAAACATTGGACTTATCAGCAGGCTTAGAATGATCTTTGCACACTGTCATATATGGGATCCTTAAAATGTATCTGGAATGTTATTATCCCTGTGTGTGCTAATTTTGGAAAATGTCGCATGCATAACCTCTGAGATATCCAACGTAGAGCTTAAAAGTGAATTGTGATTTTTAGCAGTTGGTAACTCTGAAATCATTTCCAATTATGTCCCTGAGATATTCAGATATATATTTCCTTAAACCGAATTTGGTTTCGATAACTGCAATCTTTAGGGGTTTATAGGGGGAGACACACAAAGACAGACAGACAGACATTTGCCTGGATCGATGCCATAAGTCTATCTCATCATCATTTAAAAAAAAGTGAAAAGTAAGCTAAAAATAGCAAGTAGAATATACGATAGCTAATGTATAACATCCTACCTTAGGTGCTTCGATACTGTGCTGACCAGTACCCTCTGCTTATGGACATTTCACATGTGTTGTACCGCAATCATTGGCCATCAGCGTTCAGATGTTACAGATCGTAACGTAAAAGCTTGTATACAAGCACAATTCCGGTATAGGCTTCAATAACGTTATTCGTACCTGCATTACGAGTTCTTATTGGCTCAGCTGCAAGAAATCAAAGATGGAGGAAACTTGTTGATTGAGATTAATAGTTGCAGTTCATTGGCATTATTAATGCAAATCAGTCATTTAGGTCCGTTACTTTGAATACAGGAAAAGGCACTGACTGATTAAACGCATTTCTGTCAGTATTTAAGATTTCCTGAAATCATTCGACATTTAGCCATATGGATGAAGCTGTGATTCTGCACAGTACGTGAAATGTGTACGAGTGCTAAGGCGTTAACTTGGTACTTAATGGGTTCTGGGTTCGAGACGCTCCATGGCCAGAATTTTTATTCTTTTTGAATTATTTCGTTGTGTCAACACTACTGTGTGATGCAACTTTTCAACTTCGATTTACTCGCATGATCTAGGGGGCGATGTTAATAATGGATATTGGTAGGGAAACATCTTTCTATTTTATCATTCGAATTTGAACTTTCCCAATCAAAACCATGAATATTTGTACTATTCTTGAAACTAATATAATTTTCACAGCACTGATTACTCCACAGTAAAATAATAACAATAATAATATTAACAATAATATGAAAGTAGTTCCGTGACGATCTAAAGAGCCTAATTTTCTTTATATTTAAGATTCATGCCAATGATTAATCTACATAGACCTATCTAGAATAATGACGAGATTAAGTTGGTAATACTAACTTTTCTATTTAGATTGGAATATATCTGAAGTAATGTATTCCAATACAGCTCTACAGTTGGCAGCCTTGGTGACTCTGAATATATTCTTAGTTCCATATTTTAAGGTACAGAATGCACATACAAAATTGGTTGAAGTCCAATGGATAGTATGGACGTTGCATGCTGTGAAATATTGGATGTATCAGTGCGAGTAAAATCATATTGGCAACATGTCAAGAAGGCGTTTTCAGAATTAATCTGATTTATTCCTATATTTTATGGTGCCAATTTTGGATAAAATCCATTTCTTAGTATGGAAGTTCTATTTCAACTATTTCCAACTGTGGCTACCAGATGCTTCTGTCACTAACACTGGCGGAGAACGTTGGAACTTGATAGAGCGTTTCTAACTCGCCAAATATAACCTAAATCTTTTCTACACACTACCAATTGTAATGGTAGGTGCTTTTACCTGCCATAAATCTATGACATGGGCACGCCTGCTTTATTTCCCCTTCGAAGAAAGGCATACTGAAGAATTTTAACGCTCTTAACCAATCCGACGACTTCGGCCGGGTTTGAACACGTCATCTTGGGCTTAGCAGTTCAGCATGCTATCGACCACGCCACCGAAGCCCCTTATAGAAGTAATACAGGGTGAAGAAATATGCCGTACTTGGAGGTCGTCATGCGACTTCTCATCCAAATGCAAGACAAAAGTTTCTATAGCAAAATCGGAGCGGGTGTTATTTGAAAAGACGAGTATGAAAACGAGAAGCCGGCAACACTGTCGCATCCTGCGGCGGAATGTGTATCATATCACCGTACCAGCCGTCGTAGCTCACTGAGTAGGCTGCTGTATTATCCAAACCACAACCACCAACGAACTACGGTTCGAATCTACGTCAGGTCGTCGTTTTGTGTGACGTCAGTTCGTGGCTCTGTGAAGATAAGACTGGACTTCAAACGATTTTTCTTTCGTAGTCAGTTTACCCTCCAAGTAGGCTTTTCCCACGGACTCAGCGAGAGATCCCACCTTTACCTCCTCTACGGGCAGTGTCCTGGCGCTTGAGAGTGAGTCGGGGGATCCAACTGGGGAGGCGGGACTAGCACCTCACCCAATGCGGCCTCACCTGCAAAGCGAACAGGGGGCCTCATGTGGGATGGGACGGGATGGGAAGAATAGAAAGGATAGACAAGGAAGAGGGAAGGAGGCGGCCGTGACCTGACGGTAGGGACCATCCCGGCATTTGCCCGAAGATGAAGCGGGCAACCACGAAAAACCACTTCGAGGATGGATGTGGTGGGAATCGAACCCCATCTACTCATTTGGACCACCCGAGGCTGAGTAGATCCCGTTCCAGTCCTCATACCACTTTTCAAATTTCGTGGCAGCGTACGGAATGGAATTATTGTGCGTATCATAATGGGCAATCTAGTGTATATCATTGGATGCAGACGATGTTACTGGCTTTATTTGTGCCATGGACGAAACTAAGTGGTCGTTTACGTATGTAAGAGGCTCATGTTATGTTTTAATGTTTAAATAAAGGTAACAGAAGGAAATAATATAAGAGATGAAGACACTTTGGACAGAGAAGGTGTTATGTTTGGAAGTACGCCAGGGTAGAGTGGAAAGGAAACCTGGGGCGAAGTGGTCTGAGGACAGAAAGAAGCAACATAGTCTAAGAACGAAGAAATATTGGGAAGAAAACAACAAAGAGTGAAGAATTGAAATTGGTGCGTGGTCCGTAGCGGGTCTCATCGAAATAAGAAAGAAGTAGAGAAGTAACAGCAATGTAAGACACAGTACACAACATAATGTATTGATTGCATTGTGGAGGTGTACATTGGATACAATTTGAGACTTTAACTGAAGAACTCTTTGACGCGAACGCCATTGGACCATAACCGACCTTCACGGCATACCTTTTCGCACTGAGCTAATGAGACAGCACCGGCACAGCGCAGACTTCATGCGTGCTGTTCTCTTGGCCATGCTGCACGCAGTTACAGCGTTGCCAGAGCCTCGTTTCTTAACTCGCATTTCTATTAAACGTATTGGCAGGACCAGGCCTTCCTAGATAAGCCTTTGCCATGAATTTCGACGAGGAACTGCATGCTGACCTCCAAGTACGGGATTTGTTCTTCATCCTGTATATAGTATATACAACATTATGTATAATATTTGACGCAATCAAAGTTTTTGATATTTCAGAGGAAACCTCTGGTTGGTTATGATAGGATTACTGGTATGCTACTGGTAGAGCGTATGTTAGTACAGTATATGATAATTAGTAAACAATATTTTAACTTCTTCTTCGACATAATTGATTTTTCAGTACGGTATGTTTAGGCTTTAGAGATCATATCAGCAACGGGTTGTGTATCATTCACAGCATTCCAATACGAAATAATTTTTCTTGTAACAATAAATGTACTGTGTGAAATGAAAGGGAACAAAGAGCAAATGCCATTATTCATTTAAAGACAAGACGGAAAATGGCTAAGTTGCTCCAACGCGTAGCCCACTACTCCATGTTGTTTGATGTGGTGGTACGTTTAAATTTACGCTGCGATTTGTCGTCAACGGTATGAATGGCATTATTTACTTTTAAACCAGAATTACACTGCTGTTAATGAATACGACAACCCACCCGGCACTTTCTACTGTTAAAGCGATAGAGAGACTTGAGGTGTCCCACCTGTTATGACGAGACTTCTTGAATTGAGTCATCTCATGAGCACGTTCTGTCCAAGCGGAGCCTCGCTCACAGTAGTGTTGTGCCCAGGTGCGGGAGTGATTAATCTGCCAATGGATTTCAATTTTAAATAAAGGGAGGAGGAAATAGAGAACAGCATTCATAAGAGAAATAGCAAATGGAAGGGGTGACACATACGTTTTAATATTGTATTAGGCAAATGGGTTGTTGATTGTGTTCAATGTTAATAGTTAATTTTCAAGAGGAAGAGTACGTAGTATATGATTAGGCACAGATGTTCATGACCAGAAGGTGAAATTATATTGATGTATGTGTGACAAAATCATCGTAAAATCAGTGTGGAGGTATGTGTCCATGATATACGATCCATCTCCATTGCAAGTGTGAAAGAATTTCTGAGATATGGTCAAACATTTTTAAATATTTAAAAAAAATACAAAAATATATCTGTAGAAGCTCGACCCAAGTTGAAGACAAATTGCTGAAATGGCAAGATAGAGACTAAACAGGAGGTGTTCAAGATTAGGACCGGACACATTGCATTAGCCTACTTACTATTTCAAATGCGGTTTACTCTCTAATAACTATATTTTACAGCTTATTCCAGGGGATAATTCACTACATTCATTCATGTTTATTAAAGAGGACGATTGGGAGTTCCACGGCAGTGACGTCTGAACATTATGATAAAGATCGGGAATGTAGACTAGTGATTAGAATTTTGTGTTGGAAGGTTCAAGAAGTATGTTGTTTAGAAAAGTGAGACTTGGCATTTGTTATGCCAATATAACATGAAGTAATCAGATATCATGTTTGAAACTGTAATCTCAGTATAACCCTTTCTTTTATCTGAGTGAAGATTTCTGCTGCCTTTTTTTTCACATCTGATAAACGAATCGCTTTTCAGTGGGTCAGCACATTAACGTGCGCAATTAAATGGGGTGGGGAATAACAAGTATGTATCCCACTTCACCGATGTGGCTCTATCCTGTAAGCCTAGATCAGGACCATCCAGTCATTGCGCTCCGAGAGCGCGGCCGCGCTCGGGGAGCACTGGACAGTCAGACTAGCGCTCCTTCCCCTACCACCACTACACTGTGGCAGCGAGGAGATCTGAGACACACGGACTATGTTCGTACCGCAATAACTAGATACGAACGCACAGATGCAGGCGACGGCTTTTGTGGCATTGTTGACATCATATTGATAGGGCTGTTTTACCATAATAGGATATATATACTGCCATAATATATATGTATACAAATCGAATGGTACTCCGATGCTTGGAATGTGTAGGAAACGAACGCAAGTGTTAAGTAAAGAATATTGTGCTTTATTACAAAATGAAATGAGAACATATTAGAGAGGAAAATTCAACAACATTTTACCAATATGAACAGATAGTACAGGCCTTGAGTGACTCTTTCTCCGTCGTTTTTACGAATTTCTAGTTTTGGAGGAAACAATCTTCTCCAAATTGGGTACAATATTTCTGGACACAGCTATTCGTAAACAATTGCGCAAGTTTCTATCACTCATCGTTGCACGATGTTTACTTTTGGTAAGCTTAAGAACTGAAGAGAAGCGCTCATAAATGTACGTTGAGTCGAACATTGACAGAACTTCACTTGCATGTCTTTACAAAAGGGGATATTCTCCTTGCGGAAAGCCACTGTAAAATTCTTCTAAACTTCGTGACATTAGAAAGCGGTCATTAAGACGAACATTGCATTGCAGTTTTCTTAACTTCGTGACATTTAGAAAGAGGTATTTAAGACGAACATTGCATTGCAGTTCAATCAGCTCTAATTGAAATAGCTGTGGAACACTGTCTGCACTAATAGAAAATGGTCGAACAAATACATCTAACACCGCTTGGAGTTCTGATAATTCTGAAAATCGCTTGTCAAACTCTTCTTGTATTTGGCGAATTACCTCCAAGTACTCATCAAAGTCGACACCTTTCACTGTTTCAAACGATGGAAAATGTCCTGTGTTCCTTGCACGTAACTGGTTTTCCCGCAAAATCAATTTTCTTGTGAACGCTTCAATTTTTTCCACCAAATCGCAGATGTTGTGCTTTTCGCCCTGAAGCGAAGTGTTCAAATTATTCAGATGGGCAGTAATGTCACATAAAAATCCAAGTCCGCCACCCACTTAGGGTCACGCAAAAGAACTTCGGGCCGCCCTTTCATGTCACAGAATGTATGTATTGCGTTCCGCAAGAAAAACACACGATTCAGCACCTTCGCCTTGCTCAGCCATCTTACTTCTGCATGGTACGGGATATCCGGACACTCCGCTTCGATGTCATCCAAGAACTCTTTGAATTGACGGTGCGTGAGTTCATGGGAGTGAAGATAATTTACCATTCGCACAACTGTTCCCATTACATCTTTGCGCTTGGCGACTTTTGCACAGATTGCCTCCTGGTGTATGAAGCAATGGATCGCCACCATTAGGGTACTACCGTTCTCAGCCATTTTTAACTTTACATATCTGAGGAACCCCATGCGTACACATCGTAAAGCAGGAGCTCCATCCGTCGTTATACTCGTCAACCGCTCCCATTTTAATCCCATTGATTCAAAAGCACCCTCCACAGCTTGGAAAATATCGAAACCGGTAGTGGTGACTTTGAGTGTTACCAAGTCGAGGAAATTCTCGGTGACCCGAAGATCGTCATCCACCCCTCGAATAAAAATAACGAGCTATGCTATGTCCGCAATGTCGGTTGATTCGTCGAGGGCGATGGAAAATTATACAAATTTTGCTGCCTTCTCCATTAATTGCTGTTCCATATCAACGGACATATCGTCTATTCTGCGAGCCACAGTTTGAGGAGAAAGAGAGATGTTTTCAAATTTCTCAACTACCTCCGTAGGACAAATACATGCCGCCACGTCCATTAGGCACTCCTTGATGAAATTCCCTTCCGCGAAGGGCTTCCCAGCTTCGGCAATTCGCATCGAACATTTGTAGCTTGCTCGTAAAATCGGTCCACCAACCTCACTCTCCTCTATCTCCTGTCAGACAAAAATACGGCAAGTCACAATTTTAGTGTTCTTCAGATAATTAAATCATTTGTTCATTCCCATTTGTAAGCAAGCATTTTAAAATTAAGGCAATAATACTTACAGGAAAGTGCTGCTTGAAATTTTCTTTCAATTCTTCCAACTTCGATTGCCGACTGGCGTCTGTCAAGTCACCGTAATCATCCCTGTGGTTGGCACTGCAGTGCCGTTCCAAATTGTGTTTTTTTTTTACTCATTAAATCTCGGTGGCACACTAAACATTTGGCATGCCCTTTATAAGCTGTACAGAAAAATAATTTTTCCCATTCTGCTTTAAAGGCAGCTGCTTCACCACTCCTTATTAGCCTACTTTTCACATTCTGCAAAAATGAGGAAAAAGTACACTTATGAGATCGATCCGGGAGAATGTGAGTCTGTCTGTCTGTCCTTCTGTCTGTCAGGCTGTGTGTGTGTGCCCCCCCCCCCCCCCTGTCAACTCCTAAACGGCTGCAGAAATCGAAACCAAATTTAGTATGAGTAAAGATGTATACCGGAATATCTCACGCCCATATTTGAAAATGATGTCTGTGCTACCAACTGCTAAAAATCACAATTCACTTTTAAGCTCTACGTTGGATATCTCAGACGTTATGCATGCGAAATTTTCCAAAATTAGCACACACAGGGATAATAACATTCCAGATACATTTTAAGGAGCCCATATATGACAGTGTTGCCAAGATGATTCTAAGCCTACTGATAAGTCCAATGTTTAAGTACATCTAACATCTATACTATCAATTGGATTTTAACCGAATTTCGTACGTGCTTTGTGTACTATAACAGATATGACTATGCTTATACTTGATAGTCAGCAGGGCTGCCAACTGCTAATGAATGCTCATTCTCTTTCTTTATCCTAATACCAATAAATATATCAGAAAGTATGCTAGCCAACACCTCTGAATGTTGCACACGTATGGTACCTAAAATTTCAGATTAACTTCGAGTAACTAATGTACATCAGTGCTGCCAACATAATTCTAAGCCTGCTGAAAATGCATGTAACTTCTATACCAACAAATGGATGTTATCCAAAATTGGCACTATTAGATAAAGTATTATTTCAGATATCGCCTCAGTAGCGTAGCGGTCAGCATGGTTAGCTGCCGCCCCGGAGGTCCTGGGTTTGATTCCCGGCTCTGCCACGAAATTTGAAAAGTGGTACGAGGACTGGAACGGGAGCTACTCAGCCTCGGGTGGCCCAAATGAGTAGAGGGTGTTCGATTCCCCTTCAGCCATCCTCGAAGTGGTTTTCCGTGGTTTCCCACTTCGTCTTCGGGAAAATGCCGGGATGGTACCTTCTTCAAGGCCACGGCTGCCTCCTTCCCTCTTCCTTGCCTATCCATCCTACCCATCCCTTACCATCCCTCATGAGGCCCCTGTTCGCTTTGCAGGTGAGGCCGCCTGGGCGAGGTGCCAATCTCACCTCACCAGTTGTATCCCTTCCGATTCGATGTTCCTAGCTCTAGGACACTGCCCATAGAGGCGGTAGTGGTGAGTTCCCTCACTGAGTCCGTGGATTCCACCAACCTGGAGGGTAAACGACTAAAAATAAAATAAAAATTGGCGTGAATCTTAAATATAAAGAAAAGTATGCTCTTTAGATCGTCACGAAACTATTTCTCCTTATTCTTAATATTATTATCTATTGTGGAGTAAACATAGACTATTATTGAGGTATGAAAATATTAGTATACTTTCATGAATAGTACAAATATTCATGGTTTTGTATGGGGAAGTACAAATTTGAATGATAGAATAGAATAATTTTCCCTTCCAATATCCATTATTAACATCATCTCCGTAGATTATGCGAATAAATCGTAGTTGGAAACTCACAAGGAATGTAGTGTGAATGCAACATAATAATTCAAAAAGAATAAAAAATTCGGCCCTAGCGCGTCTCGAACCCGAGACTCATTGGACACTAAGTTGCAGCTATAGCACCCGTACACTTCTCACTTTCTAGCCTAGCTCATAGTTACGTAACTTCATGCGTATAGCTAAATGTCGAATTATTTCAGTTAAATCGTAAATACTGACAGGAATGCGTTCAATCAGTCAGTGCCCCTTCATGTATTCAACGTAACGCATCTTAATGACTGGTTTGCATTAATAATGCCAATGAACTGCAAATATTACTCTCAATCCACAACTTTCCTCCATGTTTGATTTCTTGCAGCTTAGCCAATCGGAACACGGAATGCTGCTGCGAATAACGTTATTCAAGCCTATACCGGAATTGTGCCTGTATACAAGCTTTAACGTTATAATCTGTACCATTTGTATTCTGATGGTCAATGATTGCGGTACAACACATGTGATATGTCCATAAGCAGAGGGTACTGATCAGCACAGTATCGAAACACCTAAGGTTGGATGTTATACAGTAGCTATCGTATATTCTTCGTAATATTTTAGCCTACTTTTCACATTTTGTAAAAATGAGGGAAAAGTAGACTTATGGCATCGGTCCAGGCAAATGTCTGTCTGTCCCTCCTAGACGGCTGCAGTTATTGAAACCCAATTTGGTATAAGTAAAGACCTATATTTGAATATCTCACGGGCATTTTTGAAAATTATTTTAGTGCTAGTAACTGCTGAAAATTCACAATTCACTTTTGAGCTCTATGTTCGATTTATCAGACGTTATGCATGCGAACCCTTCCAAAATTAGTACAGATAGAGATAATAACATTCCAGATATATATTTTAGGTAGCGCATATATGACAGTGGTGCAAACATGATTTTAAGCCAGCGGATAAGTCCAATGTTTAAGTGCATCTAACTTCTAACTATCAATTGGATTTTATCCGAATTTCGTATGCGCTATTGTTACTGTAACAGATATGACTATGCTCATACTTGAGAGCCAGCAGGGCTGCCAACTTCTAATGAATGCTCATTCTCTTTCTTTATCCTAATACATATATATAATAAAGTATGCAAGCCAACAGCTCTAAATTTTGCACACGTATGATACCTGAAATTTCAGATTAATTTCGAGTTACTAATGTACGTCAGTGCTGCCAACATAATTCTAAGCCTGCTGAAAATGCATGTAACTTCTATACCAACAAATGGATGTTATCCAAAATTGGCACTATAAAATATAGTATTATTTCAGATTAATTCTGAGCACACGTGCATGACTTTGTTGCCAATATGATTCTACATACACTGGTAGATCCAATATTTCATAACATGCAACGTCCATACTATCCATTGGACTTCAACCGAATGTTATATGTGCATTATGTACCTTAAGAGATGGAACTAAGGATATATTCAGAGTCACCTAGGCTACCAACTGTAGTGCTGTATTAGAATATTTCAGGTATATTCCAATCTAATTAGAAATGTTAGTAGGCCTATTACCTATTAAATTTTGCCATGGGAAAAGGCACCTACTTTATTATTGCAATGTGCTCAAATATTTCATATGACCTTTCTTTGTATAATGTGACTAATCCCACACAACGTCGCTCTTTCTACATCACATTTAGTAACAACGTTATGGCCCTCTGATCGAGCTGTTTCCTTAATAACGTTCTTGACGGAATATACATAATTTCTTGTCATTAAGATTGGATTTGATTAATAATAAACAAGAAATGGGAATAACATTAATTTGTAGAACTCAATTTTAGCCGTCTTTTAAACAACGTTATCGTCGGTAGTACTCACAATTTTGTTCCTTAAAGATTGGGTAAGACAAATAACGAAAACCGGCGAATAACGTTTTTATGAGGAACTTCCTTTACCCGCCTTTCGAATAACGTTATTGTCAGCAGTTCGTTCAATTTCGTTCTTCGACATCAGGTTGAACTAATAACGAAATGATGCCAATAACGTTATTCAGTTATTCACTATGTGAGCCACCCTCCCAATAACGTTATTGGTAGGGACCGGAATAATAGCGTTCTTCAATTCGGTTATTGAATATAACGTTATTGTGATAGTATATGATAAATACGGTATTCTTGTGGAAACGAAGTAATTCGTTCTGCAACGCATTTACCTAAATGCACTCATGGAGTTTTCCGGTACATTCCCTAATTACGTTACGTTATGGTTACGGTTAAGTTATCTAGCCCTGCAAAAATGCATGTGGCTTCGACTGTCCTTGGACTGTTTTCTCTCCTCTCCTAATACTTTTGTTGTTGTTGTTGCTGTTAATTCGGATTTTAAGCGTTTGGGACATCTTTGGTCATCAGCCACATATACTTGTGTGTGTGTTTAATTTGTCTGATAACCTGTGTTTTTGATGACACTTGCGCAAGCAACGAGTTCCAAATGCTGGTGAGTCCATGTGCTGCAGCATGGTTAAGAGGGAAGGAGCGTTTTACTTCTCCCGTTGCTACGAAAATGTTCACACTGACCGCTACTGTAACTGAAGCAGTATTGCACGTTAGTGTCTCCCAGAAGCAACACAGCAGTGACCCCCTCCACTATCTTCCTTCTTCTCCTTTCCTCTCACCGCTCTGTGGTTCTCGCAGGTTTGCGCCATCAGGTATTAATTGTTGTCTACTTACTTTTGCTGCTTCTCCACAGGTCTGGCATACAACACCTACACATGTATAGTTGCGACGGTCTATGGAGTCCTAGGAGGTTTCAAACGAGTCGGCACGCGATTGATCCTTAAGCCTTATATTTGCTTGGCAAGGACATTCTCACTCACGCGCTCCGCCTGTGACGGCTCAGTTGCCAGCGACCACGCCCGCATATGTGCGGCAGCTACGGTGCTTAAAACCAATATCATGCATTTTTACTCACCATGTTTACAGGAGATGCCGAAAATGTTCCCCATCCACTGCCAAACATAATCGGCATCTCCTTATTAATTTTTACGGTTACTCCAGTTAATTTAGCTTCAGTAAGGAAATAACGACGTATATTTGTATTGTTTACTGAACCTGTACGTTTGAATCTCTTAGCCAGTTGTTTTATTGTCCAATTTATGGGAATGGGTCTCCCTGGAAATTTCACTCGAAACTTTTGTCTTGTTCTAGTACACGATTTCCTGCACTTTGTGTACGCATTGAGCAGATATACACGTTCACGTAACGAATATTTCACATAAGGCATTACAGCACTATACACCTTCACAATAAAACACTATACAATACGATATACAGTACACAGTAACTTTATAAAACATCCAATTAGCTCGGAGCTCACACATCTAACGCAGCAAGAGCGTGGGAATACGGCCGGAGACCGCGCGCGTCAACCTGTAACAGCCGGAGAAGGTCGAGCGGAATCGCCTTGCCAAGCAAAAATGAAGACCCTGTACAAGTGTTTCTCGCCCATCAAGGGGGGCGTATAAAGTTCAGGACTTTAAGCGTAAATTGTCTCTTAAGGTGATCCAACGGCGGCTCCTGACTAAAACTTTAGGGTGGGACAGATGATATTAATAGTGTTTCATATTAAACATTGTTCTATGTTTGACATTCCCCGTTGCCAATATTCCCATTATCATCATTCTACACAACAGAACGTTTGAAACGTATTTTAAAAAATAGCTCTTGCATTAAAAACTGTACTCACATGAATCCTTGTTTTAAATATATTCTCCACATATGTGCTTGGATGAAGGAAAATTATCTATCACCTTTGTTGATCAGGTCCTATTTTCAGCCTATTTTCATTTATGAAGAAAGTAGGCTTATGAGATCACTCTTTGTCCGTGTGTGTGTGTGTGTGTGTGTGGGTATAGGTGTGTCCCTAATAAAATCTAAACGGTTGAAGCAATTGCAATGAAACTTGGTGAGTGCATACTAATG
Source organism: Meconema thalassinum (assembly GCA_946902985.2). Lineage (NCBI taxonomy): Eukaryota > Metazoa > Arthropoda > Insecta > Orthoptera > Tettigoniidae > Meconema > Meconema thalassinum. The sequence goes on from OX336391.1 coordinate 545,749,620, forward strand.
CCTCGTCTGACCTCGACCGTGCCTTTCAAATTTTAATACGTTTCACCAATCCAACATGGCGGCCGCGCGAACTATTTCACTGGCATTCTATATCTCCGCAAAAGTAAGAGATATCACCCTGAAAATTTTCACTGCGGTGAAAGGTACTACTATAAGTTCATCTATGTGACTTTCACAAACCTTCTAAGTACAAAACAAACATATCGGCCAAGCGAATTTGAAACATTTAAATAGACTTTTCTGGCGATTTAATCATTCGAGCTCAGTGAAACTTGGTACAGTGTATGTCTACCCCTTATTATTCCCGTTTTTCCAACGGGGTCGGGGATGAGATGCGATGGAAGTCTTTGTGGCGACGGTTTTTACGGCCGGATGCCCTTCCTGACGCCAACCTCATGAGAGGAGTTAATGAGAGATGAAATGAATGATTGTGAATGAAACTGGGCAAGGATGTGGAAGGAAGCGACCGTGGCCTGTCAGAAGGTACCGTCCCAGCATTTGCCTGGTGTTGAAAATGGGGAAACCACGGAAAACCAATTCAAGGACGGCTGACGGTGGGGTTCGAACCCACGCGTCTACCGAGTCAGCAGAGAGCTTGGTCCCATGACCTAATGCTGCGCTTTAGCCAGCGTAGCCACTACTGTCGGTTGAAACTTGGTACAGTAATTGTTCATATACAATTCATTGGCATCCATTTCTACTCAATTGTTTTGATACCTCCAAGATGCCGGCTGTGCAAACTTTTGAAAATAAGTTTCTATTTCTTGTGTCCTAATCATGCTATCGAAGTGAACGTTTGAATAATGAACCTACGCAATAATCTTCATCTAATGGCACATAACTTTATGACCTAAACATATAACAATCCAACATGGCGACCGTCTGAAATATTTACACGGTTCTCAATATCTATGAATCAATTACAGCAAACAAATTGACATTTTGCATGATGATGAAGGCTATTAACATAAGTTCACTTATGGAGCATTCAATAACCTGGTGAGCACAAAACCTACACGACGCGAAATTTAAATATTTAAATGGATTATTCTCGCGACTTTGCATCCGAGCGCTGTGAAACTTGACACGGTACTGTATATCTTCATACAAGCATTAACATACTGATGTCTAATTTAATGGAATTTTATGACAACTTCAAAATGGTGGCTGTACAAATTTTTTAAATCTCGTTTTCATTTCTCGTGTCCTAAGTATGACCAGTAGGATATATGAAAATAGGCTATTTAGTTCTTCACGGAACTACTTGTTGTTTCTAACTTTAGTGTTCAGAGGTATAGAAGAAAGTGGATTTGTTAATAATACATCAATTAATAATTACTTCATTCATTTTCATACAATCAGCATATTAAATAGCGGCTTCGGTGGCGTAGTTGGTAGCATGCTGAACTGCTGTGCCCAAGATCGCGGGTTCAAATAATTAAATAAATAAATAAATAAATAAATAAATAAGCATATTAAATAACTACGTACCGCACCACAAAAGTTAAAAACACATTCGACTACTTTATAGAAATCAACTTCATTCACTAACACACTTGTACTGTACATGAAAAAACAGATACCTGAAAATGTATAAATATATTTTTGTGTAAAATCAGATATGAAGAATGGCTATGTACCTGTTAGGGCGTGGGGTGGACCGATATTTCGTAATCCGTTTTGACCTTCAAACAAAACAAAGACAGGAGCAGGAAGTGAAATGGAGAGATCTTCCATTTCACTTCAACGCAGCGTATGTAGAGCATAATTGCATGCACATTTTAATCATTTTTAGTGCATACGCACATGCACAAGTACAAGGGTCTGATTTATTTATTTATTTATTTATTTATCGTATGACTGTTAGTACCGGGAGTGTCCGAGGACAGGTTCGGCTCTCCTGAGTCTGTAGCTGCTTCCAACGGACACCCTTAGTGTGAGCTACACGTTCCGTTCAATTTCAAGTAGTTACAACTTTCGCTACCAGATCTCAATGATACCTAGGGATGAACGCTGGAACTTTGATAGAGCGTTCCGACGAAATCTATCCTAACAATTTAGCTTCACACAAGTTTAGTCTGTGGAAGGATCTTTTACATGCCATAAATCTATGATATGGGACCGCCGGCTTTACTTCCCCTCCGAAGGAAGGCATACTGAAGGATTTTTAACGCTCTTAAAAAATCCGACGACTTCGGCCGGGTTTGAACCCACTATCTTGGACACAGCAGTTCAGCATGCTACCAACTACGCCACCGAAGAAGGGTCTGATGACAGAATATATCACGAACCCCTAATCAAAGCAACACGAAAACCATACAATGCATATTCCCCACAGCATAAGTTAAAATCACCACGTCTCTTTTCAGTAGTATGGCTCTGGACGATATCTGAATCGGCCGTAAATGCTACAATTCAAAAGATTAGCCAATTCCTGAATAAAGCAATGAAATGTTGATCCTGCGCCAACAGTAACATTTTCTGTTGAATTGTAACCCTGACCTCAAATGAGATAGCTCGCTCTGCATTGCTGTGACCTTCATCTTGTAAGCGGCCGGGGGCTCCGAGGGCTCTTGGCTCGAAGCCATCGAGGGACAACCTGTTGTTCTGACGTGACCCGGCTACACCCTACCCTTCAGTCCATTGTCTCACTGCAGGTATGTCAAGGTCAACTATTTGCCATTTCGGTCATAATTCGTGGAACATTCTAGCATTCAAACTTCATAAAAGGACACTAGAAAGAAGGCCATGTATAGAAATTGCATTACTCTTCCCATATGCAGTGGCGTAGCCTCAAGAATTTAATGGAGGAGGCCTGAACATATCGGATAACATGAGGGACCTCTATTTAGTTGGTTTTATAATATTACAAGCTGTACCCGGAATACGTTGCAATGCCAATCAAAGAAAGTGTTCACGTTGTAATTTTGTTTCTTGAAGTGCTTTTGGATACACAATATTTTTTTCAATTTCCGTTAACGCCCTCTAACCTATCGTGAAATGGATTTACTAATCTAGAAACATTCCTGGGGTCGTGTACAACAACTCACCAAAGTTCATCGCAATCGGATGAAAGGCATATGACGCATACGGGATTTTGTTTAAATGATCCGTGCACTGTCACTCATTTATTGAATCTACTCGTGCACTACAAACTGTGAAATGGATTTACTAACAATACGTTAGAAAGCTTCACGTAAGTGTACACAACAACTCGTCAAAGTTCCATCGCATTCGATGAATATTATATGAACGCTTACGGGATTTTGTTGAAACGCTTCGCGCATCGTCACTCATTTGTTACATCTAATCGTGCACTACCAATATTGTAAAATGGAATTACTAAGTTGAAGACCTTCCCTGGCGTGTACACAACAACTCATCAAAGTTTCATCGCAATCGGATGAATGGTATATGAACGCATACGGGATTTTGTTGAAACGCTTTGCGCGTCTTCACTCTTTTGTTCAATCTACTCGTGCGCTACCTATTATAAAATGGATTTACTAAGCCAAAAACCTTCCCTGGAGTGTACTCAGTATCTCACCCAAGTTTCACTGCAATGGGATGAATGGTATACGAACGCATACGGGACTTTCTTGAAACGCTTCGCGCGTCTTCACTCATTTGTTCAATCTACTCGTGCGCTACCTATTATAAAATGGATTTACTAAGCCAAAAACCTTCCTTGGAGTGTACTCAACATCTCACCCAAGTTTCACGGCAATGTGATGAATGGTATACGAACGCATACGGGACTTTGATGAAACGCTTTAACGTGCAGAGACAAACAGAAGAATTCGACATCACCGCCATCTATGGTACAAAACATAACTTTCCGCCACGGGCGGAGTGTAAGGTTTGGCGGTAGCTGCACAGGTTGCAAGCAGGTAGCTCTAACGTGCAGAGACAAGCAGTCCAAAGACTTCAGCTGTCACAAAGAATATCGGCTTCCATGACGACTATTTTTGACTATATATTGTGGTTCTAAAATTGTGTGTAAATTGTGGTTCTAAAATTGTGTTCATTCCACCTCCCGGGTCAAATTGTGAATCTAAACCATACAGGGACCCACTCTAATATACATAAAATATTTCATGAAAATCGGTCCAGTCATTCCGGTAAATTGCAAACCAAATGTAAATTAAATTGACTCAAAGCAATTCTGAATTAAATTATACAAGTTACTGTTCAGATCAACAACCTCTTTTTGCCCTTGAAAATGTATGGGAACCACACCAGTACTCGAGGTGACTTACGGTGCTATTCGAACTATTCTGCCATGCCATTGCTTCCCGATAAGCTCCAGCAGTTCCAGATATGTCGACACCTTTTCAGCAAGCCTGCAGGTTGTGCGTATTCGGAATGGCAACGTCAGCATGATTTCCTTTTGTTGAAGATCACTATGTCAGGCCTATTACTGTATGTTGCATTGTCCTTTCGGTGAGCACAATCTGAAATGTTCATTATTATTATTATTTATATTTTGTTTTGTTATTCCTCAAGAAAAAATGGACATTTATAAAGAAAAGTACTTTAGAGCACCAAATGGCACAAGAAACCTCGTTCACATAATTATTCTTCATTGTTATATAAATATCTTCACTATATAACAACACGTGCCTACGATGATAGCTTTCTACATAAATGGTGAAGTGTTCTCAATCTGCAAATGTTTAAGTTGTAATGTAGTCATCAAAGGTATAATTACAGTAGCCGACATTATGATGGGACATGCCTTAACCTTACAAACGTGGCTAAATTATTCGTTTCTTCTTCATTTCCCGCTCATACTGGGTCGACGTCTTTGACAAGTCTTTTCCATTTCCATCGGTCGTAAATGGTGATTTCTGTTAACTGCTTCCCTGTGAGTCCTCTCGCACGCAGTCCATCCATCTTCGTCTAGGTCTGCCTCTCTCCCTCCTGCCTTCCACCTCCAGGTCGACCAATCTTCTTCCTACATCGTTCTCATCCCTGCCCTTAACATGACCATACCAGAGCAATCGTCTCTCTTGAACTTTTTTGGGTACTGGAGTCACTTTAATACTGCCCAGTATGAAGGTGTTCTTGATGTGGTCTTTCCTTGTAACACCACACATCTATCTCAGCATTTTTATTTCGGGTACATCCAGTCACTCATTTTGTAGCCAAATTATTAGAAATAAAATAAAATATCCTAAATTCAATAACTATTTGTAACCCTATTCAAGAATATAAGCTTTTTTTTTTATAATTTTGACTTTAGTCACTATGAGGGTGAAATTTATGATATTTGAGTTATCTTCCATTTTATACAATTATTTTAAGCCAAAGGAGTTCTTTCTACGCCACTGTTTTGAGAAAAATTATCACATTTATTCTTTCATAATCTAAAAATATTTGTGTAGAGAAAACACTCGAACATGTCGCTGTCCTGAAAGAAGTAAATATGTAAGATAGTTCAATAACCAAGCACTTATATGCAACACTGCAACACAACTTTCTATCTAATAACATATTTGTGAGCAATTATCTGACAAGACCACCTCACTTCCTAATTAATTGTTTGGATTTATTTCCAATGTTTGTGGTTTAATTAAAAGAATTTGAAGAAAATCATGCAAACCTGAAGATGCATATGAAGTATTTTCTCAGGGAGAACAAAATCAAAATTGAAAATAAAATTAGTTGAGCCTGCAAGTTTATACAAACGCAAATTCAATTCTCCTTCTTATTCATTATTCTTAGTACATCGAGCATATAGCCTACACAGAACGTGTTATTCGACTAAGCCATTATACAATTTTAAGAAATAGTAATCACTGATATGCATGTCACACACAAGGTTGCACCTTTTAGTGGCATATGTGATTCCTCTTCCTGCTCTGTATGAATTTGATATCCTATTTCGACCTGGCATTATCATATTGTAACAATATAATTTAATAATTGTAAATTTACTGGTTAAACAATGAGTAGGAATTGTAAGGAAATTCATAAAATGTGTGGAGTCTTTCTGAATTGTGTAAACTGTGTATATTTGTAACGATTTAATTAATAACTAGCGGGCCCGTGAGAGAACTCGCGCATAATGGGTTGTGTGCGCCCCATGTGTACAGACTACCCGCCCGGCCCTAGTGCTAAGCGGGCTGTACGCGACTCAGTTCTGCCAGGGGCTATCGTCTTGTTTATTTGTTTAAAAGCACTCTATAAACAAATATATTTCAGTTGACTTTTCAAGAAATGCAAGAATTTTCCTGTACTATTGAGACGATTTGGATGATTTTGGTACAAACCACACCTTCTAACTCCGTCTGGTTTAGGAGCTTGAGTTTTGTGATACAAACTCCTTAACATAAGTTATTATACAGGGTGATTCTTATTAACGTTTAAAACTCTCTGTAGCGACGTGGATGTCATTGAGACGAGTAATTTGATACAGGACACTTAGTGTCGCAAGTGTCCGGAAACACCTTAAAAGTGAACCACAACTGTTAAACATATGACGTCATCAGGTGACGGCTACGCTCGAGCGGGCAGGCCCGTGCACTCTTACGCACACCAAAGCATAGTTGAATATTATATCACTCTGGTTCCGTGTCCTGCTTCCACTTCAAAGGAGAAGAGAGAGAACAAAGAAAGCTGATGGATAGGCCCCGGATTTGAACCTCGAACCCCTCGCGCCCAAGTCGCACACGCAGACTCGGAGTCAGAGTGATTTTACATTCAACGTTTGCTTTGGTGTGCGTAAGAGAGCACGGGCCAGACCGCCCGAGCGTAGCCGTCACCTGATGACGTCATATGTTTAACAGTTGTGGTTCACTTTTAAGGTATTTCCGGACACTTGCGACCCTAAGTGTCCTATATCAAATTACTCGTCTCAATGCCATCTACGTCACTTCAGAGAGTTTTAAACGTTAATAAGAATCACCCTGTATAATAATATATTAATAATTAACGTACCTCAAATATTTAGATTTAAAAATCAAATAATATATTTACTATAAGACAACTTACGAGTATACTGGTATGAAGATATATCGTTACCAGACTGCTACATAATCAATGTATCTGGTTGGGAAACATATATAGCACATTATTCTAATCGTGTGACTAGACTATGTAATGTATCTAAACTTTTTACCCACCTCGTGCTGTAGTGGCTAGCATTCTTGGCTGTCACCTCAGAGGACTTCGTTCGATTCCTGGGTTTGCCAAGAAATTGTAATTCTGGTCTGAGAGCTGGAACTGTGTACACTCAGCCTCGTTGGACAAAATTGAGAAGTGTAAGGATTATTCCCACCTCAGACATCCTGGCAGTGGTTTTCCATGGTTTACCCCACTTCTACTCCAGGAAAATGCTGGGATGGTTCCTAACTTAAGGCCATGGCCGCCTCCTTCCCAATTCTATCTCCAATTTACAAATACACACACACTAGTACAGCCATTACAATAACACATGTTATCACACAAATTCCACACACACCCTGGATCAGATGATCCCACTGTTTCACCCCTTAAAACAATAACAACAATACCATACACACCGAAGTAAACGGGGCTATATGACCATAATCCCACAGCCCCTAAAATAAGCAACAACAACATGAAAAGAGGTGGGTTCACCACAGCCAACCTAGAAATGGTTTTCTGTGGTTTCCCATTTCTACTCAAGACAACTGCTAGGATGGCTCCTAACTTAAGGTCAATCCTACACACACACACACACACACACACACACACACACACTACTACTACAGACAGCATAGTAACACAGGTTAACAGAAACGTTCTACCTGCACACACACCCTAGTACACGAGGCTGATCACAACGATGCTCAAGATCCTAAATAGAAGAACAAATACACGAAATTACCGCAGAATTACAAAAATATTCACGCTTCGCAGTAGTTTAAAAAGGAACATCGTAGCTATGGCGTGAATTGCACGTATTTTTATAGAGTCCTGTATTCCATATCGACATGCCATCATGTGCGGGTGTTCAGGGAGTTTCTGAATTTGCAATTCAATCAGGGTGGGAATATTATCGCTGCGGTCCATGATAGCCGATACCCATATCGATAACACACGTGCAGATTATTCTATATTAACTAAAAACTTTTTTAAAGCGAGAGATATCACGTGATGTAGATTTTATCAGATGTACCGGGTGTTAAAACATAGATGAGCGTTCCTGTTTCTAGTTTTAACATAGACTATTCTCTAGGTTTCTTTAAAGCGGCCATGACTGTTGAGTAAGACTAGGAAATAGATCATCTCCTAAGCGGGCATGTGCGATCATCCAGCTACACTAATGCAGCCCCGCCTCTATAGGATATATAGGATAATAATAAGGTTATTGGGTTTACGTCCGTTTAACTACTCCGGCTTTTAGAGACGGCGGGGTGCCGGAATTTTGCCCCGAAGGGGTCATTAACGTGCCAGTAAATCTATTGATACGGCCCCTCGCATTTGCGCACCCTCAAATGCCAGCTGACTGCGCCGGGGTTCGATCCTGCAACCTACTGTCGACCAAAATATTATGTGTACTCGAGTTTGAAGGTTGTTTGTGAAGTAACCAATAGACCTACATAAAATCTAATAACATCATCATTTTCGTCGTTCTATTTTACGTTAGTTCAAGTAGGTTTGGAATTTTTAATTTATATTTTAATATTTTTTATCGCAGTTCGAACACAAAAAGTGCCCGTATTTAAGCTTGTTTCAACCATGCGTCACATTTAAGAATTATTATCTCACAAACCCGACATCAGATCGAATCCAAATTGTAACTCAATACACATAGGAATGTTGTATAAATGGTTTATTCATTTCAAAATTTTGTTTGTCCAAGAAACACAGTTGTTATCATTTTTTTAAGGTAACTTTTTCTCGGCTCGGGGTGGTTGGAAAATGTAGTTCTTGGTTGCATTGTAATCCTTATTTATCTAAAATGTATGCTGTATGATTGTGAAATACGTAAATTGTGAAAGCTGTACAACGTTGCCAAGATGGGCTCCATCACGCGTCATTGTGCGCCTCGCTCGGAAGTGATGGTCTCCATATCAGCAACGCTGTACAGCATTTCCCGGAGCGGCTAGCTGGTGAACCATGTCTTAATTCCCCGTACAAATACAAACCGATATAAAATAAGTTAATTAATTTACGTATTTCACAATCATACAGCATACCTTTTTGATAAATAAGGATTACAACGCAACCAAGAACTACATTTTCCAACCACCCCGAGCCGAGAAAAAGTTACCTTACAAAAATGATAACAACTTTGTTTCTTGGACACACAAAATTTTGAAATTAATAAACCAGTTATACAACATTCCAATGTATCTTGTGTTAAAATTTGGATTCGATCTGATGACGGGTTTGTGAGATAATAATTCTTAAATGTGACGCATGGTTGAAACACGCTTAAAAACGGGCACTTTTTGTGTTTCAACTGCGATAAAAATATTAAAATATAAATTAAAAATTCCAAACCTACATGAACTAACGTAAAATAGAACGATGAAAATGATGTTATTGGATTTTATGTAGGTATATTGGTTACTTCACAAACAACCTTCAAACTCGAGTGCACATAATATTTTGGTCGACAGTAGGGCACAGCAAGCGAGAACGTTGCCGCTGAGTCACGCAGCCAGCCCCTAGTCTTAGATGAATCTGTTGGTATCAAATATAGATTTATGTAGTAGAAAGTCATTTTTGAAACCCCAGGGGCTCACAACTGTGGGACGTGGGTTGGCGAACAAGGGATCCCAGCAGATTTGACATTCCTTCCATTTATTTGCGCCAGGCTCCTTCCATGGTCAACTGTTGTATTCTTCCTACCCCGACGGTATTAGGGTATCCGAGGCCTAGTGTGTATTTCCCTTTCCCGCCTTATTGTCCCTTGACTGATCTTAAATGATTCCCTCATTCTTTGAGGGGTCAGACCACTTCTTTTCTTTCCATGATATCTACTGCCTTCTGCTCAAGGCCCTTAAGGAGGCACCACTTACGGTGCAAAGAAAGAACGTATAACGTCGAACGTAGAACTCCACTAAGAGTAACCAGAAATGCACGGACTATACTTCACTCAAAGATCACTTATTCCAAAATGATAGAATAAGTGATCTTTGAGTGAAGTATAGTCAGTGCATTTCTGGTTACTGTTGAGGAGGTAATGTTCTCTTTCGTAATTGTATCAGCCGACCTTGTGAATGTTCTGAGAAACAGTTGAAGATAATTTGCTAATACTGACATTATTGTTGATGTTCCTATAAGGTATTATTCTCACGTTTAATATCCTTCATTACATGTCATAACAAGGCGTGTATTTTGTCTGATAAAGGTGGGCATAATTTTATGGTGACGAAGATTATAGGCTTTTCATCTCCATCATCAGATATCATTACATGAATTAAAAAGTAAATGACGTCATGCTTTCCCGTCCACTGCTGTGCAATAGCAGGCTCAGATATCTAGCGAGGTAATATAGCAGATTTTATTGGTTGTCGTGTTTTTGCTGTTTTAAGATAGTCAGGCTGGAGGTTGGTTAGTTCCTCAAAATGTATCACCATAAGTTATATGGCTAGAAACCGACAAAAACCCTAGGTAGCACTATAATGAAAAAAGAAAGATTGTAGTTTTACGTGACCGTTAATCGCGAGATCATGAGCCATGGGACCTCCATTTTACGTGGAATCCGAACCACAGGACATGGCATTTCACTTTGAAAATCTCACACGCATTAACCGGGAATCGAACCCGGTCTGCCGTGGTGAGAGGCCAACAGCTTGACCGCTGGGCCACCACGCCCCCTGCTCTATAATGAATCATACTAGGCAAGGTGAGGAGAGAAGTAGTTCGCCATTGCTTTCCTTACTGAGTCAGTAACGCATTACTGATCTTACACATCACAGGCACTCGATGTGCCCTGAATACCATTACTCAGCACCACTCATACCCCAGTAGCTTCCATATCCTAAAGTAATCACAGCCATGAATGCGACTGAGACATCGGTGAAAAATTACATTTTAAACTAGCATGTGCCAACAGACAAATCCAAAACTTCATATTGAAGATTCCATGATGCTTCTTGTCAGTAGAGTATGTTGTCGGACATGAGAATGGAATGTTGTAATAATTTTATTAATGCAGCCAATGGCCACGTATTAGACTACTTTTCACATTTTGCAAAAATGAGGAAAAAGTAGACTTACTGTATGAGATCGATCCGGGAAAATGTGTGTATGTCTGTCTGTCTTTCGTGTGTCTGTGTGTGTGTGTGTGTCCCTATCAACTCCTAAACGGCTGCAGAAATCGAAACCAAATTTAGTCTGAGTAAAGATGTATACCGGAATACCTCAAGCCCGTATTTGAAAATGATGTCAGTGCTACCAACTGCTGAAAAACGCACTAGAAATTTGAGCTCCATGTTGGATATCTTGGAAGGTTTGCATGGGAGCTATTACAAAATTGGCACACATGTAGATAGTAATATTTCACTTTAATTTCCAGGAGGCCATACATGACAGTGTTTCCAAAATGATTTTAAGCCTCCTGATACGTTCAATTTTTAAATGCTTATAACTTCTACACTATCAATTGGATTTCAACCAAATTTTTTATGTAATATATTGAACCCTTATCATTGTGTCCAATAATAATGTTTCATATCATTAAAATCGCTGGAAATGCTAAATACATGATATGCTGGATATTTGAGCAAAATTGATGTAGCAAGCAATCTGGACTTGGTAAGACGGGCTACGTGCTGACTGGAAACTACCGACAGTTTCACAACCAATGCTATTCTTATATTTCTGAGAAAATCAGATATGACGCTGTGGCGTACGTGACCATCGACAGGCCAAAATGCTGGGTACAAGGCAAGGAGTGAGAGAGAGGACAAGTGTCGTGACGTCAAAATAAGGGCGGGATTTGTAAGGTCAGAACTCCGACGCCAACTTATCTGACCAATAAGAAAACATGACGCCAGAACATAGCGTCAGTGTGTTTTGCGCGCAAATCGGTTATAAAAAGATCTAGCGATCGGTTTGCGTGTTCGGCGACAGATTCGCGACCTGCGAGAAATTACTAGATTTTTGAGAGGTCACACATAATTATAGGCCCATTATTTAAAATATTGAGGAGCTATTTTCTCCCACCATTGAAACTTTAGGCTTTCTGTATATATACAAATGTCTGAGATGAACCGGGGTACTCCTAATTATTCTTCGACAGTCATTTTAAGACGTCCTTAAGACGGTATGGTTTTAAAATTCTAGTTGTGTGTCGACAACGAAGTTATAAATTTCATAAATTAACAGATGGCAATTAGCCATAGAATAGGGAAAGTCTACGATTCTGCATAGGACGATATGAGGAAATAAAATACTCATAACGCAGATAGAACAGTTTTAAAACTTTAATTTAATTGTGTTTTAACAGCAGCAAGATGACGTCCATGGAGAGAAGACAACAAGTTTCATCCTCCATTACCATGAGTTTTATGGGCTAAAGGCCTAATGATGGGAGATGACGAGGCGGAAGGCCTCTGGAAAGCAGTTTAAGTGATGAGTATTAAAAAATTGATTTATTGATTTTGGACGAGGGGAATCGCGAGAGATGTGTGGAACTTTGTACAGATTTTTTTTGTGTGGTTTAATTTAAATTTTAGGGTTTGATTTCTTAACTGACATGCGTGTAGTAAATTTTGGCATTGCGTGACAATTATGTTGTACAGTAAATTTTGTAACTTAAATGTTGTCCTTATGTATACGTAATTCTTATAGCGAAATGGTCGCATATGATTAACGTATCAATAAAAAGTGTAGCCATGAATGAGAACCTAGGAACGACAATGATAAATGGACTGAATTAATGATATGTTAAACTAATTACTACGTGGGGGGAAAATTAGTGTTTTTGTTGCTTTGATAACTCGGGCTAAGTCCGATTCCAGTTATTAATTCTTTATTGTCATTTGGACATGTTGTGTGTCATTTATCTGAGGGGTGTGCTGATTCATGCTACGACGAGATCTTCGAGAAATGTGCCACGTGTGTTTGGGTGTAAGTGATGATGATGAGGAGAGGTAAAGCCTGTCCTTGACTGCGACATCATTCCGGCAAATCAATTACCCTTGGGGGTAAGTTTGACCTGGAGATGTGTTTCTTAAAAATCCCTGAGAGGATGTTTTGAGATAATGTGATATTTGTTTGTACGCGTTTAACAGGTGGCGATTAGCAAAGGTGCTGGACGCTGGCTATGGGCCAGAATCTATATTTAGCGTGGCACTAATTACTACGTGGGGGAAGAAATCAGCCACTCACTCGGAGATGCTATAATAGGCCCGGCTGTCTCCAGCCCGGTTATGACACGTTATGCTTGCTTTAAAGCCTAATGAGTTAAGGTTATTTTATTTGGTTTAATTTGGGGAGTTGCCATGTTGTCGATCCAAGTTTCTTTTATAATTACTACGACTTATTTGTTCATTGTTTTAAAACGCCAAATTTTCTGGCGTGAAAATTAAAATTTGTATTTTGTTGTTGTTGGCTCTTATTTTCAAGGCCATTGTATTCATTATAAATATAATTTGGCAACCGGCCAAACTTGTTCATGTCATGTTATGCTTTCCTAGTGTTTAAGGTATAAGACGGTAATTCCGCAGCCCTTATTTTAAATAATACACACGTGTATTTGGTTGTGGTAATCTAAGGTTAGAGCATGTCAGTAGTGTATAAATATGTAATTGTTGTTCCCACATTTCCGTAATTCGTCCTTCGCAGTACGGAGTTCGTTCCCGAACCGACTGTTTTGGTCGGAAACGAGCGCCCGTCAAAGTGCTCATTACTTAAACTAGTCTTAAAACGCGTGTCGCTCATAAATATTAAATTCTTGTACTATTTTATTTGTTTGTTATTTGGATCTTGTGATCCATTTTTTTTGTACTTTGAATTAAGTGACATTGCAGTCATAATGCTTATTTGACAGCTGTCATGCCGTGTTATCATGGTACGTCAGGCTGGTCAATGTCAGATCTGTTCACGTGCGAGTGAACAATATAAGGGTGGTTTATCGATAAGTGTTTTATGTTTGATTCCGTTATTAAATTTTATTTGTTAGTAGATCCTGTTGTTTTCTTGGCTTTATAATAATTAGTTAACCTTATGAACCCTGGAAGTTTTGTAAATAGCATAAACCTCTAAATCACATTCACAAGAATCCATTACGACCCCGAAATTTTGAATCTTGTCTACATGCTATTTTCCAAGGGTATAATATATACATAAACAGATATGACTGAGCGTATTCTTAAGAGCCACCAGGGCTGCCAAATGTTCATAATTGCTCTCTATATTTTCTTATCCAAATACCAATATATCAGAAAGTATGCAAGCCGACAGCTTTAAACTATGCACACGTATAGTACCTGACATTTTAGATTAATTTGGAGTAACTTATATGCGTCAGTTCTACCAACATGATTCTAAGCCTGCTGATATGACCAATTTTTAGATACATGTAACTTCTGTACTATCAGTTGGATTTCAACCAAATTTCGTATGTGCTATGTGTAACATAACAGATATGACTATATGTATCCTTAAGAGCAATCAGGGCTGCCAATTGTTAATAAATGCTGTCTATATATTTGTATACCCCAATATCAATATATCAGAAAGTATGCAAGCCAACAGCTCTATATTTTGCACACGTATAGCACCTGACATTCTAGATTAATTTGGAGTAATTAATATAAGTCATTGCTGCCAACATGATTCTATGCCTGCTGATAGCTCCAATTTTAAAATACATGTAACTTCTATCCTAACAAATGGATTTCATCCAAAATTGGCACAACAAGATATCATAATATTTCAGATTATATCTGACCAGCACACGCATGACATTGTTGTCAACATGATTTTACGCGTGCTGATAGATCCAATGTCTAACTGCATGTAACGTTCATTGGACTTCAACCAAATTTTGTATTCTGTACCTTAAGAGATGGAACTAAGAATAAATTCAGTCACCAGGGCTGCCAACTGTAGTGCTCTATTAGGCTACATTATACCAGGAATATTTCGAACTAATTAGACATTTCGTTATTACCAACTTAATTTCGTCATCATTCTAGATAGCTCCATAAACTGTAGATTAATCATTGGCATGAGTCTTAATTTTTAGAAAAGTAGGCTCTTTAGTTCATTACGGAACTTCTTGTTTTTCTTTTCTTTGAAAGGAACCTTCCCGGCATTTGCCTGGTAGTAAAAATGGGAAACCATGTAAACCATATTCAGGACGGCTGAGGTGGGATTCGAACCCACGCTCTCCCGGTACCAGCGTGGCAAAAGGTCGTCCGCTCTCTCGGCCACCCCAACTTTGCTCCCTGATGGAAAGTCAAGAACTGACTTAGTGAAATAGAAAAAGACCTTCAAGAAAGTGGCAATACAGAGGAAATTTTACAAATCGACTCAAGTTCAGGAGAGTAATCAGCAACCGCTACTCCACGAGGTTGACACTTCGTGAAGCAAAACTGAGATCAGGTGGGTTCGATTCCCATTCCAGCCATCCTGCATGGCTTTCCACTTCTTTTCAGGCAAATACTGGAATGGTAACTAAATTAAGGACACGGCCTGCGCCTTCTCCAATCCTAGTCTCAATTACAAATGCATACATGAATACAGCCTTAGCAATAATGCAGGTTATGTGACAAAATTACAAACACTCAAATACACGGGGGGTAAATGACCACGATGCCCAAGCCCTTGAAATGAAACATCTACTACAAAATAGTATAGGTCACTCCTTTGGGGGCGTAGTGGTATAGCGGTCAAGCTGTTGGCCTCTCGCCACGGAAGGACCGGGTTCGATTCTTCGTCAATACATGTGAGATTTTCAAAGTAAAACGCCATGTCCTGTGGTTCGGATTCCATGTAAAAATGAGGTCCCGTGGCTCATGTTCACGAGATTAACGGTCACGTAATACTACAAACCGTTGTATAGGTCACTCCAAGAATAGCTGTGCCCAAGATAGCGGGTCGTAGTCGTCGGATTATTTCAGAGCGTTAAAATCCTTCAGTATGCCTTCCTTCGGAGGGGAAGTAAAGCCAGCAGCGGTCCCATGTCATAGATTCATGGCATGTAAAATATCCTTCCACTAATTAAACTTGTGTGCAGCTACATTTCTAGGTTAGATTTCCTTGAATCGCTCTATCATAGTTCCAACGTTCACCTCTAGGTGTCAGTGACATCTGGTAGAGAAAGTTGGAACTACTTGAAATTGAACGGAACTTGTAGCTCACCCTATGGTTGTCCGCTTGAAGCTGCTACAAACTCTGGCGAGCCGAACATGTCCTCTGACACTCCCGGCACTAAAAGCCATACGATAAATAAATAGTTACAAACCACCAACTCGACTCGGGTACATTTTTTTTTGCACAAGATTAGTGTTTGTTGTGTGCTTGCGGATGTCTTTCTTCCCCTGGGGGCGTGGTGGCTCAGCGGTCTAGCCGTATGCCTCTCACCAAGGCGGTCCGGGTTCGATTCCCAGTCAATGCATGTGAGATTTTCGAAGTGAAATGCCATGTCCTGTGGTTCGGATTCCACGTAAAAAGGAGGTCCCGTGGCTCATGATCTAGAGATTAACGGTCACGTTAAACTACAAGCTTCCTTCCTTCCTTCTTTCTTCCCCTCACAGTCGCACAGACAGACCTTAATTACCTCTACAGTAGTCCTTGTGATGTTGCACATGTTCGAGGAGGCAATACTCGGCGTGGTGCCCAGATGATTACACAAGCTTACCACACTTCCCGACTGCCTACGTTTATAACTGGCTTCCGACACGAGCGTGGCGTAAGTCGTGGGAGTCACAACACACTGTGTAGGATACTCCCGTTGCTCACACGCACAACACACAGGAGAACGAGTGATCCACCACCTTCTGGGTTAACAGCCTTTCATTGGCCTATTTACGAATTTTGTAAAAATATATATAAAGAATGAAAGTAGGCTTATGAGATGGCGGCTTCGGTGGCGTAGTTGGTAGCATGCTGAGCTTCTATGCCCAAGATTGCGGGTTCAAACACGGCCAAAGTCGTCGGATTTTTAAAGCGTTAAAATTCCCTCAGTATGCCTTCCTTCGGAGGGGAAGTAAAACCGGCGGTCCCTTGTCATAGATTTATGGCATGAAAAAGAACCTTCCACTAACTACACTTGTATGAAGCCAAAATTTGTTGGTTAGGATTGATAACGCTCTATAAGTTCCAACGTTCACCGCCAGGTGCTGACTGCGATGCCATCTAGTAGCCGAGTCCGCAAGCTAGGAGTCGTACACGGTAGCATTAGGTAGCAAAAGTAGGAACTACTTGAAATTATAGTGTGCAGTCCTTACTTGAATTAAAACAGATAACACACACTAATACAGCCATCACAATTAACACCGGTTATCAGACAGATTCTATACACACCCAAAGTACACGGGGCTACATGACCGCGTTGTCGCAGCCCCTGAACTGAGCTTAGCCTCCAATAATAGAAAGCCTACTAAATCGCGGCGTTCTCTGCAACAACAGTGTCCTCCTAGCAGTGCGCGTATTGACCACTGCAGCGCTGAATCCCCACCCAACATTAGCATGTAATGGCATTGCTATCGCAAGGTAATACCAGCATAAATTAATATATAAACTATGTTTGCAGTACATGAACATACGTTGCTGAGTAGAATGGAATAAAATATAAGTGATGTTCATCTTTTACTAGTAGGAGTTCGTTTCATCTTCGGATTTCCCTTATATTGGCAACTCCAGCTATCTGATATGACATCTAGCGGTAAAAATGAGAAACTTACCAAGTAGGGTACATTTGTCACGTGGTGACTGTTTGTATACGGTTTCTTGTATTGGTAAACAGATCGTGGTAAATTGGTCGTGTCTTTATACATAAGTAATAAGTTTTACTCGTTGATAGAGTGAAAAATGAGTAAAAGCGAAGTGTATTGCTCAGTTTACGGCTGTAAGTCGATGTATAAGAGGGCTGCGGATATACGTTTTCATCACTTTCCAAAAGATGCAAATAGCAATAGCCGAAATGTGATGATACCTAATAATACCTAATACCTAATAATAATACCTTTCCACCCCGGGAAGGATCTAACACTTGTCGAGGTAGACAGACAGAAGACCTGCGACGTAAAGCCAGCGAAGGTTATTCAGTTTAAAAACAGCTGTTACGATGGGCGCGCTGGTAAGATTGAAGTTACTCGAATAATTAATTAAGTAATTAATTATTGGCTGCTTGGTAGGGAGAAGGGATGAGTTTAACTTGTATTAAAACTCGTGGGGCGACAGGAATTGCTTGATTTGGATGGTTAAAAGGTGGGTTTGGTGTTGAATATTTAAATGGTAGCGGAATCACTCATTCTACAGTGCCCACGGGGAGGCAAATTAGGCCTATATGACTCGTAGTGGAATAGCTCGAATATCGAAGAACTTAGCGATTACGAGGTGCAGGCTTGGCGGAAAGGCTGGCGGATCATCAGTTTGACATCAATTCACGACGTAAGTCGGAGCTTGGAACAGTGGCGTCTGGTTTGCGTGGATGCTAGTCTCGGAATGATAAAAGTAGCACAGCTTCGGTGTGTTATTTATTTGTTTATGTACCGTATTTCTCTATTTGAAAGTCCTCGGCGTTGACTCAGGATCGACATTTACATTATATTGCGCATAATAGTACCGAAATAATGTCCGAAGTGTAGCCCTGTGTAAATTTGAATCAGCTGATCTACATCAACCATAAAAACTGATGCTTGATAATATGCAAATGACACCAAACAAGATGTTCAGTAAAGAACATATAGCCTACTTTCTCCTAAATGCATGGGTATTGTTATAACTCTTTGTCCTTTTCAAGGAGTATGATCGAATTTTGGTTGTAGTAGCTTGTTGAAATACAACGTGCTATAGGGATATTAAACATGAATATGAGGTGCCCGTTGCTAGTGCTACCTCTGTACCAAATTTCGTTCAATTCGGTTTCACCGTGTTTGAATTGATAGGGGGAATCGATTTGCACACATACTTGGCCACCATCTGCAAACTATTGGGCTGATGTTCTTGCAGTTTGGTCTGAATATGTTTCCCACATAAAGATATGGTGTTGCAAAATTTGGTAGAGACTAGATTATTAGGTTGGTCGTAATTACATTTTAGCTTTTAACATTTGGGTGGCCGCGATTACGTTTCCGTCAAGATAGCGGTGATATAAAACATGACACTGAGGTGCCCTTTGCTAGTGCTACCTCTGTACCAAATTTCGTTCCATTCGGTTTCACCGCGTTTGAATTGATAAGGGGAATCGATTTTCACACAAAGATGGCCGCCATCCGCAAAATATTAGGCTGATGACCTATTAGTTTGGTCAAAGGATGCTCCCTCCATAAAGGTATGTTGTTGCTAAATTTGCTAGAGATCGGATGATTAGGCTAATCGTAATTTGATTTAAGCTTCGAACATTTGTGTGGCCGCCATTGCGTTTCTGTCAATATGGCGGCGATATAAATCATGACACTGAGATGCCCTTTGCTAGTGCTATCTCTGTAACAAATTTCGTTCCATTCGGTTTCACCGTGTTTGAATTAATAGGGAGAATCTATTTTGACACAACGATGGCCGCCATCCGCAAACTATTAGGCGAATGACCTATTAGATTGGTGAAAGGATGCTTCCTCCATAAAGGTATGTAGTTGCAAAATTTGGTAGAGATCGGATGATTAGGTTAATCGTAATTTGATTTAAGCTTTGAACATTCGTGTGGCCTCCATTACGTTTCAGTCAAGATGGTGGCGATATAAAACATGACACTGAGGTGCCCTTTGCTAGTGCTACCTCTGTACCAAATTTCGTTCCATTCGGTTCCACCGTGTTCGAATTAATATGGGGAATCAATTTTGACATAAAGATGGCCGCCACCCGCAAACTATTAGGCTAATAACCTATTAGATTGGTCAAAGGATGCTCCCTCCATAAAGGTATGTAGTTGCAAAATTTGGTAGAGATCGGATGATTAGGTTAATCGTAATTTGATTTAAGCTTTGAACATTCGTGTGGCCGCCATTACGTTTCTGTCAAGATGGCGGCGATATAAAACATGACGCTGAGGTGCCCTTTGCTAGTGCTACCTCTGTACCAAATTTCGTTCCATTTGGTTTCACCGTGTTTGAATTAATAGGGGGAATTGATTTTCACACAAAGATGGCCGCCATCCGCAAACTATTAGGTTAATGACCTAGTTATTTGGTCAAAGGATGCTTCCTCTATAAAGGTATGTTGTTGCAAAATTTGGTAGAGATCGGATGATTAGGTAAATCGTAATTTGATTTAAGCTTTGAACATTTGTGTGGCCGCCATTACGTTTCCGTCAAGATGGCGGCGATATATAACATGACACTGAGGTGCCTTTTGTTAGTACTACCTCTGTACCAAATTTCGTTCCATTCGGTTGCACCGTGTTCGAATTAATAGGGGGAATCGATTTTCACACAAAGATGGCCGCCATCCGCAAACTATTACGCTGATGACTTATTAGTTTGGTCAAAGGATGCTCCCCCCATAAAGGTATGTTGTTGAAAAATTTGGTAGAGATCGGATGATTAGGTTAGTCGTAATTTGATTTAAGCTTTGAACATTTGTGTGGCCGCCATTACGTTTCCGTCAAGATGGCGGCGATATAAAACATGACACTGAGGTGTCCTTTGCTAGTGCTACCTTTGTACCAAATTTCGTTCAATTCGCATTCACCGTGTTCGAATTGATAGGGGGGGAGGGACAGACTTTCAGAGTACACACACTCACACACACACAGACACACAGACACACACACACACACAGACTCACACACACACATACACACACACAGACAGACACACTTTTTTCGCCCTGTGTTGATCTCATAAGTCTACTTTCATTTTTTGCAAAAATCGAAAGTAGGCTAAAAATCCAGTGGAACACACAAATTAGATCACGTGTATCGCACAGTTATACATATATACAATTTAAAATAACACTGTCATTACTTTAGAGACCACATTTACTGATTATAACCGAAAAATAAAAGGTGTTCCATATCAAACGCGTGTTATTGAGTATTTTAAACCCTACTTATCCAGACCGACCGCAGCGCCCCAAGTGTTAGTTTGAGTTGCCAATAGCACGCACAACTAACGAAACTAATGTCTGATTTGCACAAGAGTACGGTACGGTTGCACTGAATACTTTTACTGGCGTCCTATAGACCTAGGGGTTCAGTGAAAAGGAACGACTTTAACAATTTTTCTTGATTCTCTTTTCTCATAATTTGTTATTCTTCTCAAGAAGTAGTCTCGGCGAAACTCATCTGTCATGCCATTGGTGTAGTTAGTGACAGAGGGGCGCAGAAACTTCTGCAATATTAAGTTGCTCAGTTCCTCAAGGTGATCACTCACTCCACACTGTAGAATAGGTGTTTTAGCAACATGTGGCAACAGTATTGTGGTTAATGTTTGTGCTATTCTTGGACAGCCCAGCGTAATGGCATGTTCGCCATCTCTTGATGAATACAGTACTTTTACATTTGTCAGTTGGCACAGGCTAGAGTAAAAGGTGGCTTTTCACCGATGTCTCAGTCTCACTCATGGCTGTGATTATATGGAAGCTACTGAGGTATGGGTGGTGCTTAGTAATGACATTGGGGGCACAGTCAGTGCATGTGAATGCTGTGAAAGGTTCAACTCATAGGGTTAGGACTACTGTTCTGACTCAGTGAGGAAAGCAATGGCAAACTACCTCACTCCTCTTCTTGCCTAGAACGCCTCAAAATAGCGCTGCCTTGGGTTTTTGTGGGTATCTACTCACATAACGTAGTGGCGGTACTTTTTGAGGATCCAACCAGCCTTCGGGCAGACTACCTAACAGACAGACCTGTGTAACACTTGCAGCGTTGGTTTGGTCGTTGCTACCTCCAAACTGTCTGATGCAACTGAACAAGCTTTCTACTTCATCAGAAGAAAATTTCCTGGTTAATACGAAATGAAAGCCGTTTTCAAGCAGGTACTTGACACAGAGTATGGCAGATTTTGTCATCATACAAACTGCTTCATAAGTTTCTTTACTTATGAATTCCACCGGACTTGCTGATGCTTTCTTCCAGAGTTCCAGATAGGGAATGAAGTCGTTCTCCAGCCATTCGAGTCTTTCATCGTCAACTGAGAAGAAATGCATTGCGTCTTCATTCCTAGAGTGTATATGCTGCAAAGTGTTCTTAACATTGAGGATGGTGAACCATTTGTTAACTAGCTTCAAGAAATCGATAGTGCCTTCAGCATCCTGAAATACTTTTATTCCGAACTGAGACCCATATTGCCTCAAGAACTCAAGGGCTGAAATAACATCCGAAGAGAAAATATCAACAGCTCTGCCCACATGCATTTTCTCAAAGGTTGTCGGGTAGATATGTTTGTGTGTCAGTCTTCTGACTAGTTTCACTTTCAAATCCTTTTGCAGGTCGTACAACTTTCTGATGATCCAACCAGATATGGGTTTCCCATTCTTAACTAACTGCTTCTTCACGTCCAGTAATGCATTCCTTAAAGTTTTCAATATATGGCATTGGTCATAAGACAGAAATAAATTGCTTGAACTGTCCAAGGGATGTGGCACGACAGGTAGAGGTGTGCTACCCCCAGAAAGTAAGCGGAATAATTTCACATTTGTAGAATGATTATCTGCCACCACACGTACAACAATAAATGATGCCTTTTCCACTTTATCAATAACTTCAATAGTAAGTTGATGAAGTACTTCAGCTTTTAGGTCCCGGGTAAAAAAGTATGCCACAGGAATTTTAAAATGCGAAGCAAGTTCAACGAACACAAAGCACAGCAGTTTTGTTGCGATTTAATTTTCTAGGCCTAAATCTTTTTCCAGTCCACCCATTGACACAAGTCCCTATACTTCATCAGCTGCTTTACAGTAAAGCGCGCGTGGTTGGATAGCCATCTCATCTACAATAACTGAGCCAAATGTATTTATTCCCTCAGTAAATTTTGCTTCTTCGTGGAGTCTCTTCACTATTAAACTTGACACCAAAACACCAGTAGTGCTTCCAACATAACGTTTGATGGTAGATTTAGAAGGCAAGCTTAACAGTTCGCTACTTCGTATACATCGGTAACCTGCCGGGGACTTACTGTGCCAGATAATGCAATACCTGATAGTTGAGTCACTCCATCTAGGCTTCTTCTGTAGAAGTACTTTAAGCTGTTCTTGTAGAAATTTGGCTTTTAAATTTCCTTCAGCACTCGAAACCTCAATTGCGTCCAAATTATAGTCAACCATATTTTTATCTAGCCTGCTGATTCGTTGCTTGAGTTGCTCTTGGCGACCTTTAAGTGCAGATATTTTTTGTCTTGCACGCCTTAGTGACCTACGCAGTGTTCGTTGTATCCTATTCCGTGAATTCAATTGTCTCATATTTACTTTTGTTTGTGTAGACGCATCTTTCTTGACTAAATCATTAACATCTGAGATGGCAGGTAGGGGAACACCATCCAAAGCACAAGATTCAACCGCAACAAAGCATGCCTTGGGGGATTTTTTATATTTTAATGATACAGTTGATTTGACAATATTTCTTCTTGGCACCGGCAGTTTAAGTTTCTTACTTGGTGGGTAGTCACTGAAAACGCTGGGCACCGCATCAGGTTTCAACCCCTTTACCTTTAATTCTGGTCTGTAGTCACATTCGATGAAGTGATTACTGCACACGACGGAGCGGTCATTAGGGTTCCATAACTTATCCTTGGTATCACCTGCACAATAGAAACAGAAGATTATTATATTGTTTGTTGTTCTATCATTAGTGGGGCTTGGACATATTGGTCATTTAGCTCCGTGTACTTGGGTATTGTAGAATCTGTGTGATAACCTGTGCAATTGATGTGTCTGTAATAGTGGGTGTATTTGTAATTCAGGTGATGATTGGGAAGTAGGTGGCCGCGGCCTTAAATTAGGAACAATCCGGTCATTTGTCATGAGTAGAGGTGGGAAACCACGGAAAACCACTTCCAGGATGGGTGAGATGGGAATTGAGCCCACCTCATCTCGGTTTTACGTCATGAAGTTGAGTGTTCCCCGTTCCAGCCCTCAGACCTGAGTTAAATTTCTTGGCAGAGCCGGGAATCCAACCCGGACCTTTCGTCCGACAGACAAGAATGCTAGCCTCTACACGATAAGGTGGTCAGGAGATCATTATCATCATCATCATCATCATGAGAACTAGAGCAATAATAGAAAGTAACCTAATTTTCAGTCACATGGTCAACGTATGCTACATACCTTGTCGGCTTATTGCTTTAAGCCATAATGTCTTTGTCGGCTCTCGACTAGGAAATTCATGAAAACTCGTTCCAGGAACATTATTTCTAGAGCCTTGTTTACAAAACGGCACGCAACAGTATACCATCTTAATAAAGTGGCCTTATTTCAGCTGGTAAAATGTGTGTAAATACCGCCAAGTGAACGGATCATGTGGAGGGTATGCAGCGCCTCTAGCGGCAAACATAGCATCTGCAGGGAGACAGCTCCCAGAGGCCATTCATTGGGCAGGCTTTTTTATTATTGGAGGCTAAGAACTGAGTAACCAATCAACCAGACTTATGAGATCTTCACTGGCCCCTACCCTGTCTATTCCCAAACGACGAAACCGAATTGAATCAAAACTCGTACAGAGGAAGCACTGGTAAAGATCACCGCATTGCCATGTTTAATTTTGCCACCATCTTAACCAAACCAAACAAAAAACGGCCATCCAAGTGTTCAAAGCTCAACTAAAATTATTACTAAACTAACTGTTCTATATCTACCAAATTTTGGAGAAATAAATCTTCGTGGAAGACGTACCTGTTACCAAAGTTACAAAGTCATCAGTCGAACAGTTCAATATGGTGAATCACACATGCATAATAATCCATAACATATGAGCAAATGATTCAATACTCACAGTACTTGGCAGCCAGATAGTTTTATACTAAACCTCTCCGGCGTCATCGTGATACATATATGTACTAAGAGCGTTGTTTACATTCTTAACCTATAATTTAGCTTACACATGTGTAATTAGTGGAAACTTCTTTAACATGCCATAAAAGAAATTTACTCTGCTGCCCGCCTGCCGGTTTTTTTGTTGTTGCTTAGTTTTTACTAATTATATAAAATTATATGTTTTAGACCTATGAGTACGGTAATAAATAAAACTGTAATTTGCATTAATCGTTTTATTGTTTCCTTTATTCAACAAATGTTATTAATGTATCTCTATATATCTCTGTATATATTTTAAATAAAAATTAGCAAGAAAAAATACCAAATATCTACATACGGTATATTTATGTTGTCTTGATAAAAGGTTGAAGAAGAAAACGAAATACAAGTGCATTAGTAATTAAATATGAAGTTTTCTCAGTAACTTAATTAAAATAAAACAAGCCATTGGGCATTATTCCGACAGTAAATATATGTTTCTAAAAAATATAGGACTGTTGGTACGACAAAACTTCTAAAAATTTCAAGTGGCCCGCAGTTGCTAAAAGGTTGGGAACCCCTCACCTAGAGCATGCCATGGACCTTTCCACAGTTTTCTCTGTTGAAATAGTATTTCCCTGACTCTTTGCTAATGGCGACAGTAAACGCTGTTTTGAGTCACGGTAGACGGGCGCCGTAACCACCGAGGTCAGTAAATCCTGGCCGGAACAGTTCCAGGACCTAGTTCTAACCCACACACCGGATGTCTCGAGAAGTGCTTGACGTGTTCCACCGCTGGGATTCTCACAGCTGCTGTTTCCCAACACTGACCAGAATCTGTCGCTTGCTGCTACCTCACTTTTCCGACACTACTAGTGCGAGTTGGTAAACAAGGGACCCAAGCTGAGCTCGGTATTGCTTCCATTTACTTGTGCTTCACTCCTCTCTATCATCTTTCTCTTGATTCCCCTGGGTCAACTCTTGTTCTCTGCTAACTCCACCAGTATTCAGAGTATTCAAGCCTTGAGCACCACCCTCATGCTATAGCAAGTACCCGACCACTATTAAATCGAATTTAATAATAATAATAATAATAATAAAGAAACTATGGAAGACTTACAATTACATATCACCATAGAAGTCATTCACGACCGCAGCATTTGTAGAGAAGAAATCAGAAAACAGAAATTTGAATTTAGATCACAACCCAAAATAAATATGCGTAAATGGACACATGAAGAGAAGAAGACACACGGTGAACGGATGAAAGGTTTTTGGAAAGATAAAAAGAAGAAAAGAGCTACCACCAAAGGTAGATTTTTGTGTTTTTTGTTCTCATATTAAAAAGGAATGTACGCAAATAATAATAATAATAGGTTTATAGAGGTGGAAAAAATCCTACAAGAACTGGGGATATCACATGAGGACATCTTGGAACGTGACTCTTTGAAAAAGAAACTTGGTGAAATACAGAGTTTTCAGTCCAAACCATATTGACTACCGGCAAAAAGTGGGCCGGAGAATGAAAAGAAGCTCACCGAAGAAGAATGCGCGAACACTGGGCCAATGTGAAAGTACGAGGGAGAAGGCAGTTGAAATAACGTGGTCCATAGAAGACCGAAACGATTATAAAAGAGAAGAATAATATTAATGCAACCCGCCGATCAAAGTTGTACACACACATCTACATGTTGGAATACTCCAGAACGCCAAAGAAACTACTCAACATCATACATAACATAGCGTAAATGCGGCCCGGAATGGCTGAAAGAGGTCCCGAAGGACCTACATCAGATCAACATAGAAAATCTCGAGGATCGCACCGAGTGTCGGAATAAAATCACAAACGCTAAGTTTGAGCAAAGAACATCACGACAACCTTAAAAAAATGGATAGCTGAGCGGAAGAACGAGCATTCCGAGAGGATAAAGAGATTTTCGGAAGAAAAGAGCGAAAACGCCCGAAGATGGAATTGTGAATTCAAGTTCAGTCGCTCTCATAAAGGGGAACAATTGTTTAAATAAAGGATAATTGATGCAATGACAAGAATATTGAACAAGAAGTTCCGTGACGAACTAAAGAGCCTACTCTTCCTAAAATTTAAGATTCATGCCAATAATTAATCTATATGGATCTATCTAGAATAATGACGAAATTAAGTTGGTAATATCGAAATTTCTAATTAGTTCGAAATACTGTATATCTGGCATAGTGTAGCCTAATAGAGAACTACAGTTGGCAGCCCCGGTGACTGAATATATTCTTAGTTCCATCTCTTAAGGTACAGATTACAAAATTTGGTTGAAGTCCAATGGATAGCATGGACGTTACATGCAGTTAAACATTGGATATAACAGTGCGCGTAAAATCATGTTGGCAACAATGACATACATGTATTGGTCAGAAATAAACTGAAATAATATGTTCTAGAGTTGTGTCAATTTTGAATGAAATCCATTAGTTAGTATAGAAGTTACATGCATTTTAAAATTGTACCTATCAGCAGGCTTATAATCATGTTGGCAGCACTGGCGTAGGCCTATATTAGTTACTCCAAATTAATCTAGAATGCCAGGTACTATACGTGTGCAAAGTTTAGAGCTATTGGCTTGCCCACTTTCTGATATATATTGATATTAAGGTAATAAAAATAGACACAGTTTTATTAACAGTTGGCAGCCATGGTTACTATTAAGAATCGGCATAGTCATATCTGTTATGGTACGCATAGCACACTTGAAATTTGGTTGAAATCCAAATTATAGTATAGAAGTTACATGTATTTAAAATTGGACCTCTTAGCAGGCTTAGAATCATGTTGGTAGCACTGACGTATATACGTTACTCCAAAATAATATAGAATGTCAGGTACTTTACGTGTGCATAGTTTAAAGCTGTCGGCTTGCATACTTTCTGATATATGGGTATTTGGATTTAAAAAATTGAGAGCATTTATCAACAGTTGGCTGCCCTGGTGGTTCTTAAGAATACGCTCAGTCATATCTGTTTATGTACACACAGCACATACGAAATTTGGTTGAAATCCAATTGATAGTGTAGAAGTTATATGCATTTAAAATTTGGACCTATCAGCAGGCTTATAATCATTTTGGCAACACTGCCATATATGGCCTCCTGGAAATTAAACTGCAATATTATTATCTATACGTGTGCCAATTTTGAAATAGCTCCCATTCATACCTTCCAAGATATCCAACATGGAGCTCAAATTTCAATTGCGATTTTTCAGCAGTTGGTAGGACTGACATCATTTTCAAATATGGCCGTGAGATAGTCAGGTATAGATCTTTACTCCTACCAAATTTCGTTTCGATTGCTCCAGCCGTTTAGGAGTTGATAGGGGGGGGGACACACACACACACAGCCAGCCAGACAGACAGACAGACAGACAAACACACATTTTCCCGATCTCATAAGTCTACTTTTTCCTCATTTTGCAAAATGTGAAAAGTAGGCTAAAAACAGCTTTCAAACACACATGGCTGTCAAGGGGAGAGCAGTTTCCAGAAAATGAGGGATTTAACCAAGCGATACAAGACAAAGTTATCACTACAAGGAATTACAGGAGGTACATCCTGAAAGATCAGACTGTTATATGAGTAGCCTAGAATCAAACTGCACTTTCTCAAAAATTATCGAAAATGAGGTTATTGTATGTTTCAATGCGGAATTGTCTGACGAATATAATAAACTGGTCGGTTGGTGTCAAACAGCACTATATCCATGTTAAAATAGGTAAGAAAATCACCGCTTGGAGACGAACAGCACTGCTGAATGACTCCAAGTTAGCGCCAGACAATGGAAGCCTCCCATTTGTCGCCATAGATTTGGTATCAAGGTACTCATCTGTCAAGAAGGTTAGTTCGGACACCAAAATTTATGACGTTAAGGAGTCCATGAAAGGTGTTGTAAAAAAATGTACATTTTAATTACAATGGTTTGAAAATTCACTTATTCACCTTAATTTTTGTAATGGTCTGCATTTTTTCAGTAAAATAGATATGTATTACGTCTAAAATGCCGTATTTCATCTTGTAAATGTGATATATTCTTAAATTACATTTTATATTGACACCTGAGTGCACTTTATCTATGACCTAGAGACAAAGTGCACTTTCTCAAACATTAAATCTCCTTAAATATTCAGATAGGTCAATAAAATCGGGTTTTATGTATTGCAAATGTGTTCCGTAAGTCAAATCTTTAATATACACTCATCAGTTTCACTAATTAACTTTTGAGTTTAGCTGGAATCAGTTTTTGGGCTTTACTGAATATTCATGTTTTTGGAGAAAGTGCTGTTTGATTCTAGGCTACTCATATATAGATGACGAGTGCAGGAAGTGCAATATCGGCCCAGAAACTATAGAGCATATCACCAGCAGCTGCAGAATTCTAGCACCAAAATCTTACACTGATGGGCGTAACGATGTTACCAAAGACATTCATCAAGTAATCTCCCTAACCCCGATCTGTCATACACGACAGGACGCCTTATTACAAATACTCTCCAGAAAGTGTGCTGGAAAACGAAGATTACAAGCTGCACTATTTAAACAGACCAGACATAATTTTAACTGATAAGAAGAACTAACACACGTATTTAATTGACAATATAAATCACAAATACAGAGAAAAGAATGAGAAATTTACTCTTCTAGGTATGAAGGTAGCGAGAATCTGGGGACAAAAAACTGTGACGATCCTTACCTTTCTTCTTTCTCCAACTGGCCTGACACCTAGATCCCTTTCAGTAAATCTAGCCACACTAAATCATCCCACATATACACACCCTATTGCACAAATGGCTACAGTTCTGAAGGTCTGCAGCATCGTTAGAGGAATTTTGAATATACAATAGGATTTTCTTGGACGCTCTTGTGCAAAGGGGACGCGGAAGATCGCATTACTGGAAAAGAAAATAACTGTAAAACGTGTATTTTATATACTGTAATTTGAAAATATATGCTGTAGGCATTTCAAAGTGTGACTTTACTCAAGTTCTTGTAGCCTACGTAATGTACCGTTATGAGTCATGTTACCAAATTGTAAGTTGAGTAAATAAATACTATAGGCTAAAATAATAATAATAATGACAGCTTCGATGGCGTAGTTGGTAGCATGCTGAGCTTCTATGTCAAAGGTCTCGGGTTCAAACCCTCCCGAAGTCGTCGGATATTTTAAGAGTGTTAAAAATCCCTCAGTATACCTCCCTTTGGAGGGGGAGTAAGGGCGACGGGCGCATGTCATAGATCTATGGCTTGTAAAAGAACCTTCCAACCTTTCATTCCTAAATCTCAGAAGTCGCTGACTTGAGCAAGGAATGAAATGATGGTTTACAAAGGTCGTATTGACTAATTGGAAGCTCTGCTATACATAGTAGGTCGGTCCCAACTCACAGGTAATTCCTATTGGGATGTGAGCCAAAGTTGATGGCCAGGCTAAATACCAATTTGAGCTGCCTTGAGCTTGGAGCCAAGATAGTCTATCCGACGCCACATTCCAATTTCCGAAGCACTGCGTAGTTGGTCTGCAATTGTGGATGGAGCTTCATTCCCGCTCGGCAGAGCTGTATTGCATCATATCTCACAATGACGAGGCATTTGAGAATCAGTAAAGAGTAAAAACAATGTTTCACCAACAACGCATAGAGGAGTTCAAGACGATGCATATTTGTATCCAATCAGCACCGGCAGGTAGTAATCAGAGGATTGCGCACCCCCGAAGATCACCTCCACACTGAAATGATTAAGAAACATAAACAATATGAGTACTGTGAACATTTTTATGAGTACAAAATAAATAAATAAATAAATAAATAAATAAATAAATAAATAAATAGGAAATAAACAACAAAAAATGAATAAATGTAAACAACGTTCTCTTATTGAACACAGTTCTTCTTCTTCTTCTTCTTCTTCTTCTTCTTCTTATTATTATTATTATTATTATTATTATTATTATTATTATTATTTAAGCGAAAATTTCCCTACAGGAGAGCGATTAAACTTGATAACATGATGTCATTTGGAGGTGTGTCTCCTCCGCTCCTCCCAAAATCTCTTCATTGTCGCGGAATGCTCCCTCTTCCTCTCATCCGTCCACTTTTTTCCAGGTTGTCGTAATGATCTTGCTTCAAACTTAACATTTGCGATTTTCGTCTGGCACTCAGTTTGGTCTTCGAAATTGTGTATACTGATTACTTTAAGTCTCTCTGTACCTATTTAAGCCATTCTGTGACGCATTTGCTCTGTGTTATGATACCGAGTAGTTTCTTTGGCAATCTGGAGGTGGCCATCCTGTGGATGTGAGTGTAAAATTTGTCTCTGCGTTTTGTAATTTCGTCTGTTATCGTAATGGTGTTTTGATAGAGTTCAGTACTAGGTCTCTTCATCCAAATTCCGCTTCTGTTGATTGCTCCGTAGAGCTTCCGGAGAATTTTTCGTTCCTGCTTTTCCAGTTCCCTAATCTTGGAATGACCATCGATTACTATTGTTTCAGCCGCATACTTTGCTTATTATTATTATTATTATTATTATTATCATTATCATTATCATTATCATTATCATTATCATTATCATTATCATTATCATTATTATTGATTGGATTGTTGTGGTTATTCTAAGGAAGGCGCACGTGAGTTTCGCAGCTGCAGAATAGCTTCGGAGAGTGAGTTTGCATTGTGAAGTGACATACCAAAGCGGGTTAGTACAGTTGTTTAACGTCCATTGTGTGGTAGATGTGTTAGTTTGCAATTGGAACGACATAATATCGTGTGTATATTATAAATCTTGTGGTGAAACAACCTTGTTGTGAACAGCCATCTTGTCAAAGATGAAATCACACAGAAGATAGACGATCATTTCCTTGTGCAAGCGCTCCTATCGCTAAACTAAGACCTCATTCTCTCGATCCGAGTCACGGCCTACTAGACTCCGCCATCGGTATGACGGAAGAGGCAAAGATTCAGCGTGATACAGCGAAGTTGTTGGGAGCATCAAAGGAAAGCATCCAAAATGGCGGACAGGGTAGGCGTATTGACTCAAACCAGATTGATGATATCGGTCGGCAGATAACAGAGAATCAACATGAAGAAGAGATGCATCTTGA
Organism: Meconema thalassinum; assembly: GCA_946902985.2. Taxonomy (NCBI): domain Eukaryota; kingdom Metazoa; phylum Arthropoda; class Insecta; order Orthoptera; family Tettigoniidae; genus Meconema; species Meconema thalassinum. The sequence goes on from OX336391.1 coordinate 545,781,795, forward strand.
GACTGCCAGATCACTACTAAAGAAGATTATGGCTATTCCTCTTAAGAACTTAATAAAAATGGACATAAAAAACGGTCTCATGAAGTTGGAAGAAGCTTTAGATGCTGGAGCAACATGTAGGTTGTCATGGAAGAAATCAGCAGAACTCTAGCAGGATATAACTATCATGGAGAATAAAGAATTGACCAGGACATCATTAGTAAGAAATGAAATGGTGGAAGATCCAGGAAATTGGGAAATGGTTCTACCTAAGAAGAAGAGAAAGAAGAAGAGTGAGGAGAGAAAACCTGATGATATTCCAATGGAGCAGGTCAAAAACGATCTTAAAGATCTTATTCTTAATTAAGGAGTCGTTCAGAAGCCGTAATCATCAAACCAATGAAGGGTAAGACATTCGCTGATGTTTTGAAGGATATCAGGAATAAGGTGAAGCCGGAAGACAATGGAGCAGACATTCGATCTATCCGTAAAACTAGAGATGGGGCTGTTCTTCTTCAGTTCCAGAAAACAACGCAGATTGAAAAAAAAATCCTCTCGACACGCCGGAAGGCGGAGGTAGATTTCACCGGGCAAACTAGGGGATAGGCTATAATAGGCAAAATATACAGGTTTTCGTAGGAGGATCAGACCTCATTTATTGCGAGAAAGTATTTTACAATTGGAGGTTAGTTAACATTTTTTCGTCTTTCTATGCATACTTTTAACATTTTACTGTCTTATGGGGATGGTAACCTTCTTGTCATTTGGGGTTAATTTTTATACTTGTGATCACACTGTTTTTATGCAAGGTTTGGAACTAATGTGTAACTATCTAACAGTCTGTTACTTCTTCACGCAAAATTTTATCTCCCGCAGAGATGTTGGATGGTTCCTCAGTTTAGGGGCTGCGACAAGGTGGTCATGTAACCCCGTGTACATTGGGTGTGTGTAGAATCTGTCTGATAAACGGTGTTATTTGTGATGACTGTATTAGTCTGTAATTCAGGTAAGGTCTGCAGACGGTCAATTTTAAGTAGTAGTACCTAATTTTGTACCAAATACTAACGTCAACAACACCTAGCTGTGAACTTGGCTGCTAGATGCCACCGCAACCAGCAACTTGCAACGAACGTTGTAACTTCCCCTCCGAAGGAAAGCATGCTGACGGATTTTTAGCGCTCTTAGAAAATCCGGCGACTTTGTCCGGCTTTGAACCAGCACCTTGGGCATAGAAGTTCAGCATGCTACCAGTTAGCCGCTTCCCTCATAGTCAGATGGAACAAGAAGTTCCGTGACGAACTAAAGAGCCTACTTTTCTTAAAATTAAGATTCATGCCATAGATTAATCTACAGTATATGAACCTATCTTGAATAATGACGAAATTAAGTGGGTAATATCGAAATGTCTTAATTAGTTCGAAATAAGGTATACTAGGCATAATGTAGCCTAATAGAGCAATACAGTTGGCAGCTCTGGTGACTGAATATATTCTTACTTCCATCTCCTAAGGTACAGAATACAAAATGTGGTTGAAGTCCAAAGGACGTTACATGGATTTAGACATTGGATCTATTAGTACACGTAAAAGCATGTTGGCAACAATGTCATGCGAGTGCTGGTCAGAAATAATCAGAAATATTATATATTTTTGTGACAATTTTGGATGAAATCCATTTGTTGGTATAGAAGTTACATGTATTTAAAAATTGGTCCTATCAGCAGGCTTAGAATCATGTTGGTAGAACTGACGTATATAAGTTACTCCAAATTAATGTAAAATGTCGGGTAATTTACGTGTGCATAGTTTAAAGCTGTCGGCTTGCATACTTTCTGATATATTTGGATACAAGATAGAGAGCAATTATTAACAGTTGGCAGCCCTGGTGGCTCTTAAGAATACACTCAGTCATGTATGTTTATGTACACATATTACATACAAAATTTGGTTGAAATCCAATTGATAGTGTAGAAGTTATATGCATTTAAAAATTGGACTTATCAGAAGGCTTAAAATTGTTTTGGCAACGCTGTCATGTATGGCCACCTGGAAATTAAACTGAAATAGTATTATCTACATGTGTGCCAATTTCAGAATAGCTCCCATGTATACCTTCTATGATATCCAACATGGAGCTCAAATTTCTAGTGCGTTTGTTTTAGCAGTTGGTAGCACTGGCATCTTTTCCAAATATGGGCCTGAGATATTCCGGTATACATCTTTACTCATACTTAATTTGGTTTCGATTGCTGCTGCCGTTTAGGAGTTGATTGGACACACACACACACACACACACACACACACACACACACACACACACAGCCAGACAGACAGAAGGACAGACAGACAGACAGACAGAAGGACAGACACATTATCCCGGATATATCTTATAAGTCTATTTTTTCCTCATTTTTGAAAAGTGTGAAAAGTAGGCTAACAAGTAGTTCCGTGAAGAACTATACAGCCTATTTTCATATATCCTACTTATGTTAATTGCCACTATCAACATACACAATTTCAGTTTGATTGCTGTAATAGATTCGTAGATATTGAGAACCGACTAAATATTTCGGATGGTCGCCATGTTGGATTTTATATATTTAGTGAACCCGATGGGGTTATGCTGACTGGAATCGAACATGGTTCTCAGAGACTATGATCTCAATATAAAGGTTCCGCCAGGAAGCGAACCAGAGATCTGTACAGGGAGTTTCTTGGTAAAAACCCCTCGAAAGAAATGTATATTTAATCACTGGTGTGATTTTGATGAAATGGCATTATTTATTAAAATAATGTAGGAAATAATGAGCAGATTATATCATTATAAGACGATTTGGTGCAAGCTATTGGAGGTTTGAAGCACAGAGGAGGGCAGAGCTGACATTTACTAATTGGCCCAGAATTGTGGGTTGGTCCCAGTGGAGCCACGTCCATCTCTGTCACCCCATTATGTCGTCTGGAGCAGGGGAGAGGCCTGAATAATGACATAGTTATTCCCCGACGGAGAATAGATTTGGAGTAGGGGCGGAGAAATGCCCAGAAAAATCATTGATTACTCGTGATTGGAGTAACGAATCGAGATGAAAGTTGCACACAGGTGAATATTTTGGCAAGAAGATAATTTTAGAGTCTTTTACCGGCGAAATTGGTGCATATTTAATGATGTGCGTAAGGACTGTAAAACGACCATTGTTCGCGGATGGATGTGAAGATGTTGCCGGGGATTTCCCGATTAGGTAGCGTCCCACGCCATGGAGAAAGGAATTAATATTAATTAATTGGACGAGCGATTCCTTTGCACACAGATAGTTTTGGGACCTGTGAAGAGAGAGGAACACAATGATCATGGTTTGAAGACCTGAATCATGCTGTGAGAGGAGCCAAGATTACGCGGGAAGATGTTGCTCTACTTTCTGTGGAAATCCGATATAAGGGAGTAGACCCCAGGAGGAGCTCTCTGTTCTAACTCAGTTGTTACTCACTTGAAGCTCACTTGTTACGCAGTCAAGCTCAGTCTACATGCCGCCAAGCGCAGTTACAGCCAGTTACAGTCTTACTCAATTGTCAATTGTAGCACAATGGCAATAAGTTGCAATCAGTATGCAGCAAATATGCAGCAGTACGAGACAGCGTGTAAGCCGCAGACAGAAGTCTTCAAATAAGTTACGTGCAGTCTTCGAGTGAAACTTCAGTTAGCTACAGCCAGGTTGAAGCAAGTTCGTCAAGGCAAAACGCATGACGATTCTATTCATCAAGACGCCGAACAAAGACTGGTATGTGTAAAAGAAACAGTAAATACGCTTGTATGAATAATAGTCGTGATACAGGCATAATCAGCCGCACGAACTATGACGTGTTCAGTTATGAAGCACCGTATAGACTAACGGTAGAATTATTGTGTATAATTATTTGTGAAAGTGTTGAACTTTATTAAGCGCAATGTGTATAGTATTAACTAATCGTATATGTGTAACTACGATAGAATGCGCTAAAGAAACTCTACTAAGTGTTTGGTATTGCCATGAGAGTACCAGATGTTAACGTTCATGTTTGGGAGCCAGCGTATTGATGTAACGCAGGACGCTTACTGTAGGAGTAATGATCGTCATAAAACTGTTGGAGAGTTCCGAGAGCAGATAACCAGACTTTCAATCAGGAGTTGATAACGTAAGATGCCGTCGACACCTGCAATTTCGATCTCTGCTAGGGAATTTCAGCATTGAAGTGTGTATAAAGTGACGAGTGTTCAGTGTAATGTATATGTAAAAATATCATTTAAAGTAGTGTTTGATGAAGTGTTTCACATGTTTGGGGAGTGATAACTTCCTGAAAGGTATGCAACGTGTCGTGTTGGTGATAGAAATTATGTGTAATCAAATGTGTGTAAACAAGATAAATATGTCGCGTTAAACCCATTATGGCGGGCGACATGGAAGAATATGATTGGTCGGAGCCACCTTAGATGCCTATAGAGATGTAAGTACCCCACAAATTATGGTTCTGATTATGTAGAAGTATGGACCGATGCATGTCTGTGATTCCGTAAAGATATGGTGAATTCCTTATAGATGCCAGTAAAAAAAAATCAGTTAGGAGGCTGATCCTCCATGTTTAATCAGTATTGAGTTGATTTTATAGAGTTGAAATGTTGATTTGCATCATTAAGTGGAGTAATTATTCCCACTATGAATTAAGAATGGCAATCAGTTATGTAAATGCAACGAACGCGGTTGTTCGAGTTTAAAACGTCTAGCTATGTCGGAAATTTTGGTAATTTATGTGAGAATAATAATAAAGGATGATTTTGGTCATTTATGTCAGTGAGAAATGATGATAATAATAATAATGGTTATTAAGAGTATGAATGAACACATCAGGAAACAAATAAATGTTGTAAGCGAGAATTATTAACGCTAAGTGCAAGACTTATCGATCTAAGCAGGGAGATGTTACAATGAGATTACATTACAGTAACTATGGAAAGAAGTTATATATCAGAATATTGCATATATTCGGTAATGATACCAGTAATGAAAGAGCTTTTAGTGAATTGAATTTGCAGCTTAATTGAGAAGCTTATAGAGTAAATGTTAGATTTCTCTTAATATTATAGGTCGGAGTGTCGTAGCATGGAGCATTAGGGGCCAGATAGTCTATTCTACGTATGAATTCTCCTATGTCGTGGACATTGTTGGAGATATTATTTATTCCAGAGTTCTAGTGAATGGACCCTAACTCTGAAGAAAGGATTGAAATGTGTTCCGGATTGGAATCTTTATAAGAGTCGAGGAAACAAGGACACCTCGCAGCTCTATGATTTCCCGAGAAATTTTTGATGAGTTATTTACGCTCGTGGGCAGCGAAAACTCATGGCGACAGTGGTTTTCTGCGCCTATATCATACTTGAGACATCGGTCAACCGCCAGGCTCATGCATTGCGAACCCCGAACCTTCATGTTGAATGGACCCATGTGAGGCCATTAATTAATCATTATCCTCGACGTAGGAATAATTACAAAAGCTCATTCAATACCTGTTGGCATAATAGTCAATTAAGATCCTTTGGGAACATGTGTGTCGGTTAGGACACAGTATTTGTCTTGTAAATCTCCACTGCTTAGAGAGAGGGAGGCTTTCAAACTTTTAGAAAGGTCGAGATAATTGGTGAAGCGACCCATTCCACTTTCTATTGTGTAGCGACTTCCTTAGCCGAGGGTCGGAGCTAACCACTCGGACCGCTCAGGCAAGTTATAAAGGGAAGAGATTCTAGACCTTGTTGAAATGACATATAATGCAAGATTGTTATGTTGAGTATTATAGCCATGTGGTTTGTGAACACATGGATAATTATAGTTCATCCTGATGGTTCATTAATTTAGCTATCTGACGAATAGTTACATGATATATTTGTACTGTCACTGGAACCAAGTCATGTAGTTGGTGACTAGATGCCAATCGCCATGAGCGCGAGGTAGTCTATCGTACAATCCGACATAAGCTATAACGTAACGTTTTATCTAGGAATCACAGACAGCATGCGGTGAAACCATATAATTGGAGGATGTGTAGGGGGTAGCTTACATAATTATGGAGTTGCACGTTGATTTTGGTGCAACGTCCAAATAGGTAAATGCATGCAAAGCATTTCATTGGTGAGAAGAAAAATATTAAAACACGCACGGCACACATAATTGTTTAACATAAAGAGGTTTAAGGAATAATCCTTGTTGTAATATTAAAGAAGTCACAGTGTATGACTGTTATGCTAATGTACAGTTTGTTTTGAAGTCGTAGGTGCATCAGCGCACTAGTATATCCTTGTGAAGTTCACAGAAGGGTAAAGCATTATGGCTAGGTATGACTTTGTTGTGATTTCATATTTGTTTACTTGTGGATTGTGGAAGTAAAAATTTTGTTTGTTTTATTTTATGCTTTTTGGGTATTGTTTTGTGTTTGAAGCCATGATTTATTTTACTGGATTAAAGTTTTAGAATAGAGTTGTGCCTTATCATTGTAGAGTTGATACCTTTTTGCCTCAAATCCAAAATATGCACTGCAAAATTGGGGTTACCGTACACGCCTGAGAGCTGATGCTAGTTGGAGGCAGATGCATATTATCCACCGAGATTACTCACATGGGCACAGTAGGTCCTAGAGTTATGTACTGTTACATGCAGATTATTGTGAACGTGTAGTATTCAAACTTCAATCGCATAATTAGGACACAAGAAAAAACAAGGAGATTTAAATTTTTTCACAGCTGCCATCTTGAGGTTATGGAAACAATTGAAATAAATTAGATGCCAGTGGATTAACATTCGGATAAAGATTTACTGTACCAAGTTTCACTGCACACGGACGGTTAAATTGCGAGAAACGTCCATGTGATTATTTATAATTCGCGTCACCGCCATGTTGGATTTGTGATCACCAGGTTATTTAAAGTCCTATAGGTGAACTTAAGTTCATAGCCCCTATGAACATTAAAAAATGCTGTTTGATTGCTAAAATAGATTCGTAGATATTCAGTATCGTCTAAATATTTCGGATGGTCGCCATGTTGGATTGTTAAATGTATAGGCCATAGAGTCATGTACCATTAAAGGAAAATTATTGCGTAGGTTCATTATTCAAAATTTCACTTCGATCGCATGACTACATCACAAGAAATAAAAACTTAATTTTAAAATTCGCACTGCCGCCATCTTGAGGTTATGTAAACAATTGAACTAAATTAGATACCAATGGATTACAATGTGTATAAATATTTCCTGTACCAGGTTTCAGTGCGCTTGGAACATTAAATCGCGAGAAAGGTCTATTTAAAATGTTCAAATTCGCTTGGCCGCCATGTTCGTTTTGTAGTTAACCGGTTTTTGAAAATCTTATAGATGGACTTCTAGTAGTGCCCTTTATCTCCGTACAAAATTTTAGGGAGATACCGCTAATAGTTTCAGAGATATAGAATGCCGGTGAAATATTTCGCACATCCGCCATCTTGTGATTATGTAAACAATTGAACGAAGTTAGATGTCGGTTCATTACAATGTATATAAACATATACTGTACCAAGTTTCAATGCGTTTAGTTGGTCAAATCGCGAGAAACGTCTATTTAAAAGTCGCAAATTCGCTTGGCCGCCATGTTGGTTTTGTAGTTACCAGGTTTTCAAAAGTCACATAAGTGAACTTATAGTAGTTCCCTCTATCACCATAGAAAATGTCAGGGTAATATCGGTAATAGTTTCGGAGATATTGAATGCTGGCGAAATATTTCGCACAGCCGCCATGTTGGATTGGTGAGTCGTAACAAAATTTGAAGGGCACGGTCGAGGTCGCCGGGAATAGTGCTATGAACTTTCCGAGTTTCATTGAAATCGCTCCTGCCGTTTAGATTTTATTAGGGGGGGACACACACACGAATCACACACACACACACACACACGCACACACACACGGACAAAAGGTGATCTCATAAGCCTATTTTTTCAAAATTGAAAATAGGCTAAAAATGAATGTGATCTCGTCAATGGCGTTGTCTTGGCAACCTCTGATAGACCATCCCTTATCAATTTAAAAGCGTTGTTATGGTAACCTCTGATGGCACTTGGCATTTTTAGCCTATTTTCAATTTTGAAAAAATAGGCTTATGAGATCACCTTTTGTCCGTGTGTGTGTGCGTGTGTGTGTGTGTGTGTGTGTGTGTGTGTGTGTGTGTGTGTGTGTGCGTGTGTGTGTGTGATTCGTGTGTGTGTCCCCCCCTAATAAAATCGAAACGGCTGGAGCGATTTCAATGAAACTCGGGAAGTTCATAGCACTATTCCCGGCGACCTCGACCGTGCCCTTCAAATTTTGTTACGTCTCTCCAATCCAACATGGCGGCTGTGCGAAATATTTCACTAGCATTCAATATATCCGAAACTATTACCGATATCGCCCTGAAATTGTGTACGCTGATAAAGGGCACTACTAGAAGTTCACCTATGAGACTTTCAAAAACCTGGTGACTACAAAACCAACATGGCGGCCAAGCGAAGTTGAGACATTTAAATAGACTTTTCTCGCGATTTAACTATGTAAATGTAATGAAACTTGGTACAGCAAATGTTTATACACATTGTAATGCACTGGAGTCTAATTTAGTTCAATTGTTTACATAACCTCAAAATGGCGGCTGTGCGAAATATTTCATTGACATTCTATATCTCCGAAACTATTACAGATATCACCCTGCAATTTTGTACGGTGATAAAGGGTACTGATACAGGTATACCGATGTATATTTCATAAACCTGTAAAGTACGAAACGAACATGGCGACCAAGCGAATTTAAAATATTTTAATAGACATTTCTCGTGATTAAACTCTCTGAGCGCAGTGAAATGTGGTACAGTAATTGATTTTGCAGATTGTAATGCACTGCCATCTAATTTAATTCAATTGCTTACATAACCTCAAGATGGCGGCTGTGCGAAATTTTAAAATTAAGTTTTAATTTCTTGTGTCGTAATCATGCGATCGAAGTGAAAGTTTGAATAATGAACCTAGGCAATAATTGTCCTTGAATGGTTCATAACTCCATGGCCTGTACACATAACACTCCTAAATGGTGAGCTCCCGAAATATTTAGACGGTTCTCAATATCTATGAATCTTTTACAGCAACCAAACTGATTTTTTTAATGTTCATAGAGACTATGAACATATGTTCACCTATATGACTTTCAGGAACCTGGTGAGCACAAATCCAACATGGCGGCGACGCGAAATATAAATATTTAAATGGACGTTTCTCGCAAATTAACTATCCGAGTGCCGTGAAACGTTGCACGTTAAATGCTTATACAAATGTTGATCCACTGGCATCTAATTTATTTCAATAGTTTGCATTATCACAAGATGGCTGCTGTGCGTAATTTTAAAATCTCGTTTTTACTTCTTGTTGTCTAATCATGCGATTGAAGTTTGTATACCACACGTACACAATAATCTTAATGTAATAGTACAAAAATAAAAATCCAACCTGGCGACCATCTGAAATATTTAGACGGTTCTCAATATCTACGAATCTGTTACAGCAATTAAACTGAAATTGTGTATGTTGATAGTCAATTAACATAAGTAGGATATATGAAAATAGGCTGAATAGTTCTTCACGGAACTACTTGTTTAAAATTCCGAAATCTTTTTTCTCATCCCTTGGCGTAATGGTGGGTCATATCAAAAATTCTTTCAGACAAAAGTTTTAGGTAATTATTAGGGGAATATTTTCCATTTTGTACGGTTTTGATATTGTGCCTATTAAGAGAGATATGATTAATGTTTCCCGAAAAACCCACTTTTTTCCACCCCTTTGGTCAATGGTTGGTGCTATCAAAAAACTTATTTGACATAAATTTGGGCACTTATCCGACACATATTATGAACTTTGAATGGATTCGATATTTCACGTATTAAGAGAGTTATAGCGAAATTTCACATTTTCGAGAAAAGCCCCCCATTTTCACCCTCTTCGACCGATTTTTCCCATTAACGAACTCGACCGATATTTTATAGGGATACATATTATGTAAAAAATTCAAAGTGATTGGTGCAAAATTACGGCAGTTATTGTGTCCGCAAGAAACTGATATATATATATATATATATATATATATATATATACAGTGTGGTCCACCCGCCCCTTATTTTTTTTGGAGGAAGGCAACCCAACTAATGCGTATATCACAGTCATCCTAAAAACATTAGTACGTCCATTGTACAACTTTACTGTTGAGTACATCCTCGCGAATATACACACATCAAAAAAAGTTTTGCATCACCTCGGTTCCAAGAGTTCCGGAACCGTTAAATACAAAGGGAATAGAGATCAACACAAACAACATTTCAGCTCGTTTTATTGCTCATGAGACCCACACATTGCATGTTGTACCATCATACAGCTAGACTTTCAGCATTTGTGGTCCAGATTGCAGTACACACCACTACCTCTAATACCCAGTAGCACGTCCTCTTGCATTGATGCATGCCTGTATTCGCCGTGGCATACTATCCACAAGTTCATCAAGACACTGTTGGTCCAAATTGTCCCACTCCTCAACGACAATTCGGCGTAAATCTCTGAGTGGTTGGTGGGTCAAGACGTCCATAAACAGCCCTTTTCAACATATCCCAGGCATGTTCGATAGGGTTCATGTCTGGCGAACATGCTGGCCACTGTAGTCGAGCGATGTCGTTATCTTGAAGGAACGCATTCACAAGATGTGCACGATGAGGTCGAGAATTGTCGTCCATGAAGACAAATGCCTCTCCAATATTCTGCCGATATGGTTGCACTATGGGTCGGAGGATGTCATTCAGGTATCGTAAAGCCGTTTCGGAGCCTTCCATGACCACCAGTGGCGTACGTCGGCCCCACATAATGCCACCCCAAAACATCAGGGAACCACCACCTTGCTGCACTCGCTGGACAGTGTGTCTAAGACGTTCAGCCTGACCAGGGTGCCTCCAAACACGTCTCCGACGATTGTCTGGTTGAAGGCATATGCGACACTCATCGGTGAAGAGAACGTGATGCCAATTCCGTGGGGTCCATTCAGCATGTTGTTGGGCCCATCTGTACCGCGCTGCATGGTGTCGGGGTTGCAAAGCTGGACCTCGCCATGGACGTCGGGAGTGAAGTTGCGCATCATGCAGCCTATTGCGCACAGTTTGAGTTGAAACACGACGTCCTGTGGCTGAACGAAACGCATTATTCAACATGGTGGCATTGCTGTCAGGGTTCCTCCGAGCGGCAATCCGTAAGTAGCGGTCATCCACTACAGTAGTAGCCCTTGGGCGGCCTGAGCGAGGCCTGTCTTCGACAGTTCCTGTATCTCTGTACCTCCTCCATGTCCGAACAACATCGCTTTGGTTCACTCTGAGACGCCTGGAAACTTCCCTTGTTGAGAGCCCTTCTTGACACAAAGTAACAATGCGGACGCGATCGAACTGCGGTATTGACCTTCTAGGCATGGTAGAACTACAGACAACATGAGCAGCGTACCTTCGTCCTGGTGGAATGACTGGAACTGATCGGCTGTCGTACCCCCTCCGTCTAATAGGCCCTGCTCATGCATGGTTGTTTACATCTTTGAGCAGTTTTAGTGACATCTATGAACAGTCAAAGGGACTGTATCTTGGATACAATATACACAGTCAACGTCTATATGCCGGAGATCTGGGAACCGAGGTGATGCAAAACTTTTTTTGATGTGTGTAGTAGAAATCAATAGTGGCAGTGTTCTTTCAATGACCTCAAATATAATGCATGATTGAAACGATCAGAGCTCCGAATAACACCTTCTTACGTTTGGACAGGAAGTGTCTACGAATAGATTCAATACATGCCAGCAATACACTATGGTTCTTGGTAGCTATGGTGGCTAAATCAAGAATTGCTAGAGTAGCGTCAACGAAGTCGCATTGTAGTAGGTTCGAACCTTGAACTAGTACATTTTTTTGTTTAATGTCATTCATTGTGGATGTATTATGGACGCATATCTATCTGTTCCAACGAGTGATTTTTTATTTGGTCCTCAAAAGGACCGTACTTTTCCGATGGTACGCAGCCAGATTGGACGACGACATAACGATCTGTAGAACGAAAGCAAGGTATCCTGTATATTCAAGGTAGCAAGTGTTCGAAATTTTGACCACCTTTGTTTAAATGAAAACTCCGACTAAATCAGATGACCCTCATAACAAATAGATTTGTTATGTGGGTAGGTTCACGAATAAATACATCAGACCGAAACTATAATTTCTTTCAACGGCTTCTGTGCGAAAAGCGATTGATATACACTTACAGTAATAGTTAGTTAGTTAGTGAGGTTTTAAGGGCCGGAACTACGAGGTCATCTGCCCCAAACATACAGTAAATACAGATAATTATAATGTTATTGGTTTTACGTCCCTTTTAACTACTCTGGCTTTTAGAGACGTCGGGGTGCCGGAATTTTGCTCCGAAGGGTATCTTCAACGTGCCAGTAAATCTACTGACACGGCTCCCTCGCATTTGTGCACCCTCAAAAGCCAGCTGACTGCGCCAGGATACGAACCTGCAACCTTGGGCACAGCAAGCGAGAACGTTACCGTTCAGCCTCGCAGCAAGGCAGGAATTACAGAACGTGTTATTATTCTGGGAAAAATATTGAACTATTAAAATTCTAATTATCACGAATAGAGTCGCCTCCGTTGCGTAGTGGTCAGCGTGATTAGCTGCCACCCCGGACGTCCTGGGTTCGATTCCCGGCTCTGCCACGAAATTTGAAAAGTGGTATGAGGACTGGGACGGGGTCTGCTCAGTCTCGGGTGGTCCAAATAAGTAGAGGGGTTCGATTCCCACCTCACCCATCCTCAAAGTGGTTTTCCGTGGTTTCCCACTTCGCCTTCGGGCAAATACCGGGATGTTACCTACCGTACGGCCACGGCCGCCTCCTTCCCTCTTCCTTGCCTGTCCCTCCCGATCTTCCCCTCCCTTCCCATCCGTCAAGAGGACCCTGTTCGCTTTGCAGGTGGGGCCACCTGGGCGAGGTGCTGATCCCATCTCCCCAGTTGTATCCCCCAGACGAGATGTTTCAAGTTCCAGGACACTGCCCGTAGAGGCGGTAATGATGGGATCCCTCGCCGAGTCCGTGGGAAAACCTAACATGGAGGGCAAAATCGACTAAAAATATAATAATTATAACGAATACTATCCATCCATGGTATTGAACAGTATTTAGGGAAAATAGCCATTTAAATGAGACAAGAAAATAACTTTCCCTATCGTCTTCGTAGATAATGTGAACAAAACCAAGTTGAAATCTTGCTGTACGAGGTAGGGAGGGTATAATAAAATAGTTAAAAAGAATTTTAAAAGTCTGCCGTTGGATAGTCTTGAACCCGGGATCTTCGAAAGAGCGAGCGGGCGCAATAACACTTGCACACATTTTCAACACACTCTGGAGGTTTTTGTTGCGCTTCTTATTAACGCGTATGGTAAAATATTAAATTATTACAGTTAGGTCTTAAATATTGATTGGAATGCATTCAGTACCAAGCATGTTTTCTAATTTACTTAAAGCAAGTTTCGCGACCGTTTTGCGTTATTAAGGCGAATTAACTGCAAATAATGCCCTCAACGACAGCCCTTCGGTTTTATTTCATACAACTTAGCGTCCAAAATGCTAGCGTGTGATACACTTCGGTAATACAAGCGGGTATACTGACGAAGAGAACAGAATCATACAGGATTTTGTACCAGCGATCACAGCAGCTTCCTTGTCAGCGAGTGTCGTGTGATACGGGCCTAAAGATATGCTAAGACTATTTGTTAAAATTTAATAACAAAACAAGATGTTCGGTAAAGAACGTATAGCCTACTTTCTCCTAAATGAATGGGTATTGTTATAATTCGTTGTCCTTTTCAAGGAGTAAAATTGAATGTTAGTTGTAGTAGCTTCTTGAAATACAACGTGCTATACGGATATTATACATGAATATGATGTGCCCTTTGCTAGTGCTACCTCTGTAAAAAAAATGCATTCAATTCGGTTTCACCGTGTTTGAATTGATATGGGGAATCGATTTTCACACATACATGGCCGCTATCTGCGAACTATTGGGTTGATGACCTCGTAGTTCAGTCAAGAGATGCTTCCCACAAAAAGGTATGTTGTTGACAAATTTGGTAGAGATCAAATGATTAGGTTGGTCGTAATTTGATTTAAGCTTTTAACATTTCGGTGGCCGCCATTCCGTTTCGGTGAAGATGGCGGCGAAATACAACATGACACTGAGGTGGCCTTTGCTAGTGCTACCTCTGTACCAAACTTCGTTCCATTCGGTTTCACCGTGTTTGATAAGATTGAGGGAATCGATTTGCACACATACATGGCCGCCATCCGCACATTATTGGCCTGATGACCTAGTAGTGTGGTCAAAAGATTTTCTATACATAAAGGTATGTTGTTGCAAAATTTGGTAGAGATCAGATTATTAGGTTGGTCGTAATTTGATTCAATCTTTTAACATTAGGATGGCCGCCATTACGTTTTCGTCAAGATGGCGGCAATATAAAACATGGCACTGGAGTGTCCTTCGCTAGTGCTATCTCTGTACCAAATTTCGTTCAATTCGGTTTCACCGTGTTTGAATTGATTGGGGGAATCAATTTGCACACATACATGGCCGCCATCTGCACACTAATTGGATGATGACCTTGTAGTTCAAACAAACGACGCTCGCCATATAAGTATATATTGTTGCAATATTTGGTGGTGATCGGATGATTAGGTTAGTCGTAATTTGATTTAAGCTTTGAACATTTTGGAGGCCGCCATTACGTTTTCGTCAAGATGTCGGCGATATAAAACATAACACTGAGGTGTCCTTCGCTAGTGCTACCCCTGTACCAAATATCGTTCAATTCAGTTTCACCGTGTTTGAATTGATAGGGTGAATCGATTTGCACACATACATGGCCGCCATCTGCAAACTATTGGGCTGATTACCTTGTAATTTAGTCAAAAGACGCTCGCCATATAAATATATATGTTGTTGCAAAATTTGGTAGAGATCGGATGATTAGGTTATTCGTAATTTGATTTAAGCTTTGAACATTTGGGTGGCAGCCATTACGTTTCCGTCAAGATGGCGGCGATATAAAACATGACACTGAGGTGCCCTTTGCTAGATCTACCTCTGTACCAAATTTCGTTCAATTAGGTTTCACCGTGTTTGAATTGATCGGGTGGGGGCAGACATTCAGAGTACATACACTCACACACTCACAGACACACAGTCTCACACACACACACACAATCACACACAGTCACACAATTGTTGGCCCTGTGTAGATCTCATAAGTCTTCTTTCATTTTTTTTTCTAAAAATCGAAAGTATGCTAATAATACCATGGGAAATTCTAAGGAATACGTATACTTCGATGCAAGCACTGGCGATCAGAATATCCTTCGATATGTTGTTGTTTTGTTTCATGTGAGGGGCTAGAACATCGCGGTCATTTAGCCCCGTTTACTTGGGAGTGTGTGTAGAATTTGTCTGATAACCTGAGTTATTGCGGGCTTATAATGATGTGTGTATTTGCAATTAAGGATTGGGAAGGAGGCGGCCGTGGCCTTAAGATAGAATCCGTCCCGGAATTTGGCCGGAGTAGAACTGGGAAACCACGGAAAACCATTTCCAGGGTGGCTGAGGTGGGAATCGAACCCACTTCTTCTCATATTTACTTCACGAGGCTACGTGTACCCAATTTCAGCCCTCAGACAAATACACACATCAAAAAAAGTTTTGCATCACCTCGGTTCCAAGAGTTCCGGAACCGTTAAATACAAAGGGAATAGAGATCAACACAAACAACATTTCAGCTCGTTTTATTGCTCATGAGACCCACACATTGCATGTTGTACCATCATACAGCTAGACTTTCAGCATTTGTGGTCCAGATTGCAGTACACACCACTACCTCTAATACCCAGTAGCACGTCCTCTTGCATTGATGCATGCCTGTATTCGCCGTGGCATACTATCCACAAGTTCATCAAGACACTGTTGGTCCAAATTGTCCCACTCCTCAACGACAATTCGGCGTAAATCTCTCAGAGTGGTTGGTGGGTCAAGACGTCCATAAACAGCCCTTTTCAACATATCCCAGGCATGTTCGATAGGGTTCATGTCTGGCGAACATGCTGGCCACTGTAGTCGAGCGATGTCGTTATCTTGAAGGAACGCATTCACAAGATGTGCACGATTAGGTCGAGAATTGTCGTCCATGAAGACAAATGCCTCTCCAATATTCTGCCGATATGGTTGCACTATGGGTCGGAGGATGTCATTCAGGTATCGTAAAGCCGTTTCGGAGCCTTCCATGACCACCAGTGGCGTACGTCGGCCCCACATAATGCCACCCCAAAACATCAGGGAACCACCACCTTGCTGCACTCGCTGGACAGTGTGTCTAAGACGTTCAGCCTGACCAGGGTGCCTCCAAACACGTCTCCGACGATTGTCTGGTTGAAGGTATATGCGACACTCATCGGTGAAGAGAACGTGATGCCAATTCCGTGGGGTCCATTCAGCATGTTGTTGGGCCCATCTGTACCGCGCTGCATGGTGTCGGGGTTGCAAAGCTGGACCTCGCCATGGACGTCGGGAGTGAAGTTGCGCATCATGCAGCCTATTGCGCACAGTTTGAGTTGAAACACGATGTCCTGTGGCTGAACGAAACGCATTATTCAACATGGTGGCATTGCTGTCAGGGTTCCTCCGAGCGGCAATCCGTAAGTAGCGGTCATCCACTACAGTAGTAGCCCTTGGGCGGCCTGAGCGAGGCCTGTCATCGACAGTTCCTGTATCTCTGTACCTCCTCCATGTCCGAACAACATCGCTTTGGTTCACTCTGAGACGCCTGGAAACTTCCCTTGTTGAGAGCCCTTCTTGACACAAAGTAACAATGCGGACGCGATCGAACTGCGGTATTGACCTTCTAGGCATGGTAGAACTACAGACAACATGAGCAGCGTACCTTCGTCCTGGTGGAATGACTGGAACTGATCGGCTGTCGTACCCCCTCCGTCTAATAGGCCCTGCTCATGCATGGTTGTTTACATCTTTGAGCAGTTTTAGTGACATCTATGAACAGTCAAAGGGACTGTATCTTGGATACAATATACACAGTCAACGTCTATATGCCAGAGATCTGGGAACCGAGGTGATGCAAAACTTTTTTTGATGTGTGTATTACATTTCTTGGCAAAGCTGGGAATCGAACCCGGACCTCCGGAGCGACACTTCGATATGTTATATTAATATTCATGCCAGTTTTTAAATTTTCTGCCATTACAGGTCACGTGGCATAACGTACCAGTTCGATCGTATTCTCGTAAATAAATCAGCAAAATTCAACGTATTCGTCACAAAAATACGTCGTAAGGCAATAAATGTGGCAATGTAGTTACATCCCCACTAAAATGGAATGTGGGCTTTCGTTCAAAAAAGTATGCCTATTACTGGATTCGAAGCAGAATTCAACCCGATCGCGCCCATCATGTACGGTCAGGCTTTAAACCTCTTTTTTTTTTTTTTTTTTTTTTTAACCAACTTTTTTTATTTTTTTATTAGCTCTTTACAGAATTACAGAATTTTCAGATATGATAAATACCATACTAATACATCACAAGAAATCCAGATAGTGTCCATATTTATCGTACAATTGTCCACTTTCGCTAAGCTTCCAACGCTCTTTTTGCAGGTGATACCTGAAATCCAGGAAAGAGAAATGTTGATCATTGTCCATCACGAAGTGTACATATTGGCCCATTATCCACACAATGGCAGTCTGTTTAATTTGGGGGAAGGCGGTCACCGACAAACGAACCAACTTCCTGTCTTCAAGGTCATCCGAGGGCACATTTAATAGTTGACATACTTTTCCCTTACACCACAGCCACGTGGAGGCAACTCGCGTGCATGATGTGAAGCGGTGTATCGCCGTATCAGTTTGACCACATATAGTACACCATGGGTAAGCTTCAAGATGGATGGTATATCGCCGTAGAGCGGTTGGGATGAGATCGTTGAGGAAGATAAAAACTTGGGAGTGTACAGCAGAAGAAATGGACATAGCCCCAAAATTTTTCCAAACAGTGGGCCAATGGACGTAGAGGGTGGTGGCCTCTATTCGCGGTTTGGAGTGTACCACTTGACGCAACATGTTATAGATACTTTTCGTCGTTGGAACAATCCCTGATGGCATTTGGCGAACAGTTTCCAGAAGGTGCTG
Source organism: Meconema thalassinum (assembly GCA_946902985.2). Taxonomy (NCBI): domain Eukaryota; kingdom Metazoa; phylum Arthropoda; class Insecta; order Orthoptera; family Tettigoniidae; genus Meconema; species Meconema thalassinum. The sequence goes on from OX336391.1 coordinate 545,800,096, forward strand.
TTGATGGTCCCTAAATATCTTCGGCAAAGCTCTATCACAACCACGGGCTGTGTTTCGAATATCTGTGTATAGCGCTTTCGTAAAAGTGTCATGTTGGGAAAGAATGGTGATATCGTTCTTGCAGAGGAGTGCACGGCATTTCATGCCATGAGCTGTTAGCCCTAGCCCGCCTTGCCGGGATGGGAGATACAACTGTTCCCGTCGTACTCGGAACAAAAATCCTTGCCATATAAACCAACCTGTATATTTTGCCAATTGGCTCTCAAACATTTTGGGAAGTGGGAAAAGTTGTGCGACATACCATATTTTAGAGAGCGCAAACACGTTGAGGACCATGACCCGTTGCACTATATTGAGGTTTCTTTGACCAAATTGGATCAGGACTCCCCGAACTTTGGCAATGACCTTAGTCCAGTTAACTTGCACTGTGTCCAGAAGCGATTGCTTCCAGGTAATGCCAAGAATTTGCACCTCATTTACTATCCGGAACCAGGGCTGTGGGGTAATCACTGAGTTAGTATTGAGCGGAAGCAAAGCAGTTTTCTGGGGGTTCGATTGTGCTCCAGAGGCGATATGGTAGAGCTGAAGGACGCTATCGATGTGGGAGATGTCTTCTTCATTGCGGATCAATATTGATACGTCATCAGCATAGGCGCACATTCCAAAAACATGTGTGGACAGTTTGTAACCCTGTAGCTTCACCTGGGTAGTCCGAATGAACGGTTCAAGGCCAATGACAAAAAGTAGCATAGAAAGGGGACATCCTTGCCTAACTGATCGTTGTATTGGAATCAGAGGGGAAAGAAAACCGTTGACGAGCACTCTAGACGTAGCATTACAATTTATCATACGAATGTAGTCAATAAGGATTTCAGGAAATTCGAGGTGTTGCAAGACCATGCACAAGTATTCATGACTGATGCGGTCGAAAGCTTTATCAAGATCTAAGGTGAGAAAAACTCATTGGCTCAGTGGGGAGCATTTCGGCTTTTAGGTGTAGGTCCCGTAGTATCGCTAAGTTTGTTAACAGAGTTCTTCCAGGAATACTGCAACATTGTTCATCACCAATGATATCAGGTAGAACAGTCTTCAATCGGCATGCAAGTACTTTGGTAAGGACTTTATAGTCACTGCAGAGCAGAGTAACTGGTCGGAAGTCACCAACTGCCATGGGAGAGGATGTTTTTGGTATGAGGACTATGGTACCCTCGTGATGTGATTGACAAAGAGCACGACGTTGGAGAATGGTACGCAGGACATGACAAAATTCTTTGCCAATGAGAGGCCAGAAGTGTTTATACATTTCATATGGCAGTCCATCAATGCCAGGTGAGCGGTTGTTTGGGAGTTGTTTAACCACAGAGTGAATCTCTTCATCCGTAATATCCGCGCTGAGCAGAGTTTTGTTGTCCGGAGATAGTTTGGTACTGCAAGATGACAGCAATAGGGTCACCTGCTGTGGATCAATGGGAGCCTTAGCGTAGAACCGTTGATAAAATAATGATATTTCACTACGTATAGCGTCAGGGGAGGTGACGACACTTCCAGTACTGGTGCGGAGGCGGTGGATATATTTACGTTGCCGCTCACGTTGTCCTTTGGCGATATGGTATACACTTGCACTTTCGTCCGGGAGCACTGTACGATCTTTTAAAGCCACGTTGATATGAGCGAGCGTTCGTTGCTGTAGAGACAGGAGCTTGGTTTTAACTTCCCGGATCTGGTCATATATACGCTCCCCAGCATCAGATCTTTGCTGGAGCTGGCGAAGAACTCGATAGTAAAATTCAACTGTATCCCGTCTTTCCCGACCTCGTTGGTAAGATATGTTCTTAAAGACGCGGCGGATCCCTGGTTTAACTAAAATATCCCACCAGTCTGTGCAGTCGCGAAATTTGCATTTTTGTTGGACCCATCGAATCCAGTGTTGTCTGAAAATATCTTGGCATTCCTCCTCCAGTAACAGCGAGCAATTCAGCTTCCAATAACCTCTTCCTATGTGAAATATGGGATGGGGGTAAGAGATTGTACATACGACAGCATGGTGGTTAGTGAAACTGGCAGGAATCACTTCATATCGTCTAGGCTGGATAAGTTCCTGTGAAAAGTAGATGCGGTCAAGTCGTGATGAGGAGTTGTGACTTATACAGGTGTAATGGGGCAGGGGCACCCTTAAACTATCCACAGCATCAATGAGGTGTAGGGAGGTAAGAAGGGTCCTGAGAGCCGGGTTGACACCTCTGTATGGACTAGTGGAATCCTCTGGGCGTTGAATACAATTGAAATCCCCTGCAAGAATAAGTTTTTCCTTAACGTCGTGCAGATGAGGCAGTATACTCTGTTGAAAGAACATTTTCCGTTCCACACGTTTATTGGACCCGGATGGGGCATATACATTTATCAGGGTGGTATTGTTTATGTGTCCAGATATTATGCGTCCTGATGGATGACATAGCACACCTTCGAGTGGGATATCATGTCTTATGAGGAATCCGGTCCCTCTATTCGTATTACCGGTATTGATGTATTGTTTGTAGAAGGCAGATATGGGTAAACACGGTATAGCAACTTCTTGAATGAAAGCAATGTCAATGTCAGCATCTCGAAGGAATCTCTCCAACAGTTGAAATTTCAGAGGGCATTCTATTACATTGATATTCACAGTGGCCACAGTGAGGAATTGCGCCATTAAGAGAAGTATAAAAGCTGTGCTAGACATACTGGAAGGTGGACTCGAAGGAAGACACAGGTGAGAATTATCCTGGTGCACTATGTCAAATTAGGTTGAGATAGTTTCTTTTGACTGCCATTCATAGGCCGGCTGTCAGCGGTTGAGAGCGTTCGTGGGTCCCTAGATGACGTAGAAAGAAGATTTTGTTTCTTTTTCACAGCTGCGGGAACGTTTGTGGAGCCATCTTGATTCTTCGGGGCTGGTACGGCAATCGAGGCATTTGTTTTAATCTTCTTAGAGACGTTCTCGGATTCCCGATCAACATTCGTAAGTGAGTCGGTAGGGACCAGCGAAGTCGGGGGCAGTGAAGACAAAATTTCTGTGGCAGCCTGTAGTAACGGCAGAGTTGGTTCTAAGGCTGCGATACAGGTTGCCGAGAGCACAGGGGCACTCTGTGTCTCGCAGCTCTGGTCAGGGCAAGCTACCAGTTCTGCGTCAGATGTATCCGAGGTCACTCCTGGTGTTGTCTCAGCTGACTGCTCAATGAGCATGTTTTCATATGACGTTTGCTGCGTCACAACTTCCGAGTATTGTACACGTCGTTGTTGTGTAGGAGTTATACCGAGGGGAATCATTTTCTTTGGGCAGTTAATACGTAGATGTGTGGTAGCATTGCAAATTAAACAGGTCTGTTTCTGTCCATTATACGTTATATAGCCAGAATGGCCACCAAAAGCCTCAGTGGAGGGGATATCTTGCTTGATTTCCATAGTTACGGCACGTATTCCATTATACACCGGGAACTGATAAGCAGAAGACCATTGTTCTTTCCTGACGTCACTCACAGTGCCATATTTCGACAGGACGGATTTGAAAATTTCAGGGGGTACTTCGAGTGGGACATTAAATATACGCACTGTGGTAAAATTGGAATCCGCTGTGGAGAGCTTAACATTGGTCATTTCGCCTGAATCATACTGAAATTTAATAGGATCTGCAAAAGTATTTAACAATTTCTGATAAATAGATATGCTGATTACCTTGATGTACATGGTTTTTTCGTGCGCATTTAACTGGATGGCTTCTACTTGGTCGACAGTCAACCGGAGGGTATCGCCAATCCAGCGGTGAATTTCTCCTGGTGAGGGGCGAGAACTCTGCCTGTCCCATTGGCAGCGTACGGTGTTTTTTCTCTGGTATCCGGACATGATTTTCAGCGGGGTTTTCTGGGTTTCTGGTTTTGTTGTCCTATCTGGAACACTACTTATAAAAGTATTGTCCGAATGACACACGGAAGGTCAGTACACACGTGAAACTAAAGAAGCACCGGTATTAGGAACCGTAAACTCTTCCAATGCGGTCACACAGCGCGCACACACGTACCGCACTCGGCCACGACCAGTGACCAACTGAACCTCTCAGCCACCAACACATGGCAGATACCGCTCGCTAAACGTGGTGTAGTTACAATAGCCGTCCCACCTCAAACGTTTAAGTCCATCTCAAAGTCTTCAATCACGATTTATGGTGTTGATTTAACTTTCTACTATTACAGATCACGTGGCGTAAGCTATTAATTCGATCGAATTGCGTGTATGTGTGTTATTTCAAGGTGCAGTGAGTCATATGTTAGTAGAATGGGCCATAGTATTTGGCGGGGAAAAGTTTAAGGACGGTTTTTCTTTGCTAGTCCCATGGCCCAATTACATTGCTGTCGCACAGTCAGAGCGCAGAGCAATATCGACCATCGGGAGAAATTCCATGTTAGTTGGGTTTCATAAAACTAAATAATAAGGGGTGGGTGGACCACACTGTATATAGATAGATAGATACAGTACATATATACATAAATTATATATAAACTTTTGAACTGACGGTGGTTTTGGGGTCTGGGGGATTTGAAACGCGAAGATATGTCGAAATTTTCCGGAAGTCGAAACATGGAACCCATTGCAATAGTTAGCTTTCTAATGAAATCTACCTAACAGGGAGAAATTCAGTAAATCTTTGAGAGATGCTCTTGGGCAAGATGGTGATGTAAAGGCTTTAATTCCCCGAACTACACTGGAGATTCGGGACTTGGATGGTTACACTACCGTTGCAGATGTGGAGGAAGCTGTTAGGCGGGATTGTGGTAATACTCATGGAGAGCTGAAAATTTCGGTAACAAAACCAAATAGTTGGGGACAGAAACTTGCCATTTTTGAAACTAAAGATGAGGATACTCAGAAACTTCTGGAAGCAGGAAGAATTAAGATAGGATGGCTATACTGCAGAGTACGTGTTAGAACCATTTTACCTCGCTGCTTTCGATGCCTGTCATATGGACATTTGGCACGGAAATGTGAAGGCCCTGACAGAAGTAAGCTTTGTTTTATGTGTGGAGAAGCTAGTCATAAAGCAGTAGACTGTAAAAAGAATAATCCGCGATGCATGCTTTGTACAGATAAAGGTGTCAATGAAGTTAAACGAAACCATGCTCCTGGATCAAGTGCATGCACAGTTTTTCGTGAAGGTCTTGAAAAGGCCAAAAATAACAGCAAATGATGCGAATCCTTCAAGCAAACATGCACAGGAGTCAAAAAGCTAACGACCTTCTGACACAGCTGATTTATGAGATGGAAGCAGACATCATTATTATTAGTGAACAATATCAAGAGAGGGACCATCCTGGGTGGTTTGCGGATAATCTTGGAATAGCAGCAATTTGGATACCAGATCTAGGAAAATTATCAGTCGCAGAGCATAGATGTGAAAACGGTTTTGTCTGGGTACAGATTGGGGGAATCACTATTGTAAGCTGTTATTTTACGCCAAATGAATCTGTCCCAAACTTTCAAATGAAACTTGATGGCCTTGAGGATGCATTGCGTGGAATGGACAAAAGACTAGTGGTCGCTGGGGATTTTAATGCTCAAGCGTTGGAATGGGGCATGCCGCAAATAGACTCCAGAGGAAGACGCATAATGGAAATGGCAGCTAGAACAGGTTTAGTGGTCAATAACATTGGAAATGTACCAACATTCCGACGGCCAGGATGTCAGGGAACAATACCGGATGTAACATTCTCAACGGAGGATATCGCGCCTAAGATTACTGAATGGCAAGTTATTGAGGACTATACAGGGAGTGATCACCAATATATCAACTTTCGTTCACTTCAGGAAGTTCCCCAAGCAAGAAACATACTGCGCAGGCCAGCACGGTGGAATATAGCCAGCATTGACAAGGAAGCGTTTCTTGATGTAATGCAAAATGGAATGGAGAACATAGCAGAAAAATGTTCTTGCTGTAGAGGAAAAGAAGCAGCTGGTGCACGTGTTGAAATCACCATGCAGCTAATCCAGCAAGCATGCAATACATCAATGTCCCGAAAGAGACCACGAACTAGCAGACGCCCAGCGTATTGGTGGACCGAAGAAATTGCAGAATTGAGAAGAAACTGTCTGCGACTTCGACGCATGGCCCAGAGGACGAGAGGCAGACAAGTGAATACCTCAGTCACAGCGGAGTATAAGTCAGCAAAGAAGGAACTCGGCAAAGCAATTAAGAAGAGCAAAGCTGATAAATGGTGGGCTTTGGCTAAGGAAGTGGAAGATGATCCATGGGGTCTGGGTTACAAGATTGTAATGAAGAAACTTTGTAAATTCTCAAACCCGAGCATGGATTCACAAATCATTAAAAGAAATTGTGGATACGCTATTTCCCGACCATCCAGAGAGGACTGATTGTGACGATGAAAGTGAACTGAATGATATACCTCTCTTCACAGTAGAAGAACTGAATACTGCTTTTAGCTCCCTTAGAAACAAGAAGGCTCCAGGACCAGATGATATACCTGCAGAAGTGCTAAAGATAATATCAGAACTTTGTCCAGAACTGTTGTTGAATATGTACAATCATTGCCTGCAAGCGGGTGTTTTTAATGTCCGATGGAAAATGGCTCGATTGGTTTTGATCAGCAAAGGAAAATCTGGTGGTTATAGACCTTTATGTATGTTGGACACAGCTGGAAAAGGCCTAGAGAAACTTCTGCAGCCAAGAATTCTCTCAGCAGTTCAGATAGCAGGGGATTTATCTGTTCATCAGTATGGATTTCGCAGAGGACATTCTACTATTGATGCAATATGTGAGGTGGAGAACACAGTAGAAAGAGCGCAAATGGGCAATCATCGTTCTCGTAAAGTGACACTTCTTGTGACCCTGGATGTAAAGAATGCTTTTAATTCGGCAAGTTGGAATGACATGTTGGAAGCTCTTGAAGAGACTTTCAAAGTACCACAGTATCTTATGCGCATAATGAGAGACTACTTCAGGGATCGCACTTTGCTGTATGATACGGAAGATGGACAAAGGGCAAAACGACTAACGGCTGGAGCAGCGCAGGGATCGATCCTTGGTCCAGATCTCTGGAACATCATGTATGATGGCTTGTTACGTCTGGAGATGCCAGAGGATACGAATCTAGTGGGCTACTTATAAGTTGAGAAAGATCTACGTGAAATGGAAATTTCCCCTAAAGATATTCAGGAGCGTGTTCCACTTCAGGAAAAACTTCGTACGCACAAAGGTTTCCAGGAAAAGCCGAAGCTGAAAACAGGGAAGGCTTGGTCCCAAGAGAGCAAAGAACAACACCGAAGACGAATGCGGGAACACTGGGCGGTAGTTAGATCTCGGAAGAAGATACAGTTGAACTGACGTGGTCCCTAGTTGGCCGAATCGAAAAAGAAGAAGATTATTAATGTTGTTGACGTGTCTGTAGTAGTGTGTATATTTGAAATGCGGCATGGATTGGGAAGGAGTTAAGAACCAACCCTGCATATGCCTGGAGTAAAAGTGAGAAAACCACGATAAACCAATTCTTGGATGACTCAGATGCGAATCGAACTCCTGCTATACTCAGCTATTCTCACGAGGCTGAGTGTAACCCATTCCAGTTTCCATACCGATATTAAGTTTCTTGGCATACCCAAGAATCGAATTAACTTGTGAGTGTATGTTGTGAAGGGCCTGTTGTGTTTTAAGATTATTTGTTATTATTATTAAAATGTATTAATGTGAAAAATATTTCTTCTTCTGTATGTCCTCGATATTCCACACTATAAAACAACAACAAACATCATGATTATCATCATAATCAACTCCAATTTCTCTCTCGTCCTGCGGCATAGCCATGCTCGTTAAATCGTACACCATGACTGGGAGAGCAGCTGGAGCAAGTCTGGAGATCACAGATTCGATTTCCAGTGCCGACAGTGGCTAACTTGAGTGAGGTTTTTCTCTGTTTTTTTTTCACACTCCCTCTAGGCAAATGTCGGGACAGTGCCTTATTATTTTTAGGTCGTAACTTCAATAATTACAGCGACACACTCAAGTTCAGTCACCACAGACACACCGATCATTTGGGATCCTGATTTATGGTAATATAAAAGGCTTTAAAAAGCGGCTTCAGTGGCGTAGTCGGTAGCATGCTAAACTGCTATGCCCAAGAACACGGGTTCAAACCCGGCCGAAGTCGTCGGATTTTTAAGAGCGTTATAAACCATCAGTATGCCTTCCTTCGGAGAGGAAGTAAAGCCGGCGGGCCCATGTCATAGATTTATGGCATGTTAAAGGCCCTACCACTACAATTGGTAGTGTGTAGCCAAATGTGTAGGTTATTTGGTTTAAAAACGCTCTAAGTTCCAACGTTCGCCGCTGGGTGACAGTGGCGTCTGGTAGCCAAAGTTGGAACTAGTTTAAATTGAACTTGCTCGGTTCATTCATCTTCATTCATTTCATCTCTCATTAACTCCTCTCAGGAGGTTGGCGTCAGGAAGGGCATTCATCCGTAAAAACCATCAGCCACGTGGAATTTCATCACATCTCATTCCCAATCCCGTTGGAAACGGGATTAATAAAGAGTAGCCATAGAAAAAGGCGTCAATGCGATGAAATAAATTGATCGAAGCGATGAAATTTAAAAAGTTAGTGTGCTTAATAACTAAGTGTCATTTGTAGAGGCAGGCATGGTGGTACAGCGGTCAATCTATTCTCCTCTCACCAAGATGGACCGTGTTTGATTCCCGGTTAATGCATGTGAGATTTTCGAAGTAAAATGGCATGTCCTATTCGTATTCCACGTAAAAATGAGGTCCAGTAGCTCATGATCACAAGATGGATCGCGTAAAACTACAAGCTTCCTTCTTTCTTATTTGTATAGGCAATACTGAGGGAAGGCTTTAATACTTTACATTTACATAATAATTGTGTGTGCGGTCACGGGTTTAGTTAAAACTTTAGAAACATTTGGAGGAATAACAATCAATTTATTCTAGTATTTATTTTCGAAAGTACTAAAACTCAAATGAATTAGCCTATATTTTCTGTGTTTAATATCTAACCTAACATTTACTTCAACAATATTCTCCATTACTACCATAGTCCTTTTCTCACTAACTCTTGAAGCTTATGTTGCCCTCAAAGTATAAGCAGAACATTGTTTCCATGATTTCAGGACTTCAATCAATCAAACGTGAGTAGGAACTTATTATCCCGTATCTTATGAATCACTTATATTTAAGAGTTCTTATTTTCTATAAAACGAGAGAAACCATTTTAATTAATGTTAAAGAAAATATTTTAATAAGTCTTATTACCAGCAATGCATTGGTATTTAGCATTTTAAGGTGAAAATAACGCATTTCACAAAATAACTTTATTTTGCGTTATGTCGAACAAGTACTTCCGAGAAGAACTAAAGCCTATTTTCATATATCCTACATATGTTAATTGCTTATATCAACATACAAAATCTCAGTTTGAAATAGATTAGTAGATATTGAGAACCGTCCAATATTTCGGATAGTCACCATGTTGAATCTTTATATATGTAGGTCTAGAGTTATGTACTATTACATGAAGATTATTGTGTACGTGTAGTATTCAAATTTCAATCGCATGCTTAGAACACAAGAAGTAAAAACGAGATTTTAAAATTTCTCACAGCTGCCATCTCGTGGTTATGAAAACAATTGAAATAAACTAGATGCCAGTGGATTAACATTTGTATAAGCATTTACCGTACCATGTTTCACTGCACTTGGATCGTTAAATCGCTAGAAACGTCCATTTGAATATTTATACTTCGCGTCACCGCCATGTTGGATTTGTGGTCACCAGGTTATTGAAAGTCCTATAGGTAAACTTATGTTCATAGACTCTATGAACATTAAAAAATTCAGTTTGATTGCTGTAAAAGATTCGTAGATATTAAGAACTGTCGAAATATTTCGGATGGTCGGCATGTGTGATTGTTATATGTATAGGCCATAGAGTTATGTACCATTAAAGGAAAATTATTGCGTAGGTTCATTATTCAAACTTTCTCTTCTGTCCCATGATTACGACACAAGAAATAAAAACTTAATTCGAAAAATTTCGTACACCCGCTATCTTGAGGTTAGGTCTATGTAAACAATTAGATGCCAGTGCATTACAATATGTATAGGCTACTGTAAGCATTTACTGTACCATATTTCACTCCGCTCAGATGGTGAAATCGCGAGAAAAGTCTATTAAAATGTTTCAACTTCGCTTGGCCGCCATGTTCATTTTGTACTCTACAGGTTTTTGAAACTTGCATATATAAACTTGCAGTAGTGCCCTTTATCTCCGTACAAAATTTCAGGGTGATGTCAGTAATAGTCTCGGAGATTTAGAATGCCGGTGAAACATTTCGCACAGCCGCCATCTTGAAGGTATGTAAACAATTGAACTAAATTAGATGCCAGTGCATTACAATGTGTATAGCCTACATTTGCTGTACCAAGTTTCATTGCGTTTGGATATTTAAATCGTGAGAGGAGTCTATTTAAAATTCTCAACATCGCTTGGCCGCCGTGTTTGTTTTGTAGTTACCAGGTTTTTGAAAGTCTCATAGGTGAACTTTTAGCAGCGCCCTTTATCTCCGTACAAAATTTCAGGGTGATATGGGTAAAAGTTTCGGAGATATTGAATGCTGGTGAAATAGTCCGCACAGCCGCCATGTTGGATTGGTGAGACGAATTAAAGTTTGAGGACATGATCGGTGTCTGCCAAAATGGTGCTATGACCTTACCGAGTTTCATTGAAATCGCTCCAGCCGTATAGGAGCTATTAGGGGACGGACACACACACACACACATACGCGCACACACACTGACAAAAGGTGATCTCACAAGCCTATTTTTTCATAAATGAATATAGGCTAAAAAATGGCAGGTAAAATAAAACCCGCAGAGGTGGGATTGAAACCACCTAAAATTGCACAACATCTTGAAAATGTTGAGCATGCTATCCCCCAGATCGCAATTAAACGGAATAATAAGACATATAGCTTATTTTCATAGCGTGCATAAGTTTCCACTGGTACTGCCTGGCAGGTAAAGTGGAACTTCGCTAACTTTCATTACTTATGGTAAGTCAGTTTCATAATACGTGGAATCATGAAATTAATGTGTTGAATTAATAGTTTTGCGGAGCTCCCTGTGTCCTGACGCTTCTAATGGATGCTCATTTATCATTCCGTTATGTAATTTCCTTACATGTGCTCCGAACAGTCCGCAATCCTTAGTGAAATACTATAAGGCATGATCAAAAAGTTTCCGTTTGAGGGTGTTGCTGCAGCGATATCCCGAGCGTTGAATGCCGATCAAAAAGCACACCGATGTCTGTTTGATTTAACGTGCTCTGTAAAAGTGCTATTCGATTTAATAATATTAATAATACGAGTAAATAATAAAATTTCTACATAATACACACATCAAAAAAAGTTTTGCATCACCTCGGTTCCAAGAGTTCCGGAACCGTTAAATACAAAGGGAATAGAGATCAACACAAACAACATTTCAGCTCGTTTTATTGCTCATGAGACCCACACATTGCATGTTGTACCATCATACAGCTAGACTTTCAGCATTTGTGGTCCAGATTGCAGTACACACCACTACCTCTAATACCCAGTAGCACGTCCTCTTGCATTGATGCATGCCTGTATTCGCCGTGGCATACTATCCACAAGTTCATCAAGACACTGTTGGTCCAAATTGTCCCACTCCTCAACGACAATTCGGCGTAAATCTCTCAGAGTGGTTGGTGGGTCAAGACGTCCATAAACAGCCCTTTTCAACATATCCCAGGCATGTTCGATAGGGTTCATGTCTGGCGAACATGCTGGCCACTGTAGTCGAGCGATGTCGTTATCTTGAAGGAACGCATTCACAAGATGTGCACGATGAGGTCGAGAATTGTCGTCCATGAAGACAAATGCCTCTCCAATATTCTGCCGATATGGTTGCACTATGGGTCGGAGGATGTCATTCAGGTATCGTAAAGCCGTTTCGGAGCCTTCCATGACCACCAGTGGCGTACGTCGGCCCCACATAATGCCACCCCAAAACATCAGGGAACCACCACCTTGCTGCACTCGCTGGACAGTGTGTCTAAGACGTTCAGCCTGACCAGGGTGCCTCCAAACACGTCTCCGACGATTGTCTGGTTGAAGGCATATGCGACACTCATCGGTGAAGAGAACGTGATGCCAATTCCGTGGGGTCCATTCAGCATGTTGTTGGGCCCATCTGTACCGCGCTGCATGGTGTCGGGGTTGCAAAGCTGGACCTCGCCATGGACGTCGGGAGTGAAGTTGCGCATCATGCAGCCTATTGCGCACAGTTTGAGTTGAAACACGACGTCCTGTGGCTGAACGAAACGCATTATTCAACATGGTGGCATTGCTGTCAGGGTTCCTCCGAGCGGCAATCCGTAAGTAGCGGTCATCCACTACAGTAGTAGCCCTTGGGCGGCCTGAGCGAGGCCTGTCATCGACAGTTCCTGTATCTCTGTACCTCCTCCATGTCCGAACAACATCGCTTTGGTTCACTCTGAGACGCCTGGAAACTTCCCTTGTTGAGAGCCCTTCTTGACACAAAGTAACAATGCGGACGCGATCGAACTGCGGCATTGACCTTCTAGGCATGGTAGAACTACAGACAACATGAGCAGCGTACCTTCGTCCTGGTGGAATGACTGGAACTGATCGGCTGCCGTACCCCCTCCGTCTAATAGGCCCTGCTCATGCATGGTTGTTTACATCTTTGAGCAGTTTTAGTGACATCTATGAACAGTCAAAGGGACTGTATCTTGGATACAATATACACAGTCAACGTCTATATGCCAGAGATCTGGGAACCGAGGTGATGCAAAACTTTTTTTGATGTGTGTATGTTAAAGTTTCAGTATGGTATAATTTTCAAATTGGCTTTCATATAATGGGTGAATCAGCTGTCCCTAATAATATTGCAGCCCAACTAACGTGTGTGCTCAGGAAGGTCGATATTCCTCTGCTGCATCCCGTATGGTTATAATACACTGCATGCATATCCTGCAAACGATCCTGAAGACTATTCTTTTTCCCACGTATTAGTCAGAAGTCACCGGGTGAGTTAGCCGTGGTGGTTACGGCATGACTGCTGGCAGTCGCTCACATCCGGGAGGCGAGGAGGTTCGAATCCCCCCGCCGGCAACCTTGAAGATGGTCTTCTGTGGTTTCCCATCTTCCTTCCAGGCAAATGCCGGGGTTGCTCCCTAACTATAGGCCACAGCCGCTACCTTCCAACTCCTCGTCCTCACCTTCCAAATTTCCTCCCCAAGGGAACTTGTAGCTCACCCATTGGGTGTCCGTCTCGAAGCAGCTACAAACCTGGCGAGCTGAACATGTCCTCGGACACTCCCGGCACTAAAAAAAAAAGCCATACGCTAAAAAAAAAAAAAAAACATCGAGGGAAAAATACGTGTTCAGTATCGTTCGCGGGATATGATTGCAGTGCATTGATGCCATACGGGAAGCAGCAGACAAATATCAATCTTCCTGATAACAACGCTAGTTGGGCTGCATGCAATAATATTATTAGGGGCTGCTGATTAACACTGTATATGAATAGTTCACTGATTTTCTAATATTTTGTAAATATTTTATTACATCCTCTAGAACCTGTACAAAGTAATGCATTTGCAAAGTTTCATGGAATTTAAACAGTAAATGTGAGTATTAAAATGTTACCATAAAAAATTGAATAACATATTTTTTTAGAAATATATTTTTCATACTACCAAATAATAAATTTGTTGGGCATTACATGCAATTAGAAGGCAACATCTTTGTTTACATATTTCATGCATAATTGAAAATCAACCAAGGCAAAGAGTTTTGATTGTCTTTTGTAGCTCTTCAGTCGGCCAACACAATTATACCCAATGAATGGGTGGGGTGAGCTACAAGATATACAGGGTCTTTCATATAAAGTAAGAACGGCGAGCGGCGGTTTTGTCATTCGCTGCTGTAGCCGGCTTGACCGAGCTTGTGACGCGCCACGGCCCCCTGCTGTAGTATTGAAAGCGCGCGCATAGTACGAACTTGACCATGCAATAAGCGTGCAGGTGTTGTCAGTCGCCAGTCTGAACCTCAGCTGCTAACATATTGAGACAGTTATCATTGCAACATCGTATTTTTGTATGTAAAATTTATTTTAATTACGATTCGGCTCGGCGGATACGTGATGCATTTGTTCAGCAATTTCTTGATGAAGTGCCACCTTCACTAGCACAGATTCACGTAATTGTAAATAACTTTGACACTACTGGTTCAGTGCTCAATAAAAAACACAAAATAAAAAATCAGAAAAAATACTGTGGCATGACTCTCTCGCGCCAGCCAAAATGTGGTTACCAGATACAATGCCTGTATAACCCAGGAAGGACGACACTTCCAGCAACTTTTATAAGGTAATATTTCATAGAGAATTGTACACACGCTTAGAGCAGGGGCCACGGCTCACCACAAGCTCGGTCAAGGCCACCACACTAGCGGATAACAAACCCGCCGCTTGGCGTTCTTACTTTATATGAAAGACCCTGTAATAGTACATTATGCAACGAGCCTATAATGGCTATAATTAAGACACGAGTATTTTTTATAAAACGAGCGTATGCGAGTTTTATAATTTCCATACGAGTGTCTTAATTACCATTATAGGCGAGTTGCATACGACTGTTTATGTTCGACGATAATTATAACTTTATTATATGTTTTAACATAAATATTCATAAATATCTGTTGAGAGTCAGCTACTGGAATTTTGTGATCGCAGAGCGAGCGTTGGGTGTTATACCTTCGTCTTTCAAGAGCTTTGAACGGCCGACGCATGCGCTCTGTGGGCTTGCAATGCCATATGCAGCCATATGTTTACATCAGCCGTCCCTCAGTAATATTGTCACCGCAGTCATTTGAAGACAATGCGCTGTGTAGAAATTAGTGTTAGTGATTTTAAGGTACTGTGCTATTTCTTGTCTCATATTCGCCAGTTTATTTACGCGAACATATGGACGGTGGGTATTCCATGTCGGTAATTTATTATAGTTCGATGTTGTGTTTATGTCCGACATGTTGGATTTTGAGCGCATGCGCGAAATTATCGTTACCTAATTGGTCAATGAACGAGCTCTGATTGGCTGGAGAAACTATATCGTAATGAAAAACGGTGTTATAATGACCATTATTTTGATACAGTTTTCAAACACATAATAGTGAGGGTCGAACATAAATATATAAATACACTCGTGGAGAAAATTGCATCTGATAGTTTATTACCAGTAATAAATGGGGCAATTTAGGATAATTAACTACTGCAATACATGTAATGTTTTTCAGGAGAGTATTTTTAAGTTCATATCTTGTACCCCGCCCATTCATTGGGTATAATTGTGTTGACCGATTGAAGAGATACAAGTGACAATTTTGTATACGCACCACTGAAATAATGGCTTCAAATCTCTAGAGCGTTTTAAATCAGGCCCATGTGGAGATGGCTATGGGCGTTGTATGGGACAAGCGTTCCCCATAATCCGCAAGCTATGAACTGCGTGACAGTCGTTCTTCGATACGCTCAGTCTTTCTAAGTCCAATGTATGTAGCCTATGTATGTCTGTCTACCCCTTATTATTCCCGATTTCCAACGGGATCGGGGATGAGATGTGATGGAAGTTGTGGCTTATGGTTTTTACCGCCGGATGCCCTTCCTGACGCCAACTTCAATGGGAGGAGTTATTGAGATATGAAATGAATGATGGTGAAAGAGACTGGGCAGGGATGTGGAAGGAAGCGGCCGTGGTTTGTTAGAAGGTACCATTCCAGCATTTGTCTGGAGTTGAAAATGGGAAACCACGGAAAACCATTTCAAGAATGGCCGACGGTGGGGCTCGAACCCACACGTCTACCGAGTCAGCAGAGAGCTTGGCCCCATGACCTAACGCTGCGCTTTAGCGAGCGTAGCCACCAATGTCGGTTTTCAAAGTCCAATCACGGGGTTAAATATTTGGTACAATATTATATGTGTAATAAATTGGGAGCGTGATGGCGCAGTGGCTTAGCTTCTCGCCTTTCACCCGGACGGCCGGGGTTCGAATCCCGGTGACAGCGGGGTGGAATTGTCACCTGGAAAATCACGTGGTGTCAGGAAGGGCATCCGGCCTTAAATCCCCGGCCAAAACCAAAATGAGCCTGGTTGGCTCCGGCGACCCCAATTAATTGGGAAAAACCGAAGGGAAAAGAAAGAATTATATGTGTAATAAATAATATTAATAACCCCTAGCACTACAGCCCGTGATGGGCCTAGGCCTACCAAGCGACCGCTGCCCAGCCATTTGGCCTGCAGATATTGGGGTGACGCCTGATCAGCGCATCGGGTCCCCTCGGCCGTTAATCTTGGTTTCCGTGATCGGGGTGCTGCCTCACTGTCAGACAGCTACTCAATTGTCCTCACGAAGCTGAGTGCACCCCGTTCCAGCCCTCACGTCAGTTTCCAAAATCCCTGCCGGAGCCGAGAATCGAACCCGGGGGCTCCGGGTTAGAGGCAGGCGCGCTACCCCAACACCACGGGGCCGGCAATATTATATGTGTATCCTATGAAAATTAATAACGCAACTCGACTCACTTGGTGTGCTTGAAGCACAGCAGTGTAATTACTCGTCTTGTACAACAAATGGTAATTGCTGTATTTATATTTAATAGGTCATGGTAAACGGTGTCCTCGGGTGTAAACAACTAGTCTCCAAATGTCGCGTAAGGCTGTCAATACAGTTCATGATCACTGGAGCTCATGACCATCCTCTACAATCACATCAGCTTTAATATTATTTAACTGAATCCAACTAAATCAACGAGTTGGTTTGAATCCCACCATACATCGGCCGTCGTTGATGTAGTTTCCCACTTTCGACTCTAGGCAAAGGCCGGGATGGTACCTTCTAACAAGCCATGGCTGCTTATTCACCTTCATTAACTTTATCTCTAATTAACGTTGTCGAGGATGAGCTAACTAACTATGGGACATGGGCTTTTATGGCTTAAACATTGTAATCGAATGAAGTAAGTAATATGCCTAAAGTAAAAAGTAAATGAATAAATAAGTGTATGTAATAAAATAAAGAAGTTCAAATCCCGGTCACTCCATGTGAGATCTGTGCTGGACAAAACGGAGGCAGACAGGTTTTTCTCCGGGTACTCCGGTTTTCCCTGTCAAAATTTCATTCCAGCAACACTCTCCACTATCATTTCATTTCATCTGTCATTCATTTAATCATTGCCCCAGAGGAGTGCGTCAGGCCTCGGCAGCCGGCACAGTTCATATCCTCGCCGCTAGATGGGGGCTTCATTCATTCCATTCCTGACCCGGTCGGAGACTGGAAGCAGGCTGTGGATTTTCATTTTTTCAATAAAATAAAGAAGAAAATAAAGAGGTAAGTCAATAAATAAGCAAGTACTGTAGGTCCGTGAAGAATTAAATAACCTATTTTCATATTATTCAACGTCTTATGATAATTGCCTTTATCAACATACAAATTTTCAGTTTGGTTGGTTGGTTCTTAAGTTTAGGGGCTGCGACAACGCGGTCATGTAGCCCCGTGTACTTTGGGTGTGTGTAGAATCTGTCTGATAACCGGTGTTAATTGTGATGACTGTATTAGTGTGTGTTATCTGTTTTTTTTTATTTAATTTAAGTACTTCAACTTAGAATTTTTCAAATAGTTCCTACTTTTGCCGCCAAGCGCCACCGTCAACGGCTACTAGACCAAGTTCAGAACTTAGCTACTAGACGCAACCACAGTCGGCTCTTGGCAACGAACGTAGAAACCTAAGAGCATTGTTTACATTCTTAACCTATCCAATTTAGCTTCACACAGGTGCAATTAGTGGAAGGTTCTTTAATATGCCATAAATCTATGATATGGGACCGCCGGCTTTACTTCCCCTCCGAAGGAAGGTATACTGAGGGATTTTTAACGCTCTTAAAAAATCCGACGGCTTCGGCCGGGTTTGAACCCGCTATCTTGGGCATAGAAACTCAGCATGCTACCGACTACGCCACCGAAGCCGCTTAATTTTCAGTTTGAATGCTGTAATGGATTTGGACATCTAAATATTTCGGTTGGTCGCCATGTTGGATTTTTATAAATGAAAGTCATCGAGTTATATACTATTAGATGAAGATTCTTGCGTGGGTGTATTATTAAACTTTAATCGCATGATTAGGACGGAGATTTGATAATTTCGCACAGCCGCCATCTTGTGGTTATGAAAACAATTGAAATAAATAAGATGTCAGTGGATTACAATTTGTATAAGCATTGAACTTACCAAGTTTCACTGTGCTCGGATGTTAATAATAATAATAATAATAATAATAATAATAATAATAATAATAATTTCGTTTGCCCTCGGGTGCCAGGTGCAAGCTTTATTGTTCGAGGCCCAGGGGGCAACATTCATGTTGAATTTTGTCGTTCTTAGGAGCGCTATGAAAGTCAATGAGGTTAGATATCTAAGCTCCTTGACACTATAGCGCTTTCTAGTAGAGAAATGAGGAACTTTTGTGTTGGCGGGAATTCCCGATGTTGCTCGGACGGTTAAATCGTGAGAAACGTCCATTTAAATATTTAAATTTCGCGTCGCCATCATGTTGAATTTGTGCTCATTAGGTTATTGAAAGTACTATAGGTAAACTTATGTTAATAGCCTTCAACACATCAAATTTCAGTTTGATTGCTGTCATAGATTCGTAGATATTGTGAACCGTCTAAATATTTCGGACAGTCGAAATGTTGGATTTTATATATTGAACCCTTGCAAAGAAGCATATGAGACTCAGATTCGGGGCGTAACAGGTCATATTCGTAAGTTGCTGTCAGGGCGCTTCATTAACTTGCAGGGTAACATATAACAAAATAACATGCAGGAAAGAGTGAAGCCAGGGTTAAAAACAACTGAATTTAATAACAAATCACCATATTTACACATAAACAATTAACAACAAAAACTCCCAACTGACTCCCGCTTAATAAAAATGCCAAAAACTAGGCAATATCTCTGGAGAGATTAATTACCTGGACCAAGTGTCCTTAAATAAAACGATACCAAAAGTGACCATATAAGTGCGTATGCCGTTCTACATGCACCACGATGTGTACTTTGAATGCGTGATTCGTTATCATCCAGAATGACCCTTCAGACAACGAATCCGCATTTCCTAGAGCTAGACCGACACAAGGGAACACAACTACAATACATTAAATTAAACCGACACTTCCTAAATCTACTATAAACAAACACAAAATTTCCGTGTGAAATTGGACTTGAATTGCCGTAGCAACATTTACTGCCTAAAATCTTAGGACTTCTCACACAAATCAACACAAGTACATTAACACGTGACCAATAGAAAAATACTCAAATGACCGCTGTCAAAATTTACAAATACTCTACCACTACACCAAACGGGTGTGACAAACAAAATTACATGAAATCGAGTCATCAACAAAGCAATAGGCAAACAGCCAACATTTACGTTAACCACAATATTCTTATCCATACAAGGTACAACAATCCGTTACACACATGGCGAACTCCCCAATTAATTATGGCTTAAAATTTAGCCATCACAATGAACAGGTTTGCTGCATAAAAGCTTACAGGGTTCAGTCGGACAAATAGGACTGCCTATCAAAATAAGTCACAGGCAAAACGGGCGGTTTGTGGAACTCTGCATGTCTGTCAACCCACGTGTCAATAACCTCGACCTCCCAGAGCATGGGGTCGAACCTCGAAGAAATGTGCCCCAAAGCACAATAATACGTGTGTGTCAGAAAAACATATGGACAAGAATCAGCAGTCTCCCAAGAGCACTCTGTCTTTCCATCTAAAAATACAACAGCAGCAAAAATATATAAGGGCGGTAGGACAACTACCCCCTCCTCACGTAGAATCAACACACACTAGACACATCAACACACACTTAATCACACGTATGGGTTGTGACAGACCCTGAAATAAAAGACACAAATAATATCCACATGCTGGCGCCATCGTTCTATGCCGTGACTAGTCACCTGAAAAGGACTCAAGAAAAATCTATCAAATTAGAACGAAGGTGTTCTACAATTACTTTTAAGTTGGTGCACTCGGCTACCCTAACATGAATAATAACCTGTTCAGCAAAATGTTTTACAATCATTTCCTCCCATTCCTATTTCAAATATTAACGTTAATAAAGCACCATTTATCGAATGTAACGGGTTCCGCAATTGCAAGGATAAAATCACGCACGCACGCCGCGTACATTACACATGACTCAAGAAAAAAAATCAAAATATCAACAAACACATTGGCCACGCGCCAACGGACATTTAAACATATAGTGTCGGTACAAGAAAAACAGCTATAAAACAAGAAAGAAAAACATGACTATTTACAAAGTTCCCCGGCCAAATCTAACTACATAATTGAAATAATCCAATTTTAGTACATCACCGCTTCTGCATGTAGGACTAAGGACATCCTCCTCAACCCATTGCCCTATGGACAATTTAGCACTCCATAGTAGTCGTCTGCGTTGATTTCTTGAAGCTCATCCCAACTTCAAACCACGTGCTGATCATCTTGGTCTCGACTCCTTGGCAGAAAAGTTCAATGTTAAATATTTGCCTATCTATAATCGCTTGCAGGCTACTCAGTTCACCCACAATTGTCCTACTGCGATTAATAGCGAAGACTGGCCCTAATTATATCGCACATACGCACTATAAAAACACACATACAATACACACAATTTATACATAAAATATACATCTCGAGTCCGCGCCACTGGCTCGTTAACAAGTTCAAAATCCTGGCTGCACCAGCAGTTGCTATCTCGTCCGGTATTTCCGTCCCGTCTTGGACTTCGGTTCTGGTAAGCGCTAATTAGGGTGATACGATACTTCCCCCTTAAAGTTGAACTCGTCGTCTTTAAAAGAATGTTACAGTTTATCACGCGCTGGCGTGAAATATTTAGATCACACAATTTAGTTGATTTTAGAACAAAATGTATTATAGCTTTTAAAATTCGATATTGCAAACGCTGCGACTTTAGCTCCCCAGAGCTCAGAAAATAAATTAGCCTCACTGATTTTAGAGCGTAAAAATCACATTTCGAACTGGCGTGGAGTATGCCTCTGAAGGCTCCACAAGAATAGTCTTCGATAAATTCGAGCGTCAAAAATCACACTTCAAACTGGCGTGGAGTATACCTCTGAAGGCTCCACACAATAAGTACTCCGATAAATTCGAGCGTCAAAAAATCACACTTCAAACTGGCGTGGAGTATACCTCTGAAGGCTCCACACAATAAGTACTCCGATAAATTCGAGCGTCAAAAAATCACACTTCAAACTGGCGTGGAGTATACCTCTGAAGGCTCCACACAATAAGACTTAGATTGGCGTCAGGCCAGACTATTTATGAGAAACTGACAAGGGCGGCGGAGTGGGGCGGAGTCGGATAAAAACTTCCAGAGTTTTTGTCTCACAAAGATGGGGCTAGTGTCATTCTTCTCCAAATAAATCCAACGTCTCAAATTACTCGAGCGGAGATTAATCCGTTCGGCGGTTCCTTAGATATACACTTCCGCGCGCTTTTTACTACTGATGCCGTCCACCTCGTGGTCACAGCTTGGTCTCTTGCGATTGGCTGATTCAATCGTAAGTTCGTTGAGAGGACCTCGTGATTCTTCCTTTATGTCTCCAATTTTGGTACAGTAGTTGCACAATTTGGCCTTGAACTCGACTAATTCTGGCCGTCCCCCAGGAATAGCTACCAACTCAGCTTCTGTTGCAATCATTACGAAATGCTGGCCTCCCTAATATCCAAGTCGACTTCCTTATGTGCTGCCTGGGCCGTAGTAATAATAATAATAAATATGAATATTTATCGAAGATCAATAAGGGTTCATTTATCCTCAGCAAGGTTTTGAAATTCGAAACAATTTATTGGTTTGGATTTCAAAAACAAAATCCACTGTAGTAACAACACATCTCTTTAAATCTCACTCAGCTGCTCGAGTGTATGCCCCTCTGACTCAATTAGTGTGCTCCCTTCTCGCTGGAATGTCATTCATATTTTCTCTAGGTCTCCCCCTTCTCCTCACGTAGTTGCCACTCCCGTCGTCTCAGCTGCTCGTTGTTTACAAACAAAGTGCGTACTCACGCGCTCCCCGTGGATTTGAGTGTTTGCTTTCAAAAAAAAATTCTTGGCAATACAGATTCTGCACATATCATCTTTCCTAATCATCAAATGGTTCCCTTCTGTAGTACGGTTTCAAATTGGCGCTATTAAAAACAGATTTTGCACCAGTGCTCACTTCTTCTAATCTGTAGGCATTGTTACCCAGATTCTTAATTACCCGGAACGGGCCAATGAATTTTGGACAGAACTTGGCGAAGACTTTGTTCTTAGGGTCGGAGATTGGTGGTCTACGAACCAGCACTAATTCTTGTTCTTGTAACTCTCGGTGAAACTTCTTTCCTCGGTACCGTCTCAGCCTTCGGTCCGCTTGGTTCCTCATGTGCTCTCTCGTTCGCTGGATTCGCAAATCATGCGCTAATAATGGATCCCTTGGGCAAGGAATGATCTTGTCCCAAGTTCTTTCCGGCAACCTGTTGTGGTGTACAATCAGTGGGACTTGACCCGTCGACTCGTGCTTAGTAGTGTTCATGCACATCTCAATTTCCCCTACTTTGTCTACCCATTTATTTTGTTCGTTAGGAATCATTACTCTGTAGTATTTAGCGACACAGCGAATTGTTCTTTCGCTCGGATTTCCACAAGGATGACGAATACTTGAAAATATGTGTTTTATTCCTAGGCTCTCCAAACCTTGCCTAAAAACATTGCTTGTGAAATAGGTACCGTGATCTGATAGAATGGATTCCGGCTTCCCAAGCATCGGAATGACTTTGTTCTTAATTCGACTAAGGACTTTTCCTGATGTCGTCTTCTGAATAGGACATAGCACGACCATCTTCGAAAATACATCGACACATACCAAGAGGTGTCGGCATCCACGCTTTCCTTTTACTAAAGGACCAAAGCAATCAATCGCGAGCATCTCGCATGGTTTCTGCGGTAATAGTGGTCTTGGAGGTTGTTTCAGAATAAAGTTGTTCGGCTTTGTGCGCTGACAAGCGTCACACGTTCTAATTACTTCAACAATGGTGAATCTCATCTTGGGCCAAGTAAAGGTCTCCCCTATCGTAGCTTCAGTCTTATCCGTGCCGATATGTGCTAGGCTCTCGTGAACATGCCAAGTTAATCCCCTCTGTAGTGATGCTGGAACTAAGATCCGCAGTTTAGTATGATGCTCATCCACGTACTTATGTAACAAGTTATTCAAGTAGTGAAATCTCGCTTGTTTAGCACTGGCTTCCCGGTACTCCGGTGAATTTGGTTGTAACTCCTTCCTATAGAATTTTATCATCATCATCATCCATGGGTCAGCTTCTTGCTCCTTCCGAATATCCTTCAATCTCACCAAAAACTCACGAGCCTTAGGTGTCAAGGTAATATTGTGAACTTCCGCTGTTACTTCGTTTCCGTCCTCAGGGTTTCTACTCAAGGCATCTGGTATGACGTTCAATTTCCCAGGACAATGCTCTATTGTGATGTCAAACTGCTGTATGTAGATGGACCAGCGCGTAACTCTCTCACTTGCTATTGTTGTCTTAAATAAAAATGTCAGTGCATGGTGGTCGGTTCTAACAATGATGGAATAACCATAGATCATCTTGCGCCACTGTTGGAGAGAATATAGAATTGCTAGTAGCTCAAGTTCCGTAACTGTGTAGTTCCTCTCATGTTTCCGTAATTTACGACTCGTAAATGCCAAATAGGATTTCTTCTTGGGTTCTTCAGCGTCCTCTTGGTACAGCATAGCACCAATCCCAATTAACGAAGCATCTGCTTGAATGATAAATTGTTTCTCAAAATCCGGATATCCAAGTTTCACACAGTTTTCCAATAAATCCTTCGTTGCTTTAAAAGACCTGTCGCACTCCTCGTTCCACGACCATCGATTCGCTTTCTTCAACATCTCCTGCATAGGCGCTACTGTTTCTGTGTAACCAGGGCAATTTTCTTTGAAGAAACCTGTCACTCCCAAAAATGCTCTAACATGTTTGACTTTGGTAGGTGTGGGAAATTTCTTAATAGCATCAATCTTGGCTGGATTAGGCCGCACGCCCTCGACATCAATTATATGTCCCAAATATAAAATTTCGCTCTGGCAAAAATGTGACTTTTTTAAGTTGATCTTGAAGTTCATGGTTCTCAGGTTGTCCAGCAGTTTATTTAAATTTATCAAGTGTTCTTCCATTGTCTCAGACGCGATTAATATGTCATCAAAATATCTCGTGGTGAAGTTCTTGACCTCCTCAGTCAGATTTCTATCGAGTGCTCTAATGAGTGCACATCCCGCAGTTTTCACGCCAAAGGGCATTCGACACCAGATATAACTTTGATTATCGAATAAAAATCCCGTCAACAGTTGGGATTTTTCTTCAAGTTCAAGATGGTGGAAACTATTCGTCAAATCAACACTTGAGTATATCTTCTTCCCGCGGAAGCCTTTCAAAACATCTTTGATCCTCGGTGCTTGGTCATGCTCAACTAGCAGTTTGCTATTTAAAACTCGCGCGTCTAGGCATAGCCTAATTGATCCGTTTGGCTTGGTCACAGCCAATATTGCGTTCAGATAAGGAGTTGCAGCTTTCCTTATCATGCCAGAATCTAATAAGTTAGTAATAATGTCCTTCACCTGAGAAAAATGCTTCTCTGGGATCGGGTACAATTTACTTTTGAATGGGGTCCAATCTGTTACCTGCATCGCATATTGAAAATTTAAAACTTTCCCAGGTACGGTGTCAAACGCTCCTTTATGTAATCTTAAAATTTCTTCCAATCTTCTTCTATCAGATTCCCCTACGATGGCTTCCTTAAGTCGTTCCTGAAGTAGAATTTCGAATTTGGTTCCGCCCATTTCTTCTTCCGCCAAATGCACCCAAAGTTCCTGCGAAATATCTCGGCTGTCCATTTCTAGCACTGCTGTCTGGTTGACTTGCTCTCCCCTCAAGATCTTATCTCCGGCCTCATTAGTGCATTCCTCAACAACCCAAGTATTGGCCTCTCTCTCCAGCGGATTCTCTTCCATATTTAAACCCACATGATCCAATCCTTCTACTTGTTTGAAGCTTACAGTGTTGTTATGTAAATCAATTACAGCATGAAAATCGCAGATGAAGTTGGCTCCTAAAATTATATTGTAGTTCATCTTTGGAATAACAATGAATGTTTGTGAAAAAGTATGGTTCAATATTTCCAGATCTAGAAATGCTTGCTGTTTACAATTCATAGTTTTGTCAGGAATGACACCTCTGACTTTCATTAGCGGTACCGGCATAATAGGAACAGTCTGTTTTCTTGCTATTTCTTTAATCAAAATTTCAGTGACTAAGCTCACCTGGCTACCTGTATCAATCAAACATCTCACCCTCATACCTCCAATATGCGCGTAAATAATTGGTAGCTGTCTGATAACATTTTCACGGTTCTTCACCACTTCCTCCAGGCAGTCGTCTGGGAATGCTACCCACTCTTCTATATTGGCCACTATCATCTCTTCTTGCTCCCTGGCGATCTCCGTTTTTAGCCTGTCTCCTTTCAGTTCATTTGGTTTTTTTTTTATCCCGGGCCCCATTAGATGTGTTTCGCCGGTTATCATTCTGTCGCTCCTGTTGCCTCAGTAAACTCTCTGCCCCCTCTCCTTGATGGTTGTCTGGGCTCTGTCTGTTCGCCATGGCACGCCCCCACTTCTCCTTCTCCGCTTCTTCATTACTTAATTGATCCAAGTATTTACGGGATTCAATATATCGTTCGTCCCAGTTATTCCTATAATCTCCTCTGTTTTCTTGGCGATAGTCCCTGCCGTTACTCCATCTACCATCTCCATTTCTTTGGTAAGGTCTACCTTGTCTCTGGTTTCCCCTCCAATTCGTGTATTCCCGCTGGTACGTCCACTGATTATTTTGATTTTGGTTATTCTGATGATATCTCCCGCGGTTATTCTGATAATTCTGATTGTTGTTATGGAACTGGTTTCGGCCGTCAAAATCTTGTCTTCTTGGCGTGAACTGTGTCCCTGTGGACTGTGTCTTACTTTGGTTTCCCTGGCCGTGGTTATTTTGGAGTCCCTGAACTACCTCTGCCGTGTTGACACATTCCAAATTCCTTCTTCCTGTCTGTGGGCTTACCATACTCGTCTCATCTAAGTGTCTGAGTAATTCTTCGGCTTGGACTGCGGTCTGAATATTTCCTGCGACTAATAATTGTTGGATATGCATTGGGAGTTGTTTTCCGATGGTTAGAACCATATTCGGCTCGCTAGGCGGGTCATCAAAATCCCTGAATTTTACCAATTGCTGACTGAAGAATTCTGAAAAACGGGTTGGCTGTGTACTATGGTATTTGCGCGTGTACAGGTCCATTCTTAACCCCTGCTGTAACGAAGGACTCCAAAACTTCTTCAAAAACGCCTCGCGGAATTGAGCCATGTCTGTAAACGTGTACTTGAAACTTAAAAACCAGGTCAGGCTAGGTCCTTCTAAAAATTTCTCCACCCGTCTTAATTGTTTCTCCGGGCCGATGTGTTGGTCATTAAAGTAGTCAGTTAATTGCCGTAGGAATGCTTTGGGAGTGGTTCCTGAATGTTCTTTAAACTTATCGGGCTTAAAATCATTACCCCGAATGACTTGGATGACTTGGGCTGGTGCCAAGTTCGGTTGCGGAGTTGAAGTCTCCCCCCTGTACTGCTGGAATGCATTAGTCGTTAGTCTGGGACTTTGACCCCGACTCGTGTCCTCAGCCAACTTCGAACCTGCCGGACTTCCAATACTTGTTTGCTTTTCCGGAATATTTTCGTTTGAAAATAATGTCGCATTCTCTAACGATCTAATCTCGTTTTTTATGATTAATTCTGAATGTTCCTGTAATTTCGACTTCATATTTTCCTCCAGTGCCTGCATTCGCTTTAAAACTGCCAGCCTGTCTTCCTTATTCGCATGAGCCTGCTGGTCCCAATCTCGCCGGATCCTACTTTTTAAGCTATTTATTTTCTCCTCGTTCCTCTCCTGATTTTTCTCTAGCTCTTCACGTATCCGTTCCTGCGTTTTTACTAGTTGTTCTTCCAAATTATCCTGAGTTTTGACGAGCTGCTCCCCTACTTCTTGTCTTATGACCTCTTGTGCGTTTATTAGCTGGCCTTCCATCTCTTTTCTTATGATCTCTTGTGTTCTGCCTAATTGCTCCTCTAAATTTTCCCGCAAGTGTATCCGCTCGGTTTCAGCCTTAACTTCGACTTTATCTATTTCCTTTATTAATTCCAGCACGTTGTTATCTACCGAATTAATTTGCTGCTGTAGTTTCTCTTGGGTTTTCTTCACTCCCGCGGTGTTACTGACACATGCTGCCTCTATCTGCTTGAGTTTATCTGCCACCATCTCGTCAAATTGTACTAATTTGTTATCAAATTTCGCCTCCAATTTCTTCATTTCGCCTAACTGTTTGATGTTGTTTTCCGCAACCTCGCCTGCCAGTTTCTCTACTTTTTGAACGCTCTGATTAATATCATTTGTGATTTTTCCTAACTGTTCGGTTTGTGTTACCGCCTGTTGTGACAATTTGTGGTTTAGTTCATTGAATTGTTTGTCAGTGTCTAATTTCTGGACTTCTAACTGGACCGAAATGTTACCGCTCATATCAAGTAATTGTTTTTCACTATGCTCACGCTGAGCTTCTAATTGTTCTTTTAATTGTTCTTCCGTCTTTACGGACATCTGCACTAATTGTTCTTCCGTTTTCGCGGACATTTGGATCGACATCTGTTCTAACAATGCCTTTATCTCATCAACACTCGCCATATCACACACAAAATATATTCAGAGAAAAACAGGGTTATGGGCTAAGGTTTCAGCCCTATACGCACATACATGTCACACATTTAAATATTACTGGCTCTAATTTAATGAAAATTTCAGTAACAAAATTTACTGAATACAAAGACACTTATTCCCAAACAACAAAATAACCCCTAGTGATCTGCTTTTAAATTCCTAACCAACAGAATTTACGAAACACCAATTAACCGAAGTCAATTAAATGTCAAATATAAGGCAACATCTTCCTGCTTTGACTGAGTTCATCAATAATGCAAATTTCTAATTTTAATGTGGGCGCCAGAACAAGTTTACAACAAATACCAAATCAAATTCTAACCTTGTTCAATATTTCTAACTTTAGGAACTCAGTGATTTTACTAATGCACATGGCGGTACAACATCGCCTCCATTTACTGAATTTACATGTCCGCTTGACCTGGCATCATTTCTCAACGAAATAAATATGAGATCAGCGAAGCAACAACAACAACAATCCCCACGTTGGGCGCCATTTTTGTTTTATGAACCCTTGCAAAGAAGCATATGAGACTCAGATTCGGGGCGTAACAGGTCATATTCGTAAGTTGCTGTCAGGGCGCTTCATTAACTTGCAGGGTAACATATAACAAAATAACATGCAGGAAAGAGTGAAGCCAGGGTTAAAAACAACTGAATTTAATAACAAATCACCATATTTACACATAAACAATTAACAACAAAAACTCCCAACTGACTCCCGCTTAATAAAAATGCCAAAAACTAGGCGATATCTCTGGAGAGATTAATTACCTGGACCAAGTGTCCTTAAATAAAACGATACCAAAAGTGACCATATAAGTGCGTATGCCGTTCTACATGCACCACGATGTGTACTTTGAATGCGTGATTCGTTATCATCCAGAATGACCCTTCAGACAACGAATCCGCATTTCCTAGAGCTAGACCGACACAAGGGAACACAACTACAATACATTAAATTAAACCGACACTTCCTAAATCTACTATAAACAAACACAAAATTTCCGTGTGAAATTGGACTTGAATTGCCGTAGCAACATTTACTGCCTAAAATCTTAGGACTTCTCACACAAATCAACACAAGTACATTAACACGTGACCAATAGAAAAATACTCAAATGACCGCTGTCAAAATTTACAAATACTCTACCACTACACCAAACGGGTGTGACAAACAAAATTACATGAAATCGAGTCATCAACAAAGCAATAGGCAAACAGCCAACATTTACGTTAACCACAATATTCTTATCCATACAAGGTACAACAATCCGTTACACACATGGCGAACTCCCCAATTAATTATGGCTTAAAATTTAGCCATCACAATGAACAGGTTTGCTGCATAAAAGCTTACAGGGTTCAGTCGGACAAATAGGACTGCCTATCAAAATAAGTCACAGGCAAAACGGGCGGTTTGTGGAACTCTGCATGTCTGTCAACCCACGTGTCAATAACCTCGACCTCCCAGAGCATGGGGTCGAACCTCGAAGAAATGTGCCCCAAAGCACAATAATACGTGTGTGTCAGAAAAACATATGGACAAGAATCAGCAGTCTCCCAAGAGCACTCTGTCTTTCCATCTAAAAATACAACAGCAGCAAAAATATATAAGGGCGGTAGGACAACTACCCCCTCCTCACGTAGAATCAACACACACTAGACACATCAACACACACTTAATCACACGTATGGGTTGTGACAGACCCTGAAATAAAAGACACAAATAATATCCACATGCTGGCGCCATCGTTCTATGCCGTGACTAGTCACCTGAAAAGGACTCAAGAAAAATCTATCAAATTAGAACGAAGGTGTTCTACAATTACTTTTAAGTTGGTGCACTCGGCTACCCTAACATGAATAATAACCTGTTCAGCAAAATGTTTTACAATCATTTCCTCCCATTCCTATTTCAAATATTAACGTTAATAAAGCACCATTTATCGAATGTAACGGGTTCCGCAATTGCAAGGATAAAATCACGCACGCACGCCGCGTACATTACACATGACTCAAGAAAAAAAATCAAAATATCAACAAACACATTGGCCACGCGCCAACGGACATTTAAACATATAGTGTCGGTACAAGAAAAACAGCTATAAAACAAGAAAGAAAAACATGACTATTTACAAAGTTCCCCGGCCAAATCTAACTACATAATTGAAATAATCCAATTTTAGTACATCACCGCTTCTGCATGTAGGACTAAGGACATCCTCCTCAACCCATTGCCCTATGGACAATTTAGCACTCCATAGTAGTCGTCTGCGTTGATTTCTTGAAGCTCATCCCAACTTCAAACCACGTGCTGATCATCTTGGTCTCGACTCCTTGGCAGAAAAGTTCAATGTTAAATATTTGCCTATCTATAATCGCTTGCAGGCTACTCAGTTCACCCACAATTGTCCTACTGCGATTAATAGCGAAGACTGGCCCTAATTATATCGCACATACGCACTATAAAAACACACATACAATACACACAATTTATACATAAAATATACATCTCGAGTCCGCGCCACTGGCTCGTTAACAAGTTCAAAATCCTGGCTGCACCAGCAGTTGCTATCTCGTCCGGTATTTCCGTCCCGTCTTGGACTTCGGTTCTGGTAAGCGCTAATTAGGGTGATACGATACTTCCCCCTTAAAGTTGAACTCGTCGTCTTTAAAAGAATGTTACAGTTTATCACGCGCTGGCGTGAAATATTTAGATCACACAATTTAGTTGATTTTAGAACAAAATGTATTATAGCTTTTAAAATTCGATATTGCAAACGCTGCGACTTTAGCTCCCCAGAGCTCAGAAAATAAATTAGCCTCACTGATTTTAGAGCGTAAAAATCACATTTCGAACTGGCGTGGAGTATGCCTCTGAAGGCTCCACAAGAATAGTCTTCGATAAATTCGAGCGTCAAAAATCACACTTCAAACTGGCGTGGAGTATACCTCTGAAGGCTCCACACAATAAGTACTCCGATAAATTCGAGCGTCAAAAAATCACACTTCAAACTGGCGTGGAGTATACCTCTGAAGGCTCCACACAATAAGTACTCCGATAAATTCGAGCGTCAAAAAATCACACTTCAAACTGGCGTGGAGTATACCTCTGAAGGCTCCACACAATAAGACTTAGATTGGCGTCAGGCCAGACTATTTATGAGAAACTGACAAGGGCGGCGGAGTGGGGCGGAGTCGGATAAAAACTTCCAGAGTTTTTGTCTCACAAAGATGGGGCTAGTGTCATTCTTCTCCAAATAAATCCAACGTCTCAAATTACTCGAGCGGAGATTAATCCGTTCGGCGGTTCCTTAGATACACACTTCCGCGCGCTTTTTACTACTGACGCCGTCCACCTCGTGGTCACAGCTTGGTCTCTTGCGATTGGCTGATTCAATCGTAAGTTCGTTGAGAGGACCTCGTGATTCTTCCTTTATGTCTCCAATTTTGGTACATTAGTTGCACAATTTGGCCTTGAACTCGACTAATTCTGGCCGTCCCCCAGGAATAGCTACCAACTCAGCTTCTGTTGCAATCATTACGAAATGCTGGCCTCCCTAATATCCAAGTCGACTTCCTTATGTGCTGCCTGGGCCGTAGTAATAATAATAATAAATATGAGTAGTAATAATAATAATAAATATGAATACTTATTTATCGAAGATCAATAAGGGTTCAATATGTATGCCATAGAGTTATGTACTGTTGGATGACGATTACTACGTAGCTTCATTATTCAAACTCTCACTTCGATCGCATGAGTACGACACAAGAAATAAAAACTTAATTTTAAAATTTCGCACAGCAGTCATCATGAGGTTACGTAAACAATTGAATT
The DNA here is from genome assembly GCA_946902985.2 of Meconema thalassinum. Taxonomy (NCBI): domain Eukaryota; kingdom Metazoa; phylum Arthropoda; class Insecta; order Orthoptera; family Tettigoniidae; genus Meconema; species Meconema thalassinum. The sequence continues at coordinate 545,832,000 of OX336391.1, forward strand.
AAATTAGATACCAGTAAATAACAATATTTGTTAGCCTATTTTTAGCCTATTTTCAATTTTGAAACAATAGGCTTATGAGATCACCTTTTGTCCGTGTGTGTGTGAGAGAGAGAGAGGTGTGTGTCTCTCCCTAATAACTTCTAAAAGGCTGGAGCGAATTCAATGAACCTAACTAAGTTCATAGCACTATTCCGTACGACACCGACCGTGCCCTTCAAATTTTGTTACGTCTCATCAACCTAACATGGCGGCTGTGCGAAATATTTCACCAGCATTCAATACCTCCGAAACTATTACCGATATCACCCTGGACTTTTTTACGGTGATAAAGGGAACTACTAGAAGTTCACCTATGTGACTTTTGAAAAACTGGTAACTACAAAACCAACATGGCGGCCACGCGAATTTGCGACTTTTAAATAGACGTTTATCGCGATTTAACCAACCAAACGCAATAAAACTTGGTACATTATATGTTTATACACATTGTAATGCACCGACATCTAACTTGGTTCAATTGTTTATATAACCACAAGATGGCGGATGTGCGTAATATTTCACTGGCATTCTACATCTCTGAAACGATTAGCGGTATCACCCTGAAATGTTGTACGGAGATAAAGGGCGCTAATGAAAGTTCATCTATAAGACTTTCAAAAACCGTTTAACTACAAAACGAACGTGACGGCCAAGCGAATTTGAAAATTTTAAATAGACCTTTCTCGCGATTTAATGTTCCAAACGCAATGAAATCTGGTACAGGAAATGTTTAGACACATTATAATGCACTGGTATCTAATTTAGTTCAATTGTGTACATAACCTCAAGATGGCGGCTGTGCGAATTTTAAAATTAAGTTTTTATTTCTTGTGTCGTAATCATGCGATCGAAGTGAAAGTTTGAATAATGAAACTACGCAATAATTTTCCTTTAATGGTACATAACGCTATGGCCTATACATATAACAATTTAAAATAGCGAGCATACGAAATATTTTGACGGTTCTCAATATCTACGAATCTTTTACAGCAATCAAACTGATATTTTTTATGTTCATAGAGGCTACGAACATAAGTTCACCTATAGGACTTTCAGTAACCTGGTGAGCATAAATCCAACATGGCGGCGACGCGAATTATAAATATTTAAATGGACGTTTCTCGCGATTTAACCATCCATGTGCAGTGAAACTTTGCACGTTAAATGCTTATACAAATGTTAATCAACTGTCATCTAATTTATTCAATTGTATAATAATCAGCTGTGCGAAATTTTAAAATCTTGTTTTTACTTCTTGTGTCCTAATCATGTGATTGAAGTTTGAATACCACACATACACAATAATCTTCATGTAATAGTACATAAATAAAAATCCAACCTGGCGACCATATGATATATTTAGACGGTTCTCAATATCTACAAATCTATCACAACAATCAAACTGAAATTTTGTATGCTGAGAGAGCCAATTAACATGAGTAGGATATATGAAAATAGGCTGTATAGTTCTTCACGGAACTACTTGTTGTACCATGTCTCACGGCGTTGGATGGTTAAATCACGAGAAAAGTTTATTTCAATATTTTATCTTCGCGTGGCCGTCTTGTTCGTTTTGTACTTAACAGGTTTTAGAAAGTCACATAGGTGAAATTCTAGTAGTGCCCTTGATCACCGTACAAAATGTCAGGGTAATATCATTTATAGTTTCGGAGATATAGTATGCCGGTGAAATATTTCGCCCAGCCACCATGTTAGATTGGTGAGACGTAATAAAATTTGAAGGGAACGGTCGGTGTCGGAAAAAATAGTACTATGACTATGCTGAGTTTCATTGAAATCGCTCCAGCCGTTTAGATTTTATTAGGGACACACACACACACGGACAAAAGGTAATCTCATAAGCCTATTTTTTCAAAAATGAAAATAGGCTAATAAATTTATAATTAAGATGGTAAATAAATATATAAGTAAATAAATAGGTAAATATATAAGTACATGGTGTGAGTAAGTAAATAAATATATAAGTAAATAAATAGGTAAATATGTAAGTACATGGTGTGAGTAAGTAAATAAATATATAAGTAAATAAATAGGTAAATATATAAGTACATGGTGTGAGTAAGTAAATAAATATATAAGTAAATAAATAGGTAAATATGTAAGTACATGGTGTGAGTAAGTAAATAAATATATAAGTAAATAAATAGGTAAATATATAAGTACATGGTGTGAGTAAGTAAATAAATATATAAGTAAATAAATAGGTAAATATGTAAGTACATGGTGTGAGTAAGTAAATAAATATATAAGTAAATAAATAGGTAAATATATAAGTACATGGTGTGAGTAAGTAAATAAATATATAAGTAAATAAATAGGTAAATATATAAGTACATGGTGTGAGTAAGTAAATAAATATATAAGTAAATAAATAGGTAAATATATAAGTACATGGTGTGAGTAAGTAAATAAATATATAAGTAAATAAATAGGTAAATATGTAAGTACATGGTGTGAGTAAGTAAATAAATATATAAGTAAATAAATAGGTAAATATATACGTACATGGTGTGAGTAAGTAAATAAATATATAAGTAAATAAATAGGTAAATATATAAGTACATGGTGTGAGTAAGTAAATAAATATATAAGTAAATAAATATGTAAATATATAAGTACATGGTGTGAGTAAGTAAATAAATCAATAAATGTTTAGGTAAAAAATAAACGAATGAATGAATCAATCAATCAATCAGTCAATGAAAAAATACATGAATGAATGATTGAGTACATAAATAAATACACAAATACATGAATACATAAACAAATAAATTAATTAATTAATTAATAATCACTCAGAGTCTTATCAGACCAATGAGCTTAAAGGACGCTTTGAGATTTCATGACTCTTCGACCGGGCGAACCTGGGTACTACTGCTAATAACAACAAACTAATAATAAATAATTTGAAAAGTAGGCCAAATTAACTAAAAAGAATATAAGTAATTCGCTTAAGTAAATAAGGAAGTGTGTTAATAAATAAGTTTGATGTTGTTGTGCTTTTTATTTATTTAGAGGCCTTGCGACATCGTGCCCATGTACTTGGATGTGTGTGGACACTGTTTGATAACCTGTATCATTGTGATGGTAGTATTGGTGTGTGTATTTGTAATATTGTAATGATGTCATTCCAGAGAATAACGGACGGAGGCAGAGATGCACGAAATGTTCTCAAGCAGTAGAGTGGAATATTACAGCGTGAGAACTGAGACAGTGATTTACAGTTATCTCCTTTATTACGTACACCTGCTATCACACATTTCACATCCATGGCAAGATCTCTATATCACTTTTGTTGCTGGAAGCCTTCCGTGTTCTTGGAGTATGCACAGAGACTCTTGTCCCAAGAGTCCTGGGTTCAATTCAATTCCCACCTCTGTCAAGAAATTTATTCTTGTTTGCGGTTCGAACCGATTGCACACAACAAGACCGGCACAAATCCATTTCAACTTGCTTTCTCTTCTTGCCGAGCAGGAGTATATATGTAAGTTGTTGTTGATTCTTTAGGGTCTTACAAAGCGACATCGTAGTGATGTAGCCCCGTGTACTTGGGCCTGTGTGTGTGGAATTTGTCTGATTCCCTGTGTCAATGCCATGTCTGATCTAGTATGTGTATTCGTATTTGAGGTAGGGTTTGGCTTTAAGTTAAGTACCATCCAAGCATTTTCCTGGAGTAGAAGTGGGGAAACTACAAAAAAAACACTCCCAGGATAGCTGAGGTGTGAATCGAACCTACATCTTCTCAGTTTTGCTACATGTCAGCCCTCAAACCAGAATTAAATGTATTGGCAAAGTCGGGAATCGAACCTGGGCCTCCGCAGTGACAGTCAAGAATGCTAGCCATACGCAACGAGGCGGACCTTTATATGTAAGAAAACCGGACATGTAGTACCTTATATTCAACGTATTTTCTTTTCATATGAAATTTATTGTGAAGTGAAACATAGATCTGATTCCACTTCGTGCTAGTTCTAGAACTATTTTACGTGACCTTACTGGTACATACCGCAGGTATGACTTGTGTTGAGTCGTGTGAATATTCCCGGTCTTTTTTTAGCCTACTTTCGATTTTTGCAAAAAATGAAAGTAGACTTATGAGATCAACACAGGGCGAAAAAAGTGTGTCTGTCTGTGTGTGTGTATGTGTGTGTGTGAGTCTGTGTGTGTGTGTGTGTGTGTGTGTGTGTATGTGTGTGTGTGAGTCTCTGTTTGTGTGTGTGTGTGTGTGTCTGTGTGTGTGTGTGAGTGTGTGTACTCTGAATGTCTGTCCCCCCCCCTATCAATTCGAACACGGTGAATGCGAATTGAACGAAATTTGGTACAAAGGTAGCACTAGCAAAGGACACCTCAGTGTCATGTTTTATATCGCCGCCATCTTTACTAAAACTGAATGGCGGCCACTCAAACGTTCAAAACGTAAAATCAAATAACGACTAACCAAATCATCCGATCTCTACCAAATTTGGTAACAACATACCTTCGTATAGGATGCGTCTTGTGACCAAACTACAAGGTCATCCGATATACCATTTCAGGATGGCGGCCGTGGGAATTATGCAAACTTTATAATCCATATCATGGGACCCACCAGTTCCGATTATCGAGCCGAGAATCGTTTTAACTGTTCTAAAGGAAGAGGCACGTTCGTAATTAAAAGTTTATTTTGTAATACTATAGTGCAGACGTGATTTTAAAAAGCTGAGCTGATTCACTAATAAGACAAGATGGCAGCGGATATCTTGTGCCTGACTTATATTTCACTAATTTGAGTATTGCATGCAATATAGCGTACTGATACGAAATAAATAAACTTTGTATGAAATGCTTTATATATAAATAATATACTCCAGTAATGAAATCGTTTAGTATAAATCATTATTTGCTAACAAGTTCTATGTAAGTCATTTTATATGGAACGATATTCGTTGACACAATTAGCTCAGTGGTAGAGCGTTAGCCTATCGCTCAAATACCTATGGTTCAAACCCGAACAGAGCTAGGTTTTTTGCTTGAAATGTTATATGTTTATTGTTTTGTAATGACTCAGATCTTTTAAAATTAAGCATTATATTGTGCATATTATGGTGTAAAATATATATTTAATTAAAACATAATTCGCCAGCAGATTTACTCGAGACATCTAGCTGCCAAAAAGGTAACTAGATTAACTTCCAGATTTTATTGAAAAGTTTCTTCTTCTGGCCGCTAGAATGCACTCGCTCTGTTAGGATTATATTGTTCGATATTTCACCACTAGATGTCACGACTAGTCTACGTGGGGATCCATTGATTACTACACCATTGGCATTCTATGCGCATCGAATTTGAAGAATGACAAGATGATACTACGATACATTTTTACTTTTTATTTTGAAGGGTTTGTAACAGACTATTTTGCGTTACTTGAAAATGTTATTTGAAGTAAAGAACAAAACGATTTCACATAGTTGGTGTTAGTTCAGGTTATTAATTACTACTTTTATTTCAGGCAAATAGCAATCGAAAATATCCACATAGTTTGTATACACACGTCTCTGTAGGGTCATGGAAAGATTTGTTAATTCAATTAGGGTTGTGAAAGCCATGCACAACCAGACGTGTAAAGACATGCCTCAACTCAAAGTTGGATGTTGCCCACGGCAGGTCGTATATGTAATAATAATAATAATAATAATAATAATGTTATTGGTTTTACATCCCTTTTAACTACTGCTGCTTTTAGAGACACCGAGGTGCCGGAATTTTGGCCCGAAGGGGATCTTTAACGTGCCAGTAAATGTACTGACACGGCTCCCTCGCATTTGTGCACCCTCAAATGCCAGCTGACTGCGCCAGGGTACGGACCTGCAACCTAGGGCCCAGCAAGCGAGAACGTTACCGCTGAGCCACGCAGCCAGTCCGGTCGATTATGTCTCCAGATCCATAACATTCTTGATATACTTATTATCTTTCTTTCTTCAATGATGGTAGCAGTTTTTATCTAGGTTGTGGCGTTTGGTAGAGGTAAATCGTTTCTAAGGTCTTCAACAAAGAATAGTTCTATTATACTCTTTGATAATAACAACGAGTTATAACTATATTCATACATTTAGGAGAAAGTAGGCTATATGTTCTTTACTGAACATCTTGTTTTAGCCTACTTTCGATTTTTGCAAAAAATGAAAGTAGACTTATGAGATCAACACAGGGCGAAAAAAGTGTGTCTGTCTGTGTGTGTGTGTGTGTGTGTGTGTGTGTGTGTGTGTGTATGTATGTGTGTGTGTGTGTGTGTGTCTGCGTGTGTGTGAGTGTGTACTCTGAATGTCTGTCCCCCCCCTATCAATTCGAACACGGTGAATGCGAATTGAACGAAATTTGGTACAAAGGTAGCACTAGCAAAGGACACCTCAGTGTCATGTTTTATATCGCCGCCATCTTTACTAAAACTGAATGGCGGCCATTCAAACGTTCAAAACGTAAAATCAAATAACGACTAACCAAATCATCTGATCTCTACTAAATTTGGTAACAACTTACCTTCGTATAGGATGCGTCTTGTGACCAAATTACATGGTCGTCCGCCATACCATTTCAGGATGGCGGCCGTGCGAATTATGCAAACTTTATAATCCATATCATGGGACCCACCAGTTCCGATTATCGAGCCGAGAATCGTTTTAACTGTTCTAAAGGAAGAGGCACGTTCGAAATTAAAAGTTTATTTTGTAATACTATAGTGCAGACGTGATTTTAAAAAGCTGAGCTGATTCAGTAATAAGACAAGATGGCAGCGGATATCTTGTGCCTGACTTATATTTCACTAATTTGAGTATTGCATGCAATATAGCGTACTGATACAAAATAAATAAACTTTGTATGAAATGCTTTATATATAAATAATATACTCCAGTGATGAAATCGTTTAGTATAAATCATTATTTGCTAACAAGTTCTATGTAAGTCATTTTATATAGAACGATATTCGTTGACACAATTAGCTCAGTGGTAGAGCGTTAGCCTATCGCTCAAATGCCTATGGTTCAAACCCGAACAGAGCTAGGTTGTTTGCTTGAAATGTTATATGTTTATTGTTTTGTAATGACTCAGATGTTTTAAAATTAAGCGTTATATTGTGCATATTATGGTGTAAAATATATATTTAATTAAAACATAATTCGCCAGCAGATTTACTCGAGACATCTAGCTGCCAAAAAGGTAACTGCACGCCGACCTACTTATTAACTTCCAGATTTTATTGAAAAGTTTCTTCTTCTGGCCGCTAGAATGCACTCGCTCTGTTAGGATTATATTGTTCGATATTTCACCACTAGATGTCACGACTAGTCTACGTGGGGCTCCATTGATTACTATACCATTGGCATTCTATGCGCATCGAATTTGAAGAATGACAAGATGATACTACGATACATTTTTACTTTTTATTTTAAAGGGTTTGTAACAGCCTATTTTGCGTTACTTGAAAATGTTATTTGAAGTAAAGAACAAAACGATTTCACATAGTAACTGAATTCAAGCCGTTGGTGTTAGTTCAGGTTATTAATTACTACTTTTATTTCAGGCAAATAGCAATCGAAAATATCCACATAGTTTGTATACACACGTCTCTGTAGGGTCATGGAAAGATTTGTTAATTCAATTAGGGTTGTGAAAGCCATGCACAACCAGACGTGTAAAGACATGCCTCAACTCCAAGTTGGATGTTGCCCACGGCAGGTCGTATATGCAATAATAATAATTATAATAATAATAATAATAATAATAATAATATTGTTATTGGTTTTACATCCCTTTTAACTACTGCTGCTTTTAGAGACACCGGGGTGCCGGAATTTTGGCCCGAAGGGGATCTTTAACGTGCCAGTAAATGTACTGACACGGCTCCCTCGCATTTGTGCACCCTCAAATGCCAGCTGACTGCGCCAGGATACGAACCTGCAACCTAGGGCCCAGCAAGCGAGAACGTTACCGCTGAGCCACGCAGCCAGTCCGGTCGATTATGTCTCCAGATCCATAACATTCTTGATATACTTCTCATCTTTCTTTCTTCAATGATGGTAGCAGTTTTTATCTAGGTTGTGGCGTTTGGTAGAGGTAAATCGTTTCTAAGGTCTTCAACAAAGAATAGTTCTATTATACTCTTTGATAATAACAACGAGTTATAACTATACTCATACATTTAGGAGAAAGTGGGGGATTATTCCCAGGCTGAGAATTCTAATGTTTTCAGAGTCAGATTTGAGTCTGTAAGAATGCGAGAAATTGTTTTATCAATCCTCAAATCATCGGTAGCCATCCTAAGAAATCATTTGTACGGACCACTTCAACTAGTTTTGTAAACTATTGTTCCACTATCACTGTATCTGTATTGATAAACTCATGTGTATTATTCTGTGTCGTTTGGCAAACCCCTAGGGGACAGACAAATAAAGAATAATAAAAAACTTCCAATAACTTAAAGAATTAATTAGCGTACTGGTTGTCAACCCTCGGCCAGCTGGTACATTGCTTATACAAGACGGTATATTGGCTTTCATGATCAAGGAATTAAAAGTCAGCAATTTCTCTAGGTTTATGCCGCGTCTTGTGTGGGGTATCGCCTAGGAACACCAAGATAGGCTCATCAGTGGGTCTTGGTGTCCGTGCCTGGAGAAGCGAACTGCGCGCTGGTGAAAGTCTGCTTGAGATTTTAGCTATTGCAGAAAAGAATCGCCTGTGAGCTTCATAAGATGAGAGTAAGCGCGCAGTTCGCTTCTCTTCTTGGGTTCCGGACACGGACACCAAGAGCCCGCTGATGAGCCTATGTTGTTGTTGCTAGCCGAAATTCCACACAATACACGGCATAAACCTAGAAAAATTGCTGAGTTTTAATTGTTTCTAAAAGTAAGTGGATTTCATTAGGTAAAACATTAGTAAATGCTACTCTTTAAATAATTCTCATTGCAAAATTTTACCTGCTCATCATCATAACTGGACGTCATATGAAACACTAAGGTGTATGTTTCAAAAACACATGCTCTTTAACCAGAGAACGTGCGGTATTTTCCAAAATCTTCCAAATCGTCTCAGTAGTACAAAAATAGTCTTGAATTTTTTTTAGAGCCGAAGGAAATATATGTTATTATTTATTTATAAAGTGCGTTAAAACAAGTAATCAAGACGATAGCCCCTGTGTGGCGTCGAGCCCGCATACCAGCTGGGTGGTTTATCACATGCGAGTGTGTTCGCAAAGGAACTTTATTAAGACATTTTGATTTTCTGTATTTTAAATGTCAAGGATTGTTTAAAATTTTCAGTTTCTATTAATTTAACAATTCCCACTACATTTTAACAATTTTGACTGCCGGGAATTTTGGGAAAATATTCCCAATGGCAATGTTCCCAGGAATTAACCCATCACTACGTATGACCACTCTCTATCCAACCCCATCGCAATTAGCGCGCAGGTTGGTATCTCTGGGCCAGCTGAAACTTTGTTTATACGAGTAAATAAGCTAATTACTGGACAGGGGGATTCTGCTGTTTACATTAATTATTGAAGATCGCTAGTTTCAACAGCGATGCCTGCAGGTATTCATGTTGTTGTTGTTGTTGTTGTTGTTGTTGTTATTGTTGTTGTTGTTGTTTTCGTTTTGAGGGCTTGGAATATCTTGGCCATCAGCCCTGTGTGCTTGGATGTATGTTAAATTTGTCTGATAACCTGTGTTTCTGTGGTAGTGTGTGTAACTGTAGTTATTAGGGTCGGGGATGGTGTAGGTGCCCTGCGACTTGAAGTAAGGTATTACCCCAGTATTTGCCTGGAGTGAGTGTGGAATAACTTGGGGGTAACCTCACTCAGGGTAGCCGCTGTCAGCACGGGAGTCCGTAGGACAGGAGTTTCTTGAGGTACAAGAATTGATGGAAATTGCTAGGCGCTAGATCAGGACAATACGGTGGAAGATCCAACAGCTCCCAGCCGAACTTCTGCTGAACAATTGCTGTGCGTGGTGAAGTATTGTCATGGATCAACACAACACTTGCACTAAGCATTCAGCAATTTCACACAGACGAAGAGCAGAAGACAAATGCCACACGCTGGGTCCATTCCCAGGCGACAGACTTCTACGACAGAGGAATATAAAAGTTGACCCCATGATAATGCAGGTGTCTCAATTCTGGTGGTGATTATGTGGAAAAATAACTCAAACTTTCCTCTATCTGGTGCCAATAACAATTTTCATTTAATTATGTTTTCTTTTTAATTAAAAAGTAAGGAAACTTAATTTCTGGATGGTCCTCGTATTTAACTTACGGTTAACTCCTGTGCCTCGGAAACTGAGTGTTGGTGACGACGTCACTATCATTGATTTCCTCCCCAACACGAAGCACTAGTCGCCCTCGAGTATCAACTTAACAGTCGGAACCTGCACTGGGCCTTTTCAGAGACCACACACACCTATTTATCTATACATAGTACAATTTGGTTGGTTGGTTGGTTGGTTGGTTGGTTCCTCAGTATAGGGGTTGCGACAACGCGTTCATGTAGCCCCGTGTACTTTGGGTGTGTGTAGAATCTGTCTGATAACCTGTGTTAATTGTGATGGCTGTAGGCCTATTAGTGTGTGTATCTGTTTTTTAATTCAAGTAAGGGCTGCAACTTTGAATTTTTCAAATAGTTCCTACTTTTCCGCTAAACGCCACCGTAAACGACTACTAGGCTTAGTTCAGAACTTAGCTACTAGACACCACCGCAGTCGGCTCTTGGCAATGAACGTAGAAACCTAAGAGCGTTGTTTACATTCCTAACCTATACAATTTAGCTTCACACAGGTGTAATTAGTGGAAGGTTCTTCAACATGCCTTAAATCTACGACATGGGACCGCCGGCTTAACTTCCCCTCCGAAGGAAGGCATACTGAGGGATTTTTAACGCTCTTAAAAAATCCGACGGCTTCGGCTGGGTTTGAACCCGCTATCTTGGGCATAGAAGCTCAGCAGGCTACCAACTACGCCACCGAAGCCCCCATAGTACAGTTTACAGCACATTTTCTGGCCGGTCAGTCCTGGTTTCGCAGTCGTACAGATGACAGTCTGCAAGCCTCACGCATGTGCAATTGATAAGCGAGTTATCTGTTGCGCGAAAAGCAACTCTCGTATCAATTGCACATGCCTGAGGTTCGCCACCTGTCCTCTGTACGACTGCGCAATCAGAGCTCATTGGCCAAATCCGTGACGTGAATTGTATAATTTAACATAAAGTCCTCGATTGTGTCTGTTTGTCCATGCTAATCTCGAGAAATACAGGACACATTTTGATGAGGTTTCCACCACCTCTTTGCCTCACGAGGCTCAGTGTACACCGTTCCAATTTTCAGACTAAAATTAAATTTCTTGGCAGAGCCAGTAATCGACCCTGAATCTCTGTCACCTTAGCAGAGGCTATACTTTAAAATTACCAACAGAATTAATAATAATAATAATAATATTAATACGGGTTTTACGTCCCTTTCTAACTACTGCGGCTTTTAGAGACGCGCTACTTAATCTACTAGCTATCATGTATTTAAGCACCCTCAAATGCCATCTGGATGCACCAGGATTGAATCCCACAAGCATGGAAACAGCAGATGTGAACATGACCGCCATGCTACGCAGCCAGTCATAACCAAACTGATTGATTGACTGATTGATTGATTGATTGATTGATTGATTGATTGATTGTGGTTTAAATATGCTTCTCCTGAAGGCCATTGGGCTGTAAGGCAATAATCTAGGTTGAACGTAACAGCTACCTGAAGCTCGAGAGAGAAAGAGTAAAGACTGTGAAAGCTAGAAGCAAGGACGGCTGTGCCATAATGCCATAAGGTGAACCACTTTATCAACTAATATAGGTCACATGATGACCCGTAACAATATGGTTCATAATAATGAAGGTCGCTTACTTCTGAAGTCTATTCCAATCCAGTGACGTTGCCAGTGGGGTGTTATTAGGGGTTAGAACCCCCTCTTTTTGAAATTTTACAAAAAAGAAAACAGGAACTGATAATAATTAATAAACTAAGTAAAACTCCCTATGAGCCAGCTTGGTGTCCTAGGCGAAACCCCACACAAGACACGGCACAAACCTAGAAGAATTGCTGAGTTTTAATTCACCGGCCGTGAAAGCCAATATACCATCTTTTTGGAAGCCTTCATAAGGAGGTTAAGGCAGCTTGAGCTTTTAGTTCTCGCAGTCAAGTGGTGCAGTTGCACGTAATATTAAGGGAGGTGGCGCGCAGTTCGTCACTCCTGTGGGGGTCCGGGCGGGGACACCAAGAGCCCGCCGATGAGCCAGCTTGGTGTCCTAGGCGAAACCCCACACAAGACACGGCACAAACCTAGAAGAATTGCTGAGTTTTAATCCACCGGCCGTGAAAGCCAATATACCACCTTTTTGGAAACCTTCATAGGGAGGTTAAGGCAGCTTGAGCTTTTAGTTCTCGCAGTCAAGTGGTGCAGTTGCACCTTATATAAAGGGAGGTGGCACGCAGTTCGATACTCCTGTGGGGGTCCGGGCGGGGACACCAAGAGCCCGCCGATGAGGCAGCTTGGTGTCCTAGGCGAAACCCCACACAGACACGGCACAAACCTAGAAGAATTGCTGAGTTTTAATTCACCGGCCGTGAAAGCCAATATACAAACTAAATAAACATTTCTTAGATTAAATAATGACACTCGGTAATGAGTTTATAACTCATGCTTTGTGGGCAATCGCTATGGTTGTGATTTGTGTCCGTATCACCACCGCGCCCAGGCTGCTTGGTGATGTATTGTTGTCGCCTTTCTGTCCGGCTCCCCATCGAGTCTTAATGACAACGCATAACTCCGTCCTCCCAGGGTTGCCAATCTAGATTTTCCCCCCGATAAATATAGCATTGTTTAAACTGAACCTAGCCTTAGATAATTTTAAATCCCGCTTAGAGAACTCCACAATTAAGTAGCATTGGGCGTGGTTGGATCTTTGATGGTATGCCGGTTCTAGGTACTGCGCGCTGTTGGCCAATATAAGGTGGAGCGGAAAGGCCCTGGCCACCCTACCGCACGTAAACTCCGTCTGAGAATAGCCTCTTCGGAGGTTCGGACCTGCCTTTGGGCAGAATACCAATTAAATTGAACAAGGCAATTAGCTTTCTTTCTTTCTTTCTTTCTTTCTTTCTTTCTTTTCTTAGCGGGAGAGAAGCTGTGTATAAAATAATCAAGTTTTAATCAATAATAATAAGGACCTAGAAAATACTATGGGTATATTAACACTAATTTGGAGATCGTTGCTAACTTCTTGAGTGTGAAATAGCCAAGTTACTTCATACTACTATGTCCTGAAATTCTTCAAATTACGGTTATTCCCCAGCTACTATAACCCCTCCCATTGGTCGATCTTGGCTACGCTACTGTTCCAAACGCTAAGAGCAACCGAGTATTTGGTGAAGAGGATATTTTTACGAAACACGCAATTGCTTAAAACACGTTATTATTATTAATATTTGTTTATTTTAAGCGAATTTTCCCAGTAATTGGAAGGCGTTAAGCAAAATACTCAATCAACATTTTTAGCCTACTTCTTATTTTTGCAAAAAAAAAAATATGAAAGGAGACTTATGAGATCTACACGGGCCAAAATTGTCAGCCTGTCTGTGTGTGTGTGTGTGTGTGTGTGTGAATGTGTATTCTGCCCCCCACCCCTATCAATTCGAACACGACGGAACCGAATTGAACGAAATTTGGTACAGAGGTAGCACTAGCAAAGAGCACCTCAGTGTCATGTTTTATATTGCCGCCATCTTTACCAAAACTTAATGGCGTCCACTCAAAAGGTCAAACTAAAAATTAATTTAAGACCAAACTAATCATTAGATCTTTACCAATTTTGGTAAAAACATACCTTCGTATGGGACGCGTCTTGTGCCCAAACTACAAAGTCATCTGCCGTAGCATTTCAGGATAGCAGCCGTGTGAATTATGCAAGCTTTATAATCCATGACCGGGTTCCGATTAACGAACCGAGAATGGTTTAAACTGTTCTGAAGAGCGTGGCCCGTTTGAAATTAAAACTTTACTAGATGAAACCCGTCAAAACATGACGGACAATGGAAAACAAAATTACTGAAGAAGCTTCTTATATAAGTTACCTTCTTTGTACGAATACTTTTTAGCACTATTGCAACTTTAAGGGCGTCAAAAGATAGCACTCTCAACATTGCAACATATTGTTGATCATGACTGAAAACGTGATGAGGTCATCATCATCTTGCACAGTTTCCAGCCACTGGCCGGGTCTGTTTGGAACACAAGCCTCTCCAACGACTTCTGTCTTCCCACCATCTCTCAGCCTCCACCCTTGTCCAGTCTTCTCCTCTCTTCTTCACGCTTTCTTCCACCCCCTTCAGCCACCTGTCTCTCGGTCTCCCTCTTGGTCTCTTTCCTTCCCACTTCGTCTCGTGTATCCTACTGGGTATCCTCTTCTCCTCCATTCGTTTTACATGTCCATACCATCTAAGTCTAGATTTTTCTATACCATCCTGTAATGGTTCCTCCTTCATTACTTCTCTGGTCCTCTCATTTCTTATTCTGTCCCTCTTTGTAGATCCAATACTGCTTCTCAAGAACCTCATCTCACTGGCCTGTATTTTGCTCTTCTCCCTTCCTTTCATAGCCTAGGTCTCCGAGGCATACGTCAGGATAGGGACATAGTACGTCCGATATATGATCTTTTTTCTGTTCTGAGGGACATCCTTGCTCCATAACATGCTTCTCACACTCCTCATGAATGCTTCTGGCTGTCTCCCCCACTCATTTATTTCTCTATCGTTTCTTCCATTATCTTGTATCAGGCTTCCCAGATACTTGAAACTCTCCACTTTCTTCAGCTGTTCCCCACCAATTGTTATTCCCGTTGTGGTTCTTTCCTCTTCCTCGTTGTGATCACCATCTCACTCTTATTTATGCCAAATTTCATCGCATATCCTTGTATTATTCCTTCCCACCCGTCAAACTGTTTCTGTACCTCCTCCTTCTTGTTTCCCCAAATCATCAAATCATCCGCTAACACCATTGCTTTCATCTTTCCTTCCCCAATTACTTGTGCCACTCGGGTCATTATGTCATCCATCACCACAATGAAAAGTAACGGTGCCAGTGCACTTCCCTGTTTCAGGCCGTTTCTCTGTTCCACCCAGTCCGATCTCTCTCCTCCCACTTTCACACAGCATACGCTTCCCTTGTACATCTCCTTTATCCTCCTTATAGTCCATTTTTCTACTCCTCGATCCTTCAGGGACTTCCATACTTTGTTTCTGCATACACTGTCATATGCTTTCTCAATGTCCAGGAAGGCCATCAGTAGATCTGTTCCATACTCATAGTGCTGTTCTTGTAGCTGCCTTTCAGCAAAAATCAAATCCACTGTGGACCTTCCTGCTCTGAAGCCATGTTGTTCTTCCCTCATCCCCCCTTCTATCCTTGTCCTAATTCTCCTTTCCAAAACTTTCTCAAACATCTTTGCACAATGACTCATCAGTGTTATTCCCCGATAGTTTCTGCATTCTGTTCTACTACCTTTCTTGCAGATCGGGACAATTATTCCCTTTTTCCAGTCCTCTGGGGTCTTCCTTTCCTTCCATGCTGTCTTCATCACTCGGTACAACCATTGTATCCCCACCTCTCCTGCTGCTCTCACCATCTCCACACTCAACTCATCCACACCCGGTGCCTTCCCTCCTTTCATCTTCCTCACTGCATCTTCCACTTCTTTCCATGTTAAGTCCTTTTCTGTTTGCAGTTCATCTACTGTACCTCTTCCCCGATTTCTTCCTCCTCGCCGTGGTTTCCATTTGGTTTCAGGAGTTCTTCAAAATATTCTTTCCACATTTTCTTCAGTTCTTCCCTATTTTCTGTCTCTTGTCCCCTTTTGTTCACCATTCTAACATAATCCGTAGGATCCTTCCGCCTCTTATTCTTTACCATCCCATACAGGACCTTTTTTTGTACCTTCACTATCCTGCTGGTCATGACTGAAAACGTGATGAGGTAAATAGCCCAATACGTTCAAGAGTTTCTCCTTGAGCTTGATTGATTGTGATAAAGTAGTTCGAGCGAATAGGACATTGTTGCCTATTAAAATAAAATGTACTGTACCTGCAAGTGTTTTATCTGAATGTGTTAAATCAAATCGTAGGATTTGAGCTCTCTGCCTAATATTACTGCACCTATTATATCCGAATCCAAGCATTTTCTTACATATTTCTTACAATTAATATATTACCATATATGAGTCCTTGGGAAACGTTCAGATTTCTAAGGAGCATAACTATGGCTCAAACGTTCGGAGTATGTGGAGGCGAATCACTTAATTCCAAGGAATTGAAAAATTCAATAATAGGGAAATGAAGTAGCTGGCTTTCATCTTCAGTATCCAAACTGTTAACGCTGATGTATGTGTTTGAACTACTGGATATGAGTTCAATGACTTTTAAATTAATATCATTACATTGTTGCAGCTTGGCAAGTATTTTATATTCCAGCAGATCAATTTTACCCTCACAACAGTAAAGACCATAGTAACCACGCATAGATTTTACGCAAGAGAAATACAATGTAGAACAATGTTTACATTTGATCGTCAAAGACCTTACAGTACACTGTACTGCATAATATCTGGAATTGTTTCTGAAATGGCCTATTTATATTGGATTTTAAATGTGGCTTCGTATTATTCGATAACACTATAGTGTCCTGCAATAACGGAGCCGCTAAATATTAAATGGCAAATAATACTTCCATTGCAGAAATCAACTGCGTAGTTAGACTCAGTACTCTAAACAAATAATCATTAAACAATTGTCTTATACAATGAAGTTCAACATGACCGTCCAGAGACTTTCATACTCAAGTTTGTTGGTGAGGAGAATGCGATGAGACTGATCGCTTAAAATAAATTCCATATAATTGTTCCTGCCAGCGAAATGTTTTGCAATAGCTTGAAAACGCAGCTCAGAATGACGTTCCTCATTTTGTTATTAACAGTACGAAACTGCTCTAAATAAGCAATTTCCATCACCTGTTATAGGTTATGGCAGTACATTTTGCAGGGAACATAGAATAACTTCGCCAACTACTGGAATGACCATAGGCCTATACTCAATACTCACTTCGGCAGTCACCCTAATGGAGGCAGTTTTTGAATTCTATGTCCCGTGCATGTCAAAAACCGTATTAACACATGGAGGCCCACCTATTCTTTTCTATCGCCCCGGAGACCCGGGTTACATTTCCTGCTCTGCCAAGAAATTTAATTCTGGTCTGAGGGCAATAACGGGGCACATTCAGTCTCTTGAGGTATAACTAAGAAGAGGAAGGTTTAATTCCCACCTCGACAATCTTGGATGTGGTTTTCCGTGGTTTCCCACTTCCACTTAAGGCAAATACCGGGATGGTTCCTAACTTAAGGCCTTGGCCGTCTCCTTGCCATTTACCACCTTAATTACAAAATAATACACACAGTAATGCAGCCATCACAATAACACAGGTTATCAGAG
This sequence comes from Meconema thalassinum, assembly GCA_946902985.2. Classification (NCBI taxonomy): domain Eukaryota; kingdom Metazoa; phylum Arthropoda; class Insecta; order Orthoptera; family Tettigoniidae; genus Meconema; species Meconema thalassinum. Next base: position 545,849,606 of record OX336391.1, read on the forward strand.
AAAATTTCACACATTCACACCCAAGTACACGGGGCTGAGTGACCATGATGTCGGAGCCCTTCAAACGAATTATGTTTGCCAAGTGTCTCTCATGGCGAAAGCAATTGTGGACACGCACGAGTGCCTGGAAAACTACTTTTTTCTTTAATAATTTAAGAGTATATCGACGATGCATAATTATAAGTTTTAGTCTAGGACGCTAATAACTTGACCACCGAAGCATTGGGAAGAAATTGCAATATTAAAGTACATAAACAACTTAGCCTACACATTCAACTGTCGTTTAATGTTCCTCAAAATTTCCCTTCTTAAATATTCCCCTCCTTTATTATTCTCCATCGCGTGAAAACGTGCCATGTCTTGTGTTTTAAATATATCGATGCAATGGTGCTGCCATCTGCTGTCAATTACTGGAACTATATGGGCGATGTACTGCCATCTGTTGTCAGTTATAGGAACTGATTGCAGATAATTAAACGGCGCGGCGTACTGAGGACAACAGCTTTTGATCACATGCTGTAATGCAATGGTAAAATGGAAATAAAACGTATCGAGAGGGAATGTAGAAATATGTATCTTTAACAGACATAAAACCTTACTAATACTCCTTGATTAAACAATATTTCAGTGGCAAAAAATTATTGGCGAAGCCTGGGATCGAACCGGTGTACCTTGAAACCACAGTCAGTCGCCTTAACCACATAGCTACTCACGCACTCATGTTCAACAGCAGGCGCAGCCGTTCATTATCTTCAAAAGTCACTGTTTGAAGGAAATAATCCATTTCATTATCCAAATAAATCAATGTTGCACATTCGTATACGTTCATACTGTTATTATATTTTATTGTCAGAACTAGGTTAATGTATGTTTTCAATTACATGGAAGCTTATTAATTAACTTACATTTTAATGGACTTCTCACCGCCATTTTGTCATGACCCCAGGCGGATGGTGCGCATGCGTGAGGGATAAGAATTCTGCTATTTTCTATATTAATTCAAAAATATACCGTAATATATTTGTTTATTTTAGAGACACTCTGCAAATCTAGAGGCCAAGAGCTTTCGTTAGAGTGCTCTACGATGTAAATCGGATCTGTCGTTCTCTCAATCTCGTGGTAACAAAAATCACCTTACTGTTTTAAATATATAGATATTATACTATTATACTGCAGAAGTGGCTTTAGAAAATTGAGCCGTCTCGGTTACAAGACAAGATGGCAGCTGATCTCTCGTTCTGACCTATATTTTACTAATATGAGTATGCTGTATCCAATATAGCCTTCTGATAGAAATAATATAAAGTTTGTATGAAATGAATTATAATGAATATATACTTTAGTGAAAAAGTCGTTTAGTCCAAGTCATTATTTGCTAAGACGTTGTATGTAAATCGATTCATAACGTTCATGGGTGGACACGTTTGGCTCTGTGGTTAGGGCTTTGGTCTTTCACCCAACCGGCCGGGATTTAGAACCTATCAGAGTTGTATTTTTGTTTGATTTTTTTTTATTTTTAAAGTACTGATACGTTATAAAATTGAGCGTTTTGTTGTGCATTTTGCAACGGAAAATATATATTTAATAAAACAAAGTTCTCCTTTGGATCTGCATGAGTGCCATCTACTAGCGATCAGTTGTATTATGCGTTTGCTAACCACGGCCTACTAGATGCGAGTTGCGCTCTATACCGGCCTTGATATTCCCATTTAGTGAACCTATGCGTACGATGTAATTGAAAAATTTCCTCTTGTTGGCGATAGAGAGCACTCGCACCCAAGGATAGGCGCGATTAAAAATTAGCTGTGCAGTAGGTTTATTAAATGTGTTTCTCCCAGTGATACGTTAAGACCAACGAAGTTTTGATTTAGTTTCAATTATTGTAAGTAGTCGGTGTTAATATACAGTACTGAATTCCTACGTTGTTTGTAGTGTTTGCTGATGAAATTGTAAAATGCTGGGGTAAATTGTAAACTATGGTTTGTACGCTGCTGCTCAAATCCAGTATGTCATACTGTTTTGTGCCATTTTGCACTTCAAATAGGACGAAAATAGGAGGTGATAAGGACAAAGTTATAACTATACCCATACATTTTGGAGAATGTAGGCTATATGATTTTTCCTGAACACCTTGTTTTGGTTCTTCTTGTTGTTCCAATAGGCTTTCATTATTTCCGAGAAGGCTCGTTTACGTTCTTCGGACCACTTTGGTCTGTACTGTTTTTGTTTTGAGTTCTTGAATGAGGTTACATAATCTATTATCCTTTTTCGTCAATCGATTCTTCTTCTTCTTTAATCGTATCGGTCAACTAAGGACCACGTTATTTCAACTGGCTTCTCTGGGCTTTGATCCTTGCCCAGTGTTCCTTCATACGTTGCCGTTGTTGCTCTTTTCTTTCTTCCGTCCACATCTTTCCCGTCTTCAACTTCGGTTTTTCTTGAAAATCCTGGTGGTCGTGTAGTTTCTTCCTGAGGAGATTGCGTTCTTGAATATCCCCACACGTAATTTCCATCGCTTGCAGGTCACTTTCCACCTCTTCGAACCATGCTGGCTTGGTCTTCTTATTTTTAAAATAGTTAAAGATCCGGGTCGTCAATCGTGTGGGTTTCATTCTAAGCAAGTGGCCATAAAATGCAATCCTCCTTTTACTCATTACATCAGAGATCTTCTGGACATGAATATACAGCTCATAGTTATGCCGTCGTCTATATTCACCGTTGTCTTTAATCGGGCCAAGAATTTTCCTCAAGATCTTTCTTTCCTTGATCTCCAATTTTTCTACCAGGCCTTTCTTGTTCATGGTGAGGCATTCCGCTGCGTACAGAGCCTCTGGTCGTATGACAGTGCAATAATGCCTAAGTTTTGCGTTCAGGGATATGTACTTTTTGTTGTAAACGTCCTTGGTGAGTTGGTACGCCATTTCCATTTTGTTCATGCGCGAAGTGAAGGTTTCTTTCTCACATACGTTGGGTTCTACCCACTCGCCAAGATATTTAAACTTATCTGTCCGTTTGATTTCCCCTGGTTTACTTTTAGCTTCCTTGGTGCTGGCTTGATGTTAGTTATGAAGTGTATTTTCTCCAAAGAGATCTGAAGACCAACTTTTGTTGCCTGTACCTGCAGCTGGTTAATTTGTTTTGTGGCCATGTCTAAAGAGTCGGAGAAAATCGCAAGATCATCTGCAAAAGCTAGGCAATCAATAGAAAGGTTCATGTTCTTGTAACCCAGTCGTACTCCATTTTGGACCCCATCGTTCATTTCTTTGCGGCACTCGCGGATGACTTTTTCAAGTGCACAGTTGAAGAGCAGGGGTGAAAGCCCATCTCCCTATCTAACTCCTGTCTAAATTTCGAAAGAGTCTGAAATTTCTCCTCTGAACTTGACTCTGGAGGTTGTGTTAGCTAAGGTCTGTTGAATGATTGCCCTGGTTTTATTATCCAATCCAAATTCCTTTAGAATTTGAATAAGAGCCATTCTATCAATCGAATCATAGGCCTTCTTGAAGTCGACGAAGGTTACCACAAATTTCTTGTTCCTTTGCTTCAGATAGAAAAGGATGGATTTCAGATTCATAATTTGTTCGGCGCATCAGCGCTCTTTCCTGAACCCTCCTTGGTACTCTCCTAATTGTGGATCAAGTTGTTGTTCTGCCCTAATCTGCAGAGCTTTTGAAATAATTTTGTAAGTTATCAGTAGGAGGGAAATGCCGCGGTAGTTGTTAACATCCGTTTTGTCACCTTTCTTATGCAGGGGATGAATCAAGGCAGAAGTCCAGTCACGTGGAAGTTTCTCAGTTTCCAAAATCTCCTTGATAATGTCAGTCAATTTATCAATCATCTTTTCACCAGCATACTTCCACAATTCGGCGATTATCGAGTCCTCACCTGGTGCCTTGGTGTTCTTAAGTGACTGGATAATCTGTTTGATTTCTTCTTTCGTTGGAGGGGATGAATCTGGGTGGACTTCTATGTTGTCTTCAAATGAGAGAGTGGAGTTTGGAGTCTCACAATTAAGGAGGGATTCAAAGTATTTCGCTAGAATCTGGCAATTTTCTCTCTACTGTAAGCTAGCCTCCCATTTGAGTCTTTGAGCTGTAGACTTGGAGGATTGTATTTGCTTAGATTGCGTTTAAAGGTTCTATAGAAGTCCCTTGTGTTGTTCCTCTGAAAGTCTAGCTCAATTTGAGTTAGTTGGCTCTTGTTGTAGGCACGTTTTACATTGCGGATGATTTTTGCTGCGCGTTATCTCTCGTTCACGAAGTTTTCCCAATTATCTTGGTTCTTTCCCGAGTTCAATTTCTTCCAGGCAAGCTGCCTTTGCTTTACCACTGAATCACATGCATTATTCCACCACGCATGTTTATTATTATTATTATTATTATTATTATTATTATTATTATTATTATTATTATTATTATTATTATTATTATTATTATTATAACATGGATATGTTTTAGGACTGAGGGTTTTTCTGTGATAAGTGAGGACAAAACTGACGGGCTTATCTGTTGGTTACCGTTCGTCATGTGTCTACATTCTGCAATCTAGTTCAGTAGAGACATCTATATTTTGCTATAAGAACATCTTAGTTACTATTATGGAAAGTTATTACGCCCATCGGTCAAGAAATAGAGCAAACTTTTAGTGTAGGACTAACAGTCCCTAAAGTTACTAACCGTCATTCATAATTTAAAATGTGTGGCTTATTTTCATCATTTGAAAAGATAGGCGTATGAGATCACCTTCTGACCGTGCGTGTGTGTGTGTGTGTGTGTGTGTGTGTGTGTGTGTGTGTGTGCCTGTCCCTGATAAAATCTAAACGGCTGGAGCAATTTTATAGAAACTCGGTAAAGACATACTACTACCTGGACTGTGCCTTTCAAATTTTAACACGTTTCACCAATCCAACATGGCGGCTGCGCGAAATATTTCACCGGCATTCTATATCTCGGAAACTATTACCGATCGATATCACTCTAATATTGTGATTGGGGATAGAGAATAAGGTAAGTTCAGCTATGACGCTTAACACCTGTTAAGTACACAACCAACATACATACACTAATTGAATCAATTTTTCTCTTCAAATAAAGCATACCATACTATTGCTTTTAGAAACATATTATGTATTTATCTGTGATTGGTAAATACAAAGTAAGCAACTATTTTTTCTCTATGAGGAAGAAAGCTTTCGGGGGAGTGAAGGGTTTATTAACAGCCAGAAGCATACCGAACAAATTTAGGGAGAAGTTTGCAAAGTGTTTTGTGTGGTGTCTAATGATTCGGAGACATGGACAGTCAGACAGAAATAACAAAAATATTTAGAAAGTTTTGAAATGTGGTTATGGAGACGAATGTAGAATGTTAAATGGAACGATAGAATGAGAAATGAGGAGGTGCTAAGAAGGGATAGGAGAGGAGAGGAGGTTCATGAAGATGTTACAGAAGAGGAAAAAATCTTTGATGGGTCACATACTACGCAGGAATTGTCTACTACAAAGAATCATGGTGGGAAAAGTAGAAGGAAAATGTGGGCGAGGAAGAAGAAGGTTTGGAATGTTAACAGACGTGAAGAGAGGAAGAAGTTACAAGCAAATGAAAGAAGTTGCTCAGGGCAGAGAGAAATAGAGGACGTCGAGTTGAAACCTGTCTGCAGACAGATCTCTTGTCAAATAAAAGGCATTGATATTAATTAACCTTGTTGTTTAAAGGAAACTTTATCCGTATTGCTTTTAAATAAGTGATAGAAATAAATTCGTCTGATCAAAACAATATTTAAAACTTTCTAAAGTTCAATACTTAATTGTGTGCATGTTTCAAACTGCGACGAGCTCTTCTTCAGCAGAAAATGATTTATAACATGATATTAATAAAATAAATGGACATCCTTCCAAAAAGAAAATAGAAAAAGAAGAAAAACTGAAAGAGAAGAGATTTTGTACAAAAGTAACGAAAAGTAACTATGCGTCATTTCCAACATTGTGACGTAGTTAAATTTCAAAAATAACTTCCCCAACCCTTAACTCATTTTACGTAGAATCCCAACCACAGGACGTGATATTCCATCTCCGAAAATCTCACATGCTTTACCAGGGAATCGAGCCTAGTCCACCTTGCTGAGAGTCTAGTAGCATGGAAAAATAATATTTGGAAGTGAAGCTCTCATAAGGTCAATGGTTATCACTTTCTAATTTCGATCTTCAGCTGTTACACCTTACTGCGCTCTGGTGAGAGTAGGGCAACGCACCGCAAAATGGTGCGACATTTGAATGACTAATGTATGCTAAATTTTGAGGTTAGGTGGTTGCTTTAGCAAGTATTTGAGATAACAGTTCCCATATTTTAGTTTGAGAATTGCCTACACCACGTGGATATGTAAATCACATTCCTATAATTATTTTATTTCTCCCGCGAGTGTTTTCGAAGTCCCAATATACAAAGCTTCAATAGATCAACTTACTTTCCGCCACAAACGACCAGCATACTCATAATCTGGGACAATAATCAGCGACCCAATCAAACGGTTGTCACACATTAGGTTATACAATGTAATAGCACCTGATCATAATTCACTTATGTAGGCCCTACATCTTTAAGGCATAATAAAATAGATGAATGAGGTAGTTTTGAAGGAAATAAACAAATAAAATGAAGATATATCAATACAATTATATTTTAGGCAGTACATATAATTTACACATTATACGGCCTTTTATGCAAGTGCATACTATGCCAATCATCAGATTGGAGATATCCCTCCACACATCTCATCTTCCTGTTCCTCCTTGTGTATCTGAAATGGCATCCAGCGGGCCAGGACAAGACAAGTGACTTGGTAATGTTTCAAACTCCCGTTACAAAATTATTGACGGTAGATATTTTTTGAACAATTATATTTAAAATAGTTATTAACAAGAAATGAACATCCGCCTGAATCAATACTATACAGATAAAATTAATTATTTAACTTGTTTTCAGTTTCTGTACATGTTTCGAGGATTAATTATATTTTATCCCCTTCATCAGCTATTGAAAAAACAAAAACAAACAAAGCGTAGCACAGTAATAAGATACGTATTTAAAACCTAATATGGTGCACCGTAAAATTTAGGGTATAAGAACTGAATAAAAGGAAATGAAATAGATTGTGACGGTGATCAGCTGCTCATGACAAATAGTAGTTCTTTGAAATGGTAGATATGTAACACCAATACTTCACCAATCCATGTAGCTCTATATCCAATGAAGAGCATGAGGTTAGGACAACGTTACAAGTATCAAGGTACGTTACAGTTTCGGCAAGTCGAGTTGGTACCGACAAAGGGAGAAAGCCACAGCTTAAATTACCAACCAAGCTTGCAGTTTGGACGTCGGCAAAAATTTTTGGTGCGAAAAAAGCCCCAAATTCCTATCCGTGCATTGCTGCACATTCATCGTGACATCACTACAGACATCGATTCGGTAATCACAAGGTTTGCTAAACAAAATAGACGAGTTGATTTTGTTATATAAATAATCGTTTTTATATAACAGGTATGAAGTTGTAAATAATATGTACAGTTGTAACAGAACATAATAATTGCAATAAAGATATTTTCAGTATTGAATAAAATGAAAAAGAAAACTGTTTTTCAGTTAAAATTCGTTAAGTTTTATTTGTCTGGTTATTGTGTTTTCTTTGCAAAAAAAATTGGTCTCCGTTTGGTGGGGGGGGGGGAGTGGTCATGACCCCCGTGACCCCCCCCCCCCCTTGAATCCACGCCTACGGGATAGTACGTAACTGGCAATTAGTTGACGATGCACTAGGAAGAGCTGTACACGTTTATCAACATTTCGTTTGTGATTTATAAGCATACATGTACTAATGCATGTATTCTCATTGTTATATAAACCCATCATCATCATCTTTTTGCTGTTTTTACAATAGTGGACCATTAGTGTCAATGTACATCTGTTGGCAGCATTGGTGTTATCAACTCCTGTCGAAACACAATCGTGCACTATTCACAATAGATATCGCCCTAGTTGAACACATGTGCTGCCGTCTATAGAAGAACGCGAAAAGGTCGAAGCTCCACTTCCTAGTATTCTTGTTCCATGCTAATAGTTGGACCGCTGTGCTAGTACACCCCTTCGTTAGCGATAATAGAAGTTGTATGGCTAAGAAGGGAACGAGGAAGCCATTACTCAGCTCTTTTTGATGGCGGAAGTTGAAGACCCTCCCAAAATAGGTCTTGATGAGGGAGGGACGGGTTGGAACGACATAGCTCTTTCGCTTCCGACTGAAACTTAATGTGAATTCCGTCTCAAGGCTGCATGGTAGGAATGCTGACTCATAAATTGGTACAAAATACCTACTCGTATTAATGACAAAATCGGAGAAATTGTCTCAAAAATTTATTGGCAGAACTGGACGGCCAAGCATGTTAGCCACCGCAGAATGAAGTGATCTTCGTGACGGTATTTGTTCGATGTGATTTAGAACATTGTAGCTACGGCCAAGAAATTTAATTCTACTCTGAGGGCTGGAACGGGGTACACTCAGCCTCGTGAGGCAGAACTCAGATGAGGTAGGTTCGATTACCACCTCGGCCATTCTAAAAGTGGTTATCCGTGGTTTCCCTACTTCTATTCTACGCAAATCCCAGGATGGTTCCTAACTTCCGGGCTCGGCTGCCTCCTTGACAATCCTCACCTCGTTGTTGTTATTTCATTAGAAGGGCTTGAGCATCATGGTCATTCAGCTCCGTATACTTGGATGTGTGTGAGTGTAATTTTGTCTGATAACCTGTGTGATCAGGCGCGGATTCAAGTGGGGAGGGGGTCTCGGGGCTCATGACCCCCCCCCCCCCCCCAAACGGAGACCAATTTTTTTTTACAAACTCAAAAAACGAAAACACAATAACCAGACAAATAAAACTTAACGGATTTTAACTGAAAAACTTTTTTTTTTTCATTTTATTCAATACCGGTACTGAAAATATTTTTTTGCAGTTATTAGGCCTATGTTCTGTTCCAACTGTACATATTTACTACTTCATACCTGTTATATAAAAACGATTATAATCATTTTAAATGATCTTGTCGACTTCGTCGTTACGCTGGGGTCTGGCGTTACGTTACGGTGACGGACGGACAGATGCACTGAGGTGTGTGACGTCATAGTACCGCTCGGTGCATGTGTACCCCGACAATCTCTACTTCGTTAGTATAAGACAAAAATCCCCGATTCTTGGATGTCACGGGTTATCTCGAGAAACACTGGATGGATTTTGATGCGGTTTTCACCATTCTGTAAAGGATATCTCGAGGAAAGATTCTGTAGAAAATAATTTATGTATGATCAAAGGAAGCCAAGCAGTAACGATTTCAGGAAAAAAGTCGAAAACAAACTTGGCGTCCGTGCGCTTCTTAAGCTTACGCTGGGCAAACCGTTAAAAATATCAGTATACTATGAGCGTAAGAATTGGTCAGCATGAAAAGTTCTACAAAAAAGTCCGCGAGAGCATATCTCTATCTTCAATACATCGCCCACTATAAGTGTTTTTAGACTGGATGGAAGGGGCACGTCCCCGCGCGCTCTGGTGAGCGTGTGGCATCCCCCGCGCTGGACCTTGCTTTGCCCTTGGTTTGCACTTGCCCTTCGCGAGTAATTTGAAACAAGATAAGCAAGATAAGTATTATGCAGATAATTTTCTAACATGTCAAGAGTCTTTGGCTTCGAGCGAAGCGAGAAACCTCCAGCCTTTCTAGCAGTTTTCAGCCTTTGTAGCATTTAAAATGATACAAAGTCTAGTCTTTCAGACCAACTGTCACTTTTTTTTATGTAACAAAATCAACTCGTCTATTTTGTTTAGCAAACCTTGTGATTACTGAATCGATGTTTATAGTGATGTCACGATGAATGTGCAGCAATGCACGGATAGGAATTAGGGGCTTTCTTGGCACCAAAAAATTTTGCCTACGTCCAAACTGCAAGCTTGGTTGGCAATTTAAGCTGTGACTTTCTCCCTTTGTCGGTACCAATTCGACTTGCCGAAACTGTAACGTACCTTGATACTTTTCTCGAAGCTCGCAAAACACGCCGTTGCAATTTGTACGAATATTTTTGGTGCGCTAAACGAATCAAATTTCTATCCATGTAGCTTGCAAAAAAATTGATCTGGTTTTGTACGTTTGGTTATTTCGTGATTGCGTTTTTAGTGATACCATTTTTCTTAACAATTTCGATTCTCTGACCCACCCAAAGCCAAACTCTAGATCCGCGCCTGTGTGTGATTGTGATCGCTGTATTACTGTGTGTATTTGTTATTCACTTATGGATTGGGACGGAGGCTGCCGTGGCCTAGAGTTAGGAACAATCTCGACATTTGCTGGAGTAGAAGTGTGAAAGCACGGAAAACCACTTCAAAGGTAGCTGAGGTACGAATCAAACCTACCTGTTCTCAGTTTTGTTTCATGAGGCTGAGTGTACCCCGTTTCAGCCCTCAGACCAGAAATACATTTTTTGACAGAGCCTGGAATCGAATCCGGACCTCTGGGGCGACAGACAAGAATGCTACCTGCTGCACCACGAGTGGTAAATCCTGACCTTTATTACAAATACGCACACACTAATACAGATATCACAATAACACAGGTTATCTGACAAACTCTACACACACTCTATTAACCTACACGGACCTGAAATGAGCATGATACCTTAACTCCTAAATGAATAAAACTATTTCAAGGCGGCTGGGGTTCGATTCGCGACCATTTGATGTGATAATTTCAAACTGAGAATGCACGTGTGGTGGTTGTTATTGCTATTGTTGTTGTTGATTGCGAGGCCTGGAGTCACGTGTAACTACAAGCTTTGATGTTCTACCCTTACCTAGGGTGCTCCCACAGAAGTTGGTAGCGCCGCACAAGGAGAGAGACAGAGAGACTAGCCACTTTTAAAATGTCTTATCAGTTTGTGTTTATAAAGGGAATGTGAAGTATGCACACTTTGTTGTGGAGGTGGTTTGGCCAGCAACAGAACGCCAGGTATTTTTCATTTGTCTTCTCAATTCTCCCCCTCTCTCTTTTTCTGTCTCTCAGTAGACGATGAAAGAATCACCTTGAAAAGTGGGAGTTTCTTGCACTCGAGCATTGGTTCGTTTTTCTTAAGCTAGACACTGAGTTAGTTAGTTATTGTTGTTTTAATGGTCTGAACTACGAGGTCATCTGCCCCTCTAGACACTGAGATGGCGCCAAATCGGGGATAAAGTGGCTCGCTCCTAGACTGGTAAAGGACCTAAAGAAGCATTGCGGTTAACCTATTATATCGCTCTCTACATAGGCTACCTCGATGACAAATTATGATTCACGCACTTGGTGGGGTAAAGACTGACCTTGGAGTATTAACGGTTCCTTCTTTGTATGCTCTCTCAAATTTAGTATAGATGCATATTCTAGGAAAATAAAAAGAATTTTCAGAGGTTCATATGTACAACGCCTGAGGGAATGTCAATTTATTGGCGCCCAACTGCTCGGGTCTAAGCTCTGTGAACTTGCGGGATGACGGGCAGAGGCAGGGTAGGAGCAGGCGAGAATTGAGAAGCCTGTCGACAGCCCGCCGTGTTACCTGACATTCTCGTCTATTCCAATACTGCTAACATGGGGTCTTTTCTGTAACCAGTGTGGTGTTACGAATAAGTCAGTGAGTCACCGACCAATGTATTTGGTTCGGTACTATGCACGGACCGAGAAACGTTATCACTCGTCAACACCATTTCTCATAGTCCGCGATGCACATTCCTCTCAGGTTCACGCTTAGATTCGAGCAGTACGACTTCAGAAGATCTTGGGAAATCATATCGTCACTCATGACTCATGAGTATCAAATTGTGTATAATAAAATGCCCTTTAGGATTAGGAATATAAGAGAAATTCATTTCTTTTAAGTCCAGAACTTTCTTCAAAGAAACTATTATTGGTGACCATCTGCTGATTAGTTTTATGTAAACAATGTTCCCTACATATTGTTGGGAGCTAGAGAGAAGCGTTACGTGAGGAATGTGGCCAAAACACGCCTCTCAACCCTATCCCTCGCTTCCGTCCATAAGCTTTTCTATGTACCTAAGTGGCAGGCTAGAGGAGAAAGCTGCTTCTTCGTCCCGCTGTAACCGATGAGCCAGCTTGGTGTCCTAGGCGAAACCCCACACAGGACACGGCACAAACCTAGAAGAGTTGCTGAGTTTTAATTCACCGGCCGTGAAAGCCAATATACCATCTTCCTGCCATTGCTTTCATCTATTTGTCCCAGCAATCATTCGTGCTACCCTCATATCAGTTACCTCTAGTTTATGTATCAGATATATTGAAACGACCCACCTCTCACTTCCATACGGTGGCTTCGATGGCGTAGTTGGTAGCATGCAGATCCTCTATGCCCAAGGTCGCGGGTTCAAACCCGGCCGAAGTCGTCTGATTTTTAAGAGCGTTAAAAATCCCTCAGTATGCCAGTAAAGCCGGCGGTCCCATGACATAGATTTATGGCATGAAAAAGAACCTTCCACTAACTACACTTGTGTGAAGCCAAAATTTGTAGGTTAAAATTGATAACGCTATTTTAGTTCCAACGTTCACTGCCAGGTGCTGACTGCGATGCCATCTAGTAGCCAAGTCCACATGCTACCGGGCGGTAGCATTTGGTAGCAAAAGTAGGAACTACTTAAGATCATCGTCTGTAGTCCTTACTTCAATTAGACAACACACACCAATACAGCA